>JAHTLZ010000330.1:12050469-12069981 GCA_023846285.1 Phrynocephalus versicolor | reverse complement strand
ATCATCATCATCATCATCATCATCATCATCATCATCATCATCATCATCATCATTATAGATGTAAGGTGGGTGTTAGATGGCACTGACGACCTTTGGAGCTAACAGTGGTATCCTACCACCCAGATTTCTCTGATGAAAACTCAATCTGTTTGACATTAAGATCATATGTAAAAGTAGGGGGCTTGAGTCAGGGAAGATCCACACAGGAAGACATAGAAACTGTCTTTAGAAGCATCTTCTTGTTAGTCTTCATATGAACACATCACTGCAATGGACACTTATCTTGAAAAACTAACTCAAGTCATTCAAAAGGAGAAAATGTTTCATAGATTTTTCCTTCACTGTGTATCTTCAAATTTCCCTTTTCTTTTTCAGCTAGAAAAAAATGGGAGGGAAACTATGGGGAGGGGAGGATCTCTCCCCATTTTATTTATTTATTTATTTTAGGGCTTGACACCCCCATGGGTAAAATGCTCTCTCCCTGATTAAAATTGCCCTTCTCTGTCATTACTCAACCAAGACTCTGGCTGATTTTTCTGCTGATTAAAAGGACTTAAACTCCTAACCCTATTACTGGCATCAGCAAATAATTGTAGCTTGTGTGCTTCCTGGATAAGCAGGTTTGTAAAAGATTATGGAAACTTGCCTGCGTTCTGGTCTTCTTCCACTAAAGTGCTATGTTGAGGGGGATATGCTGGGGCAGGTAACTGCAATAGGATGGAGCAGTTTTAAGAACCAGAATGGTATTATAGACAGAGGGTTAGACTAGAACTCAGGACACCTTGATTCAAAATTTCTGTGCAGCCATGGAAACTCCTTGTGTGCTGGTATGCGTGCAATAGTGGTAAACCACATATGGAACATCTCACACAATTTAAAAGCCCTGATAAGGTTGTCCTATGTTAGTAGTGACTTGTTGGTCCATAACAACAGCAAAATGCTTCACAGATAACCAAAGACTTGCATGAGTGCATTCAGCAAATAGTCTAACTCTGTTCCTACTCTCTAACCTACCTGCTTTTCTTCTTCCCAAGAAAGGGGTAGGGGGTAAATGTCTGCCATCAATCACTGATTACATTAAGGATACCCGTTCTATTTTCTAATGAAATAATAAGATAAATGTGGGAAATCTAGACCTTTGCTTATTATTCCCATTATCCCTGTATCCCTCATGCAGCCATGATGGTGTGACCTTTTATGCAGCACCAAAAAAGGAGAACAAAAGATAATCCAGACATATGCAACATTTTGCATATGCTAATTTAAAGGTACAGATTATAGATGAGCAAGAACTGCCTGCTTGGCTGTTCGTGCCTATCTGTTTTTCGGCGAAAGAGGTGTTCCGTGCTTCCCAGTTCTACCTCCTCCAGAGGCAGTACCCAAAGAAGGCTCATCAGGAAAGCTGAGACGCTGCTGCCTACTGGGGATAAAGCAAATTGTTCTTCTTATATGCCACTCCCATAATCCTAAAAGCACTCTCTGTGCAGTTTACAGATTATTTTTTGCAGACTACACATTCCCCCACCCCTCATGAGCTCGGTACTCATTTTACTGACCTCAGAAGGATAGAAGGCTGAGTGAAGATTGAGCCAGCTACCTGGTACTGCACCCCAGATCATGAACACAGTAATAGCTGCAGTACTGCTATTTAATCACTGCAGCATGAGGCTGGGTGCCACTATAGGGGACAAGGCTGGGTAGCGCCAAACACCTGTTTGGCCAAACAAAACAAAACAAAAAAAAACACTGCATGAACCGCCAGACCAGTGGTTTATATATATATATTAGGTACTTTACATGCAGCCCATTTTAACCTTGTGGGGAAGACTGTGATCAGGGGTTTTGTTCAGTTTGCTTTGCAGATACTACCTGTCAATGATCTGTTGGGAAGACTGTGATGGGGGTTCCTGCATGGCATGGGGTTGAACTGGACGGCCCTCCAGGTCTCTTCCAACTCTATGATGCTATAATTCTATGATTCTATGACCTACCATAAGACATTTAGCCTCCTGTTGTATAGTTTGTCTGTTTTAAGCTGGCCTTCAGCAGCACAGCTGTCTAAAATAGAGGACTGTCCTCTGATGACCTTTGAAGCAGGGGAGGAATAGGTAACATGTAGCCTCTTGATATTTATTGGACGACACCTCCCAGAATTCTTGGCCATTGACCATCTTGGGGTTCATGGGCCCTGAAGTCCAACAACATTTTTTTTTTGTCACAACATTGAAAGTCACTACTTTCCCATGCCTGAAGTGAAGTAACGTTCTCTGTAAAATAGGGGCCCACAACCAATCAACCCTTAAGCAGGCAAATTTCTGTCATATCCAGATTACCTTTTTTTCCCTTTCCCCTTCATAGCCAGGAAAAAATATTTATCATAAATACAGACAAAAATGCTCCTGCTATATACTTTGCCCTTACCAGTTCAGGACATTCTGCTTCTTGTGAAGATACAGTATTCAGCTGGTCACCAGTGACTTTTGAAATAGGTGAATGCGTCAGTGAAAGCTCTCTGAGTGGGGGCCTTAACACTTCAATGCTGGTAATGTAAGATCTCCCATTACTGTTGGTAAGGGCACCCTAGGAAGCAAAAGTTAGTATCAACATTGATTGCATAGTAGACAATTTCCAAAACCTGCACCATTCTACTGGTGAAGGTTCTCAAGAAGTGTTTAGAGAAGCAATAGTCATGCACGCAGTGCCGGCACATCCATTATGGTGAACTAGGCAGTTGCCTAGGGCGCCAAAATGGAGAGAGGGCGCTGGCCAGCCTGCAGGCCCCCCGCCACTGGCCACCGCCGTCTTTCCCCCGCCTGCCCGCCAGCCGCCCGTTGCTGTCCACCCGCCACCTGCCGCCCCATGCCCATCGCTGCCCACTCCTCCCATGCCCGTTGCCGTCCGCCCCCCACGCCTGTCGCCGTCCCCCACCATCCACCCCCCGCCGCCCCCTGCCCCACCCCCCACTGCCTGCCCCATCACCACCACCCACCCCTCGCCTAGGGTGCAAAAAAACCTAGCACTGGCCCTGCATGCATGTAGTAATAAAGATACCCAATCCCTGTTGAGAGGTTGCTTTCAGATTATAGTAGTTCCCTTTTGAGAGGTGGCACACCAGTTATAGAATCTCCTTCTCAAAGATTGTCTGACACCATCTTGTTTATTCTCCACACTCTTTTAAAGCCAGTTTTATTGGCGTGCAAGGAGCTCCTCTCTTCAAGATGTTTACTGTGCTTGTTTGCAGTATTGGTACATGGCGTTTGTATCTATATGCTTCAATTTGCAAGTTGCTCTCAAATTTTGTCAGGCAAAGCAGTAGGGATCAATTCAAATTGATTAAAAATCCAAAATATGTTAAACCCCTTTCTCTCCCTAAACCTTTTTTCTTTTTCTTTTTTTAAAGGCATCATACTGGAACAGATAATAACAAAGCTGCAGAGAGTCCTAAATAGCTGGTGTACTATTCTACCCAGAATCATAATTATAGGGTTGGGAAATGTAAAAAAACTACTTTCCCATTTGGAAAGCCTGCATAGGGGATAGAGTGGTGTGGTGAGAGAATAGCAGAGAGATATTTTAATAATGACAAGAGAAGCCAGGATAGCTGGAGCTTATTTTTAAAGCCCTTTGAGGGGTTCAGGAAATTTTGTTCCCCCAAAAGCCAACTTCTTCAAGTTTCTAAGGCAACATGATACCTTTGTGTGACAGAATTGAGGAACATAGACAAAGTTTACAATGCCATCTTAACTCAAAGATACGCTAGCTGTAGGGGCTGAAATCTCCCCCCCCCCCAAATGCCTTTATACAGGCAGATAAGTCTCTTCCCCTCAGCCAAGGAGGAGTGAGGTCAAAAGGAGCAGATTTATTCCTTGAGTCATTATCAAATGTAATGTTATTATATTGCCACTTTTCCATGGACTCCAAGGTAAAAACTCTACATTGCCATTTTTTTCATGGACTTTAGTTTAACAACTCCCATTCTCTCCCCCCCCCCCCGCGTGTCGCTTGCACTAGTTCTCTGACCTGATCTGATCTGGTTTCTGTCACTTGAGGAATTTACTTCCCACACTTAAAAATAAACAGAGACTGGCGTGGGCCATAAAACTATACAGCTCTAGCCCATACTTCTCACCATTTCTACTAACTAACTATCCCTCCTCTTCTTCCCCCTCCTCCTCCCTCCCCTCCCCTATCCACCCCCCAGCTCTATACTCTACACTACAGCCAATGATATCTGGACTACAGCCAATCAATATTAGGTACGATATGTATATCTCATACTATACAGTATCTCACACCTCATTCTGCTGCTATATGTCTGAAGAAGTGCACATGTGCACGAAACATCACATTAAAATATGAAAGTTAGTCTTCAAGGTGCCACATGTTTGTGTCTTTTGTTTTGTTTTGTTTTTCTTTGATTTTTGCCTGAAATTCCTGATCCTGATATTGGTCAGCCCAGACGTAAAGCCAGGATCAAATTAGGTCAAGGCAAAGGAAGTTCTAATTCATTTCTAACATTTCTTAGGCTGGGATATGATGGGTTCAGCAGCGGTTCAGCCAGTCCTTGGGCATCATGGGCTGTTGAGTTGGCAGCACTGAGGAACACGACCTGATAAATAAAGAAGCAGCTTGTTTTATTGGCAAGAATGTTGAAACTGGCTGGCCTATTCATGTTTCTTAGCGATGACCCAAAGGAGTTGAAGCAAAGAGGTTAATGATTAAGAGGCCAACTGCGGAGTAAAGAAGCAATACACAGAACAACTTGTCAGGAGGCAGTGCTTGGCTTCATCTTGGGTAGCTACCTTTAGAAAGAACCCAAAGGTCACAATAAAATCACACTTGGATTAATTGCATCAAATGTACTATAATAGGTGCACAAACCCCAGTGAAGATGATTCCATGGTGCTAATATTGGTTCTGATGCTGCTGAGCTGCTTGCTGAAGAAGACCGCCCCTCTAGCATAATAACACTGAGCTGCACAGCTTACCCACATGTTGTAGCTGTACAAGTGAAGAGTGGGTTTTTTTCTCACAGAGATCAATGTTTGCAAACCAGCAATGCTTGCACAAGTGGCAAAATCTTACATTATTGCATTGGTGGGACGTTGGCTGAGCAGACTCTCGTTAAAATATGGTGGACAGATTTTGAAAATTGTTCATGATGTTAAAAACCAGGACTGGCAAATGCTAAACAGGGTGTAGTATCAAGCAATGGAAAAAAAGTTCAACATAGCAAAGGCTAAAGACAACGGGCTACTCCTCAACCATTGTAATGCTTGAGGGTTTTATGGCACTATTGCCTTCGTCACTAATGGGTGTTCTTCAGTCATTATCTGACTCTTCGTGACCCCATGGACCAGGGCTCGCCAGGCCTTCCTGTCCTCCACTGCCTCCCGGAGTCTGGTCAAATCCATATTTGTTGCATTGATGACACCGTCCAACCATCTCATTCTCTGCTATTCCATTTTCCTTTTGCTTCAATCTTTCCCAACATCAGGGACTTTTCCAAGGAGCCCTCTTTCCTCTTGAGGTGGCCAATACTGGAGCCTCAGCTTCAAAATCTGTCCTTCCAGTGCACATCTAGGGTTGATTTCTTTCAGGATGGATAGGTTTGATCTCCTTGCAGTCCAGGGGACTCTCAAGACTCTCCTCCAGCACCACAGCTCAAAGGCATTGATTCTGTGGTGCTCAGCCTTCTTTATAGTCCAGCTCTCACTTCCATACATCACTACTGGAAAAACCATAGCTTTGACTATCTGGATCTTAGTTGGCAAAGTGCTGTCTATGCTCTTGAAGATGCTGCCTAGGTTTGCCATTGCTTTCTTCCCAAGAACTAATTGCTGTAGTTGCCATCTGCAGTGATCAAGGAGCCCAAGAAAATAAATTCTGTCATTGCCTCCATTTCTTCCCCTTCTATTTGCCAGGAGGTGATGGGACCAGTGGCCATGATCGTAATTTTTTTATGTTAAGCTTCAGCCCAATTTTTTTCACTCTTCTCTTTTACCCTCATTAAGAGGTTGTCTAATTCCTCCTCACTTTCTGCTATCAGCATAGTATCATCTGCATATCTGAGGTTGTTGATATTTCTTCCGGCAATCTTAATTCACTAATGGAAGTGCTATAAAAATCAATCAATCAGCCAGTCAATCAATCAATCAATCAATAACGGGAACAAAATAATTTGAATAATGCAACTTTCCAAGTTCTGGCACAGATATATATATATATATATATATATATATGGAGAACACCTATACATGAGGGACTTTGGCCAATCGTTTAAGAGATTATGGTGGTCCTGTGAGGTGAATGCTGCTATCTCACATGCTTCCATAGCTCCTTCTGTGCACTCATTCAGTGTCAAGGAGTTGTGTGAGTTCCCTTCCAGTGGTGGCTGCTGGTGGTTGATGGGGAGGTAGGCACAACAGGCAATGCTGTATGAAACCAGGGCAAACTTGAGTTTTGATGCAAGTGGAGTATCAGGGAAAGACATAGGTGGGTGAGTGAGACCACAGATGCAGAGGCATTTACTCAAATACTATCTCATCCCCACTACCCCATTTATTCTTTCCACAGCAGAAATGTTCACTGTTTTCTCCCTCCTTCCACCCTATGTGTGCACAGTTACACAGTGTGAGACTGAGAGTGAGTTCAGGGGGCCCACTTGTGTTCCCCTCATACTGGAGGGTGCAGGCAAGCAGTGGGCTGACTGGGGCTGGCATCTAGGTAAAAAGAATGAATTACACAGATATAGGATCAGAGACACCTGGCTGGAAATTAGTACCTGTGAAAGGGATCTGGGAATCCTGGTGGACCACAAATTGAACATGAGTCAGCACTGTGATGTGGTGGCTAAGAAAGCCAATGCAATTCTTGGTTGCATCTACAGAAGCATCATGTCTTGGTCAAGGGAAGTGATAGTACCACTCTATTCTGCTCTGATCAGACCCCACCTGGAGTACTGTGTCCAGTTCTGTGCACCTCAATTTAAAAAGGATGTTGACAATCTTGAATGGGTCCAGAGGAGGGCGACCAAGATGATTGAGGGTCTGGAATAAAGGTCTTATGAGGAACGGCTTAGGGAACTGGGAATGTTTAGCCTATCAAAAAGAAGGCTGAGATGGGATATGATAGCTATCTTTATATATTTGAAAGGATGTCACATTGAAGAAGGGACTGGTTTATTTTCCATGACTTCAGACTAGAGACTAGGACAGTGGTCTCAAGCTAAAGGAAAATATATTCAATTTAAACATTAGGAAGAACTTCATGACAGTTAGAGCTGTTCGGCAGTAGAATATGCTGCCACAAAGGAGGGTGGTGGAGTCTCCTTCTTTGGAGGTTTTTAAGCAGAGGCTGGATGGCTATCTGTCGGGAGTCCTGTGATGGGGATTCCTGTATGCCAGGGGGTTGGACTAGATGGCCCTTGAGGCCTCTTCCAACTCTATGATTCTATGATTACAGTATATGATTCTATGATTCTATGGGACCCACCTGAGACTGTGAGGCAAGTGGTGCCCCATCTGACGTAATGGACAAGCTGCCACTCCCCTCGTCGAGGCAAAACATTGTTTATGCTGCATCCGCCTGTTGATGAAAAGCCCATTGATGGTTCTCCTTCCTTTTGACCATCAAGGGGGGGGGAATGTCAGAGCTACTGTATATTGAAGGTAATTACAGAGACATAGAAGTCAACAACTCGGCGGAGCAACCTGAAAGCCTTCCTGTCATTTGCTTTCTCATTTGCTTTCTCATATCCTTTGTTCTCCCTTTTAAAATTGCTCTTAAATAACAAGTGTTTTCTCCATCCCTTTCTCTGTAGCACTAGTAGCAACAGAAAGAAGGGAGCATGGTGTTCAAATACAGCGCATCCATCGCTTCACAGCAGACACTTCCTTTCATTGCAGGATATAAATTGGATTAGTAATGATAGTGGGAGTTTTTGAACATTGTTCTTTTCCTCTTCCTTTCACACAGCAGGAGGCTGGAAGCCAGAGCCCCTCCCAAATGTCTATAAATATTCTTTTCAATAATTGAGGGTCTTGGAGCAACTGTTATTTAGGAGCCTTGTGGCACAGTGGTTAACGGGCTGTACTGCAGCGAAAACTCTGCTCACGAACCAGGTTCAGTCCCTGGTAGGTGGCTCAAGGGGTTCACTCAGCCTTCCTTCCTTCTTACGGCAAATTGAATACCCATCCCGGGGGTGGGGGCAATGTGTAGCTGCATAATTAAATTGTAAACGGCTATGGGGCAGTATATAAGCACTTTGCTTTTTGTCGCACCATTCTTAGGCATTTATGGACCTTGCTAGAAACTTTCCGCAATGCGCTGCAGTGATACCAGATTAGTATTGCTAATTATTAGAACTGCAGTGCCCTTTTGAGGGCTAGAAGAATATATTTATTAGGTGGTTATTTTTTTCACTAACCTATTAGGAAACAGTGTTGCTTTTGAGTAGTGCAAGTTTTCCAGGCCAACCACTACATAGCTTGTGGAGTCGTTTATTTATGTCATAAACAGAGCAAAGCAGTATTCTGGGTGGTTAAAGGTAAAGGTTCCCCCTGCACATGTGTGCTACTCATGTCCAACTCTAGGGGTGGTGCTCATCTCCGTTTTCATGCCAAAGTGACAGTGTTGTGCAAGTCCGTCGCCATGTGGCTGGCATGGCTGAACGCATTTCTGGGCACAGAACACTGTTTACCTTCCCGGTTTTTACGGTGGTACCTATTTATCTACTTGCATTTACATACTTTCAAACTGGTAGGTTAGCAGGAGCTGGGGTTAACAGCAAAGATGGACAAAGTTCCCCTGGTTTTGATATTTTAGTGTCCTAAAATAGTCTCCTCCCCCCCCCCCCCCCCCCCCCCCCTGATCAGTCTGTTAAATCAGTCTTGGTGATTCTCTCTGGCAAACTTTACAGGTTTCCACTATTTCAATACATGCCAAAAGGGGCATCTCGCTTTGTTTATGAGTATAACAGGCTTGCAGATGGTGCGCATAGTTGTGCTTGCAGCTATAGATGTGTTCTGCTTCATCATTTGCATAAGGGTTACCATATGGTAGTGAGGCAGATTTCTGTTGAGGCAGAAATGCAACCCCATAGGAGTCTCTCCTCAGCAGAGTTTGAAAGAGCTACATTTTTATTTTTATTTTTATTTTTACTACAGCTGCTAAAATCCCACAGCCAATAGGTCCAGCAGCAGCAATATGGGCCACTGTGTGCCTATGCCTTATATGGAATTCAGGAGATTTAGGTTCATACCCTCACTCAGTCATGAAACTCACTGAGTGACAAGGGATTAATCAAACACACTTACCGTGATCTACCTTACAGAGATGTTGTGAATGTGATAATAAAGTAGGATGGAGAATGTGACAATTTCTCAGGAAATATTATCCTTCGCCATTTCCAAGTCAAGAGTTGTATGTACTAACCCAATAGCATACATTGAAAACTAGAGCCAATCAACGGTTTTAAGCTGTTCTCAAGTTTGACTGCATTTATTGCAGGAGCATTTGGGCTATAAGTTCTATTATGCATTATGTGAAGAATTTCCTTTTTCCGGAAGTTGAGTCATTGCAACTAGACTTCTTTTCTTGAGAGACTGAAACGTTTCGCTGCTCATCCAAACAGCTTTGTCATTCTGAGGAAAGCTAGTTGTGAGTCCTCCATTTTATAGTTCACTTTGACCTCATGTCACCCTGATCTGAAATAGGCTAACTGTCTATCTTATGAGCCTATTACAGAATAGGGCGACATGAGGTCAAAGTGAACTATAAAATGGACTCACAACTAGCTTCCCTCAGACTAATGAAGCTGTTTGGATGAGCAGCAAAACGTTTCAGTCTCTCAAGAAAAGAAATCTAGTTGCCATGACTCAACTTCCAGATAAACTCACCTGGATGACTGAGAATCTTCACAGACAAGGATTTCCTTTGTTTAGCTGTAAGCCTCTCACCAGTCAGTTTCATTGGCTGCCCCTGATTGGCCAAAACTGTGTGTGTTCAGACTTCTATGGAGAAACGGATATCTACCAATAATAATATATTGTTTTATGTCACTTTACTATTATTTTTATTTTATTTTTGTTTTATTGTGTTTCAATTTATGGTTTTATTGTATAAACTGTTTGAATGTATTAATTGTTGTAAACCGCCCAGAGTGACCTTGCTGCCAGATGGGTGGTATGAAAATCCAATAAATAAATAAATAAATAAATAAATAAATAAATAAATAAATAAATAAATAAATAAATACTTTGTCATGCTGATCAATTAACCTGATGTCTGTCTCCCCCCCCCCCCCATGTATAAATCCACATGCCACATACTCCTCTTTTCCTCTGGCTTTGAGCACTTATGGAAATGTGGTATCACACACACAACTCAAGCCCTGCACGTCCACCTGTGAGTTCTTAAAAGTTAGTAGAACTACATACTCCTAGACAGCTTGTTCATATTAACTAGCTCAGCCACAAATGTTGCTGGTGGGAGGAAGTAAGTGCAAGGGTTGTTCCTGGGATGCTCTTACTGTACTTGTTGATCTCTGTGCCTAAATAACCCCCTTTTACTTCCCCATCAGGCCTGTGATCACTGTGGATGGAATCTGGGTGATGATCCATCAAATGATGTAATGCTGTTAAGTAAATTGTGATTAATCTAAAATTGCCTCACATCTTCTTGTTACAAGTATCTATGTTTAAACATAATGGTGGTGGGTTGTGTTATTTCTTGAAACACAGCTTCTTGTGAGCCATCGCTACTGTGCTAAACCTGTGTTGTTGTTGTTTTGTGGACAATTTAAACACCCAAGTGAAAGATTTTGCTTTACTAAAACTCCAAAAGCCATTTCCCAGAATTCCAAGTTGTATACAGGTTGCTGTCTCTTGTCCAGAAACTATGCATTTTATAAGTACTGCTAGCTGAGTGAATTTATATTAATATAAACTCTTGGGCTCTTTGTGCTCAGTTGTCTGCCACTAAGAGAAAAACAGAAAGAAAGAACTTTGAAACTGCAGTACCAAGAATAGTAATAAGCAGGTACTACTTTATATTTCCCATGGCTGAAAGTCACGCTGAACAATTAGGCACGGGGCCAGTACCTGTTTACCTTATTTTGTCAAAGACAAGGAAAGCCATGTATTAGACTCTAAGAACAATGACATCACTGGCAGAGGTATGTTTATAGGGTTATTTGTGGGGTGGGTGTTGTGCTACAATCAAATAGAAATGTATATAAATGTTTGATGGTTTAAGTGAAATATGTATTACTTTTTTAGAGCAAGTGGACACGTTAGTCTATGCTAGAATGTAAGGGAAACACAGAGATGGAAAATAAAGAAGAAAAAATATTGTGGTACCTTAAAGGCTAGCTGCTATATTTTAATGTGACCTTTCTGAGACAAGTTCACTTCCCCAGACATAAGAATGGAAGACATACGCCCACTCTTGTGTCTGAGGAAGTGTACTTGTCCATGAGAGCTCACATTAAAATGTATCAGGTGGCACCACATTTTTGTCTTCTTTGTGTATTTTTCTGTTGTTTTTAGCCGAGATACTGAATCTTGCTTGGGAAATCAAGAGATTTCTTCTACTTTCCTCAGCTTGGCGCTCAAGATACAATTAGCACATCATTGGAAGTTAAGTTCTTTTAAAAGGCTAAAGACATCTGTTTATCCCACCATGGTGGTTGTGATCTTTGCGTGGTGTGAATTAGCTTGCTTCTACTTAGGCATTGGTCATTCATAGGTAATCATGGGCTTCGTGTGCCAGTCTCTATGTTCAACCATAGAGCTTGGGAACTGTTGGGTGCCTAAAAGGAAAGCATTGTAGCTGCACAAAATATCCTTTTCCCTTGACCAAAAATTTGATCCTCAATTGGCCCTCTTATTTGAAAGGAATTTCACATGGGTAATTGGGCTGTAGGCTTTCTTAAACTTGCATATGGGAAAGGGTAATGAGTATTTTGCTGCCACTTAATGAACTCTTCAGAATAAGACCTACTGCCATTAATGGATTGTTTCCATGCATACATACTTAGAACTCCGCTATATGAATCTGTGATAAGGAAGAGATCTTGCATTATTTTTACATTTTGGTTCTACTGATTGCTGTTGGGTTTGTTTTGGTTCTTTATGCCATATTGTGGAACCTATAATTATTTTTCTCTGTATTTGTTGTATGCTATTCTTTGTTAACTGCCCTGTGTTCCCACCTGGGAAAATTTGGCAGTATAAATAAATAAATAAATACATACATACATACATACATAAATAATCCACAGACAGGCTGTGCCTATACTGTACTTCATTAGTTCTCCAGGCTTCTTGGTTATGAACCCAAACTTTAGTTGCCATTTAGATAAGCAGGTCAAGCTGTCTTCTCCTGGTTTGAACTTTGCTGATCTGCTGGAGAGACCAGTCTACTGAACAGATGAAGGTGGCTTTGTGATGCAAGTCATTTTTTTTTTGTAAAGGGACTATGGGCTAGCTTTATGAAAAGACATCTGAGGAAGGCACCATGGCATGCATCCCACAAAACCTTGAAGCTGTCAGCGTACCTGGGATGCTGTCACTTTTCACAGTCTTGGCATTTGTTTCCTGGATGTGTTTTTAAGCCACTAAGTGGGAGCAGTATGTTTGCATCTGGATACAGTGTAGCAGTGAATAGTGATGAATGTGACGATTTGCACAAGCCCTGTAGGGATAACTTGAATCTGGTTAGGCTTGGAGCATCTGAACGTCACATTAGGGGTTCTATTCATCTTCAGATAGACATCCTGAAAGCTGGGAAAGAAAACAACAGTGCTGAAAGGATGGCAGTGTGAAGTCTTGTATGAGTAATACATGCCCAGGGTAATTAGAGATTGTTAGGGCTGTGGGGGAATATATTTAAAAAATATTTAAGCAAGAAAATGCCATTGGAATTGATTAATTTCATAACTGGAGTTACCACTGTAAAAAAAAAACCTGAGAAATACATTATGTATATTTCAAGCCTGTCTTTTCCACAACAGTCCACTAGAAGGAGATAGAGACCACACAATGTATAATTTTGGAATTTCTGATAGACATGGGCACGACTCAGCGAAATTTTAGTTTCCGCTTCTGTTTTTCATTTTCATTACGCAACGAAAATGAAAACGAAATTTTTTCCAAAAAAACAAAACGGAAACGGAAACGAAACGAAAAACTTTGCTATGTTTTTCGTTTTCGTTGCGGCAAGTACATTGAACTGAAAAGAATGCTAACGAAACAGAAATTTTCCGTTTCCTTTTTTGTTTTTCATTTTCGTTACGCAACGAAAACAAAAACGAAAATTTTCCGAAAAACAAAACGGAAATGGAAACGAAACGAAACGGACCCCTCAACGAAAAATGAAAAACCATTTTTTTTTTAGTCGTGCCCATCTCTAATTTCTGACATCTCTAGGGGTGGGGACGTGGCCCTGGACAAGATGCACAGTCCCAGGGCACCCAGGGTAAACCACTTCTGAGTACTCTGCACCTAAACAGTCCTGGAAAGGGTCACCATAAGGCAGAATTGATTTGATGGCACACACTTATTACTAGGCAGATGTGAAGCAGAAAATAGGTTTGATCTGCACACTTTTAATTTAATGTGTGTAGATGGATCCCATATTCAGTTTCACATCTGCATAATAGTGATTATATCTTGGCACTCTTAAAGGCAACAATGGCAACCTACCTGCTACCAAAACATGAATAAAACAATAAAGGCGTGTTAGCTCATCTCCTTGAATATTTCCCCTTTGCCCAAGCAGTTTACTGGAGGGAAATCTAGAAAATGCCTGTGCTCTAATTATCACGGCAAGAGCCCTTTTGCCTTCAGCCGGAGGACTTTTCTTCTAACCTGCAGAAAATGTTAAGACATTATTCTGACTGACGGAGGGTAGTTGATACAGCATTCTTAAGGGAGCACTTGAGAGCAGACCTCACCGTGTTAAGAACGGCAGGTCAGCCACTTCAAAAACCGCACAAGCCTTTTCTCGACAGTCACGACAGGTTTTCAGACATTTACACTGTTTTTGGTTATTGCTGTTTCCTACCAGAGCCTGACAATGCAGTCTGGGTCAGGGATGGAGGAGGAATATGGAAAGCATTTCTCCTCTCTATTGCCATATACCAGTGATGGTGAACCTTTTAGAGACCAAGTACCCAAACTGCGATTCAGTACCCACTAATTTTTCTCAAAGTGCCAATACAGCAATTTAACTTGAATACAGGTGGCTGTGAAGGGGCAATGTTGTGCCCACAGAAAGGGCTACGAGTGCCACCTTTGGCACCCGTGCCATAGGTTCGCCAACATTGCCATACACATTCTGGCTTTTTCTGTGCTTTGTCATTATGGAGTACTAAGCAGTTCAGGCTAAATACTAAGGGTACAATCTAATGCCCACCCTCCAACATGTCAGAGGTGAAAACAGGAACAACCCCTACTGTATAGTTATAAATTCTGTAGTAGGGCAGTTTACAATTGCAGTCCATGTAGCTATAATCTGTACTCCATGGGATCAATCTCCCTTCCTCTCTCTCTTCCTCTTTCTCTTTCTGTGTTACAGTCAAAGAGCAAGTTCTTTAAATTATGATGGGGATGTTTGATTGTCACAGCAGGAGCCTTCGGTGCCTCTGTAGACTGTAAATCAACTTGTGTTGTTTTGCGTTTGCTCACTGGCAGATATCGCTGAATCATGATGAATAACAAACACACACATGCACAAACTGAAAACAAAGCACAGTAGCAAACTGTTATGTAGCAGTTCCATGGGAACTTTCATGGATCAAGTCCACATTGTCAGACATATAATCAGGAAGTCTACCTGAATCATATCTCTGGATTTGGAATACAAACTGACTTGGTTTTCTAATGATGTGCTATTTGTATAGTTTAGGCCTCTTTCTATCTCCCCCACCCCCATTATTTTCTGTTATGTATACTCAAGGGAGCCATGATACAATAAATAAAGCTTCATCAGAAACAGACATCCAAAACAAACCAATCACTAATGAACCTGCACCATCAGGTTTATGCGAGAGTAAGCACCATGAGCTGTAGGCATGTTTGAGTTTGTTTGCAAAAGATGCATTGAGCTTGAACAAAAGACCTTCTGAAATGCACTCTTTCAGTATCATTCTGAAATTGAAGAAGTCTTGCAAAGAAGTATTCACAATGTTCCTATAAAGCTAGATTCCTAATAATGGGGGATTGGGGCACTGTTAGATTGTTTTGCTCACTTGGACAGTCAATTCATGTCCATTCTCAACCCGGGAGGAACTTCGTTGTGCGTTGATGTCAGTCGCGTCATGTGGTCTTCCTGGTTCTGTCCCTGTTCCCGTGCATGCACGGGCATGATTGATGATACCGGCATGACTGTTAACGCACGTCCTCGTTCCGTGATGAGATGTGAAATTCCATGCCCTCGTTCTCTGTTTTGTTTTGTTTTTTCCGGCCTGACCTTCCGTTTTTTGATGTTTTGATTCACTGCATTGCTAACTCCATAGGGAATTTACTGGCGAATGTCGTTTCATGCTCCTTCCACTAGATGGGTTCTGCTCCTATCGTCACTCATTCCGTGATGAGTGTGACTTCACGGTCTCTGGTCTCTGAATGAGAAGCATGACTACCAGATTTCCAAGGCCAGGGAGGGGAATCACTCATCCCACTTAAATCGCAGTTCAGGGGGCGTGGTCGGGATGAACTCCTCTCGTCCCGCAATGGACGTGCAGTTAGATTACTTCGTACCGGTTCCAAGCGGGACCACAAACAGCAATGAGATGGATGTGAAGTATCAGCCTTTGATTTCTTCTATGGTCATGTTTCAACAAATCCTCCCAGCCCCCCCAGTAAAACGTTACACCTCATAATTACCTGCTACATTTCTCAGAGCCAGATGACTTGGCCAATTCTCCTGGCATTCTTGAACCATCATTCCTATTATGTTTTGTTGGTTTTTTTTAATGTCTCACACAGCTATATTTAACTGCATTCCCTCTTTGCTGTGCACACCTGCTTACAGACGGTTGTCCAGTCTAACATAAGTATTACTGTGTGTTTCTGAAGGCTCTGGTCCATTCATGATGGAGTGGAAAACCTCTGGCCCTCTGGCCCTTAACTCCAGATGCCCCAGACAGCATGGTTAGTGGTGGGCGGTTTCGGGAGCCCTAGTGCAGAAAAATGAGAGGGCCAAAGATTCCACAACCTTAGTCTGATTTTCTTCGGAGAATAAGTTTACCAGAAACTTGAAAGATTTCTCTAACATGTGATTTCATTTACAAATGTACAAGCTGAGCACAGGTGGGAGTGTGCAGTATCTGCCAACACCAAAATCTACTGCCTCATGTCACAACTCCCCCAAAGAGTAAGATTTAAGAGGGTGTTTCCAGATGTCCAACCTAATTTTGCCTCTCAGTTACTATTCATTCATTCATTCATTCATTCATTCATTCATTCATTCATTCGTTCATTCATTCATTCATTCATTCACGTGCTTTTAGACTGCCTGGCAAAACACACAAAGTAAAATAATAAAAGTAGGCATGGGTATTAATACCACAAACAAACAAAAACAAGTACAGAAAGGTAACTGAGGATTGCCATCTGGTAGCTTAGTTGAACCCAGTTATATAAACCATAATGTAATGAAACAGAATGTCCAGGAAAAAAATAATAAAATAATAACTACATTAGAATACAGGTCTCAAAAAATTAACCTAGGGTGTTGCCAAAGGCCTCCTTAAATAATTGGTTTTTACTTATGTTCTGAAATAGGAATAGATAATAATAATAGGTACTGAACAAATCGACGACTGAGAAGGGAAAAAAATTAAATACTATTTTTCCTTTTTTTAATGCTCCCATGTCCTCTTTCATAATGAACCCCTTGGGTATAGAACAATTAAGTGTGCCAGGCAGCAAGGAATGTAGGTGCTTCTAATGACAATAATAAATGTATAGTCAAGTATACAACCCTCAGTGTTGTGGTCCAATTTAGCTCAGGTTACCACTTTTTCATCTCCCAACTGCCCTCGATTAATCATAGGTAAGCAAATTACTGTTCTTGGGCTTCATTCTAAGAAGACAAATTATGCACAGAGGGGGCATAAGTATTAGCCAACCCAAGCCACCTCTTAATTCATATTTGTTAACATTTTGACAGGAACATTCTTTTTCCAGAGGTGTCTGAGATGAAGTTAATGTGGTATATTAGAGAAAGTGGTAATAATAATGTTGTCATGTATCAGAATGTTTTAAAAGCAACATTCCTGTCTATGGGCCAAACAAGATACTAAAATAGGGGGAATGCGTTTTTCTTCCAGTTAAACATTTTTCCCCTTCTACAGTGTGCTTTCTTAGAGGCGCAACCCTAAGCAATGGGACCCGTAAATTAGATCTGGGCTTAGTTTCCATTGAAGAGTCACAAAATGTAATTTGTGCTGAATTGTGTGTCTTTCTGCCTCATGGGCGGTATATAAATCAAATAAATAAATAAACAACTCAAGATATGTAGCTGCGAAAAATCATGTTCAGTGATAAACAGTGGGGTTTGTTGTTATTTAGAAAAACATAATAAAATGTTTGTTTGTTTGTTTACAGCTGATATGCCGCCCACTACCCAAAAGTAGTGATAAGAATGTTCTTTGCTTTGACCTTAGGGCTGCATGTGTACATATTTTGGTCCACGCATAATGCTGAACCATGATTTATTGTTGGGTCCACAAGTCTCTGGTCTCACGTAGTCCAACCTCTTCCTGTAAGCTGTGTGAAATGGCAGGCAAGCACTGACTTGGCTCATGGTACCCCAGCAAGACTCAGTAAAGCCAGCTGAACCTTTTTGTTCTCTGCAGCAAGTAGGGTAGCCTCAAATTTTATTCATTTATTTTCGACAGAGAGTGGAACCTGATTTGAAGGCCTGCCACAGGGCAACCCCCTTTTTGAAGGCATACACCATTCAGTCTAGATCTGATTTAAAGGGGGGAAGGTGATGGGGGATTTTGAACTTACCCATTCCCTGGTCAGCAGATTCAAGAGACACAAAGGCCACTGGCTTCCCCCTCTAGTAAGACTCATTGTCAATCTGTTGAAATTATAAAGGTCATGTGTTTGTTTTTGCATGTGTACATATGAATTGCCATGTGCAATGTTTTGGCCAATCACTGTCATCTTTTCTTATCTCTCTGGTGATGTGTGTCCTCCTCTCTTGTACTATGTAACTAGCCAACCTACCTCTGGCACTTACAGGGGATTGAGACCATTTAGACAAGTGGAAACATGGTAGAAGAGTAGATTCTGGTCCCTTGATACTCTCCCCCCCCCCAAAGGTTTGGCCCCTGACCTTGGAAGAACTGTCAGGGGTTACTCTCTTCAACATATTGGTGGCCTGCAGAATGTTCCTGTACTGTGGTGAACTAGCACGGCTGGTCCATCACTGTAGTTCTCTTCTGTAACATAATCCCTCTTCCATGCTTCTTGACATGGATGGATACACGGGGGGGGGGGGTTAAATAATTTAAATAAAACTATTTATACTCCAGCTTTCTCCTAAGAAAGTACGCAAAGTGGTTCTCATCATTTAAACACAATATTAGAGCTAAGTGCAGCGATTTTATATGAATTAAGTTTTGTAAAGCTGAGATACTTAACTTATCCACATTTGAAAATGCAGTTTTGTTCAGCAAAATCGGGTCATTAAGGAAAAAATGAAACTACGTAAAGTTGTTAAATGTTTTAAAGATCGGAACACAGGAAATTATTCTATATCCTGCTAATCTTACAAGAGGTAGCGCTCTGTCTGTGTTACCAAGAGTAGTTATACTTATTATTCCTCTGTTTTAATTGAAAAACAGAACAAGTGGCTTGAAGACAGCAGAAGTTTTTATTTATGTGTGTGTGGGGGGGGGGTCCAAATTCAGTTTGAACTTTAGCTGCCACATATAAGATACAGATCATGCTAACATAATACTGTTTACAAATAGGTACAAATAGATTAATTCACTGTTGCTGAACAGCCTCTTTAGGTGGTGGAAAGGTATGCATGGCACCTATGGTGCCATGAATATGAAGTACTGTAGTAAAACCCATGTCTACTAAGGTACTGTATTATATTTAATATTTGCCTTGAAAGAGTTATATTACACCTAAAGGTAGATACTTTGTAAATGTAATGTGTTGTTGTTGTTGTTGTTGTTGTTGGAAAAATAGTCTTTTTGTTCTTTAGTGCAGTTATAGCCATTGGTTTTTTTGCGAGGGGGAAGTAGGGGTAACTATTTTCTAGATAATTGAACAAATGATTGATTTTGGGGGAGGAATTTTTTCTGTGTGTCTTAACTGTGAGGTAACCACATAAATTGTTTATTCTAAATAACGTGAATTCTGCCAGCAGGTATATTTAAGGTAAGAGGCAGAACGTCTCTCCACAAATGGAACAAATGAGAAATACAGTATTTTCCGTTGTTGTTGTTGTTGTTGTTGTTGTTGTTGTTGTTGTTGTTGTTGT
>JAHTLZ010000330.1:12018257-12044978 GCA_023846285.1 Phrynocephalus versicolor | reverse complement strand
TTTCTTTCTTTCTTTCTTTCTTTCTTTCTTTCTTTCTTTCTTTCTTTTTAATAAGGTATGGTGTTAGGCCTGTTTCACACACATTAAATGACTGCAACTGTGCAACATGGGATTGCATAGATGATCTGGCATCCAGAGAAACAGAT
Source organism: Phrynocephalus versicolor (assembly GCA_023846285.1). Taxonomy (NCBI): domain Eukaryota; kingdom Metazoa; phylum Chordata; class Lepidosauria; order Squamata; family Agamidae; genus Phrynocephalus; species Phrynocephalus versicolor. The sequence continues at coordinate 12,044,832 of JAHTLZ010000330.1, read as the reverse complement.
CAGCAGCTCTTAGCTCAGTGGTTTAGGGTTCTGGCTGCGGAGCCAGAGGTCAGGAGTTTGATTTCCCATTGCACCTCCAGGGAGAAAAGCCACCATGTATGGCCATGAGCAAGCTGCACAATCCCCAGGGCGTCCCCCCCCCCAGCAGAAGGGAAGGATAAACCATTTCTGGGTATGTCCTGAGCACATCATCTCCTGATCTCAGAAGCTAAGCAGGGTTGGCCCTGGCTAGTACTTGGATGGATGACAACCAGGGAATACCAGGTGCTGTAGGTGCCTGGAGTAGGAACTGCCAAGAAAACATCATGGACATGGGGTCACAAAGAGTCGGTCACAACTGTAATGACACAACAACTAAAGAAAACCCTGAAAAGGATCATCATAAGTCAGGATTGACTTAAGGGTGTATGGTTATTATGATATGCGATGATGATGTGCTAGAAATTGTGTGTGAAAAGCCTGCTGAAACCTAAAAGAAAAACCCTGAGAGGATTAATTGCATCAAGGTCCACTGGATGGGGAATTGGCTTCACTTGCCTTTCAATACCTTTGGTGTTTTGCAACTCAGTTTGGGCCTTACAACCTGAAACTGATAAAACATGGATGGTGGCAGGGGCCGTGAGGATGATGGCACAGATGAAAATACGCTATCTTCTCCCACCCATGTACATACCTTTTCACAGTAAAGATGTGCATCAGTGTGTCTAAGTGGAACACCAACAATATTCCCCTGATTGTCAACCCTGCTGTATTGGAGCTCCTGATCATGCAAATGCTGTTAAATGTTCAGTGGAACATATTTGCAAGTACTGCTGCACACCTTCACCATGATCAGTGAACAGAACTCAGCTGTGGGATAATGGAGGAGGATGGTAGCATACTTTCCAAGCAGTATATACTATTGCTCTTTAAGTTCACTCAAACAACTCACATTAAACAATGAAAAAGCAATGGAAGTTTCATTTCTAAGGCTGTCTACCTTTGGACTAGTCATGGCGGGTACCAGGCACTGGACTTGAGCTCTTCTATCTGCAGAGCTCTCCTTTTGTCCAAAGGTGCTTCCAATTTGCTGTGCCTATGAAAATCAGAGAATTTTAGGCACAGTCATAAGCAGGTGAGGGCTTTGTTCCAATGTGCCAAATTTAAAGGGCATATGGCTTCCCCTAGACTTCCAGGACTGACCCAGCAGCCTGGTATACTGGTATATCAGGCCTCCATGGTAAACGCAGCAGAAAAGTAGCTGATATACCAAGCCTTGCTAGAGCAATGGAAGGCTGGTCTATCAGAGATTTATTTGTGACTGACTAGACTACGCCTCCCATGTTGGACAGTAGGTCTTCCCAGGACTTTGTAAGTCAGACCTCTTGACCCAAAAGTCAACTTGTTGATAGACTGGTGCTCACATTGACATTTAATCTGTGTCTATATCCATCAGTCTATATATATCTACTTTTTGTGAGCTGTCAAGTTGTCTCTGATTTATGGTGATGCTAAGTGATACTATGGGAACATGTGTGTGAGAGGAGAGTGTGTGTAGACAGACAGACGTCCTTCTGCCCTTAAGCATAACCCCTAAAATACATCAACACAGTGCAGGGCAGCGAAAGTAGAAAACCACAGAATAGTCCAACATATGTTCAGAGAAACAAGCAACAAAATAACACAACAAACAGGGCTGGAAAAGCAAGGTAAAGCTGCCTTCACAAGTCCTCCCAAGATCTTATATAGGCTTTCCATTATGACTGTCCCAACCATCATGTCAGAAATTATTTTCTCTGATTAAGAAAACAGATGACGTCCAAGTTACAAATGCAGCAAAAAGACATGAAGCATTGAAATGGGAGAGAAAATATATGAAGCATGTAGGGCGTTGGTTATAATCTTAGAAAACAGCTTGCATCTGTAGGTGGTTTCGTGTCGCTTGTAACATGTCAAAAGCCCAACTCATTCTCTTACCTAACAGGAAAAAAGGCATGATAACTCAAAGGAACCCCCCACTTCATCCTGGGTTTTTAGCTTTGCTTAAATTACAGCAACAGGATCTAACAGTGTAAACCAGTGGTTCTCAACCTGTGGGTCCCTAGATCAGTGGTGGCAAACCTTCAGCACTCCAGATGTTTTGGACGACAACCCCCACAGTCCTTTGCCATTGGCAATCTAGGCTTGGAATTCTGGGAGTTGTGGTCCGAAACACCTGGAGTGCTGAAGGTTCACCATCACTACCATAGATGTTCCTGGACGTCAACTCCCAGAAATCCCTTCCAGCACAGCAACTGGTGGAGGCTTCTGGGAGTTGCAGTCTAGGAACATCTGGGGACCCACAGGTTGAGAACCACTGGTGTAAACTATATATAGGCGTGAGAATGGGGAAAGGGAAAAATGACTAACATCCTAGAAGAGTGTTGGTGAACCTAGGGCAGGGTGCCAAAAAGTGGCACTTGGAGCCCTTTCTGTCTCCCCTTCATGGCCACCTGTATTCAGGTTACATGGCTGTATTGGCACTTAGCGAAAAATTAGTGGGTTTTGAATCGCACTTTGGGCACTTGGTCTCTAAAAGGTTCGCTATGACTGCCCTAGAACATTTGTTCACCTGAACGAAGAGGCTACAGGTAGGTGCTGTCTGCTTTCATGTAACAACAATACCATAGGAAAAAAAACACTCTTTCTGTGTTACTGACACTCTGACAGCACTACTGATCTCTGTGATGGTGGGAAGATCCTGGTAATTTGTTCACTACTGATATTACTGATATAGCTTTCACATCATGCATATGAAAGTTTGAACAGCATTTTGCACTGTTCGGCCTAGGGCCAAAATTACGAGTTATGGCTCTAATCCTAGATTTTGTTGGCTCAGCATATTTTTCTTTTTTCCAAGACTAAACTTAGAGCTTAGAATAGCTCCATTTTTGGACTAGAACTCCCAGAATTCCCTAACTAGCATGACCGGCACCATGCTGCCTGCAGGATTATAGCAGCTGAAGTCCATTCAAGACTGACAAAGCTGTTTGGATGAGCAGCGAAACGTTTCAGATAAGTTGGATCAATGGGACTTTGCGAGAATATTGATTTAAGAGTTCATTCCATGGATTTAATCTAAGGGGATATTCCAATTAGATTTAGGCCCAGAAAAATAACACCTAGATCCACATTTGGCAACTCTTCTAGAGACATCAGATTTTCAAGGTTTACAATAGCATGCATTCGCTTAGAAAAAAAAAGGTATAGTTTTATGGATCTCCGCAAAGATTTCAATATTAATTATTTAGAGTTTGCTGAGCCATTATCATGTTACATTTCTTAGCCAGTGCCTTCAGAAAATATGAAGTATACAAATTTGTCTGAGAAATGTGAGGGTTTTTTTCTTTGAGTTTATCATTCTTTCTTCCTAGTTAAACACCAACCAAACTATTTGCAATCTGGATGCAGCTTATTGATTCACATGCTTTGGTTAAGCACACACACACTCACACACACACACACACACACACACACACACACACACACACACATGCCCTCAGATGACCCAAAAGGTGGCAGGCCGGCAGCCCATAGGTTCCTGTGGTTACCATGGCAACCTTGTACATGCACGTAGAGCATATGTGTGTGCATGATGCAGAGCACGAGTGATATGCTGCATTTTAATGGCAATTCTCTAACACTGCCAACAGCCTGTTCCTGCATAACTGGGACACTGTTGTTGTGCTTCTATGGCCCAGCAGAAGCCAATGTAAGGGCTTCCTGTTATCAGAGCAGAATGTTACCTTAGCAAAACATAGTCTCCACCAAGATCAAATGAACATGACTCACAGGGCTCCGTCCACTCTCCATATTGTTTAAAGGAACAATAGCCCCAGTGCACTAACTAGAGAATAATAAGAAGAGAAAAATCATTTTCTTTTTCTTTCTCGGCTTGGAGAGCTAAAACCATTTATCAAGTTGGTAATTTACTAATGATTATGGCAACCAGCTGGTAACTGGTTGTCTGCATCTGTTAGCACACATTGGACCGTAACCAATTTTGTGTGAAATTTCAATTATCAGTTGGCAGAAAATACAGCCCAGCTCGACCAGGGAGATATAGCAACCAGATATAGCACCTACGGCTTTCAGAAATGCACTTTTCAGAACAGGCTGAAAAGTGCAGACAGCCACTGTGTCGCTTTTACCTAATAGGAGGGCCATCCCTCCATTTAAGGATAGTTCAGGGTTGGGATAGGCTATGGATGCCCCTAGTAATGTCTAGGCAATACACAGAAAGATGGACAGATCAAATGGACAGCCCACTTGGTGTCTCCCTAAGCTCTCCCAAGCACTCCAATGGTTAGATGGTCCAGGGGAGAATTGGGCTTTATTAGGGGGATCACCCTTCTGTGGTGCCAGCAGCTAAGTCTAATTAATTGCTTTTTCTTTCCCCTCACCTCTATTCAAGTCACTGATCATCCTTTTAACTTTATGACTGTCAAAGAAAAGATGTAGGATGTTTGTGGTACTGTTCCATGGTTAGGTTAAACAGTGTCTCCTTCCTCCACCCTATAGTCATTCCAGAATCACAAAAATACTCGATTTGGTCCATTTTTGCATTTGTTCCCAACTACACTGTGGGTGGCTATTGACAATTTAAAAGAGGATTCCCCCCAAATGACCTTTTTAATTGTCTTCCTGGTCTTGGAACTTTCAGCCTATCCCACATCACGTCTTCCACAAATCTATACAACTAATAAAAGAGCTGGATAACACTGGTGGTTTTTATAGGAAGGACTTATTTTATGAATTCTGGTCACTGGAACAGTTAGATCAGAGTTGGACAGTGTGCTGCTGGAAATGTAGCTTCTTCATTTCCATCATCCTCATCATCCACCATAGCCAACTGGGGTCAAATGCATCTGGAAACTGAGAAAAGCTGCATTCAGACTGCAGCACAATATGACTTTATAGGGAATAAAACTCTTGAATTCTGAAAATGATCAAGATACAGGGCAGGAGTGTAGCATGGGGTGGGGATGTTTGCATATCCCTCCTATTGTGACACCATCAGAGTATTAGGAGGCTGTATTTAAGTCAGCTAGGTACAGTGGTTCCTCTACTTATGAGCAGCTCTACTTACGAGCAATTTGACTTATGAGCATGCATTCAGAATGGATTAAACTCGTAAGTAGAGGTACCACTGTAGATGAGACTGCAACACATCCATCTACCCTACAAAGAATGCCAGAGAATGCAGGCTTCCCTGCATCCTAGGTTGCTCTAGTTTTTCCCAGTCTCCTTTGGCCAGGCATGTCCAAACTTTGGCCCTCCAGATGTTTTGGACCACAACTCCCACAGTCCTTTGCCATTGGAAATACAGGCTAGGAATTCTGGGAGTTGTGGTTCAAAACATCTGGAGGGCCAAAGTTTGGACGTTCCTGCCGTAGGCTAAATCTATGAACTACATTGGCTAAAAACAAATGAATCACAACTTTGAGTTTGCAAGACCTGAGCAGACCTGCTACAGATTGGAATGTGCGAGGTGACTGATTCATAGAAACAGTGGTTCATAATCAGATGCCAGTTGATGGCACACAACAAAAGCAAAGGTTGAATCTGCCACCTGGTCATTTAGCTGCCTGTCACACCACAAAGCACTTGATGATGCAATGAGGGAGGAAGAGCAAGAAGCACCCAGAAGTAAATTCTTTATTACATACTATGCTGTTCCCCACTTTTTTTTTTTTACATTGCTTCAGTTGGGAAATATATCCACATCAAGTTGCCAAAGGGCTTTAATCAATACCAGGAGTATAAATCCCAGCAAAGTAAATGGCAGCCAGTATTAAGAATTCTTGTCTTTCTGGATAATCACAGCAATAGATCCAAGGGAAGCAGATTAATCTCTCTGCCTTTGATCCGGGCATAGAAAGTGTGATTATAAACTACTATTTCTGTGGCACTCTTTAGAGTGAAAGAAAGGCTTCATCTTTGTGGAGTGACACACAGAGGGGAATTACAAACATATCTAGGTCCTGAACCTTCAATAGAAAAAAAATGCCCTTTCTGCAAGTAACTACAGAAATTGTAGCTCAAAGCATGTGGATACAGGGCTCTTAGAAAAGGCTTCCCCAGGAAAAAAAATCCAAACTATAATTCTAGTAGTACTAATTCAAGCTGTCTAGAAGACCAATGCAATAATCACGTTAAAGGTTGGATTCTCTCTGTCTGATATTTCGCTGCCCACCTGGGGACTGAGGTCAATTTTTGTAACAACATGATTAGCAGTAGAAAAATTAACAATTTTTCGTTTCCGTTTTTGTTTTTTGTTTCATTATGCAACAAAATGACAAACGAATTTTGTCTCTAAAATGAAACAAAACGAACAGAAACACCAGAAATTTTGTCGTACGTTTCGTTTTCGTTACAGCAATACATTGAACTGCTTTAAATGCTAAAAAAATCACAAAAATTGAAATAAATGGTAACAAAACGGTAACAAACGAATGAAAATGAAAATGATTTTTTTCAAAAATTTGCAAAAAAATGGAAATGAACCGAAACGGACCCCCTAAATGACAAACGACAAACGAAACACCATTTTTTTGATTCGTGGCCATCTCTAATTAGCAGTTCTTCTGTAATGTTAATTGCTCTTATCTTCCCATGAAACGCCAAACTACCCTCAGATAGTTTGCATTATGAAAAAGGATGGCTTTGTAGCAATATACTCTTCTTGGCAAAATCCTTTTCCCTACCAGAGATTGTGAGGATTGCAGTTAAACTCAGATGGAATAATAAAGTTGGTGGGTGGGTGGGTGTCACAGTCCCTTCTACTAAGGAAGTCCTGGAGTTTTGATCCTGCAAATCCTCCACTCCGATCCATCACTTGCCACAGCATTATTTCTTAAGAAAGATGAGCTTCAGAACCAGACTTGCAAATTAAGCCCATATATGTCTTCCAATGGTGATCAAAAAGTAGAGCACACAAAAGGCAATAGATGCAGATCACATAACATGACAAGCAGATGTGTTTCAGCCATTCGAAGAGCAGGTCTTCTCTAACTTGGTTAGCGAGTCAGCTAATTTGACCTTCTAAGGATAAAGGCCACTGAAGCAAATTGATCCCTTTGCTTTGATGGACTCATTCTCTTCCTCCAGAATCAGAGCAGCCCACCCTTCCTATAATACTTCCTAAGAGGAAATGCACAGTTTCTTCCCTCTCTGAAATTTTATGCAATAGCCTATAATGGAAACAGTAAGGTAAAAAGGTAAAGGTTCCCCACACACATGCGTGCTAGTCAGGTCCAACTCTAGGGGTGGCATTCATCTCTGTTTCTAAGCCAAAGAGCCAGTGATGTGCAATCTGTGGCCATGTGGCCGGCATCATCGAAATGCATTTATGCACACGGAACACTGAAACACCTGTATTTCAATAAAGGAAAGTTGGAACTTTGATTCATTTCATTTTTAAGAGCTGACTCAAACTAAAATATTTCAAGGTTGTGAGAGAAAGAAATTGAGTTTGTTGGTAAAGTTTTAATTAATGTTGAGTCCTTGTCTTATACATGCATCATTGAATTATTTTCAATAAGTGGTGAGATCCTTCAGTTTCCATGCAAGATGCCAAGTTCCACATTAGATGCTATATTCCCCAATCCAGACCCCAATTAAGTCCATTCATGGTTAAACATTCTAATTTCAAATTCACTGAGCATGATCTTTTTCTGTTTTTGATCTTGGGCATTTTTGATTTTAAAAAAATCCAACAGAACTCAATCTTCATTTAGGCCAGACCTGCCTTTATTTTATGAAAATGCCATCCACTTAAAAGCGAGCCCGGGCTTCTAATGCAGTCCACCTGACATTTAGCGGTGCTCAGGGAAGCTCCTCTGATCTAAAAATGGCGAGCAGATGGGAGAGCGGTGGGTGGAAGGAACAAATGAAACTGCCAGAACGTTGGGAAAGTAGGTCAAACAGAAGCTATTCTTCCTGGGAAAAAATCCTAGGGATGGGACAAGAGACACTCTTAGGCAGCCACAGAAAGAAGTGTTTTCTGGGGTTTTGTATTGTACCAAGAGCAAGAGTATCATTAGAAGATGAAATGCATTGTGCATTGTTCGGTGACAATCAGCCCTTAAGGAATATCCTCCTCCTCTTTTTTTTTCTTCCTCTTTTTCTTAGCACTTGTCCCACTTGGTGTTGGGGTCCACTATTCATGTTTTTGCCTTCCACTTGGCACAGTCATGGGCTAGGTCTGGGTGAACCTGGGACAACTTCATGTCACTGTCGAGAGTGTTCATCCAGCGCTGTTTTGGATGCCCCTTGGTCCGGGTCCACTGACCTCCAAGGTAAGACCCTTCTTGTCCAGAGTTTCCTCATCAGCAAGCAAGGCACATCCATATCACCGCACTCAGGCTTCATGCATCTAAGGAATTTCCTCCTCTACTGATGGGATATATCTGACCTACATAATGGTTTCTGTTATCTTGGAATCATTCTCCTACAGTATCTCCTTACAATGCCCATGTAGGGTTGGTAGCTCAAACTCCTGCAAGCAAAGGTGTCCTTTCGAATTCTGAAGCAACACTCTGTTGGTAAAACGAGATCCTACAGTTCTGGAAAAAGATGCAGGCCAAAAAATGGGTCTCAGTAACCAATGCAGTAGATTCAGGGTTTCCATCCTCAGTCCCTCCTGCTGCAAGCCTCCATTGGAGCCAACAACCTTCTTCTGGAGGTTTTCCACCTACTCATAGCAGATTTTTTGGGAAAGTGGAGGGCAGGGATAGCTGAGAGAAAGGAGACCCACTGATACTAGAGAGCGTACCAGAGGGGCACACTGGTCCTTGTCACCAACTGACATTAAAGGTTGGTGGACTTATAATTTTTCTTTCCATTTTCATTATTGCTCTTTTTATTATTATTTAGTTTGTTATTATTACTGTTGTAACTGTTGTAAACCACCTGGAGTTCCTCCAGAAGATGGGCGGTATATAAATAAATAAATAAATAAATAAATAAATAAATAAATAAATAAATAAATAAATAAAATAATTAATGCAAAATACTTTTATCCCGCCTTTCTCCTTAAGAAGGACCCAGGGTGGCTTACATCATTAAAAGGCAAGATTTAAAGTTAAAAACACTAAGTATACAAATACTAAAAAGGATCAAACAAATACGAGCACACCAAAAGACAGGAAATGAAAGCAACACCCAAAACACATTCAAACTATTGAAAAACACCACCACCACTCAGGCAGCAAGTCACTGAGGGAAAGCTTGCCTGAAGAGCAAGGTCTTTGCCTGACTGCAGAAGGACAGGAGAGATGGGGCCAGCCTGGTCTCCTATGGGTGGGAGTTCCAGAGTCTGGGAGCAGCAATAGAGAAAGCTCTCACCCATCTCCCCACCAAATGCACCTGTGAAGGATGTTTACCAACTGGGATGTACAGTTTGGCCCCTTGATCTAGTAAAAAATGAGGTAGTAAATCTGCTGTAAACTCCAGGAAGGATGTGTCTTCCTGGAGTTTACAGACATCAGGCAAGGCTCTGCTACATGTTCTGCCTCCTACAGAGAAATTGGGTTTGCAAGCGAGGTTTTCTAAGCAGCAGCAGCATAGAGTGATTACGTTGGTTTCCTTACATTATGGGAATTTAAGATAGATAATTTGAAAGTATACGATTCCATAAATAGTTATTGCAAGAGTGGGAAAATACTTGTCTTCTAAAGCTGACTTCTGTTTACAGCTCCCACCAGCCAAACCTTTCATGGTCAACAGCAAAAAAAAAAAAAAGTTACAGTGGTACCTTGTATAAAGGAATTAATTTGTTCTAAATGAAATTATGTTAAGCAAATTTTCCTTTATACAAGTTTCCCATAGGAATGCATTGAAAACAGACTGATCCCATTTTTATGTTGTACGGATTTGCCCCATAGGCGATTCTGTTAAGCAAATTACCCCTATCTCCAGAATTTTTTACGTTGTACAAATTGTATGTAGTACAAACTGTTTGCTATACAAGGGTCCACTGTAATCCAAAATTGCCAGAAGTTTTCTCATTTCTGTTTTACCAATAAATGCTGGTCTTACATTTCAGTAGGTGCCCATCTCATTGTAATGCACCTAGTTTATTGGTTTTGGTATAGTTTTATTTCATTTAACATAGCTGCATTTATCATGTTCCTGTTTTGCTGTGGATTCAGAGCACTCATTGAACACCACGTGAACACTTATTTGAGTGGAAGCGTTTTTTCAAAAATACATGAAATTTAAACATGTAATAAGAATACATCCACGCCTTGTCTTCTTTCCTTCTCACAAGCAACGCACCCACGCAGCAGCAAGAATGAATAACCCAATGGTTGTTAACAGAGAATGCTTCTGATTCTTTACAGTCTGTGTGGTAAAACCAGAACCATCATCATTTCCCACAAACTGCATTATTTCAGTTAAAGCCTTATTATGCTTAGTTCTCCTCACAATTTTAAAAGACAGAATGTGAGAGAAAGCACAAATGAAAGATTTTCCCAGCACCACCTAAGAGTGAACACTCCTGTGGGAATTGTATTAGCAGACTAAACTAGGTCAGTCAGGTGTGTGTGCACAGCTATAAATTAGGTGTAACCATTATGAGCGGTCATGGTAACTGTTCTAGCGTGGGATTTTAACCCAGTGATTTCAGCTCTTAGACAAGCAGGCAGGAGGCAGCTTCTTCAAGTAACATTCTTTATTCAAGGCAGAGCAGGACTGAAGACTGAGGGGAGGGAAGCTACATTTATAGGGACAGAGAACAGGCTAGAGAAGGATACATTTTGGAGGGAACAATTTCCAGCAATCACAAAGCTGCCTTTTGGCGGGAACCAATAAAACTAAGGAACCAAATGCCACAACTTAAATGAACCAATAGTAACTGTTCCTTCTAGACAGGAAGGCAGTAACAGTGGTACCTCTGATAATGAATTTAATCCGTTTCCAGAGGCAATTTGTTATCAAAAAAATTTTATTTGAAACATAGTTTCCCATTGCAATGAATGGGAAACTGATTAATCTGTTCTACTCGTCCAAAAAAAGGCTAAAAAGTTGTTCCCCCCCCAGACCACTTTATAAAGTGCACTTTAAAGGCATGCAGTGCTGGAACACAAACACCCAGAACTAGCTCCCTACCTTTCCAAGTTTGAGAGGTCCAAATTCATTAGCAAAAAAAATTGTCCAGAATGGCTCCAAAACACCATTAAGAAACGCTCTAACTCCTCCCACCCCTCCACAAACTGTGGGGGGTGCAAAGCTCCTTGGTGGTGGCAGAGGCCCGCTGGCCTGCCCATCCCCACACTTTCCCCTGCGGTGCTGGTGGTGGCGGACCGCCTGTCTGGCGGAAGATTTTAAAAAAAAACATGGGGTGAAGGAGGGGGAGGGAGGGGCGGGCCACCCAGCCATGGGCCACTCAGAATGGCCTGACGGACCGGATTTGGCCCCCGGGCCAGACTTTGGGCAGGCCTGCCCTAGTGTATTCATACAACCATAATAATGATATGATTCCACTCAGAGTGAACTGAATCAATACACAACAGTAACGAAAAAGGAAGAATTTGTGGTTATTATTTCAAGAAGTTCATTTAGGGTAAAAACAGGACAAAATCTCCACTGGAGTACAGATGCTCCCTAGAGTTGGTCTCTAGGTATGCAGGTGGATTCAAGGTCAAAATGTAGACTTTCATATGTAATCTATCTTGTAATCAATGACTCGTGTACATTCCGAAAATATATATAACCAATATATCCAACCGTGAATTGTGAGATACACTGTATTGAGCACTAGCTCAATGTGTTCTACTTTATTTTGCAGTATAAATTTAGATAAAAGTCCTTTTGTTGCTGGTGTTCTTTTTTCTCTCTCTTGTCCTGTAGGTGATTAGGTTTGACCTGTCAAGGTGCACGAAGCAAATTTTTTGCAACACATCTATTTCATTGCTCAAGGGCTGGAGTCATAAACACAACAAATACACTGTAAGCAATGTACTGCAGATTTTCAGAATGCAATAAATTCAAATAAACACCATGTGCAAGAATGTATGGGGTGGTGGTAAAAGGAAAACTGTAGTAGGTTCGAGACAAGCAATGAGCATACGAAATATGCAGTTGTTTTGATGCACGCTTTGTTGTGAACTCTGATAACACTGATAATGGCCTATGCTTCATTTCCTGCAAAGTCTGACTATCATATGAGAGATGGGCTCTAGGTTTTTTAAAAATTGTTATTCAGCTGAAAGATGCTATCACTCTGTCACACTTACTTTAGAGCTCAGATGAAAAACAGCATTTGCTGAGAAGGAAAGAAAGCAGGCAAACTGTTTTTGACATTGGATCCTGATATTACAGCCCTAATTTTGGGATCCAATGTAATGGAGACTTGTTTTAGGCAAGTGAGTATAATTCAGCAATATGAAATGTATCTGCTCAACATATTCCATCTAAAGATAAATGTGCATTGTTAATAACCCTTCAAAAACAGCTTGTCTGCTTTATTTTCATTCTCAGCAGATGCTCTTTTCCATCTGAGTTCCAAGGTAAGCGTGGTAGAGCACGCATTTATTGTAATATCCTTGTGACAGGTTCCTTAAAATTAGTACATGGCAATGATGATTAATACGTTTTATGAACATAATCAAAATGTATATTTTTTCTGCAGTAGTGGAAAACAGTGTGTGCGAAGAGCTAGATGGGGAACCAGGTTATACTGAGGGACAAATTTATGGAATGTCAGTCCAACAAAGAAAATTTTCAAAGCTCTGGTGGCCCTCCCATTACCTGTTACCTTGGTTTTCTAATTGGTGATGCCAGGGTTGGAATCAACAATCTTTAGACTACCATGCTTTCATTCCATTCATGAATTATTGGACCCCTCTTTTGAGGACTGGAATAAAGAGGTGGTGGTGGTGAAAATTCTTGGTCCACTAAGAGTTTTCTTCACACCAGTTTGAACCTTTATTCCCAAAAAGCTAGGAATGAACAATAACTGTTCCACGAAATGTGGAACATTTATTGTGCCTCATTCATTTTCAGAACAAATAGCTTTAGGCTCACTCATTCTAACTTGAATTGTAAATTTAGTAGTGTAATAGTGAAGGATAGGATGCAAGCATTCATTGTCTCCGATTTGAAATGTGTGGTTTTGTTTTTTAAATAGTTTCTAATCTATTGAGTGTATTATTGTTGTGAATTAATGACTAGATAACCAGATGGGAGTTAATTAGCACCCCTGAAGTGCCAAAGATTTCCTGGTCACAGTATGGCTTGAACGTGATTGTTAATTAACAACTATTCATTTTAGAGGTAACGAATCCACAAGAGATGATGTGAAAATAGTCTCTTAGGAATAACTGCCATTCTCAAAAGACAAAGTCTAAAACAGAGGTGAACAAAATACATACGGTATATGTTTATCTCACAGAAGAGATAAAAATTGAGAAAGGAACCAGACAGGGCTGCCCTTTGTCACCTTTGCTATTTATACTGACATTAGAAGTGCTAAACCAAAAGATAAGAGATCAAAAGGAGATACAGGTTTGAAAATAAAGTAAAAGGCTTATGCAAATGATGAAATCTTTATATTGGAAGATCCAATCAACTCAGTGGAGGTATGGAAAAAACTGATAGTGGACTTTGGAGAGGTGGCAGGATTGAAATGAAGAAAAGACAAAAATACTAACTAAGAATATGGGAACAGAGGAGAGAAGAATATTGTTGGAAAAGGACTAATTTTAAAGAAGAGAAAGCTATAACATATTTAGGAATAAAAATAACTAAAAAGGCAAGTACAGTACATCAAGACAACTATTTGATAATCATGAAGGAAATACATTTGGACTTGGAAATACAGAATAGGATGCAACTATCATTAATGGGGAGGATAGCTGTTATGAAAATGAATGTATTACCTAAAGTGTTGTTCCTATTCCAGATGATACCGGTGATGCTGAAAAGAACATTTTTAATGGAAATTGAAAAACTGACTTTGAAATTTATTTGGCAAGGGAAGAAACCAAGGATTAAGAAGAAGGCACTACAAGATGATGCAAGCAGAGCAGGACTGGGAGTTCCAGATTGGGGATTGTATTATAAAACTTGTGCATTGGGATGGTTAAGAGAGTGGATTCTTTTAGAAAACCCAAAGGTTTGGAAATTAAGAAGGTCATGCCCTAAATTTAGGCTAGCATGCTTTTGAATGGTATAAAAAGGTGAAGAATAGGAAATATTAGTAATCATATGACTAGGAAAGCTCTATAGAGGGTATGGGAGAATATTTAAAAACAAATGTACAGGAAGATTCCAGGTTGGGTGTCCCCCATAGAAGCTTTCACACAACCAAACTTGATGACTGATGCCAAATTTGGGAGGTGTCAAGACATACTAAATAGTGAGACCAAATTAAAGACTAAGGAAGAACTTTAAAAAATATTATATTAGATTGGTGGGCAAGATCACAGTTGCAGTCAAGGTTCATTAAAGATAAAAAAAGAAGGCTTTTATGTACAGAAAACTGATTTTGATATATTGTTACTGGGGAGTGAAGGGAAATTTATTAATAAAATGCATAAATATCTCTTGGAGCATAAAACCAAAGATGAAATTGTAAAAGACTGTATGATCAAATGGGCTCAGAATATAGGGCATAATATAGAGGTGGAACATTGGAAACAATTGTGAGAAATTAATATAATATAATGTATATAAAAGCAGTGAGTTGGAAAGAAAACATCACCAAAATTAATGAAAATGTATGCAAATGGGTCTGGAAAATGTTGGAAAAGTAAGGAGAAAGAAGACCATCTGCGGTGGTCATGTGAGGTGGTCATGTGAGGTGATTAACAATTACTGGGAAATGCTACACAAGATGTTAAAAATATTGAGTTGTATGATCCCTTTTAAACCAGAAATAGTTTTGTTAAATATTATGCAGGGAATCAAAGATCATAACAAAAAACTTTTATTAATGTATATGCTAACTACAGCTAGGATTTCTCTAGCTAAATATTGGAAAACAAAGGAAATACCGAGCATCAAGAGCTTTTGGACAGATACTTAGAAACAAAAGATCCAGGAGGATTCCTTTTAGCAGAATGGAGAGACAAGTAGCAGGCTGAAATCCTATTGCTTAGTGTAGGAATCACAACCAGAGGAGGCTTATTTAATCATAGAACTTATAGAGCAGATGAATCTCCAAATTCCACTAATTCAATAGGTGTCCTCTAGTAGCCACATACATGACGTAACAGGATTACAATCAGAGTCTGGCTTTTATAAACAGAAATCTGGAAGGACAAGTTTGAGGAATAACACACATTGGATCTTCAGTGACTTTGTTTGGATGATCAATACAGTATGTTTGGATACTTCTTTTTTCTTTGAGCACTAAAATAGATTTTTCCAGAAAATATTGAATGGGAAAAGTTATTTCCCTTAATTATTAGATATTTGGGAGTCACAAAGAGTCAGTCACGACTAACGACACAACACACACACACATTAGATATTTGATTCAGTATGTTTATTTGCTTTAAGCATGTTAATTGTATGTGATGTATAAATATCTACCAAGGATTTTTTTTACAGTAACCAAGACATATAGGACAATCAAGGGAAATGCAGTTAGTGTGGTTTAAGCAGTATAATCAAAGAATGTTATTATTTTATTCAAATATGATATCTATTGGGATATATGCAAATACAGTGGTACCTCGGATAACAACTGCCCCGGAAAACGAATAATTCGGATAACAACTGCAAATTTCCAGGCATAGGGCTGCCTCTGATAACGAATTTTCCCTATGGGCTGCCTCGGATAACGAATCACAATTCCTCGGTATAGGTCTGCCTTGGGGAACGAATTTTCTGTATGGGCTGCCTTGGATAACTATTCTTCCTATGGGCTGCCTCGGATACCGAATTTTCCCTATGGATTGCCTCAGATAATGAATTTCCAGCATGCATCAGTAAAAAAGTTATCCCAGGTGAAATTGCATCTGTAACTTTAAAGTGCACTTTTTAAAGAGTTTTGAGCAAAAAACTAGGTGTCTGTGCCTTTTTCCTAGGCCCCAGAATGGATTAAACAGTTTCCCATTCATTCCTATGGGAAACTGCGTTTCGGATAACGACATGTTTTGGATAACAACTAACCTCAGAGAGTGAATTACTGTCATTATCCGAGGCACCACTGTATTCAGAAAACATCCCAGTGTTTTTGTATGCATTGTCTCCTTTCGAGATGAGTAGAAGGGACTAATGTGACTCTACTCTCCAGTAGCTTCTCTCACCAGCAAAGCATCCAGAGTGATGGGAGGGGGTCTATCCAACAGTTATATGTCAAGTAAAGGCATATTATAGGCTCTCCAATACCACATAATGCTCCAGCTCAGGAAGATTCTGAGCTGATGAGAAGACACTTGATGGAATTCCATGCAGTTCTTACATCTCACCAGCAGATTCCATTCCTGCAAATCAGGAGCCTGCATTAGACCTGCTGTGTACCCAGCGCAGGTTGGACATCAGCTGAAAGTTTGCTCTCAAAACCAGCCTGAGTGTTGAAACAGGAGTGAAAGAAGGAGTCCACACAACCACAAGAAGTGTGCCAGAATGGAGGCAGATCCATGAGCCTGTTGTCAAGCTGTGTGTTATACACAAACCAATTCACAGGGCCCGGTGGGTGCAAGCAGCAGCAGGTCATCCACACTGCAAATTGATAGGCAGAAGTTTGAGCTGACAATGCTAGGAAGGCGGAAGGCTAGGTGACGCAATTATACATGTTGCTTCCTGAAGTCAGGGTTTATCTAGGATTGTTGAATATATTCAATGGTTATATTTACGAAATGTCTAGGATGCCTGTATTTATTGTCTTAACCCTAGGACAGTGATGTCCAAACTTCAGCCCTCCAGATGTTTTGGACCACAACTTCCACAGTCCTTTGTCATTGGCAATCAAGGCTTGGAATTCTGGGAGTTGTGGTCCAAGACATCTGAAGGGCCAAAGTTTGGACACCCCTGTCCTAGGACATCCCACCCAAATCCACTTATTTAAGTTATTTAATGCTGATAGTTGGCCTTGAGAATGCCTGTGCTCTTTCCCTGTTTGTGCTGTTTTAAGACCTAGAGATGTTAAGACCTCAGTGCTTCTTAAGGCCAGGACGCTCTTCATCTATCAAGGTGTTGTAATTTGCTAGAGTGACAGCCAATGTCTTGGACATCTTGGACGTTGAGTTTGGAAGCCCTTGCCTTAACCGTTGGATCATCTCTGAGTGGAGGGCTAGCGTTGAAGAGGGCCAAGGGTCTTTCAGTGGTGTTATATGTAGCAGCTAGGCTGCAAATTGATGCTCTGTAGGGTGATCATACAACCTTGATAATGAAAGATCAAACCCCTAAATAGCTCAGAGTCTGGCTATCTAAGGGGCCATCTTTAGAACCTCTCGAAGTGGTTAAGATCTTCAGGAAACACTGCCAAGTTTCCAATTGATAGGCATGTAGAGTCAGCGTTCTCAGGGAGGGGGATATCTAAGACTGCATGCATTCTGAGTTGTTCTCAATCTTATTGCTTTCAGGAAGAACACGGAAACACGTCTGGCATATGAGACTATTGGCATTGTTTTAAGTGTTTATCTGGCTGAAGAGCTCAGTGAGATTGGCCACCTGGTTGAGGAGCCAGGAGTCCAAATTCCAAGTGTGCTTTGTAGAAGAAGAATCAGCCTTTGAAGTCTTGGGAAAGCTGGTCTCAGAGGATCCCTAGAAGAGAGGAATAATGAACTATTTCTGAATATTCCGTAGCTAGGAAGCAACATCCTATTGTTGTTGTTGCTGCTGCTGTTGCTGTTTGCTACTTAGAGATTTTACTGGGTTTTAATTGGTTTGTGTTCTTGTTTATTGGGTGTTGGTATTAATTTATCATTGAATCTGTTCCTACTGCTGCAGCAGTAAGGGCCTGCTCAGCATTTCCCCCCAACATTTCAAGAGGCTGCTGGCTCGATAACCCCAGGAGAACAATCTAATCATCATGTTTTGTTTTTGCTTTTATTTTGTGTGCACTCATTTTACATGTTCAACATTTTCTAAGCAATAACTAACCAAGAGTTCCTTTTTCATATGACATCATCCTTGGAAGACAAATAATAATACAGTGGTACCTTGTATAAAGGAATTAATTCGTTTTAAATGAAATTCTGTTAAGGAAATTTTCCTTTATACAAATTTCCCATAGGAATGCATTGAAAACAGAGTGATCCCATTTTTATGTTGTACAGATTCGCCCCATAGGCGATTATGTTAAGCAAATTTCCCCTATCTCTGGAATTTTTATGTTGTACAAATTTTATGTTATACAAACTGTTTGTTATACAAGGGTCCACTGTACTATTTCATAGAACTGGTGTATAGCTCAGTGGTTTAGGTCTCTGGCTGCAATGAATCTCTTCTACACCTGTAGTTCTAAGATTAGTAGTAGTAGTGCTGTTTTACTACTGACTAGAGATGGGCACGACTTAGCGGTATTCCCGTTTCCGTTTCCGTTACTCTACGGAAACGGTAACGGGAATTACTGCCCCAGACTTTGAGCTCGAACCGACGAACGAACAATTTTGGTCTGATTTGTTGTGCTCGTTACTTGCATCGCGCGATCGCGCGATGCCACGCGGCACAGAAAAAAGTTTTTAAAAGTTAAAAAACCCGGTTCCCGGCCAAAAAGCAGGCGGAAATATGCCTGCCGTGCCTCAGGGCACCTACCAGAGGGGTGGTTTCTGGAGGTCCCCGGCCTCCCCCCCTCCTCCGTCCTGGTGCCTCAGGGCACCTACCAGAGGGGTGGTTTCTGGAGGTCCCCGGCCTCCCCCCCTCCTCCCTCCTGGGCTGCTCTGGTGGGACTCGCCGCAGGCTCGCAGCAGCAACAAGCCGCACGGCACGGACGGCACAGGAAAAAACTTTTAAACTCTCCCCCCACCCATTCCCGGGCCAAAAAGCAGACGGAAAATGCCTGCCGTGCCTCAGGGCACCTACCAGAGGGGTGGTTTCTGGAGGTCCCCGGCCTCCCCCCCTCCTCCCTCCTGGGCTGCTCTGGTGGGACTCGCCGCAGGCTCGCAGCAGCAACAAGCCGCACGGCACGAGTCTCGCTGCCGGCTCAAGCGGCACAGACGGCACAGGAAAAAACATTTAAACTCTCCCCCCACCCATTCCCGGGCCAAAAAGCAGGCGGAAAAATGCCTGCCGTGCCTCAGGGCACCTACCAGAGGGGTGGTTTCTGGAGGTCCCCGGCCTCCCCCCCTCCTCCGTCCTGGGCTGCTCTGGTGGGACTCGCCGCAGGCTCGCAGCAGCAACAAGCCGCACGGCACGGACGGCACAGGAAAAAACTTTTAAACTCTCCCCCCACCCATTCCCGGGCCAAAAAGCAGACGGAAAATGCCTGCCGTGCCTCAGGGCACCTACCGGAGGGGGGGGTTTCTGGTCTGGAGGGGGGGTCCCACCTCCCCCCCGTCCTGGGCAGCCGGACTCGCCATGCCATGTGGTGCGGGTGGGGGATCCAAAATGGGGAGGCGAACGCAATATTGTTTTTGAAATCGTGGTCCAAAAACACACAAGCACAACAGAAACACACGGAAATTTATAAACTGCCAGATTTTTCACAGTAGCAGTGGGTTTTTTCTTGCAACAAAATGTCTCTCCTCTCCTCCTCTGTCCTCCATTGATTTTATTTTATTTTATTTTTTTTACACCTGCGCAGTGCGCAATGATGGGCTGGCCCAGTGGCCTGGCCAGCCATGTGGGAGGGGACGACCATGCAATTTTTTGGAGCCATCCCACCAATCGCATGGCCACTTGGCCATGGAGACTTCTGGGATGTGCCAAAAAGCCCCCTAAAACCTGCCCTAGCCCCCTAACCCCCTAACCCTAATCCTTGACTCCTACCCATACGTCACAGACTGTCTTCTTAGTGGGTCAGAGAGGCACCCAGAGGTGCAACCCAATAGCCCACCGTAACCTTACCGTCAGTAGCCTAACCCTAGCCCTTGCACTAACCCACCATAACCCATAGCCAGATCTACTTGCATTGCACTACACGCAAGTACGATTCCCTTCTTTGTGGGACATGGCAGGTGCGACCCACTCCTCGGAGGGTCGTACCAATGGACCAGGTGGTCTCACTGTCTGCAAATGGTATGCATATCCATATATGGTTATGCATGCCATTTTGCAGCAGCAGGTGAGGAGGGGAGACCCCCATGTTGAGGGGTCTCTTGGAGCCTGCTGCTGCCCCTTCCTAGTGGGTGAGGATAGGAGGCACCCACGGGTGCCTCCAGGAGCCCACTTTCCCTTTATAGCGGGCCACAGGAGGCACCCACACCACAGAGGTGCCTCCAGGAGCCCGCTACCCCCCCAAAAAAACCAGTATAACATCAACGAAAAAACAAAAAAACAAACCGACTAATTTTTGCGAAGTTTCGCGAAAAACGGAACGAGCCGACACGGGCTGCCTCCGACACACGACAACTCGAAAACGTCATTTTCCCTAGTCGTGCCCATCTCTACTACTGACTGTGGCCCTTTTCTGACATATTACAATCTCACCCATTCACCTAATGGGTTTATTAAGACTTGGAAAGGGAAAGAACTGAAGAATACAACAAAATCCTACATTTTAATATAAAATGTAATTAAAGATTCATTGGGGGGAAAGCAGACACAACAGGGAATTAGCATAACAGGAGTTACATATTGGTTTAGCATTAGCTGTGTAACATGTCTCGGACTAATAGGTTTCTATGTCATAATTACCTCATTATTCAGTATTAGTTCAATGCAATGCCCCACATATGGCAAGTTTAAGAAGGACGAAGCATTCTAATTAAGGTTGACGACATTCTGGCTGGCCAGTGAAGCTGTGTTTTAAGCAGCAACTAAGAATACAAGTGTTAGCAAACTGCAATGGTTACCTGCATGCTGTATAGGGCTCCAGCTGCTTGTACTGCATTCTGAATTGTTTTTAAAAACAATATTATGCCCACCGTTATATTATTAACAAGATGTATAAATCAAGCCTTATTTTGAAATACAGAAATAGATGTCTATACAATCCAGGATAAGTTCTGACAGCAGATAAGAGTCGTTTCTAATCTGAAACCTTTCCGGGCATGGAATTGTATTACACAAGGAAGTGCGTTTAAGAAAGAATGTCTCATATAATCCTGAATGTATCCATTTTTTCCCTGATTTCACAGGGAAGGTCCTGCATTGGCCAATTACACAGTTGACTCAGTGCTGTTCTCTGATTACAGGCATGTGTCATATGATTAGGATCCTGCAGCAACTGTGCTGCTGTGTTACAAACGGTAATCTTGAAGATGATGAAGCCCCGAAAGGCACTGGACTCCAAAACATTTGTTAAGAGGTTCTGAGAAAACTGCAATGAGGAGTTGAAAGGGAATTTTGAGAGGGTGTCATAGTTAATGGCTGCCAGGAAAAGAGAATCAGTTCACAAAATGACTGCCTCGATCAACATGGACAGTCACTCACAAACATCCATTTCACAGGAGACAAACAGGTAAGCCTGACAAATCAGTAACTTGGTAAAAAAAATAATAAGAAGAAAAACTGATTACAAAAGCAACCTGAAGTCTGAGTCCCCCAAGCATAAATCTTTTCCAGTTTTCTTTTGCTGACATGTCACAGAATGTTTGAAAAAGCCAGAGGATGGGGGAGGAAATATAGTTCTAGGTACAGGACTGAAGATGCTGGTGTGTGTGTGTGTGGGGGGGAGCCTGCATAATTCAATTGTAAGAAGCCCAGAGCAATCTTTAAGCATTATGGACTGACATTTAAACAAGTCATTTTGCCTTGCTTTGCTTTAACAACATTTTCAGCACTGTTACCAAACTGCAATCTCCAGGATTTGGGGAGAAGGGAGGTGCCATACTGGTTAAACGTCATTTGTCTTATTATTCATATATTTCACTTCAGAAATTTCACATCATAAAATTTCATAACCGTGAAATTATTCATCACCAAACTGGTGCAAGAATGGTTTTATTTCATACATCATAACAGAATGCAGCATTGTTGACGCCATTATTGTTCATTTGGGAGTTCCAGCTGATTCTTTCTGCTGGGAAAATCTCCTAAGGTCCAGCAGCTGAAAAGCGTAGAATATTTAGCTGTGACAAGTCACGTTGGCTGAGGTGCACCATGTGGAGGCTAGTTTTCACACACACACACACAGGAACTCCCTGCCACAGGATGTGGTGATGGCATCTGGCCTGGATGCCTTCAAAAGGGGATTGGACAGATTCCTGGAGGAAAAGTCCATCACAGGTTACAAACCATGATAGAGATGTATCATCTCCAGGCTTAAAATCAGGATACTTCAAGGACCAGATGCAGGGGAGTGGTATCAGGAGACAGATATCTAGCCTCATGCGCTCCCAAACGCATCTGATGGGGCCACAGTGAGATACAGGAAGCTGGACTAGATGGGCTTTTGGCCTGATGCAGCATGGCTCTTCTTGTTTTCTCATGTTCTTATGGGACCTAGAGCATCATCCTGGCACTGCCCAGTAATGGATGGCTTCCTGGCATATTGGTGACCCTGGGAGCATCTCCAGTGCCAAAGCATGTCCAGTGCCAAAGGTTTGTTACCCCATGCTGGGAGAAAGAGATTTGGAGGCATGCCACTTAAAGGAGGTCCACTTCTAAATATGTAACTTGGTAGAGAATCTCCATTAAAAAAAGATTGCTCCACGAAAAAAAGAGAGAGATTAACACTAAGAACCACGATTACACTATCCGTAGAAAAAGCTTCTTTGCCGACATCCTTGGATATCAGTTACTCCTTCCCTAAAAGTCCATCAGCTCGAAAGTATACTGGTCTTCATGCACGTTCAAGCAAAGGCAAGGATGTTCTGACACAGCATGCATGATGCTAAAGCATGGGCTGTCTGCCAAAGAACAGTCTCATCTCAGGCTGCTAATGATCCCAGCCATATCTGTGCATGAGATTGCCATCAAAGTATTGCCTGATGTATCCCTGGGGCATCTGGGACTTCACACAGCTTTCAGTATGATATTGACTGCAATCTTGTTGCTTAGCCTAGTAAGTCACAACTAGCATTGAATCAATGGAACCTATGAAGGAATAGATTCTCCTAACCCCCACTGATCCTATGGGCCTACTCCAGTTGCAACTTAATACCTTAAACAACAGGATTTCAGCCATTATCTATATCACTTTGATTGCAATGTAGGATGCAGTTGATTGGGGATTTCTGCCCCACTATTGGGTCCACTCTGGGCTCGGTCACATGTCCCTTTAAAGAGAGTTTAAATTACTAAATAAATCGTGCCCAAAAATACCGTCCTCATGGCCACCCCGCTTTTTGAAAAAAAAGGAAAAAGAAAACCCAGTAAAGCTCCCTTAAGCGAGGTTTCTGTGACCTACCTTCCAGGCTTGGGAATTTTTGCCTCCCTTTTGAAATCCGGCTTTTAAGGAGGCAGACGCCATGGGACCGCGCTGATGATCTGAGTTTCTTTTTATTTTATTTTGCATAGCACCCACCAGCTGTTTCTGGGGCCGATCGGTGCTTTTTTTTTAATTTGGCTTCATATCGGAGTAACAGGAAGTCCGACACAGAATTAAATTCCCCCAGAAAAGTCTTCCGTTTTTTTCAAGTGCTAGCGCCACCTGCTGGCCAAGGGGGCTGAACTGCACTTTAAAATTGAAAAACCAGATTTTGACGTGAGATCTCTTCTCCCACATTTAAATCACGTGATGGGAAGAAGAGGAAAAGCCGGACCTTCAGAAGATCAGGATCGAAACCCAGGTGTGACCACAGCCTCTGAGGACGGTCTGGTTTGCTGACATATATGGCCTCTATCACATGGCCGCTAAATGCAATGATAATAAAATGCACACTTTTTCCAAGAGTGGTCACATGACATTAGATGCACAGTTACTGTCCCCACGGTAGCATTTTTGAACCTCTTTTTGTGTGTGTCCCCATTTGCTCAATGCACATCAAAGCACTGTATTGAAAAGCTGTTTGCTGCAATATGGGTGAAACCAGAAGAAGATGCGGCTTTTTTGAGTTCACATGACCATTGCTTCACATCAAAATGTGCATCAGCAAGTGAAGTAATTTGCGCCAACCCCTAGAGTTGGTGCAGGAAGATGCGCTTCAGATGCGCTTCAGGGGGCGTGGTCGAGAGGTGTGTTCAGAAAATGCAGCTGACCGTGGGGGCACAATCTTTAGATGCAAATTCAGTAAAAGAAAAATGCACATTTAAGTGGCCATGTGATAGAGGCCTATATAGGTGCCAGCATGAACAAGCCCATCCCCAGAGCATTGCTACCAGAACTTTTTTGGATCCCTATCAGCTGCGGTGCTGGAGGAGAGTCTTGAGAGTCCCCTGGACTGCAAGGAGATCAAACCTATCCATCCTGAAATAAATCAACCCTGAATGTTCACCAGAAGGACAGATTTTGAAGCTGATGCTCCGGTACTTTGGCCACCTCATGAGGACAGAAGAGTCCTTGGAAAAGTCCCTGATGTTGGGAAAGACTGAAGGCAAAAGGAAAAGAGGACGGCAGAGAATGAGATGGTTGGATGGTGTCATCGATGCAACCAATATGGATTGGACCAAACTCCAGGAGGCAGTGGAAGATAGGAAGGCCTGGCGAGCTCTGGTCCATGGGGTCACAAAGAGTCGGACACGACTGAACAACTGAACAACAAAATCAGGGGGCTACTTTTTAAAAAAGTGCATGCAGGATCATTCTGCTTTCAGTTTCCCAGTATCATAAAGTACCTTAAGCTGACAGTTTAACTGCTTAATGATACTGGGAAATTTGAAAACGTCCTCTCATTCTTGTTGAAGGAGGGAGACTATACCTTTCAAAGGGGCATCCTAGTTTGTAAAGACCCATATGGTGGGAAATGGCCTTTGTCTGTGTGTGTAAGGGGGGTTGCAGAGGTATGACTGAAGAAGCTATTTGGAAGAATAGCAAAAGGTTTCACCTGCCAAGAAAAGAAGTCCAGTTGCTACGATTCAACTTCCGGATCCATTCTGGAAGTTCTACCTATGTTACAGACATGTCACAGAATGGGGTTACAGACACCCTATTAACTATAGTACTCAATGTGATGCACCTGAAAGAAAGGGTCTAAACTGGAATGCTTTGAGGCTTTAACTAAAACAAGCTCCCTTTTCCTACCTGAGCTCTCCAATTCTGGAAATTGAAATCCAACACAACTTGAGGGACAACAGCTAAGAGCCATGGCTCTTAATTAATACAAGGGTCCCCACCACCACCTCCACCACCATGGAAAATAAGGAAGCAATAATTCAAATTGGTAATCTAAAACCAGAGCAAAATTTATATAACACTTACAGAAGCTACTTCAGCCTTTAGGTTGGACGTTTCTCACCACATATCTGGAAAATTTTATATGCTTTGTAATTGCAAATTTTTGTTGAATTGCCAGTAAACCACAAAGTGAAATTCTTGGGGGGTGTAGCACGGTACAAAAATAGAAAGAAAAAGCAGTGTGTCTGTTTATACTTCCTGTAAGGTTGCCCAAGCTAAGCTTCCCCTCAGAGAAATACAAACAGCTGCAGGGAGTAAATGTGATTAATGTTCCCTCCTTCTGTCCTATAGGCAGAAGGTTGTTGCTGATGTTTCAATGAAAATACATTCAGCATTGCAACATTTGCTACACCTCTCCAAAATCCATAGCCTGTCAAATAATTCAGTTCGTTAATCCACTTAAAGTTTCTCCCCACACATGTGTGCTAGTCGTGTCTGACTCTAGGGGCGGTGCACATCTCCGCTTTCTAGCCAAAGAGCCAGTGTTGTGCAAGCCTGTGGCCATGTGGTCAGCATGGCTGAACACATTTCTGTGCACGGAACACAGTTTACCTTCCTGCTTTTTTATGGTAGTACCTATTTATCTACTTCCATTTACATGCTTTTGTACTGCTGGGTTGATAGGAGCTGGGGTTAACAGCGGGAGCTCTCTCCACTGCATGGCACCCAGGATTTGAACTGCTGGGCTGCCAACCTTGCAGCCGACAGTTTCAACACTCTAGCCCACTTGAGTTTTCTATTTAAAACATCATGCCCCTTCCAATAGCAACTTTTGCAAGATGGATGAATGTCCACTGAACATTACTACATGGGGTCAGGTTAGATCAGCCTTTGTTAGAGAGGTGCTAAGGATGAAACTGTAGAAACCATAATAGTTCCTATGCTGTGATTACTCTGGGATTACTGTAACATTTTCGACCATTTCATTTCAAAAAGAATATGACTCTGAAAACCTACAAAGAACAAGGGTAAGGTATTCTAGCTTAGGAAAACAGGCAAATAGTGAACGAAGACAAGAAAAGACATGCGGCACAATCTAACAAAAATTGTCTCTGCCTTAAGACATTTTGTTTATGTTTTTGAAAATCAAAAGATCCTTAGAAACCTTGGATAAAAAAATTATTAAGTCCAAAATTTAATCATTACATCACACCTCCACCTGGTGGCTACATTGAGTGTGGGTTTATTTTTACTTTCAGTTACTTTATCTACCAGGTTTGG
>JAHTLZ010000330.1:12004511-12018247 GCA_023846285.1 Phrynocephalus versicolor | reverse complement strand
ACCCTCACTTTATGACTGTTGCTGGGGAATCAATTAGATTGTTAGTGGGGGGGGGTAGGTTGCATTTCATGGGGTGTGTTCCCCCCCCCCGCCCTATGATCTGTGTGTACCACGGAGTGGCAAAAGCTAGTCAAATGTCAACATGTTGACCGTCTCCAATCTACCTTTCTCAGCAAAGTGCAGCTGTCGAGTATGAAGAAACTAAAACATATTTAGATACCTCCTGTCCAGCTTGTCCACTGACTGAGCTAGGAGGAGTTAGGAACAGCTTGTGTGGCTACGAAGAGGTTCTTTTCTTCGTCACCAAAAATCATTTTGTGTTCTGCTGTCATCTGTTCCCCAGCATAACAGTGAAAGAGAGGAGACAAACAGTACGTGATGGTGTTCAGTAAAAGCATACCGTACAGTAAATTGGACAGGCAGTCGCTTACAGCTTTGAAAGAACGGAAAAAGCTGACCTCTCGAGAGAGGTAAAGTTAAATTTGGCTTCTAGGGTTCTTCTCATAGCGGCTCTGAAAGTATGTCAGATGCCACAGCTAAATACCCTTTTGTCAGGGCTAGCCGGTGTTTATTTTATTAGGTCATCATCTTGAGTAGATACACAATGCTGAACAATGTCTCATGGGACCCTTGGGAAATGCAAAGAAAAGGAATCCCAATGTTAACCTATTTGTGCAAACAGCATCCCAGAAGAAACAGGAAATGGGCTATTGTAATTTAAAAAATAAATAAAACCCCACACACAGTGCAGAAGGAAAGAGCTAATTTAGAGATGGTTGATTCTAGAACAGACTATGCTGGAGAAAAGGGAAATGGGCATTAAAAAAATCACTTTTTAAAAGGACAGAATTCCATAGTGGACACAGGAGATCAAGGACTGTGTGGGTCCTACCTAGAGCATCCCCATTGCAATGAACAAAACTTGTTTGTCATGCCTGACGTAGGGCATTTGTACACAACCCCTAAACTCCGCCGCAAATGGCTTCCAGCTCCGGAGCTTAAAATTGTTTCCCCACCAGCTCCGGAGTTTACAGATAATTAAGTGCGAACACGCCCACCTAAGCGCGTCCCAGTGCACTTTTCAGGTACCTGCTCTCCGGAGGTGAAAATTCCTGATGCGGATATAACATAGTGACTGCTGGGCTCCCCTTGCTTCTGTTTGTTCTTTTTTTTGCCCCCCGGCCCTTTAAGAGATCTGAATGCAGTGCCGGGACGGCAGAACGGAGGTGAGTGGCATTTTTTCTTCCTTTTTTTCTCCCTCCCCTCATGCAGCCAGCAGCCAGGAGTGCGAAGGGGGTGGGAATGCAGGAACAGCGACAAACCCCTAAGAACTCTGGTCTGAATTTAAGTGGCCAGCGGATCTTAGGGGTCTTGTGAAAAGGTTCTCAGTTGATTTCAGTGGATTTATGGATGAACATTGGATGTAGCTCTTAGTAATGGATGGGTTTGTTTGTGTGTTTGTTGTATTAAATTTATGTTCTAATCCTTCACCCAATGAACTCAGGACAATGTACCTATTTGCCTCCTCGCCGCTTCTATTTTCACAACAGCCCTGTGAGGTAGGTCATTTGTTTGGTGGGCTATAAAAATCCTGTAGTCATGTAAGTAAACGAGCTGTATTTTAAAAACCACATCCATGATTTATCAATTTCACAAGGTATGGTCCCTAGCTGGGTGGGTTTGTTTAAAGATGAAGCAGTTTGAGAACATCGGAAATGTCATTCTGGATGAGAACAAAGGTCTACCTAACAGAGTTCAGGTCACACAACATCAGTTTACCTCAGGAAACCCACAAGTGGAAAGAATGGAACAGTTGGTATGGCGTGGTGGCTAAAGCTATGAACTGGGATGCCAGAGAGGTGAACTAAAATCACCATTCAGCCATGAAACACTGTGGATGACCTTGGGACAGTCAGGTTCTCTTAGGCCAGTTGTTCTCAACCTTCCTAATGTTGTGACCCTTTAATACAATTCCTCATGGTGTGGTGACTCTGCCCTGCTTGGAAGACGCCACAAGCCCCCTTTGGCAGGCCACTGCCGCAGGTGCCATAGAGAACTTCCCTCTAGTCTACAGGCACCCTCAGCCAATCACAGACTCTGGTACCATTGACTGACATCCCCTCCAACCTATCAAGCTGTAACTCACTCTTCCCCCCCCTTCCTCCCCTCCTCCTCCAGACCCAAGCCGCTTGTGCCTTTTTATTCACTGGATCATGGCGACCCCGTGAAACGGTCATTTGACACCCCCAAAGGGGTCCCGACCCTCAGGGTGAGAACCACTGTCTTACGCTAACCTAACTCACAGGGTTGTTGTTGCACCAAAATGAAGGGAAATGAAATCCATCCCTGCTGCCTGAAGCTCACCAAAGCAAAAAGAGGGAGTGTAGTGCCGTCAATAAAACAAACAAATAAAATACAGTGGACCCTTGTATAACAAATGGTTTGTATAACATAAAATCCATAGAACATAAAAAAATCTGGAGATATGGAAAATTTGCTTAACAGAATTGCCTATGGAGTGAATCCATACAACATAAAAATGGTTATGATTAGAGATTACTCTTTTCAATTCATTCCTCTGGGAAATTTGTATAAACGAATATTTGCTTAACGTAATTTCATTTGGAATGAATTAATTCCTTTATACAAGGTACCACTGTAAATTATACATTACTGATTGTGCCTCTCAGCAACTGATACATAAAGAGGTATATTTTCCCTTGGGACTGGAGGGAATATAAGTCGATCATAACTGATACTTGATTTTATTGGTGATAATATATCCATATTCTGCTGGATTAGTTAAACAGAGCCTCCAAAAACAGACCCAGTATACCTTTGTTCCTATCAAATAATGGGGACAAATGGCACTTTACGCATATTCTGTCACGGCTTCCTTGTGAATACCTTGGGGGTATCTGGCAGACTGCTCTTAAAAATATCAGGCTGAAATAGAACAGAAGGTTGTATGGTCCATCCAAGCACTTCTTCACATTTACTAAATGCTCACCGTTAAGACATGTTCTTACATTTCTGTGGCTGCCCACATGGCTTTGGCCACAGATGGGCTCAAACAATCAAACTGACAGAATTAATGAGATAAAATTATTCAGAAATAAAGCTGTGAGGACTGGAATGGCAAAGCCACCCCCACTTTTCCACAGAGTGTATAAACGGTGGGTGGCATGAGAAACCACCAAACTGCTAGTGATTTAATTTATCCTAATTTCATTTTATAAGGTCAGGATAGTCAAAGCTATGGTTTTTCCAGTAGTGATGTATGGAAGTGAGAGCTGGACTATAAAGAAGGTTGATCACCGCAGAATTGATGCTTTTGAGCTGTGGTGCTGGAGGAGAGTCTTGAGAGTCCCCTGGACTGCAAGGAGATCAAACCTATCCATCCTGAAAGAAATCAACCCCGAATGTTCACTGGAAGGACAGATTTTGAAGCTGAGGCTCCAGTACTTTGGCCACCTCATGAGGAGAGAGGAGTCCTTGGAAAAGTCCCTGATGTTGGGAAAGATTGAAGGCAAAAGGAAAAGGGGACAGCAGAAAATGAGATGGTTGGACGGTGTCATCGATGCAACCAATATGGATTTGACCAAACTCCAGGAGGCAGTAGAAGATAGGAAGGGCTGGCGAGCTCTGGTCCATGGGGTCATGAAGAGTCAGACATGACTGAACAACTAAAAAACAACAACAATTTCATTTTAAGGGTAAGTCTTATGGCACCTCAAGTGCCAAAAAAATACCTTTACCTCCCTTGTCCCTTCTGCACTGTTGGGGGAAGGCACCATTTATGGCTGTTCCTTCCCAAGTGGCAAAATGTCTTTCCTTAGACCTGGAGCTTTTTCCATGGGAAACATCAGCAAAATGTTAAGAGGATGCAAACGGGGTCACTCATTCCAGCTATTTATAGAGCAATGATCCCCGCTGCTACATTCTTATCATTAGATAATTTACTACTGGTAATTTAGAATCTCATTCTCTTTTCTTCGTTTCGTTTTCCTCCCCCTCTCCCCACCCAGCAAAGCTGGAATGAGCAACTGTGCAAATGAAAAGGAAGAAAAAGACTTGAGAGATAAGAATGGAATAAAATATGAAAGGAAAGGAGCTATAGTGTTACTTCCAGATGCCACCTAGTGGTGAAACATTCCAATGACAAAAGTTTAGTCTTTCTTTAAGCAAATCTGCAAGGAGTTGCCACAGGTCTTTTTGTGGGCACCTCCTTTGAGTCTGTATGACATGACCACAACCATGGATGGCCTGATTCATCTTGCCACTTGAGGCAGATCAGGAAATGGTTCCACTGTAGACTACCTACTTCCCTTTTTTGTCATCTTATGCTCTAACCATCTGCTCATATTCATCCCATTTTTTGTCTCAACTCTTCTAATCCTGGAATGGGAAATATCCTGTAATGGGCCATTATTTAAGCTGCTCATTGTAAATGTCGGGAATCACAAAGCAAAATAGCTGCAGGTTTCCCAGAGTAGACCACCCCTTTTTTCTCATCAACTGGCATCTCCAGTCTCACTTTGGGATAAGAAAAGAATAAAAGGTTTTGTTGCTTACAGTTGATCAGGCCAAACAGGATACTGACAAAAAAAAAACACTGCTTTCAGCAACAGGCCTCAACAAAGTCATTGATTTTCAACAAATCAAAAGAAAGGTAGAAAAAAGGACTTAGCAGAGAGGTGGGCCTCTCTTTGACTTCAGAGGCAGCAGGAAACTATTGATTAGTACTGTTAGTGATTGCTAATCACACCTCCCCATAAAAGCCTCTCCCAGGCAAATCTACTAAAGGCAGCATGCCATGTTGCAAAAACTCCAGTGATATCTGCCATGCCCTAGGAGAAAACTGTATTGATGGACATATGTGTCTCCTATGGAGGTTGGTTACATGTAGTCAACTGACTAGGTGACTTCTACCCTGTACTATTGCAGTTCTTTTTATTCTTCTTGTCTCAGTAGCATTTTACTTGCATATTTAAGGCTGCTATCTCACCTGGGGAAGATCCTGATCTTCTGAAGGTCCGGCTTTTCCTCTTCCTCCCATCACTTGACTGAAGATGTGGGATAGCAGTTCCCACGTACAAAGGTGTTTTTTTTTAAAGCACAGTTCAGTCCCATGGCCTCCAGGTGGTGATAGGATTTTAAAAAAGGACCCGCTGGCTGGCGCTATGGCTTGGGGAAGTTAAAACAAACAGCACCAGATCCAGCTTCTTGTCACTAGGAGGGTGGGGGGGTTTAAAATTTTTTTAAAAAATCAACAACATGAGAAAAACCTATGAGAAAAACAGAAGAACGAAAACCGGACCATCTATATGGGATCCCACAACGTCTGCCTCTTTAAAAGCTGGATTTTTTAAGCGAGGAAAAAAATTCCCTACCTCTCCCGTAGGTCCTGGAAACCTCGCCTAAGGAGGCATTACCGGGTTTTCTTTTCTTTTCTTTTTTTCAAAAAGCCCGATGGCCGTGGGGACAGCATTTTTGGACATGGTTTATCTACAAATTTAACCTGCATTTAAAGGGATGTGGGATACAGGCCTAAGTATGCACTAGGAAAAAAAAACATCCCATGACTATATATGGCCCCAAAATTTTTTTGGGTTGTATGTGAAAATTGCACTTCCTCATCAGCTGCCCTCACATTTTAGAAATAAGACCCCCTTCCCCCCCAACACACCTAACTATATGGTTTCCCACACCTTGTATATTAGATTTGCCCAGCCAACTGTGCTTGATGCTATTTCTTTCTGGGGTGGGGGTGGTTTTAACAATGCATTTTTCTTGCTTCCAGAAATGCAAAATGGGGGAAAGTTTATATTAAGGAACGGAACTTATTATTGTTCAACAATGGTCTCATTTAAATGATGAGTTCTACCTAGTCTATGTAGTTTTCCCACTCAGTGCAATATCTATGTCGGAATGTTGGCTGAGTGTTTCAAAATGCAGATTATAATTAAAAGGGGAAGCACTGAGGGTGCACAGTTAATAAAGAGAGAGAAAAGAACTAGTCACTGCAAGCTCCAGTAATTGGACAGATAGAATTGCAAATTGGAAAATATTGCACTCATTACAAAGAAAGATCCCGATTATACATATTTGTTCTGTGAAGGTCACCAAATCAGGGTGAAAGAAAGCTCTTCCTTACTGGTTGTCACACGAGGAGGACAATGCAAAATATGCAGTGTGATTGTGATTGATAGGTGACATTCAAGAAGTCTTTCATTAAACTTCAGAGACATGATTTTCCATCTCTGCCAAAGGTCATACTAAAAAAAAAAATCTTCCTAATTAGTCACTCTGTCCCTGGGGAGGTTTCAGGCTCCCTAAACGTATGTCCCTTTGGGAAATTTACCTGGGTTTGGAACACATTTTACACCAGATCTTGGGAAGTGATTTTCTCTAAAACAAACAAAGTGTATAATTCTCATTACAGTGACTGGGATGAGGGGAGGCTAGTAGTGCCTCATAGTGGCAGTTCTAAAGAAAATTTCGGCTTTCCTAAGCCACTAAAATAATAGAGTTTAGTTATGTGAACACCTACATGCAAAACAACACATATCTGAGTAATACAAATTGTTGTGGTACAAGATACACTGTCCTTTCAGTGGAAACACCATACTACAGTTGGAAGGGAGGAAAAAATGGAAATTAAAGGGGTAAAGCTGGGAAATAAAACAAGACATCATAGTTGATGTTGGTTTGGAAATCTCTTACCAGGTTATAGCGGTTCTAGGGTTTCGTAGCTGTCCCAAGCACAAACCAAGGGCACCACAGATGTCTCAGATGCCGTCACGTCTTCTGAATCCTCCTCAGAAGAAGAGGGCCAGAAAGATGCAGGCGAACTGGAGGAGAAGGGGGCAGATATTTGGCTGGAGGAGGCATGATGGTCAAAAAAGCCTTCCACTTCAAACAGCACCCTTGGTGTGACAGTGCTCCAATGGTGTTGGAGCACAGAGAAACGCTGGGTAAGCAGGTCCCACCTGGGAAGGTCTCTACCACCTGGGGACAAAGCAAGTAAAGCTAAACCGGGGATTGGCTCCAGCCTAGAGCTATAAAGAGGCATCACAGTCCTTTGCTGGACACAAACAAGAATATCTCATGTTGCAACCAGCCTTTGGACTAGATGGGTCATATAGAAATCTAATAAATAAAAGAAAATATATTATGGTTTGAATCCCATGTGCTTCGATTGGCATGTTTCCAACTGTTTTTTTTTCTTGCTACCTTGTAGCAACTTTCTGGACTGACTATTTTTCTTCTATTAAACCCCACCCCACCCCCAATGTACTGTAACTTTGTCCAGCTTTCAATAATTCACCAAATCACTGTGATGTTTTGTAAACTACATTGGCAGCTGGCAGAGCACCTGGATAAACACAGTACAGTAGGCACCCCGTATCCATGGATACTGTAACTGCAAATGCTAAATATATAGTACTTTATATAGTAAAGAGGGTGAAAAAACCCAGAAAAATATTACAAAGTACATTACCAGAAATGGCCACTAGAGAGCATCAGACACCATGCTACCGTATATATAATATTTCAGAAAGCAGCCCTGGCAGATACTTAATCCCTGCAGAATGATTGATTAGCAAAGCAGCCAGATGAGGCTGAGCCAGGATAAGAGCTGGATGGGAGAAAGCCCCTTATTAAGTCTTAAAAGAGTCAGATAGGCCTGGGATGGTTAGCAAAGCCAGACAGGGCTTGGGCAGGGACATGGCATGATAAAGCTGAGCTTAGAAATATTTGTTCAAGTAGGGCTGACTTCTATATATCCTTTAGGCTGGGAAAAGTTCTAGAAAAGGCTCAGAGTACCTTTAACCCTGTTAATAAAGACAATGAGTCAACTAGATGCTTAGGAAGGAGTAGCTTTTTGTAAGCAATTCATTGGTTGAAGCTCTCTGGGGTCATGATGAAGTGTTGGCTCTGTATATTCATTATGAAATAAATACTGCACTTGTAAATAGAATAGCCAGAAAGCTACATCAGTAGCGTAGCTAGAGTTTGGAGTGCCCAGGGACAAAGTCAATTTTTGCACCCTCTCCCCCCCCCAACTGTGTCTCAGCCACCCAGCAAGGGGGGGACAGATCGTGGGGGAACAGTGAGGGGGGGAAGAAGGCTCTCTCCTTCTCATGCCCTCTTCATGGGTCTCCTTTCCAGTTAAGGCACTCCTGTTGAAACCGCACAGCCTGCAGATAGCACCAAGTAGGCTTTTTTTTTTCAAGCATCACCTCCGTAGCATGCTTCCCCCTCCTCCTTTCCCCTGGCTAAGGCTTGGCTGTTGTTAGCCCAGGGAAAGGAGGAGAGGGAAACAGGCAGTGGGATTTTTTCCAAGCGGCAGTTCTGTCAAATGCTTCCCTCTCCTCCTTTCCCTGGCCTAACAACAGCCAAGCCTTAGCGGGTGGGGAGCAATCAACGGAGGTGCTGTTTGGGGAAAAAAATCATTGCCTGCTTCCCTCTCCTCCTTTTCCCCAACTAAGGATTGCCAAGCCTTAGCGGGGCGAAAAGAGGACTGCTGGCGGGATACTCAGATCTGGAGCCCAATAAAGAAAAGAGTTGACTTAGAGATGGGCACGACCAGGAAAAATGACGTTTCGAGTTGTCGTGTGTCGGAGCCAGCCCGTTTCGGCTCGTTTCCGTTTGTCGCGAAATTTTTCAAAAATTTGTCATTTTGTTTGTCGTCTGTCGTTAGTACTGGTTTAGGGGGTAGGGTAGCGGGCTCCTGGATGCACCTCTCTGGGGTGGATGCCTCCTCTGGCCCGCTACAAAGGGAAAAGGAAGGGTACATGACCGTGTAGCCATTGCGTACCAAGTGGTACTGGCAGAGGCACCTCTCTTTTTGGTGCCTCTACTCTGACTCACTAAGAAGGACAGCATACTGGCAAACAGGTTTTGGAACTTTGGACTGGTGAGCGAGGTGAGAGAGGAATGCCTCTCTGCTGGGTGCCCTATGGCTCACTAAGAAGGGAAGTGTACTTGCGTAGTAGTGCAATGCGAGGACAGATCTGTCTTAGGGTTGGGGTTAGGGCAAGGGCTAGGCTTAGGGTTACGGGTAAGGTTAGGGTGAGTTAGTGGGCTGCACCTCTGGGTGCCTCTGACCCACTAAGAAGGACAGTGTACTGGTGTATGGGTTAGGGTTAGGGTTAGGGCTAGGGTTAGTGGGCTTTTTATGCCCGACTGGCACATCCCAGAAGTCTCAGTCAAAACCTGGCCAAGTTGCTATGCGATTGGTGGAATGGCTCCAAAAATTTGCATGGTCCCATCCCATGGCCAGCCCATCATTGCGCATGCGCAGGTGTAAAAAAATAAAAATAAAATAAAATAAAATAAAATCAATGGGATTGGAGACAGACGTTTATTGCAAGAAAAACCCACTGCTGCTATTGTAAAAATTCAGGCAGTTAAAATACCTAATTTTCGCATGTTTCTGTGTGGTGCTTTGGTGGGTTTTAGGACCACGATTTCAAAAAAAATATTGCGGTCACCATTTTGGATCCCCCCGCACCGCATGGCATGGTGAAACGACGGGGATGCCCCCCACCAGAGCAGCCCAGGACAGGAGAGAGGGGGAGGCCGGGGACACCCCCCCCCCCCAGAAACCACACCTCTGGTAGGTGCCCTCACTCAGGCAGGCATATTTTCGCCTGTTTTCTTGGCCGGGAATCGGGGTTTTTTTTAACTTTTTTTCTGTGCCGCTTGGCATCGCGTGATCGCCGCGATGCCATGAACGACAACGACAAATCAGACCCAATTTTTCTTTTATCGGTTCGAGTTCGAGTTCTGACGGCTTAATTGTCGTTACCGTTTCCGTTGCGTAACGGAAACGAGGAACGGAAACGGAAACGAGAATTTCACCAAGTCGTGCCCATGTCTAGAGTTGACTATCGAAGAACTACCCAACGTTAATGTTGACAAGGAAAAGTGAAATGTTTTACTGGTGTTCTAGATAATATTATGTGTGTTTAGTAGCAAAGAAATGACCCTGTCCATTTTGTATATTTTGTGATATCTTCTCATGTGGAATACAGTTTTTTTCAACTAACAAAAAGCAATTGAGAAAGATTCTACTGATTTTTACTACCTGTGGAAACAATTTGCCCCCCACTCCAAGATGGCACACAAAGTTAAGCAGCTATCCATTACTTCGACAAGGATGTGGCCTGCCTTAGAAGTAGACAGCTAGCCAAAGGCTGGAGACACATTTCCTACCATCCACCAACATAGAGAGTCAATTTTTAAAGTAATATTCTCCCTCAGCTTGATATGGCTTGCTATCAACCATCCATACTAATAAGGCTTTTTTCTGTCTTAAAATGATGTCAGCCTTTGTACTATGTGTTGAATGCAAGATGAATGAACACAATGTCTGTGAAACGTTTGACTCATGATGATGGAGCCAGCTAAAAGCCTGTGTGTGTGTGTCTGCCTATCTCTTTCTTCTCTCCCTAGTGCCTGCATGTGGATGTGAACACGTGCATGTGTACACA
This sequence comes from Phrynocephalus versicolor, assembly GCA_023846285.1. Taxonomy (NCBI): domain Eukaryota; kingdom Metazoa; phylum Chordata; class Lepidosauria; order Squamata; family Agamidae; genus Phrynocephalus; species Phrynocephalus versicolor. The sequence continues at coordinate 12,007,745 of JAHTLZ010000330.1, read as the reverse complement.
GAGCAAGAGAGAGAGAGAGAGAGAGAGAGAGAGAGAGAGAGCAACCATTAGATAAAATGGGGCAGTTATGGGCAGTGAAATATGCCGGGACAGAGCTGTCTGCTCCCTCACTGGGAGAAAAACTGCCTAGAAATGAGACAAATAAATACTACATCTCCCCCAAATCCTCCAGCTGACATGTTACTGAGTATTAAGGGGGAAAAAAGAAGAGAAAGGTTACATGGACAGGGGAGAGAGGGGGTGTATGGAGAGGATTTTCTCTCCAGTAAATGTATGAAAAAAGGTAAAGGTTTTCCCCGCACATGTGTGCTAGTCATGTCCGAATCTAGGGGTGGTTGCTCATCTCCGTATTCAAACTGAAGAGCCAGTGTTCAGCAAGTCCAAGCTTCACATGGCTGCCAGAGAAGGCATAGTTGCATGTTGATGATTTCCATACCTTCAGGCACAGAATTCCACCCTTCTCTCAAGATGGCGATCCATAGCATTCCCAATATATAGGGTGAAGGTGGGATAAGTGGTCATTCTGAGGGAGAGGTGCTCGGATGGTGCTAAACCAGTGGTGGTGAACCTTTGGTGCTCCAGATGTTTTGGACCACAACTCCCACAGTCCTTTGTCATTGGCAGTTTAGGTGTGGAATTCTGGGAGTTGTGGTCCAAAACATCTGGAGCGCCAAAGGTTCACCACCACTGTGCTAAACCATTCAAGGCTTTAAATGTCAGCATAAGCATCTTGAACCTGACCTGGAAGTATAACAAAAACAGTGCAAATGTGCCAGGACTGGTACTGTATATGATCATATATCAGACACCCACCTAGATGCTGCCTTTTGCACTTGCCACAGCTTTTGAAACATCTTCAAAGGCAGCCCCATATAGACAGCATTGCAATAGTCTTTTTTCAAGACGGCTAGCCCATGAAACCAGTGTCGTTAGGAACTTCTTGTCAAGGAAGGGGAAGGTGTGTAAGCTGCCTCAGATGAAAAATGTCAGACTTAGCCACAGCCAAGATCTGAGTCTCCATTGAGAATGTTGGGTCCCGGGACACACCCAAATCGCAAAGCTGATCCTTCATTCAGAGGGTGACCCCATCGAGATCAGGCAGCTTTCTAGCTGATAAGGAATCTCTCCAAGCAACAGTATCTCTGTGTTATCAGGATTCCATTTCAACCTGCTAGCTGTTGTCTGTTCCATAACTGTGGCCATTCTAGTGTCTTCCCAGCTTCCACTGGTGAGGATGAGAACAACTGGAAGAATGGAGGAGGTTCTTCTGTGGCACAGGTTAAATCAAATGTGGGTATAATTTCCCTTTTTTTGAAACTCACTCATTTTCACAGATATTTCTCATAACATTTTTTTAGCTGATTCACTTGCATTATTATCAAAAAGAAATGAGCACACACATATTTGCACCTGTGACCTGTTTGGAGATAGCTCTATTTCATCTTCCCTTTCCTTCCTGCAATTGAAAACAATGGAAAATTTCAACTTTACCCCCAGATGGCCTCTTCCTCATATGTTTTGTTTCTTATTATGATCGTAGTGGCCTTTGCTGTATTTACTATCTTAAAAGGGGTTTGGTCCCTGCAAGGTGAAATAACTAAAGCAAGCACTTTATTTTAAACATTTTGTGGTTTAAGGGCTGGATTATATGTGGCATTAGAGAAACATGTAGAAGAATGATCCGTGCGCCATCACCTCTTAAGAACAAGAGCTTGACGTTTTCCTCTGTCCTCTTCCAATATGGATTGAAACAGGAGGTGACATCAACACCCCCATATCTGTCTAAGTAGACATAAAGTCAGCGTAGGGCACAGCAGGTAAAGAACTGTCTAGGACAGTGGTACTGAACCTTCAGCACTCCAGATGCTTTGGACCACAACTCCCCCAGTACTTTGTCATTGGCAATACAGGCTTGGAATTCTGGGAGTTGCAGTCCAAAACATCTGGAGTGCCAAAGGTTAGCCACCACTGGTCTAGGATATGTAAGGAAGCCCTTCTCTCTCTGGGTGAAATCCTGTTGCTTAATGAAGTAAGTCATACCTAGAGTCAGTCCATTGAACTGATGGTATTTGGTAATATCACTTTAATTCAATCTGGTTCCAATTGGCAAACCTAGTGGACTTACAAAAAATTACCCTAATCCCAGAATGAAGCACATGGGTCTCCTGCATCAACCCTTTTCTCTCCCCCCCCCCCCAAGACCAATTGTTTGAAGAGTGGGAGTGTGAAACCCAGTACAGTGGTACCTCTACTTAAGACCAGAAAACAGTTGGTGTTTTAACTGCTTCCTTACAAATTTTAGATGTGGTCTGCTCTACTTAGAAATGTTTTTATTTTTTATTTTTTTTATTTTTTGTTTTTTATTTTTTAGATAGGGCCCCTCTACTTAAGAGTTGTTTGATTTAAGAGCATGCATTTGGAACAGATTAAATTCGTAAGTAGAGGTACCACTGTAATTAAGAAGCAGCTTTTACAACTGCCCTTCCTGCCTCTTTTAAGACTTCTGCCCTGGCTACAACACCATCTACAGTAGCCATGGATTTTAAGAACATCTAAAAGTTACATCCTGGTAAAGCATATCTTTTACCATGAACTTCTGGGACCTGCTTTGAATAAGAGTTATTTAAACTCGAAAGCTTGCAATGTTCCTTTTTTATATTTTTAATAGTGGCCTATAAAGGTATCACATGTGACCTATGTGTTCCAATTGTGTTCCAAAACCCGGTTACCAAAACTGACAGTTGATTAAGCAACATACACTCTTACAAATGTAAGAGTGTATGTTGCTTAAGTATGTAAGTAAATAAGATCTTTTACTCTCAACAGTTGCTTGTTTTCAGTACTGAAAGCAATAATGAGAAAGATAATAAACAGATTCAAGGTAAAAATCATTTAGTTTTCCCATGCAGCCTACGTGTATGCCAAATTCCTCCTCTGCTATAATTAACAGAAGCATATTTCCTCATTCATTGGCAATAATTATTTTAAAGCAACAAAAACACATGTCTTGTTTTTTACATCGCTAAACAATCCACTCTGCATTGTGCAAATGACAGTCATAACAGGAAATGGAATGCCTCCTTTGGCCAGCGGTGCTGAACAACGGTAATTAAATCCCAAAGACCTTCTGCCAAAAAAGCATGGAATTTATTTCATACCCTCAAGGTCACTGTAATGAAATTCGTTGGCTTTCCCAGATTAGGTTGCTTGCAGTGCTGTTGTGAATGCACATGT
>JAHTLZ010000330.1:11989293-12004501 GCA_023846285.1 Phrynocephalus versicolor | reverse complement strand
GTCTACTGGCTCACCCATCTCTTACTCATACCAAGCCTAGACAATGTTGTGCTGAGGAGGAGGAGAAACTATAGATGGTTCCAAGCAATGCAAACCCCACAAAACCTGGATTGTCCAGCATTCTGTCTGAATTTACTGATGTTCGCAACCTCCATTCATAATCTATCAGACTGATTCCATAACTTTTACCATTTCCATCTAATGTGCCTTATTTGAGGCACACAATTTCTTCACATCCTGAGGAAATACGCACAAAGGCACAAAGTGCTTAGGGGTAGTATCTTATAAAGAAAATATAGTTTTTACAAATGTTAACTGCTGAGAACATAGGGTCTAAATTGTGGGGCGAGGCTTTTTGGCGGGAAAGAGGATAATTTTGTTCTCTTAAAACACAGTGAAATCATTGCAACAGTGCATAATCTCTTATTTTCCCCCTAAATATGTGTTTTCCTGTATGCTAAGGCACCTGCATACAGTAAGAATGCTAGAAGACATCTAAGAGGCACTTCAGATACAGATGGCTATGTTCAAAATAAGAGATAGTAACATCTCCAGCTAAATGGGACTAAACCTGTGGTTCTCAACCTTCCTAATGTCGCAACCCTTTAATACAGTTCCTCATGTTGTGGTGACCCCTTGCCCTGCTTGGAAGAGGCCACAAGCCCTTTGGCAGGCCACTTCTGCAGGTGCCGTAGAGAACTTCCCTCAACAGGGACCCTCAGCTATCTCAGCCTCCGGTGCCATTGACTGACATCCCCTCCAACCTATCAAGCTGCAACTCACTCTTTCCCCCCTTTCTTCCCCTCTCCTCCAGACCCAAGCTGTTTGTGTCTTTTTCTTCACTAGCTCATGGCGACCCCTGTGAAATGGTTGTTCGGCCCCCACAGGGGTCCCGATCCCCAGGTTGGGAACCACTGCACTAAACCAAAAATTGGGACTTACGTTTTATGAAAGTCCATTTGATTTAAATACCGTAACACATTTCAGTGTTGAATACTGGCTGGATTTATCCCAAAATAAAACAGCTGCCCAGTCCTGAAGGCTCCAGTATCAAAAATGGCTCCTTTCCCATAGGGTTGTTTTTTAATTAAACTTGCTCCAATGTGATTCAATTGGATTGATGGATGAAAGAAAGGTAACTATTCCACACTCTAGGTAAAGATAAAGGTTCCCCCTGCACATGTGTGCTAGTCATGTTCGATTCTAGGGGAGGTGCTCATCTCCGTATTCAAGCCAAGGAGCCAGTGTTGTGCAAGTCCATGGCCACGTGGCCAGCATGGCCGCAAAGAAACACTGTTTTACCTTCCCACTTTTTATGGCAGTACTTATTTACTTGCATTTACATGCTTTCAAACTGCCAGGTTGGCAGGATTATCAGGGGGAGCTCGCTCCACTGCGTGGCACCCGGGATTTGAACCACTGAGCTACTGACTTTGCAGCCAACCGTTTTTGGTGCCTTCATCCACTGATCCACCATGCCTGGATAAAAGAAGGGGGAAGGTAAATATATAGAGATGACAAAATTAAAGAAATAATAGTTCAGAAGGAAAAATAGGAAGAAAATAAAAAGATCAAAGGGATAAAAGACAGACTTTGTAAAATATTCAACGGTACAGAAGACCGAGAATATGGGAAGCCAACTTTGATAAGGAAATAAGCAGCAAGGTAGGGAAGAGCGTAAGGAATAAATGGGTTTTTAAAGTATATCTATGAGGATAAAAGAAAGTTGCTACAAAATAACTTATTTATTTATTTATTTTTATACCGCCCGTCTTCCAGGGGAACTCCAGGCGGTTAACAGTAGGATTAAAACAATACAACACAGAATAAAGGTCAAATAAAAACAATACAATAATGAGGGAGAACCCTCAGCAAGAGGTGTCAAAAAGGCCCCAGTGCTGGGAGGCACTAAATGTTTATATCAATGATACCTATTTTTGTTTGTAGTTATTAATTCTGATTATTTTCCCCATGCTCTTTGTATTGTAGGTTTACTATTCAATAGTTTTGTAAAAAAAATTAATGAGAAATGGGACAGGGGGAGCTTGCCTAAGTATTTCCCCCCTCCCTCCAACTTCATAAAAGCTTCAAGGCATCACATGGCATCTCTTATTAACTGGAATAATTGTACATGGAGCTTAGACTGGAGTTAAAAATTGATTTTTTTTATCATGATTTATCTGCCTTCCCAAAGTTCCTGCTTGCCGTTGAAGATGGAGGTCGTTGGGTGTTAGAATTTCCATTGGACTGTATTGAAAACAACACATTTCCATTACTCTAAAAAAGAATAATGGAATTGTGCTCAATATTGGAAAAGGAGCCAATGTGAACAGACTGTTTCATTGTCTCTGCAGAAGCCTTGGCACCAGGCACACAACGCTGTTCTGTTTCCTGTATATTAGATAGAATTCTCTTTCCACCTGTCTACATGCCACATACGATATGCATGAACACACTAAGGCTAGCCCACCAAATTTTGTCCTCCTGAGCTAAATGATGTAATTCTCAGATGTTTCATGCAGCTTCTTCTTCATCCTGAATGTACAGATCATCCCTGCCACTGATGACCACCTCCAGTTCCCTTCCACATAGCATAGCTCTCATTGATGAGGTCATCAAAATGTCCTGCCAAACCTTCAGACAAAGGGAAAGCTGAGAGAACCTCCAGCAGCATTCTGATGTTACGCTGGTTACGCGAGCAGGCCAACTCAATGAGTAGCAGGGTTGTTTCTGCCTTGTTGGCACAGTTTGGCTCCCTGTGAATTGCCAGACCCAACCAGGATGGTCATCTGGCATCCCAGAACCTAGCAAGATCAGAACCTGGAAAAACCTGGGTGGAGGGCACTTGGTCTCTTAATTCCTGGATTCCTAAAATAGCAACCATGCCAGTTGTGGGATGTTGGGAGTTATAGACCAAACAAGTAACCTTTTTTAAAATACAGTAGGGCCCCTGTATCCACTGATCCATTATCCACTGATTCAGTTATCCATGGTTGGAAGAGGAAAAAATTAAATAATTCAGCAGCCAGAGAGAAAGCTATAAAGCAAGCTGTTGTCACACAATCTGTAAAGCAAGTTGTTGTCACAAATAGCATCTGTAAAGCAAGCTACTGTCACAAACAGCAGCCATAAAGCAAGCTACTGTCTCAAAACAGCAGTCATAAAGCAAGCTACTGTCAGGAAAGAGCAGTTTGGGGGTGGGTGGGCAGGCGTTCTCTCTTGTCCACCGTTTTCATTATCTACGGGAAGGCCTGGAACCAATCCCCAGTGGAGACCAGGGTCCTAGTGTACTAAGAATGTGCTGTCCAGTGAAATCTAAGTTATGGCAAATCTAAGTCAGAGTTTTCCAAATATAGAACACTTAGAAGTGGTGTACCTGCCCATTCTTCTATGGGCACTCTGGGATTTTGTAGATTGTCCAAGGCCACACAGGTTGCCTCTTCTTGCCAGAAGCACAGTGGGGAATCAGACTCCCACAATCTACAAAACTATTGAGCTACCTAGCCAGCTCTGGTCAAACACTGTACAGCTGATGCCTGTTGCCTGTTTCCTGCCCATGAGCTTATCTGGCAGTAGCAGCTGGATCTGGGAAGGACACACCATTTTAAAGCTTCCAAATATTTTGCCATGTGAATCTACATTGGAGCATTCTTTAAATTTTCATCGGGAATAATATGGCCAAGCTTCTTGCTGCCTAGCATAGTAATGGAGGGGGAATGGACCAAAATGGGCAAATACAAGAGGGCATTTTGCTGGAATGTTCTAAAATTTGCATCTAGCACTGGGCTTAATTCTGTCAACAAAAATGAATGCATTCAGTTATGTACTGAAAACCAGTTTGCATCTCCTTAGATTTCTCTGGCATGAAGACGCTGTCCTAAAACTCAAAAAGAAAGACTAGCCTTGTTAGGAGTTAATGGAGGCCAGAGGTTAAACTAGATATTGTGTGGAATATATATTCCCAAGGATAAACCTGATTTCCTTCCCAAAGTTGGATTTCTTCAGAGATATATATGCTGTATTTAGGCTGTGTTGGTTTTCCAGTGACCTTTCATAATACAAAAAGTCAAATGAAAGATACAGATATGCGATACAAGATACATGAACTATGACAAACAGATGGTTTTATCACTTGAGAGGGCACCTCTTTTAAAAACATGCTAACAAAACTGTCTGGCTTGACTTTAAGTACCATGTGTAGCGCTTGGCAGATCTTCATCTCTATCTCTGACGTCAGGAGACAATTTGGGCTCTCCTGGACACATTTCCTAAAATCCCGAATCCTACTGTGGTCCCATTTTAATAGATTAAACGAAGAAAAGGTCACCATCTTAAACGTAACAAGAAAGTCTTAAATCTTAAGGAAATATGTTTTACCCCTCAGATCATCGATGTTTTGTTGCCATTTTCCATGTTCCAATGAGCTTCACATGAACTGCAGAGTTCCATTGAAGCCACCGGCACTTTCCTGGGGGCAAAATTTGGACACTGGGGTTTTAATCCCTTCTTTCACTGTGACTCATTGCCCCACCAAGAAAATAAAAAATAGTGTTTTAAAAGAAATCACAAATAGATGGAGGGAAGTGAAAGGTCTTTCCAGGTACCTGACTATATCCCTAATATTTCCTCCTTCCCACCTCCTTTGAGTCGCTGTTGATTGGGCAAAATACAGAGAGGCTAAGAAAGAGTGGGACTCTCACTACATCATGTGACGCTATTTTTAAGGGATTACTGAATTATGTAGTTAGCAGAGCACGTTGGTCAAAGATTATCTGTGCTTTTAGAATCTTAATATATAAATCTTGTCACGAAATGCGTCCTCACCCTTTCTTCCAGGGCAAAGTGTCAGTTACAATTGCTGATGCAGTTTCATCTGGAGAGAGAGAAAAATATATTTGATTAAGATGATGTCCATTCATGTTACTACCACAGGGAACAGATCAGACTAAAAGAGAAATTGTGTGAATGAGTATAGCTCTTAATTTCAAGGAGCCCATGATCTATGTTACAATGAAGGGATGCTCTTGAGAGTTGTCGGTGCAGTAGAAAGACAGAAGGGAAATGTAAGGGACATGATTTTCATCGCTGATTTTAAATGACTGGCCAGAATCCTATTGATCAGTTGCAATTTTGAATTATGACCACGTGAATTCGTGTTCAACAAGAGATGCAAGCAGCAGCTTGTGAGGTAAACTGCAATTTCTCATGCGCCCCATGGCGCAGTGGTTAAATGCCTGTACTGCAACTAAAACTGTGCTCACGACCTGGGGTGCAATCCCAGGTAGCAGGCTCATGGCTGACTCAGCCTTCCATCCTTTCGAGGTCAGTAAAATGATTACCCAGCTTGCTGGGGAAGGGGGCAATGTGTAGCCTGCATACTGTAATTAAACTGTAAACTGCCCAGAAACTACTTGAAGTGGTATGGGGCGGTATATAAGCAGAACACTTTGCTTTTACACCATTTCACTTACACAACAATAACTAACCAACAGAATTCTGGCCATTTTATAACTAATTACATTTGTTCTGTAATGTATTAAATGTAAGTCATAATTTCTCTTTAATCAAGTCTCAATGGTCATCAGAGAGGGAAAGAGTGAGGTAATAATGGTGAAATAACCTTGAATATATTAAAATTGATCTTTTATTTGCAAGGATCACTTAAGCCTGGATGGGTTTATGGAAGAAATTTTACTTCTCAATGCCATTCTATTATATGCTTATAAATATATTCTAAAATAGAATAGAATAAAAAGGCATGCCAAGTTCCATTCTTTCCCTTAACTCTCGCGCTCTTTGGCCTATAAATATTAAATCAAACTGAAAAGTGGCTCTGACCCTGTGGAACTTCTCTCTCAATACATTGTAAGTTGTCGATCACTAGACACACTAATCCTATATGCTTTTATTTTCAAAGAATTTATTTATCACTTTTCTACTTCTTGGGGCTTCAAAAAGACAGACAGATTGTAAAAGAGATGGGCATGAACTGCTGGCTTTGTGTTTCGTGCTGGTTCTTTTCTTGCGGATGAAGAGGGGTTCATCACTTCCTAGTCCCGCCTCTTCCAGGAAGCACCCATTCACAGATGGTGCCTGGAGGAGGCAGAGAAAGGAAACCTGGCTGCTAGCTCTTGAGTGGGCACCCACCAGAGGAGGGAGGGCTGAGACGCACCAACCGCATGTTCAGCCAAGAAACGAACCAGTGCATGGCTCTGAACCACTGGTTCTTGCCCATCTCCTCCAGATCATTATTGTTTTTTGGGGGGGAAATCAGAAGCAATAGTTTGAAAAACAGGTTTAAAATACTGAACAAAATGCTGTTCATTATTCATCCTTGTGAAGCTTAACTGCAGTAGCTTCCACGTTAAACTGAAAATATATCAGCTACACACAGTTGCATGGCTGAGTCGTGTCATGATGGAAGCAACTGTGTAACATATTTATGTTCTATCGGACTATTTGCTTACTATTGATGAATCTTGCAAACAAAATAAGTCTCCTCTTATTTGCATTCATATAACATGAACAATTATAACAACAAAATGCTACTATCTGTGTACCCAAGCCCTTGGCAACAGCACCAATACAGATGTTGCTTGCTTTGCTAAATTCAAGTATCCCTTTGATTTCAAAGTCAAATTTTTTAAACAAAAACTGAGAAAATGTGAAGGAGGACAACATACAGTACATAACTGTCTTGGGACGAATTTTATATTATCGTTAGATTATCATGGTCCAGCCTTACCTCTGTAGTACAAAGAATAAATGTAGATTAAATTCACCTTCCAGACATTGATGGTATGAGTGGCCACCCTAAAACTAGAAGTTAAGCCTTCACTGTGGTAGCCAACTCTTCATAAAATGCTGTACCTGAGGAGACCCACCAGTCCCTTGCCCTCCTAATATTCAGGAAGCATTAAAGACTTTGCTCTTCATGGAGGCTTTTCAAGGTATCGTCCTCTTACAACTATTGGTAACTTAGTGCTACAGTAATACCTTGGTTTAAGAGTAATTTGGTTTAAAAGTGTTTTGCAAGACAAGCAAACATTTCTTCTAATTTTTTCCTTGATCAACAAGCAATGCCTTGATATACAAGCCCTGGAGCAGATCACATATCACAAATGAGCCAATGGTGGTTCTTTCCCCTTGCTGAATTATGGGTAATTGTCTGGAACATCTGTCTCAGGCAAGCCTCAAATGCAGAGGGAGAAGAGAGAGGAATAGAGGTCTCCCTTGCACCAGTCAGGATCGTTTTCAAAGGGGAGTACAGGTTAGGGTTTTATTTTTCTTTATATTTTTATTTTTATTTAATTTGTTTCCAACATTCTTTCTTATTTTTCAAACCAACTCTAGTCATGGGGCATCTAGTCAAGTGTGTGTAGGGCTACAAATTGTATTTTATTATTGTCACATTTCAAATACAGAGTAAAATCCAGTTGCTAGTCTCAAGCAAAGCAGATTCCGCAGCCAGGTATCTAAACCATGATGTGGACGTAGACTTCTAGACAACTTCTTTTGTGTAGAGATGTGAAGGCCCAGGGAAAAAATGGAAAAATTGAAAAAGAAAAAAGAAAAATGATTGTGGAATGTTTTATTTTTAACATGATGAGTAAAATATTTTAAGACAGGGTGTTCAAATATTTTCCAAATCATTTCTAAAAAATATGCATAGTATCAGATTACAGTAGGACCCAGTATCCAGTGGAGATTGGTTCCAGGCCTTCCCATCAATAATGAAAACCGTAGATAAGAGAGAACACCTGCCCACCCACCTCCAAACTGTTGTTTCCTGACAGTAGCTTGCTTTATGGCTGCTGTTTTGAGACAGTAGCTTGCTTTACAGATGCTATTTGTGACAGTAGCTTGCTTTACAGCTGCTGTTTGTGACAACAGCTTGCTTTGTGGCTGCTAAATTATTTAATTTTTTCCCTCTGCCAACCGTGGATAACTGAATCAGTGGATAATGAATCAGTGGATACGGAGGTCCAACTGAATTCTAATTTCTGTGCACCGAGGACAAGCAAGTCCTAGGTTACAAACTAAATTCTCCAATGCAAGAATAAGATGCATTCTTCCTTGAAGAAGTGCTGCTATTTTCACAAAGGGAAAAAAAGGTTTCACTTTTGTTTTTGCATGTGAGTATGTTTGGTTCTGTTCTGTCCTCTTCACTAGACCTCAAAGCACTGGAAGAAAATACAAACCAACAAAAATTATTCTGATTAAATTTCATGCCCATTCATTGAAATTTAGTCCCACTCCCTTCTATACATTCCCCCCTCTTCAATTCTTTTTATGAGAATGAGGTTTTTATTTTATTTTTATGTAATACTGAGTCTGGAGAGGAAATATGAATACTTGTTAATTCTGGATTAATTCTACTTGTTAATCAATTTAAACATTGTTTGTAGAGGTTTTCTTATTCCACATAAACTGGTAAACCTTTCAGGAGATTGTTACTCCATTTGTTACTTACAATTACAAATAAATATTATTTAAAAAGTTAATTATATTTGTAATAATTGTTTGGATACACTATATTTTAATATGCTAGTTGTGATAATTTTATGAGATGTCAAATTGTCCATAGTCATATTTTATGTTCCTAACATAACAGAATGACTTTCAAGCTGTAAAAGGAGGGGGGAGTGCTACTGTAGCATTTTTTTCAATTTTTCTGAAAATCTCTGTGTGTGTGTTTTTCTGAAAAACAAAACAGAAAAAACTCAGGGTTTTTTTCCAAGCTTCAAAATTTCCAGAAATTGTACACCTCTACATTTGTGAGTTTTGGCATTTTATGTGTACAGTCTATGGGGCCGCAGAACGAATCATCTGAATTTCAATTATTTCTTATGGGGAAATTTGCTTTGATATAAGAATGTTTTGGTTTACAAGCATGTTTCCGGAATGAATTAAGCTCATAAACAAAGGTATTACTGTATATTGACCATTACATTCTGTATTCTTTTCTTGTCAATTGTGGACAACTTGATTTTTACATTTTGTCGTCCTGTAATATAATACTTCCTTGCTTTATGTTTTTATATTGGGTGAGATATGGCTGGGGGTTTTATGTTTATTTTATTGTTAGGCATGGCTCTGAATAGTGATAAGGCCACAACATGGTGTGGTATAAATGTACAACCAACCAACCAACCAATCATCAAATTGGATGCTGCTCTGAGTTTCTTCCATGAAAGGCAAAAGACATTTGATACTTATATAAACATTGAGTACCAAAGCCAAAAAAAAAGAAGCAAGAATCTATCCATATTCTTCGGTTCTATCTATAAGCTATACTTCTCAGAATTATAATGGAAATGTCTGCATTATATAAGCAGAAAAGCCAGGCCTCCAGCTGCTTTTCTCCTGCTTCTCACACTACATTCCATGCAGGCTGTTTCACCAGTCTGGCTGCAGCACATCTTTAATTGTATAGTGTCACCTACTGTATGATCAGAAAAATGCTATACATAAAATCTGTTTCTTGGTTCGACTACGGTATTGCAAATGTGTGCTGATGTCCCATTGCTGCAGGTATTAAAATGTGAGCCACATTTTACAGGCATCGATCTAGGATAGCGCTCTCTCTCTCTCTCTCTCTCTCTCTCTCTCTCTCTCTCTCTTTTGCATTTTTGAACAAAGTGAGCATCTTGTAACACATCACCAGAAAACTAGTGTAATACATCATTTTCACTCATGACACTGTGTGACCCTTATTGTTTCGGTGCAATGCCACGGGCATTCATTTCAGGGAGCCATCCATCTTAAGCCTAATTTAGATGTACACATAAGGAATAGTAAGATTTCCCTTTATTTCACTGGCCACAGTCATTCTCACACTGAAGCAATTTGTATTAAATACGGTACCCCTCGGGTGACATGAATTCAATAAAAAATATTTTACTCCGTTCATGGTAGGGAATATAGAGGAGCCAGGGGCGGAAGTGTTACTTCTTTGTGGTACAAGCAGCAGAATTCCCCAGCCAGCACACCCAGTGGTCAAACTGCTAGAGGATTCTGGGAGATATGGTTTAGTATGAAGCTTCAATGGAAAAGACCTCAATATCAAACAGAAATCATTGCTAGATGTGAAGTACCACATTGACTCGCACAATTTGCAATTTACTACAGTATATGTCTACTCACAAGAGATGGCTCATCCATATTTGTTTCCCTGAAGAAACAAATATGAAGACTGACAGATCCTAGTACAGTGGACCCTTGTATAATGAACAGTTTGTATAACATAAAACTTATACAACATAAAGTATTCCGGAGATAGGGGAAATTTGCTTAACAGAATCGTCTATGGGACAAATCCGTTCAACATAAAAATGGGATTACTTCATTTTGAATGCATTCCTATGGGAAGTTTGTATAAAGGAAAATTTGCTTAACATAATTTCATTTGGAACAAATTAATTCCTTTATACAAGGTACCACTGTACATCCTTGTGCCTGTACCGGACCGGCCACTTATTGATCTGAGCTCTTGTGGCCATCATCATCCTAGCCATGCCAATCATAGCAGGAAACTGGCTGCCAATTTCCTGCCTCCCAGCAGAGATGACCTCTTCACTGCAAGGGGAGGATGCAGAGACCCCCTGCCCTGTGGTGCCAATATTTGTATTTGTTTCCACAAAGAAATGAATATGAATTCATTTCGTTGTTTCTACTAACCAACCAACCGTTGCCTTTCTATTTTGGTGCCTTGTATAAATGTATAAACATTTTTTCATGTAATCTCACCCTTAGGTCTGAGGAAGTGGATTTGATCCATGAAAGCTCACTTTAAGGTCATCTCTAAGATGCTGCAATGGTTTTGTCTTTTTAAAATTATTATTATTTCTCTTTTGTTTTTGCCTGATATGCTAGCCTGTATCAGGCGTTAGAATGACAGGACTCTTTAATTAACAAGAGTGATGACTTGACCTGCCACTAACCTGAAGACCACTTTTGGCCTACTTCTCCCATTACTGTTGCTTCCACCCCAGCAAGCACAATGGGCACAAGCCACCACTGCTCAGGAGCAAGGATGAGAAAGTGCAGCGTTATTCCTTGCACTGTGGTCAGTACAAGGGAAGGAGAACATTGGAGCAGAGAGGCAAAGTGAACAAAACTACAAAATAACACTTCCATGCAGCTAACACTGTAATGAAGGAACCTGTTTGTGGTTGCGGCTTTTATTGCATGAACATGGAGGGAGCAGAAACATCAAAGAGGGTGTTTCTTTTAACAATCAGCCATTGTCCTGTGCTTACTCTTTCTGTGTGTCCTTTGATTCTCAGGGAACAGACACCAGTTTTGCACAAATCCCTTTGTACAGGTTATGGAGACATTAAGAAGAGAAAGTGCTCTTGTTTCACTTGTACCTTCTCTTTCAGGGCTTGAAAATTCCTTGTCAAGGTTCTCCTCAAGTCAAGGACTAGATCAAGGAGAAAAAAAAACCAGTCATAATTCTTTACATCTCTGTTGTACATTAATAGACCAACCATGTGGGTTTTGATGTGTCTTTCAGGCTTGTGACTTGATGATCTCCCACTGCATAAATAGTTTTCCACTTTCAACCAGATGTGAAGTCTTTGTTGTGGCAACATCTGAAACTGGTCTGCCTTTAAAAGGGAGTGGATTTCATCATCTTTAGATGTATGAAATATCATTTTTAAAGCAGCCTGTCAGCCCACATCTGCCCTTCCTCTCAGAAGATCCTAATAGTAAATGCGCTACAGTAAAATTGTAGTGCCTCACAATGGCAAAATTAAGTGCCTCACAATGGCTAAAGTGCCTACCAAAGCAACAGGAATTTTGCTTACCCATTCTAGCAACTAAAATGAATAGGTGCCAGATCTCAAAGAACACATTACCACTAATGTGCAATTAATAAACACCACTATCTGTAGACTGCCATTTTGAAAATTGTCCCAATTGGTTTTGCTGGGCATGTGGCCATTTTGAACAGGTCCTTCCATGTTCACTCAAGTGAGACTTTTCCCACACAGACACACACAAAGGGGGGGGGGGGACACCGTAAAATAGAAACGGGAATTGAACCACTTTCCAACACTTGCCAATGCACCTATTTTTTTCAAGAAGCAACAGGGCTGGTCAAGGAATATACTGAGATGTAAGTTCCTTTGAGACTTCACACTGTAAAATGCACTAAACAACAATAACAATTTGGAGCAGATGGTTGTTATATCAAGTCATACATAATAGTTTTCAACTGAAATGCTAGCAATATGATGTGACGCCTTCTCTCACCGTGAATACAAAATTCATGTAATACTTCCACTAATGGAGCATAATGACACATTGAATAAACAATTGGATAGTGCTGCTCTTTAAAATAATGTCACCCAGGAGGAGGGTGAGCAGAGTAGGTGAGAGGGAATGCCACTTGCTCCAAGGATCAACAATTGCTGCTTAAAGGTCTGGGGATTTATTCTCATTGCATGTGGTTTGCACTTGCTCCCTCCCTGTGCCTGCACATGAGAATGAGTATAAGATTTTATGGAATGGCTGTGCAAGAGAGCAGGGTGTCCATGTGTAACAAGAGTTCCTTCATTCTTTTTTAAAGAAAGACTTTATACACAAAACTCCCTGCTAAGAACTGACCTGAGACTAGAACATAATGGACATGGAAACCCAAATGAGTAGAGATGGGCACGACCAGAAAAAAATGACGTTTTGAGTTGTTGTTTGTCGGGGCGGGTCTGTTTCAGGTCATTTCCGTTTGTCGCAGAAATTTTCAAAAATTTCTTGTTTCCGTTTGTCGTTTGTCATTTGGGTTGGGGTTGGGGTAAGTGGGCTCTGGGAGGCACCTCTCTGGGTGCCTCTGACGTCTGACCCACTAAGAAGGGAAGGGAAGCGTAACACGAAGCCACCACGTACCATACATTACATTATGTTAGGGTGGGGGGGGGTAAGTGGCAGAGGCACCTCTCTCTCTGGGTGCCTCTGACTCACTAAGAAGGGGAGCGTACTAGCGTACTGGTGTACAGGTTAGGGAATGGGATAGGGGTAGGGGATAGTGGGTTCTGGGAGGCACCTCTCTGGGTGCCTCTGACCCACTAAGAAGGGAAGTGTACTTGCGTACGGATCTGGGTTGGGGTTGGGGTTAGGGTAAGGGCTAGGCTTAGGGTTACGGTTAAGGTTAGGGTGGGTGTAATAAAATAAAATAAAATAAAATAAAATCAATGGAGACGTTTTATTGCAAGAAAAACCCACTGCTGCTACTATAAAAAATCAGGCATTTAAAATACCTAATTTTCAAATGTTTCTGTGGTGCTTTGGTGGGTTTTTGGACCACGATTTAAAAATAAATATTGCGGTCACCATTTTGGATCCCCCCCACCGCATGGCAAATGGAGACGACGAGGGTGCCCCCCCCAGCCTGGTAGCAGTCCAGCAGCCCAGGACAGGAGAGGGGGGGAAGGCCGGGGACCCCCCCAGAAACCACCCCTCTCTGGTAGGTGCCCTCACTCAGGCAGGCATATTTTCGCCTGCTTTTTTTGGCCGGGAATCGGGGTTTTTTTATTATTTTTAAAACTTTTTTTCTGTGCTGCTTGGCATCGCGCGATCGCTGCGAACCATGATGCAATGAATGACAACGAAAAATCAGACCCAATTTATCTTTATCGGGTCAGGTTCGAGCTGGAGCGGAGTAATTCTCGTTACCGTTACCCATTACGTAACAGAAACGACAAATGGTAACGGAAACGAGAATTTCGCCGCTCCGTGCCCATGTCTACAAATGAGCATTCCACTCCACTCTGGCAACTGGAGAGGCAAATAAATATATTGAAGTTCTAATCAGTGCTACTGACAGCTTTGCTGAAAAAGCAGAGAGAGCAAGAACGCAGTAAAAGAATCTTTTACTATTTATTTATTTATTTAAAATATTAATATCCCACTTATCTCTAAATGGATCTAAGATGGCTTACAGCATTTTTTAATAATTTCAGGCAAAAATCAAAGAAAACCAAAACAAAACAAAAGACACAAAACATGTGGCATTTTTAAGACTAACTTTCAGATTTTAATGTAACGTTTCATGGACACGTCCACTTCTTCAGATGTATAGCAGCAGAATGAAGTGTGCAATATAATATGTGATGGGATATACATTTCATACCAGATATTCATTGGCTGTAGTATATAGAGTTTGGGGGGGGTGGATAGGGGAGGTGGAAGAGGAGGAGGGGAAAGAACAGGAAGAGTTGATCAGTAGAGATTGTGGGAATGAGGATTTTTTTAAAAGTTGAAAGCTAAATAATAAATCATTACAACATATAAAAAGCATTAAACAGGCGTTGTATTAAAAAGTCACAAATAAGAGCAATATTTTGTACATTTTTCCCAGTGTGTGTATATGTGTACATATGCATATGATGATTGCTACACTTCATGTATGCAAGGCTCTCTTCTTCTCCACAGTATCCTCTCAACAGCCTTGTGAGATAAGCCAGGCTGAAATAAAATGTCTGGTCCCAAATCAACTAGTGAATCTTGTGTCTCAGTGGGGAATTGAACTTGAAGGTCCTACACCCCAATTTAACACTCTAATACACAGATGAACTCTATCATCCTCCAGATGATAGAGGAGCCCACAACTTCAATCAGTTTTAGTGAGTGTGACCAGTGGTATTGCAGTAGAGGAGTTGCAGTCCCCAGTTACAGATACTCAACTGTAGTTTAACCACTGTACCACACTTTCAGTGGTGGTTCTGCAGCCAGCCGAGGAATGCAAAAAGGGGTATTCAGCCTTTGAAAACAATGCCACTAGAAAAGAAAATGTGGCAGCACGCTGTTCTACAACAACCTTTCCCTCCGATTACAGTTGCTATTAGTACTTCATGCAGTACCAGCCACACTGGGGAACCTTCACATTGCCATGAAATATACCCAATTTTGTCTGATTGTGAATCTACGTAGGGTACAGCCTGGCTTTTATTTAGATGGAACTGGAAAAAGTTCAGAGGAGGGCAACAAAGATGATCAGGGGACTGGACACCAAGCCCTTGAGGACAGAACTGAAGGAATTGGGCATGTTTATTCTAGAGAAAAGAAGACTAGGGGGAGGTATAACAACACTGTTCATATACTTGAAAGACAATCATATTGAGGAGGGGGAGGAACTGTTCTCAGTAATTCCAGAATGCAGGACACATAATAATGGACTCCTACTAAGTTAAGGGAACCCAGATTC
>JAHTLZ010000330.1:11975756-11988293 GCA_023846285.1 Phrynocephalus versicolor | reverse complement strand
TTCTATTAATAGTGCAACAGGATTTCAGCCCGTACATTGTAAACATCAATCATGCCAATTTTTCTGTTTTGAACAGGACTTTTAAAAGCAAAACTGTCATGTGTGCAAGTAAATATATTCCAGTCATTTTATTTATTTATTTGTTTATTTATTTATTTGTTTGTTTGTTTGTTTGTTTGTTTGTTTGTTTGTATACTGCCTGCTTCCCAAAGGGAACTCAAGGCGGTGTTCTTTTTATAAGAATAAAAAAAAAACACTGCAACAATCACAGTAACCAAAAGTTAGCTGCAGGAACAAAATGTAGATATAAGAAAATTTTAAAAAATAAAAATATAAAGAAATTTTAAAAGGCTCCTAGCAGAACTACAGAAAACACAAGACTTTAAAATCTTACTGGTCACTGAATCCCTCCCTAAAAAGCCAGGTCTTAAGAGCCTTCCGGAAGGTAGGCAGGGAAGGCATCAGGCGAAGCTTGCTTGGTAGGGTATTCCATAATGACAGGCCCACCACAGAAAAAGCCCAGTTTTGTGTAACTGCTTTACGGGCCTCTTTAATGGTGGCAGCCCAAAGAGCAAGGACCTTTGGTGCTCTGGTGGGTCGGGGAACAGCCGACCTGAGGGAGATACTCTCTGCCAGATACTCAGGGCCCAAGTCATGGAGGCTTTTGTAAACCAAAACCAATACCCTGAACCTAATTCAAAGTGATACATTTGGAAGAGACATGTGAATATATTCTCTGAATAACATATGCTTTTTTGGCCGCTCTTATCACCCTAACGTAACACCTGGTCAGCAGATGAACAGCAGCCTATCAGTCTTTCCTCCATCTGTACTCAAGCTTTCTCTGTTTTTGCTTCATTGACCATAACTCAGCCAAATACTGTGATGAGGAATGGGCTCTGCAGTGGAGAAGGCGCTTGCGAGCGATCTGATCGACTGCCCAGGTGGCCTCTTCATACCACCTCTCCACCTGGGCTTTGACCAGATCATCAGCTAGGCCTTCCAGGAAACCCCCAAAGCCCCCCCAAAACTGATCAAGTTCTAGGAGTCTCCAGGGGCGGTCCCAGGATGGAAGGCCCAGACTCCCTGTTGGGGGGAGGCGATTGACAGGGAAAAGGTCAGCAGATGATGAAGTCAGCAGTTTTCCAATGACATTTCCCAAGTGCTGTTAGCACTTTGCAACATTTTATACAAAAGCATTTTTCTTACAGCTTTACAGCTTTGATTCTTAACAATCTAATCAGCCTTTTGCAATTCATTCCAGCCTCTTAGGAAGCTAACTGATGCTTTATAATGCAGGATACCTCCTTTGGTAAGCGAGAGATGAGGCCATTCTAGCTCAAGGGAAATGCCCTGGCATTTTCCATTTTAAATTTTCTCCCATGTATCCTGACTTACATCTTTGATACTGTCTATGAAGCTCCAAAGTTAAACCATGACAGAAATAGTCAGCACGCTTTTGCTGAATGTATTGTTCCAGACTATGAATTACCCTGAAATTATAGCAGAAGTTTATATGGCACTCATGGTGTTTGGATACAAGGTATTAAAATACTGCAATTTTATTTATTTATTTATTTATGTATTCATTCATTCATTCATTCATTCATTCTTTCATACATACATACATACATACATACAACTTACATGCCACCCCTTACCTGAAAGCCTCTGGGCAGCTTTCAAAATTAAAATGAACAATTTAAAGCAATTTAAAACATTATAATACAGCACAATACAATACAACACAATTAAAACACATTAAAATACAATGCACCATAATTGCCACGAGGACCCACAATCTATGTTGTATCAGTTAAAGAACTACTGGTACAGAAACGGCATCAATGTTGGTGCCAGGCGGATCTCACTTGGGAGGGCATTCCGTAGCCTGGGGGCAACTGCCAGAAAGGCCCTATACCTACAAGCCATCACTTTGACCTCCTTGAGGGATGGCTCTTTCAGGAGGGCTCCCTGGCTGGATCTTGTGTTTCATGATTACAGTTGTGACTGACTCTTTGTGACCCCATGTCCATGGAGTTTTCTTGGCAGGAATACTGGAGCGGTTTGCCAGTTCCTACTCCAGGTGCCTACAGCACCTGGTATTCCCTGGCAGTCTCCCATCCAAGTCCTAACCAGGGCCGACCCTGCTTAGCTTCTGAAATCAGGCATGATTGGATGTGCTTAAGGTATGTAGGCAGCAGCTGGATCTTAACTGGGTTCATGGGGGTGGGATAGTTTTTTGTGATAAAAAAACAGACTAAGCCTACCTCTTTGAAAACTAGGCCTTGATTAACCATCTCTACAGCTATGCTTCTCCTACATATAAAATGGTAGTAACCAGGACCCTATGTGGGTTTTATGCAGCATTTTAAATTATGAGTGCCAGCATTTTAATATACAGGAAATTGAAACTGAATATTTATTTTTACTGGGACAAATATCCAGTAACACAGGGTGTGGTTAATATAACTGGCTCTATAATCAGAAGTGCCATTTTTCAAAAGGTTGTGGAAAGGCAGTGTGTAAGGACTCTTCATAGGAGCTGACTTACTAACTTGCCAGAATCATTGTCACATCTTAGAATTTCCATTGTGCGACTCATGTGTCCTTCAGGCAATGAAAAGGCAAAGAGAGGATTATTTGCAAAAAGAAACAAATACTCTGAACAGTGGGAACAATTACCCAGTAGAGATGGGCACGACTCAGAAAAATTGTTCGTTTTCGTTTTCGTTTTCGGCTAGGGGTCCGTTTCAGCTCGTTTCCGTTTTCGTGAGCTAATTTCAAAATTTTCCGTTTTCGTTTCGTTACGTAACGAAAACGAAAAAACGAAAACAAAAACGAAAATTTTTTCGTTTCTTCCCATTTAGCTCCATTATGTCTTTTTCCAGTAACGAAAAACGAAAATTGGCTCAAAATTAGTCGTTTCGTTTCCGTTTTCGTTCCAGTTTTGAGCCGTTTTTCATTTTTTGTTTCGTTACGTAACGGAAACGAAAAACGAACACGAAAACGAAAATACCGCTAAGTCGTGCCCATCTCTATTACCCAGCCTTTTTAAAAAACCTATTCATTCATCTTTTCAAACCGTGTCCAAGCAACATTTCTCCTTTCTGGTATTACAGTGGTCCCCTGACCTTGCACAGTTCATATACTCGGTCCCGCTATATTGCAGGATCACAGTATATATATACTATATCGCGGGATCACAGTACAGTGGACCCTTGTATAACAAACAGCTTGTATAACATAAAATCGGTACAATATAAAAAATTCCGGATATAGGGGAAATTTGCTTAACATAATTGCCTATGGGGAAAATCCGTACAACATAAAAATGGGATTACTCCATTTTCAATGCATTCCTATGGGAATTTGTATAAAGGAAAATTTGCTTGACATAATTTCATTTGGAACGCATTAATTTCTTTATACAAGGTACCACTGTATATGAAAAAAGGCCCCATGGGTTAAGGGGGAAAGGGCCTCCCTGCGAACCAGAAGTGACTTCCGGATCACCAAAAAAACATTTCTGAGGCCTCCGGTAAGTACAAGCGTCCCCAGCTAGGCGCCCCAGGGCTGACCTGACCTGCATCCGCATATTGCGGATTTTCAATTATTGCAGATCGGGTCAGGCTCCAAAGCCCCAGAATAAGCAGGGGGATAACTGTATTAATGCAAGACTGTTGAGGAATTAACAGTTGCCAAAACCAACAGAGCAGTATGCAAAGATCATCCACAGGTGTTATTTGCAGCACAAAAATATTCCGGATTTCCCTTTTGCCTTCTCAGTGCATCTTGCATTGGTTTTTCCCCTTATGAAATGGGGAAATGAAATTAAAAATTCAATACTGAACGTAAACACTGCGTTTCGCTCACCCTGTTTGCCTGCGCCTTGTATTTACTTTACTGATAGCAACCTTTCCAGGGACTAGCTGCTCCTGGCATGATAAATAAATATTATCTTTAAATAGAAGATCTACATCACTGCAGACGTAAGTCGGTGAAATAAAAGACACCTCATAATCACCAGAAATAACAAGTATGATATACTAGCATGTAACTATCAATCAAACAGTATGTTTTTAAGTGCCTAAGAGGGAGTGGCTTGGCTTTATATTGCATGTAAAAGTATGATTGTGTCAGATGGCAGATGACATCTGCTTTAAAACTGATTTGGTTTTGTAGCTTCTACTACCTTGTGTAGAGTTTTGTCTTCTATTTCCCCCCCTAAAATCAATATACAAGTAGATTTTAGGGATGGGCACGAAATGAAAAAAAAATGTTTCGATTCATTTCCATTTTTTATTTTGTTTCATATGAATTTTTTCAAAGGAAATTTGTATGAAACGAACCACTAACGAAATGGTTTGTGTGTGGGGGGGGTGGAAAGTGGCAGTGGGTGTTTTTCTTAAAAAAAAAAAGCCCCGAACTTTTTAAAAAACTTTTTTCCCTCCCCCAAGCCCTGCCTGCCACCTGATGGGCACTGGGGTGGGGGGAAATGTTCCCCACCCCACCCCAGCACCAATCAGCTGGCAGGCAGGGCTTGGGCAGAGGGAAAAAGTTTCTTTTAAAAGCCCCAGGCTTTTTTTTTTAAAAAAAAACCCTTTTCTCTCCCAAAAGCGGTTTACAGGTGGAACAAAATGGTTCATTTCAACGGGGAAAAAAACATTTTGTTTCGTATGTAACGAAATGCTGCTTCCTCATGTCATTTCGTTTCATTTCATTTTGTTACATGACAAGACAAAACAGCATTTCGTTTTTCATTTTGTGCCCATCCCTAGTAGATTTGCAAAGGAAGAGGGAAAATGTAGTCGTGTTCTTAGTTTTGTATGTCTGGATTCTGGTTAGGGATTTCACATGGCAATGAGTAATGGTGCACAGACTCTGGGAATGAATCCTTCTTATTCAGCATTTTGTGAGTAGGACTGTAGTGGTTAAGGGCCGTACCCACACCTGAATTAGGTCCATGGCCGCAACACTGAAGCTGATGACATACATGGACGGTGAAAAGCATTTTTGTGTGCCAATATAAGTATCAAAGGATCAGGCTCCCTGATTGGCCAAATTTACTTATCTATCTACAGAGGTAGAATCCCATCGCATTAAAGTCAGATGCACAGCCAGAGCATTGCCAGCACATACATCACAAAAAGATTGTATAGCTAGCCCATGCACCTACAACCCTGAAGCATGGAAAGCATCTCTGGGCATACAGATGTGTGCGCCAAGGAAACCAGATATCTGATTGGCCATTGTTACCTGTATGCCAACACATGGAAACCCGCCTCACATTCATGTAAAATGTTCCCTGGGTAAAAGCAGCACACATTTCGGGACCAAGGGGGAAGCATATAGTAAGCCCATTTGGTATACCCTCTAATAAATGCAATGGAAGTGTGTGATAAAAGCGAATTAATTGTATGTGTTGCAGGGAAGCACCTTTAAACATCCCTAATAGGATGAATGTAGGGCTGTGACTACATGGGATTTGCTCTGATTATAAAACGGGTGAATTCAAAGTATTTTTGTTAACTGACCACATGACTCAAAAGCTGCTTTGAATCAGTCCAACCTTTTTGCTCCCAAAGTAGCTTTGTTCCTCTACTGATGGGAGCCTTACACTTTTTCAAACTGGGATGATTTCAATGGGATTTTTCTCCATATGATTAGTTGTGATATATTCTTGTAACATTGGGAGGTGTGTCTACAGGTGATGTTTTGGTGATATGGGCCATTGGGCTGTGATGTTCAGAACTGGGAGAACACACCATTGTATTTTTTTTCTCCCTCAGTCACCTTCCTCTTTTTTAATTTTTTAAAACTTTCTTACATGTGTGAGATTAGTGCTGGATCATCCTATCATCTTATTGTTGGGTCCTTGTTATCCTTATCGCCCCCATTTACATCCCATTAAAGGGTTGGCAAAGGCAAGGCTAGGGAATGAAGCAAGGACTGGCAGAGGTGGGACCAGAGGAAGGAAAGAAAGAGGGGGCAGGGACTGCCCAGTGGGATGTGAATCCCAATCCATCCACAGCCTCTATATGAGCCCTGGCTGCAATTCCAAACTTTTAATACAGGCTGCAAATCAAATTGCAACAGAATCAAATTAGAGAAATGCTCTAGCAGACAGGCAGACACTTCGAGGAGCAAAGATGTGTAAGTGGTCTGTGTACACTGAAGCATATAGTCTAGCCCAGTGTTGGCGAACCAGTGGCACAGGTGCCAAAGGTTGCACTTGGAGCCCTTTCTGTGGGCACCCGACATTGCCCCCTTCACAGCTGCCTGTATTCAGGTTAAATTGCTGTATTGGCACTTTGCAAAAAAATGAGTGGGTTTTTAATCGCAGTTTGGGCACTCGGTCTCCAAAAGGTTCGCCATCACTGGTCTAGCCAATAATCAATTGAAAAAGATTCAGCCAAGAATTGCATGAAGCTACATGGTCCAGACACATGGCTGCTACTGAACAGGCACCTAACAGGACAAATAAAGAAAAGAAAATGTTTTAAATTTATTTTGAAAACAGATGCTTGTTGAACATCCTGCTTGAGTGCATCCCTAATGCATCTAAGGCCCTCAGCAGCAGCATGAAATGTATCAATTTGGGAAAAGTTTCTCTTCCCTTCTCTTGTTCTTCACACGGCAATGTATGTGCATATTTTGCAGCACTTTGAAAAATTGCTTTTTGGATGAAGGATCTCAGGATTGCCAGCTAGTATGGAGGTTTTATGAACAGTGGCACACAGACACATCCATAACATTAAGTCTGATCTTTTTCTTGACATCTGTAAAACTAGCTGTCCCTTTCCTAAGAAAGCAATGAGTACAGGTAAAAAATGTAAAGGTTCCCCCCACACATGCGTGCTAGTCACGTCCGACTCTAGGGGCAGTGCTCATCTCTGTATTGAGCCAGTGTTGTGCAAGTCTGTGGCCATGTGGCTGGCATGGCTACAAGAAAACACTGTTGCCTTCCCACTTTTTATGGTGGTACCTATTTATCTACTTGCATTTACATGCTTTCGAACTGCTAGGTTGGCAGGAGCTGGGCTTAACAGCGGGAGCTCACTCGTGGCACCCAGGATTCGAACCGCTGAGCTGCCGACTTTGTACCGCACAGTTTTCAGTGCTCTAGCCCACTGAGCCACCACGCCCCTTGACAGGAGAGGCATACAAAGACATGCGAAGTTTTCTGTAGCAAGGAGAAAGGAAATTGAGAACAACAAATGCTGCTTTGAACTTCTAATTATTAATAGCAATGGCTTGGAGGCAGATTTTGTTCTAAGCCAGATGCTAGCTATTTATCGTTTTTACTTAATTCATTACATTTATACCCCGCCCTTCTAGTGCCTAAGCACTACTCTGCTTACTTGCTAGGAGCAGGTGTGATTTCCCACATGGAGCTATCCTGTCACTATATAAGAAGCAGTTTGAGCACTCAACAGACACGACAGAAATAACTATTACTGTTTGGTTGCATAGTCTTCACAGAGAGATACAGCAGTAGTCAATGTGCAACAGTGCAATGTGCTCCCAATCCAGACCTGAGTTGAATATATTAAGAGTACTGGGGTGGTAGAAAGAGAATACTGGGAACTGGCAAGTAGCCCAAGCTTTTCACACCACTTACGATTGCTAGAAGGAAAAAAGGTTTGATGAGAAACAGGAACAACATTGCCCGTTTTGAGATTTATGTGGCATCCTTCCTTAACAGTCAATATCTAAATTGCAGCATCATAAAATTCTCCAGTTCTGCAGAGCAGATTATATCCATTACGCCATTTCACTCGCCGCATAGTTTTTCTCACCTCACCGTTCTAGAAGCTCCTCTTATCAGGAGAAATGTGGCCTATGAAAATGACAAATAAATAAATAAATAAATATTTCACATAAGATAAAGCAAAAACTGGAGTTATCAAATGCAAATTATCTGCTGGTACAGATTAAGCTGCTTTTAGATGTATGAAATTAACTTATGTTGCGATATATGTCATTGTGTTATGCTATTTGTTTGATTGCTTATTGTTTCAAATTACTGTACAGTAGTACCCCACTTAATGAAATTAATTCATTCTGCGGGTCAGTTCGTTTATGAAGATTTTGTATTGCGAAGGGCAGTTTCCCATAGGAATGAATGGGAAATGACTTAATCCATTCCAGAGGTCAGGAAAAAAAAAGACAAAAACAGCCAGTTTTTCATTCAAAACTCTATGTAAAGTGCACTTTAAAGGCATAAATACTGTACAGTGATTTGCTTGTTACCCACAAGTCATGGGGGTACAATGTATCCTGAGTGAATTTTTTAAAAACATTTCATAACGGATTTTCGTAAAGAGGGGCATTCCATAGGAAATTTTCGTTAAATGAAGCATCCATATTCCCAGATTTTTTTTTCATCTAGCATTTTTCATCAAGCGAGGCATTCATTAGGTGGAGTATGACTGTATATACCACCCCATAGTGCTAGAGCACTCTCTAGGCAGCTTACAATATAATTATATAAGGAACACTAAGGTTGTATCATTGTTCAGTCTAGGTTAGAGCTCTCCCAGAACTGTCTCAAAATAAAATCATGAATCAAATGAACAGCTAAGAACACATATTCTTATCTGTGTTCCACAACCTCTCCAAACTCTCCTTCTTCTAGTGGTGAAACGTGTCTTTTTGCCATAGTATCTCATTTTACTCACCTCCATAGCTTGCATTGTTTAAGCACTGCGATTGCGTTATTTACTGGATGGTACACACAGAATGGCCCATGAACATCCACTGAAGAACTTCTGCATTCTTCAGCCTCACTCAAACCCCACCCACCCCACTTTCTTCAGTAGACTTCTAGAAGAAGAAAGCAACTTCAAGGTAGGTATCTTTTTGTAAAGAAAAGAGAAATACAGTGGACCCTCGTATAACAAATGGTTTGTATATAATAAAATCTGTACAACATAAAAAATTCCAGAGATAGGGGAAATTTGCTTAACAGAATTGTCTATGGGGCAAATCCATACAACATAAAAATGGTCGTGATGAGGGATTACTCTGTTTTCAATGCATTCCAATGGGAAATTAACCTAATTTCATTTGGAATGAATTAATTCCTTTATGCAAGGTACCACTGTACTAAAGTAGCCTTGTATGTGTGAGAGAAACTGAGACAAGAACTGCTGGATAGCTCGGCAGTTTGGTTGATTCTCCACCATGCCTTCTTGACATGGGTGGACATGATGATGCATAGGGACCCTCCCAGCTGTGCAGTTCCAAGATATTATATTATTCCATTTGCAGGAATCAGATTCTGTAGCTTTCTCTCTCAATTAATGGAGATCTTGTTGTTTTACATGCTAAGCAATGGAGCATCCTCTAACAGAAAGACACATTCAAGATACCTTTTTAATGGAAGTCCTTCTTCTAGTGGTGAAGCATATCTTTTTGCCACAGAATGCATTTGAAAGTCTGAATATTGAGGTGCATATCTTGGAAGAAATTCCACGGTGGGAGAGAAATAGGCTTATGGCAATGCAAACAGCCTTTAAAATCAAGCCTGTCCTGCATAGGATGTGTGTATTGGATTCCCATCCAAGATCGGTGGGTGTATGAGTCAATGGCATTAGTGAAGAGAAGCAGATCAAGGTTTGGACAACATCTGGAAATTAAAACCCAGAGGTAATAAGCTATTTTTAAAGTCAAAATTATCTCTAGTGGATTACTTTTATTCCAGCAAAGGTGGTAAAGTTATACTACAAGGGTAATGTAACAAGGGATAACAACACTTTGGTTGCAAGTTTTCCTCCTCTCCCTCCTCTCTGTACATGAACTATTATTTTTCTAATTACTTTCAAAGGATTATTTTATTTGAATTTTTAGAAGAATTGTCAAAGCAATTGTGCCATTCTGCTGCCCTTATCATAATGAAAAACATAAACAAGTGACATAACAAGCAAAGCAAAAATTAAGTTTCCAACACTGAAGTTGTGCAGCTCGGAGTCAGTTGTTGGCATCAGTCAAAGAAGACCTGAATCACCAGCTGCATATGAGTAGGTGGGTGTCTCCAGCCCTTCCGGCTGTTTGCTTCAGTGCTGCTTTGGCACTTGTGGCTCCAGCATCTATTTTAAGTTAGAGTGGGGACCAGGTGTCGCACTGGACACCAAGATACCTATGGAGTCATTGGCCAAGTCGGCAAGGACTTAAAAGAGGGACACCACCACCATTTTCTCTTACCCTGGCCGGGGACACCTTCACCAGCACTTGTCCAGAGGATTTCCATAGTTTTTCCAAAATCCAAAATAGCTAGGTGCCACATCTTAATTTCTTCTTGGCTTCTCCATACTCCTTGTCCTCCATCCGTGACATGACATCCAATGCACCAGTGGCCCAGTTTGCTTTGCTCTCTCTCTCTCTCTCTCTCTCTCCCTCTCTCTCTCTCTCTCACGTACCCTGACACCTCAGCAATTAGCCGCAGTTAGTTCTGGTAAGTTATATAAAGCTTAAGGAAAAGCCCATTGGATTCTTGCCCAGGTTTTGCAAAACGATGAGCTATGTACGTGTAAAACCATAAAACAATTGTAGTTATTGGAAATGTCTGCAGCCTGCCTGCCTCCCAGCAACAGATCTGATGGCAGAACCACACATATATGTATGCACTCTTAGACATTCTTGGACTGGCATGGATTCAGAATTGTGTTTCTCTTCCGCCAAGGCTGCCCTGCTAGCTCTTCCATCTCCAGAGAACATTGCCAGTTGCAGTTGACAAGACATTGCTCTCATGACCCTCGGCAACAATCTGTCTTTCCTCATTAGCAATGTGGTATGATCAATCAATTTTTATTACAGTCATATGACCCATTCAGATAGAAAAGAAGAGAAATAGACAACAATAAAACAGTACAGTGAGAAAAGCGAGATTGCAACTATAAAAAAACTGTACATTATTGTCTTGTCCAGTGAATTTTGTCTACTCATCATATGTCCAAAGTACAATCATCTTAGTTTAGTATTTTTCTATAAAATTCTCCTCCAACATTATATTTAATAGAATCAAGATTTTCCTGTCAGTTTTCTTCATTGTCCAGCTTTCACAGCCACAGTAATACAGAGTATCATAAGGGTGATTTTAGCCTTGGTGTCCATTCATACACCCTTACACTTGAGGATCCTATAGTATCTATGAGTTCCTACATAGCTGCCCTTGCAGTTCTTAGTCTTCTTAATTCTTGGAGAAGACTTTGGGAGACACATAACAGGGGAAGGAGCTCTTTAATTCTCCCAAATTGTCACTGCTGGCCCAACTAAAGAATTTCCTTCTTTGTTTTATGGTTCCCAAAGCTATCTACTGAATGAAAGGCTCTCAAGAATGTAGGGTAACAGTAAGAAACATTCAACTCCTCCAAAACAACCTTGGCTGATGATATAAAGCAGGCATGTCCAAACTTCGACCCTCCAGATGTTTTGGACTACAACTCCCAGAATTCCAAGCCTGTATTTTCAATGGCAGAGGACTGTGGGAGTTGTGGTCCAAAACACCTGGAGGGCCGAAGTTTGGACAAGCCTGATATAAAGTGTGCTGCTTCAAAGTCCATCATAGGTTGCTTGCAAGCCATGATGGGCATGCGTCATCTCCAGGCTTAAAACCGGGGTACTTCAAGGGCCAGATGCAGGGGAGTGGTATCAGGAGACAGATATCTAGTCTTGGGCATTCCCAGAGGCATTTGGCGGGGCCACAGTGAGATACAGGGAGCTAGAGTAGATAGGCCTTTGGCCTGATCCAGCATGGCTCTTCTTAAGTTCTTATGTTCTTAAGGGATAGCATATTTGAATGTGCTGCACGACCCCTGCCCAAGAGGGGTATACAAAAATACTACTGCACAGGAAAATATTGCATAACGAACCACAGGAGCAGGTTTGAGCAGTTTAGTAAAGAAAATATTCTTCAAGCTGGTAATTAGACCAAGACATTTGCATTTAATTGATTCTGGAAATCCACTGAGAGTACCTAAGAAGAGAAATTCCATCTTAGCTTAGTTTAAAAAAAAACCTAGAGCTGTTCTTCATTAGAATGGGTGTGCTTACAGACACTGTGGGAAGCATGTGGTATTGTCTAGCACAAAAAAAAAGAAGAAAAACAGTTAACCTTAAAGAGGAAATAGGAAGGAAGTCAAGTCTAAGCATAACCATCTATGTATCAACAAGCAATTACCTAGAAAAAGTAGGAAGGGAATGACCTCTAGGGCTTACCTCGATATCTTTTCATCTCTCACTTCGTATCGGCTCAACTTTGTTGCCAGAACTGCTGGTGCTTGATTTCCAGTAAAACGGGAATATCAGGCAAAACGTTGATTGTGCCATTATGTTGGTGTTGTTGCTCTCCTTGTTGTTGTTAAGAAGGTGTTTTAGTTTTGCCTTTTTTAAAATGTGATTCTCCCACTCCTCTAATGTTCAGTTCATTTTAGACACGTTGGGGCTCTTCCACCTCATTCTGCTGCAGGTATCGGACTGGAATATATAGGAATCTTTACTGTCATTCCCCCCGTGCAGGAACAATGAAACTTC
>JAHTLZ010000330.1:11942565-11958561 GCA_023846285.1 Phrynocephalus versicolor | reverse complement strand
TAAGTAAGTAAGTAAGTAAGTAAGTAAGTAAGTAAGTAAGTAAGTAACCAAAACTACAGTTTCTTGTTTGTAAAGATCTGACATGCACTGTTTTAATAACCCAAGATGGATTCAGCACAGCCCCATAACATTTCGTGAGTTCAATGCCAAATTGGATGTCGTATGAAGGCCTGTGTTTCTATCCACCAATGTTTTTTGACTATTGTACATGACTCTCTGCAAGGCTTCAAGTTTTAACAGAGGAAGACAACCATTTAATATTTTTTTTCTTCCAACTAGTAGTGGATTAATCAATTTGCACTCAACATCACCTCTTCTCCCCATCTGTCCAAGAAAACATATGAGTACCTCCTTCTTCTCTCTGGATGCTGGCAAAGGAGTGATGGAGCGTGAAAGGAAAGGAAAGGGTTAAGCAGCCCTCTTCCTCCTATTCTTTCACTTCTATTCTTCCTTAAAGTCTGCTTTTTGTCTAACAACCACAACAGATAAAAATACATTCAACTGCCTGTCATCTCATCTAATTTAATCCTAACAAAGTTATCCCGGACTGCCAAACTTTTTGACTGTGTAGAAAGCTGTACCATAGAGGGAAAGCAGTTTCAGCAGCTGCTATGTTTCTGAATAAACTAAGAGTAATTATCGCCTTGGACATAATGCTGTTCAATCCAACTCTGTGAAGTCAAGTCTTAGAATAGACTCTGGTACATAAACAGAAGCTGATGTTTATGGATGGTGCTGAGATATAAATAGATTTCAGATGGCAAAGCATAAGAGAACTTAAAAGTGGAAGAAGAAACTCAGAAGCTGCCCTAAGTATGACTCGGGTGGTATATAGATTGTGTTGGAAACGGCACTTCTCTAAATATATTTTCAGATGATGAAAGTAAATTCGACATGTTTGCCACATATGGAGTTGAGTTACATAGATCTGACAGGATGAACCAGTTGGGAGTATAGGGGGAGTAGTCTACTACACCAAACACTCATTATTTAGTTTTAAAACCAATTGGGACTATGATGCCCTAAGGCAGTGTTGGCGAACCTATGGCACGGGTGCTAAAGGTGGCACTCGGAGCCCTTTCTGTGATCACCCGACATCGACCCTTCACATCTACCTGTATTCAGGTTAAACTGCCGTACTGGCACTTTGCGAAAAATTTGTGGGTTTTGAATCGCAGTTTAGGCACTCGGTCTCTGAAAGGTTCACTATCACTGGGTATAGGAACTCCCCTCCAAGGACACACTGCAACATTTGGGGAAGAGAAGCTTTATAATACAGGAGTATCCAAGGTGGCTGCATGGTGAGATACAAAGGAGGTACTTCTTTATTCAATACATAATCCTTCCAAAGGATTTTGTGATAAAGCAAAGCAAAGTGTTCTGCTTATAGACCACCTGATAGCACTTCAAGTACTCTCTGGGCGGTTTACAGTTTAATTTTGCAGGCTACACAATACTCATTTCACCGACCTCAGAAGGATGAAAGGCTGAGTCAACCATGAGCCTGCTACCTGGGATTGCTAACTCATCTTGCCTTGGCCTAATCCTTAATCCAAATGCAGCCAAGAAATCAGAAGACAAAGACTACAAATGGCAGCAAGGAAATAATTAGAAAAGATCATCTAGTGTCAGGATGTGTCATCCATATTGCTTTATTCCTGGTCAAAATGTATGAGTTTGAACGCAGGGCAGTTTAAAAAAAAGCTGACAGGGTAAAAAAATTAATTTGTTTGTGGTTCTAGAGGAGAACTCTGCAAACCCTACTGAGCTGCTAGAAAGAAGAACAAGAAAGTCCTATATCAAATTCAAACCTGAGCGATCTCTGGAGTAAAAAAAAAAAAATGCTGAATCTGAGGCTGTCCTACTTTGGGCACATTGTGAGAAGACATCATTTTCTGAAAAAGGCAGTAATGCCAAGAAAGGTTGAAGGCCGTAGGAAAAGAGGAAGATCAAACTGAGATGGGTGGACTCCCTAAAAAAGCAACAGGAACTGAGTAGGTGAGACGAGGATGGGTCACTCTGGAGACTGCTCATTCATGGGAGCACCATAAATCTGAGGAGACTTGACCAAGAACAATAATAACAGACACCTTTCAAAGACGTAGTGTTGTTAATCTGTGGAACTCCCTGCCACAGGATGTGGTGATGGCATCTGGCCTGGATTCCTTCAAAAGGGGATTGGACAGATTCCTGGAGGAAAAGTCCATCACAGGTTACAAACCATGATTGAGATGTGTAATCTCCAGGCTTAAAACCAGGGTACAGTAGTTCAAGGGCCAGATGCAGGGGAGTAGTATCGGGAGACAGATATCTAGTCTCATGGGCTCCCAGATGCATTTGGTGGGGCCACTGAGATACAGGACGCTGGACTAGCTGGGCCTTTGGCCTGATCCAGCATGGCTCTTCAGATGTTCTTATGCTCTTACGACCATGGCTACTACTCAGGATAGCTATACAATATATTGCTCTCATTAATTGAGGCAGTGTCCCTCTCAGTACTGCTTGCTAATGAACAAGTAGGAAAGACGGGT
Source organism: Phrynocephalus versicolor (assembly GCA_023846285.1). Classification (NCBI taxonomy): domain Eukaryota; kingdom Metazoa; phylum Chordata; class Lepidosauria; order Squamata; family Agamidae; genus Phrynocephalus; species Phrynocephalus versicolor. Next base: position 11,956,030 of record JAHTLZ010000330.1, on the reverse strand, counting down.
TGCGTTCACAATATCCATGGCCATTTCACAACTGAAACCCAGTGGGCAGCTGCCCATCAAGACGCTGGTTGGCCCCCCTGGGAAACAAAATCCTGGACGTGGCCGGTCTTGGTCTGGTCTTTGCCTGGGGAAGCGAAGAAGCACTCTGCACATGCCCCTGAGGCGCCTCTTTCTTCCCAGCGATCCGCATGCCAGCGCTGATCTCTGGTGTTGGGGGGTGGGTGGGATATGCGAATTTAGTGGGGCGAAATCAGGGCAAGAGTCGGTGAGGGTTGGTGGGCAACGAAGCGGGACTTCCCTTTCTCCGCTGGGACCCGGAGTGGGAAGCGGATGGGACGACAGGTGGAGAGGCACGGGTTCAAATCCCTCCTCCGCCCGGTGTAGCGTATACAGTATTGTGTATAGGTTATTTTAAGAGTAAGGCTTACAGCAGTTGAAGCCAGATGGACCTGGTAATGAGGAAACGCCTAGTGGGGCAAACTGGGGGGGTGGAGCTACGGGTATTTATGGGATGTGTCTATTTGTCTTGCATCTTGTTGTGGAATAAAGGAACCTTTGGTAGCATGCTGTATCTGGACCCAGTACTTAATACCTGGGACGCTGGGAGGTGTCTGTGGCCCCGGCAAGCCACTCCTCCGGCCTCTACGAGAGCCAACCCTACGCGCGAACAGACCGGAGGGCGCCTAGCCACCCGCAGCCTCCTTTCTCTCCGGCAGGAAGCGCTCACGGACGCGCCGGGGTGGGTGGGGGAGCCCAGGCCCATATAGCCCTTGGTCTCCGCCCCGCCACCAGTCCACCTCCGGAGGCGGCCTCTCTTCTCTCTCTCTCTCGCTCTCTCTCTCGCTCGCTCGGTTCCTCCTCCCCGGCAGCGCCGGCCCCTTTCGCTCGGCCAGCCTCCGATCCCCCACCGGGTTTCCGCGTCCTCCTCTTAGGCAAAAGCGCCGGCTCTTCGCCACCAGCGAACACCACCCGGCCCGGGAGATCCCGATCCGGCCAGGAAAGCACCTGCGCCGCCCAGGAGCAGCGGAGCCGAAGGAGGGCGAGAACAGCCCGGCTGCTGCCGGGCTCTCGTCCGGGCAGATCTGGCCGTTCTTGGGTTTTGCCCAGCGGGGAGATCCCGATCTCGAGTGTATTGCTCCGCCGGATGGTTCTCCTCCCGTGCCCGATTCGCGCGCCCCAAAGCTGGGAGGGGAGCAGGAGGAGGAGAAGAAGCGAAGGGGTCGTCGGCGTCCGACTCCCATGAGGAACGGGGCGGCAAAAGGGCATCGTCGCTCCTTTTCTCTAGGGCTGCGGTAGCGGCTGCTGACTTGGAGAGGTAAGGGAAACCTGTGTGTGTGTGTGTTTGCAAACGGGCTAGGAGGGGTCCGGGGCCGGTGGGGGTGTAGCGGCCAGCCAAGGGCCTTAGGTCGCCCTCGGGCTCCAAAAAACCGGAATCCAGATGGACTTGCGAGGGTAACGCCGGTGCGCCCATCACACCTGGGCAAGAATTCGTCCCGGTGTTTTCCGACTTACTCGCGCGGCGGCACGGCTGCCGTTCTAAGCACCAGCACTTTGGGGAGTAAGTGTCTTGAAACTCCACGGTTTGGGGCACGTTACATCTTATTTTATTTTATTTTATTTTATTTTATTTTGAGGGAGGGTCCTTAAGCCGTCCCCGTCGCCCCCCCCCCAAAAAAAACCACAAAACCCCTTTGCTTAGAAAAGGAGAGAGAATTACCTGCGCGGTGCAGATGAACTTTGCAGACAAGTTTAATTGCCGCTGCATTGATTGCATTTACCCGCAGGGTGCAAGCTTTTTAAAATCCTAATGGGGCTGCGCATTGGTGCTTGTGTAGGGATGGAGGGGCATGCGTATTTATCATGGAGAAGAAGCACCTCCTCCCTCCTTTCCTGTTTTGAAGCTCTTCAGTAACTCCATAAAATTCTTATATTTTTCTTATTGATACTAGTTCTGCTTGCCTCCCCCCCCCAGCTGTGATTCCTGGTTGATTATTTATTATCGCGCCCCTTGAAGGACATGGAGGAGACTTACAGTGCTGTGGTGTGTACCCCAGGGAAGGCCAGACCATGAAATGGGTTGTGTTGAGGCCCAAAGGCATGACAGGGGTGCAGACTGTTTATGAGTTGCCCAGAGAGCCTGATAACTTGTTTGGAAAAGTGCAGGGAATCAACTTTTCCCAGACACAAGGTCAGGGCGAGAGGCCAGCTACGTCTTCAGGCTACAGCCCTATGTGCACCACACACACAAAAATCCTTCAGAAAACACAAGCGGATCTTTTAAACTTTTCCTGTCAAGGGTGTCAGCAGAAGTAAATTGAGGCCCCGCGTGGTATATCAGGTGGCCACGTTTCAGCTGTGCCCATTCATAATTGTTTCATGCGTGTGATCACACTAAACGGGAAATTTCGATGCACAAGCGTGTGCTCCCAGTGGAAGGAGTAAAGCTGTGTCTTTCTGAACCTGGCCTTACCCTCGATCTATATTTAGTGTGGGGAACAACTCCCATTTCCTCATTTTTGACATACAGTATGAAAAATGATAATAAAAATCGCCCTTTGCTCCAGAGTCCATCTTTCCTTTTGCTCTAGCCATTGTCTCTCTTGACCCACCACATAACTAATTTAATTCTAGAACCTTTAAGTAGAAAGAACATGTTTGGCTCTGAAGCTGAAAGGGGGAATTTAATTGGGTGCAAAGTTTTTCTCATTTATCTCTAAACAAACAGGTTGAGCTCTCCAGTTTCCAAGGGTGGCCTGTCTTAGAGTCCTAAGCAAAGCAATAAATGTGTTCTGAAAAGTCAATAAACAATTGATTTGTTGACACCATCAGGTTCATTACAGGAAAGTCTCCCCAAATTCTGACTTCCAGAGTCCCCCACACACACACACCATAAACAGACAAGTACATGAGAACCAGGATTATATATTAAGGGCAATATCCACATATTAGCAATATTGATTATCTGTGTGATTAAACCGACAGTGTGATTTAAAATGTCTGCCCCAGAACCCAGGAGATTATCCTGCCAATGTGTCATTGAAGAGAATGGGCAGTGCAAGAGATGAGGCCGTTGTGCGGGAAGAAGTTCTCATTGGATTATGCCGTTCTGTCATTTTGCTGCAGTGTATTTGGGTTTGTTGCTGCATGTGTGTCTGTCCGTACGTGTATGTGTTTTCGCCATCCAGTAGAGAAGAGTCATTGCCATGGCAACACCACTGTCACAGCCTAGAAATTCTTCCCAGTGTACAGGTGATGAGAAAACAAGGCAACAGCCGGAGGAGAATCAAAACAAAATGTGGTCGGGGGGCATCCTTTTGTTAATTTTCACACATGAAATTTATTATAATGACGGTTTCAGCCCTTGGCTGAAGGGGAGGAGGCAAGGATGGGGGGGGGATGTGTCTGAGTGCTTAATGAATATCCCATAATTGTCAATATCTCTTGCTACATTTTTGTCATTGTGTGGAAAATACCTTTTACTAAGATGGTACTGTTCTCAGTTTGTCGAGTGTTTAGACAAGCCTGTTAGGCATTTGGTGTGAGACCACCCAGAAGTGGGCTTCAGTGGCCGTATAAAAACATGAGTATTGCCTGAGTTTTATAAGCAGTAGGGGCTGCATTGCTATCTGGTATGTGTACGGGAGACTCGGATGTCTCTGCTCTGCTATGAAACTAGCTTGACTGACGTAGCTCTTCTGCTTGCCATGCTTACTGACCTCATAGAGTTGCTAGGAGAATATACAAATTTCCTCACCCCTCCCCCAACTTTCTTTGGCCAAAAGAAAGGTGAGAAAATGATGAAGCTGCATGTTGCAAGGTAAAGGCTGCCCATTTTAACCTCTATAGCAATGGGATTTCAGTATCTCGTCCGTCTTCTGCTTCTGATCCTCAACAATCTATTGTCCTTTTTAAACTAGACATGTCCGGGCTTGAACCTGTGATCTTCTGGACATAGTGTGTGCTCTGCCACTGAACTATAGTGCCTCCTCGAAAGGATGGGTAAGAAGTTGATAACCAGCATGACATAGTGATTGAAGTATTGGACCAGGACCCCCCGCCAAACTGGGTTCTAATCCCCACATGGCCATGAAAGTCATTGGGCACTCAGGCATGTCCAAACTTTGGACCTTCTGATATTTTGGACCACCACTCCCAGAATTCTAAGCTTAGATTGCCAATGACAAAGGACTGTGGGAGTGGTGGTCCAAAACATCTTGAGGGCCAGAGTTTGGATATGCCTGAGCTAGCCATATGCTCTCAGCAGGATCTACCTTTGAGGGGTGTAAGGAATATGAGATGGGACAGAAAAGAACCAAGCACTCTGCTTTGAGCTCTGTGGAGAGGCATGACGATATTGAGGATGGTGGTGATTAGAACACATCTGGACTTCACCCTCCTGTTTCCTCAAACCTCCTGCCACAGCATGGCTGTAAGGGCAGCCCCAGAAAAGTTCTGTACACAGAGCAGGGTGAACAGGAGTGGTTTGGCTGGCGAGGGCGGGGACGGCGAGAGCACTTTGTGCTAAAGTTACATTTTATTGCTAGGTGCCCTGAACAATTGTTGTTAGCTACCTAATTACTGGGAGAAAGGTGAGATATCAATTGATAATAAACAACAGTTCTTTTCTTTGTGAAAATAAGTAGAAGTGTTATTTTTTCTTGTTCCCCCCTTTTTGAATAGGTTACAAATCTATTAGAACAGTGGTGAAAATCGGTCAGGCCAGGGCACCCTGCCTGCCTGCCTGCCTGTCTGTCTGTCTGTCTGTCTGTCTCTCTATCCTTTAAAAACTGCATGTTATTCAGAAGATTCTAGGGCTAGGCTTTTAAGCCATGAAATCTGAGTTGCTGATCTGTTTACTTAACAACAGCCCAAGCAATCTGCATTCAGTAGCTCATAACTTTGATATGCTCCTTTTACATGTGCACTGATTCTCTGTTGCCCATTTAGGCAGCATTCAGGCATGTGGCTGATACCATTCAACAAGAGTTTTACTGTATTTCTGCAGTAAACCCACCCTTTGGGACCTGTACAAATGTTCTGATTGTCCTGTCTAGATATGGAGTCATGTCAGTGCAACAGTGAGTTGCTTGTCTAAGCTTCCTGTCACCTTATAACAGGGGATCTGGTACATACTTTCCTCTGAATTGAGATGATTCCTGCAGATTTTGGCTTGCTGGAGATCAATTCGGTGTAGGTTTGCTACAGGCCCAAACTGCTATGTTTTAGCTAACTCACAGTAAAATTACAGACTTGGCCCCAGGAAGAAAGCACAATTCTGTCATTGTGTACCAAATCAAATTCTGCTCAGCATTCACCAAGTCTGTTGCAGGAGAACCTGCTGATTTGGGTTGCATGAATTATTTTGAACTCTGTCAGATCCAAAACAGTTGCTGTTCTTCTACCCTTGGGAGTTGGTAGAAAAGTAAATGTGCTCAAAGGCTGTGGGGATGGGAATGATCCAAATCAAGCCAAGCCAGGAAAAGCACAGGCTTTTATGAATAGGCAAGTTTTAGCAATAGCAGATGGAAGGAGGCATTGATTAGTAGATGTAGAAATATCAACAACATAATCTTCTCACTGAGATGGGAAGTGTGAGGAATTAGAACATTTGAACACAGTGCTTCCTAAGATTTCTAGATTATTACATTTTTCTGCTCTCACCTCTCCAAGCCCACGTTTTCCATTTAGGCTTTGGCAAAGTCCTTTAGTTTCAACATTACCCTGTTGTATGTAATGGACAGTGCCATTTTGCACACATCCATTTAAGTAACTCCTGTTGAGTTCAGTATTGTTACACTCCTAGATAAATCAGTACAAAATTATAGCCTAAATAAAATTACAGATAATTGAAACAATAATAAACACTGCTGGGTTTATTCCTACTTCTGCCTTTTTCTTCTACTCTGACAATTTCTCTGTGTCCAGCAATAGATTTTAAGCCCATGTATTCTGACCTTTTGTGCTCTATAAAGTTTAATTCACATTGATGGCTTGATCTCCGAACAACAATCCACAGAACCCTTGATAATCCAAAGAGCTTGGACAAGTTTTTTTTGGGAGGGGGGTGGAGGGGATGGTGGCCTCTATTATCCCTCAACTAATAGCCATGTTGGATTCTGGCACCTGTAGTGTAAAAAAGTAACTTCCCCAACCTGTGGCAAAGAGATCTGCAGGAAAACTACTTAGTTTGCACAAAAGATGTTTTAAGCATGCACCTAAAAAGGATGCCATATAAAGGTGGACAACATATCAGCCCCTTTCTGGCATTATGTTTGGGGTAAGGGGTAGTGAGCAAGGGTGTGCTGTAAAATTATGTTGCAAATGTTGTGCGTATATTAAACAGAAGGATTTATGGTGTTGAGTTCCCAGTGGCAAGGGTGCTACAGTGACCCCCTCCCCTGCCTATTGCGGGGGTTAGGGACCCGACCTGACCCACGATAATTGAAAATCCGCGATATGCAGATGCAGCTCAGATCAGGCCTGGGGGGCCTAGCTGGGGGCTCTTGTACTCACCCTCAGCCTGGCGCTGCCCCAAACAGGCCGATAAGGGCCTTCCCAGGCCTTCTGGAGGCCCCAAAAGGCCCTCCCTGTGAACCAGAAGTGACTTCCAGATCGCCGAAAATCGGCGGAGGTCTCAGAAATGATTTTTGGCAATCTGGAAGTCACTTCTTGTTCACAGGCCCGGGAAGGCCCTCACAGACCTGTTTGGGGCAGTGCCAGTCCTGGGGTAAGTACGGGAGGCCTGAAACAGGCCTTTTCCTCCTTACCCCAGGGGGGCTTTTTTCATATACTGCAGTCCCATGATATAGCGGGACCACAGTATATGAACCTCGAAAGGGCGGGGGACCACTGTATTAGCAGACTCTGCTGAATACACTGACAGATTCCACTGTAGATATTCACGTTAAAGAGGTGAACATGTGAGAGATTTGGATGGCGTTGGGGTGCAATAGGTGGGGCTTATTTATGCCCACCATCTTTTCAGATATACATAGAGTCAGGCATAACACCTGAAATAGGACTATGTTTGCAAACAACTCCTCCTAGACCAAAACAGCCTTGGTACACATCCAGCATGCCTTGGAAATATTGAAGCTTGATTACTGCTGTTCATTGCACGTGGGTCTGCCATCGAAGACTATTCAGAATTTCCATTGATTTAACACAGGTAGTCATTGACTGAATTCTGTCAGGGAATATACATCTCTTGACTGTTTTCCAGTATTCTTGCAGTCACAGTGCAAGGTGGTAGTTTCATCAATCAAAACCTCAAAAGCCCTAGGATTAGATGTTTTGCTACAAGGAAGTGGTCCTGCTTCTAGTTCACATACAGAAGCCGACTGGACTGGGGCTTGAATCTTAATTAACCCCTGATAGTAGGTTAGCATCCTCTACCACATCTGAGGCAGCAAGCTAATTTAAGAGCACCATGATGGTTGTGGAGCTTCCACAGCTCTGTTGTCCTACCCAGTTGGGGGTTGGGGGGAGCAGGAGAGAGCTAGATCACAAGGAACAGTCAAGAACATAATACTGTACCAGTCTGCTTCCTAGTGGCTGCACCCCCAGGCTTGCACTGAGTAGATCCTGACATTAAGGAGAGGACCCCCTAGCCTTTATGTAACCATCTGACCCATGGGCAGGCAACTCGGATGGGGTTGACAGGTTTGTTTTATTCCCCAGCATTCTGGAGGACCACAACACCCTGCAGCACTGAGAAGAAACAATCAAAGATGGGAGTGACCCCCATATCTAATTGTCTTTGGGAGACCTGCAACCCTTCTATGTAAAAACTGCACCTCCTAGAAGCCTCTGGGCATTGAAGAACCCTTCGTTATGGTTCCGAAATATTCGTGAAGTCTGTGAAGCTTCAGATTCCCACAGAAACTACCTTAGCAGACATATGCAAATCATGGCTCACACTCTACCCATCCATCCTCTAACCTCTTTACTGCACTTGTTTACTGGGTCCATGATAAACAGGAAAAATGGATGCAAGTACATTTCTAGAGTGTGTTCAATCATTTGCCAGTGCATCCCATTTGGAATTCCCTCAAGACACAGGTCTCCTGGGGAAAGGTCTGAATAATCATTATTCCATTTAGTTTTTCATTCTGTTCCCCTTTTAAAATTCTCCCCTCTTTTCCTGTGAATAGCGAAATGTCAACACATTTCCTAGCACTGCAGCTCCCTGGAACACTGTAAGCTCACTCTGCAGTGTCCCTTGTTTTGTGAAATATTGAGTTGGCATCAGGCCTCCCAGCCTGCTGAGGTGAGGCTGAGCCACAGCAGGTCTGGGAGTCCTGAGCTTAAAAGATTCTCAGGAACAGAGAGGAGAGCTGCCATAACCTTTTCATGCATTTTGATCCATGCACTAATTAGCTCTGGTTAAACATCTCTGTCTCACATTCATATGGAACATCACTGCAGCAAAGTCCAGGCACTTGATTTTGCTATGCCTTTGACAGCCAGGTATAAGAGAACTTCCATATATGGTACGTTCCCTCTGCCCAGATATTTAATAGACGCGCAATCAAATTGCTTCTGGACTTATGGAATAGCATAAAAGGAAACCGGAAAACCATGTCATCTCTGTTCTAAAACATGAGCATTAGCTTTGGGGCTGGCTCTGGAAGGATTTGGAAAAACTGTTTCTATCCAAAAGGTGCTTGCGGGATGGGGGCATTTGGTAAATCAATATTTGCTTGCTCAGAGCTGGATAACCTGAGATCCTAAGAGCAACTGAAGGGATTTAAATTGTTTCCACTCTCCCTGTTATAAAGCTACACCTGCCCCCATTAATTTGAGCTTACCATGGTTTGGGCCTGGCCCCACTGGACTTACTCTATGATTCTAAGCCCCACTGAACTTAGCTAGTCTGAAGGGAAATGCATAGGACTTCTGTTTAAGGCAAGTGCAACATTAAGTAGATGATTTTCTGGGAGAAATAGTTAGCAGCAATTGTTTCCTAAAGGATGGCGTCTGTTCACGCCAGAACAATACTTTTCAGTAAAAATCAGGTTTGCATATTCATGTAAGAGCCAGCTTTGCTGAAAGTTCTCTGATAACCTGCAAGAAGAACTTGGTGGTTTCCACAGAATGAGTGAGCCTGCTCCATTGTGATGTTGCCTTCCAGCAGGAAGGACAAGAGCTTATTTATTTATTTATTTATTTATTTATTTATTTATTTATTTATTTATTTATCACACTTATATACCGCTCCTACTTCCCGAGCGGGAACTCAGGGCGGTTAACATAAAATCACAAAAGGCAAGACTATGGCAGCGGCAGGGACGAACTTAAAGCATATGGGCAAAAAAAAAAAAACAAAAAAAAAACCACTAGTCATTTTTGAAGGCATCCTTAAAAAGGAGGGTCTTCAGACCTCTCCTAAAGGATGCCAACGATGGAGCCTGCCTCAACTCGCTAGGTAGGTTATTCCATAAAGACGGCACCACCACCGAGAAGGCCCGCCCGCGAGTACTCGTTTTGCGGGCCTCTCTCGGGGGGATCGTCTGAAGCGAGAGGGCCAATGAATTCTAAGCTTACGATGGCCAGTGAGAACAGTCTGATTCCAACTGTAGTAGCCATAGGTTTAAGAGAGAATTATTGCACTTTGTAGGTTTTTACCTGCAATGCCTTCACAGACTAACCGAGCTACCTTTTCCACTATCACAACCCTTTGTTTTCTACTCAGCTATTAAAAATGAATTGTCTCTGCTTACGTTTTTGCACTCTTTGCCTGAAGGTGAACTCAGGGTTGGTTACCGGGCATCTCAGCTCCTTGTTTCCCCCACTCCTCAAAAGCACTCAGATAATAGGTGAGGAGAAAGATTGCCTACTAATCAAAGTAGACATTATTAGTTAAAGTGGAGATGTAATCTGGCTTAGTGGAAGACAAATCCCAATGAAAACCCAGTTGGAGTTGATAGGTTGTCATTAGGAATGGGCAGAAAATGGAAAACGAAATGCTGTTTCATTGTGTCATTATGTAATGAAACGAAACGAAGCAGCATTTCGTGACAGATGAAAGAAAATGGTGCTTTTTCATTGAAATGAACCATTTCGTTCCATCTGTAAACCAGTCCCTTACCTCCCGGTGTCCCGCTGCGACCAAGACCACCCAGCCAGGTTGGAGGTGGCAGCCTCCTCCTATTTCATCGTTGCCACGGGAACCGCTGCAGGGGGGGGACCCAGCCAGGCCGAGCAGCCTAGCCTGGCCCTTCTCTGCCGCCACTGCACCATACCCCAGCTGGCGTCAGAAGGTGAGCAACTTGCCAGCAGGCTGCGCTGCCACCGCCGCCACCAGAGACCCTGGCTGGCCAGGGAGGCTGAGCAGCCTGGTGGTAGACTGTGCCGCTGCCACTGAAGGTCAAAAACCTCTGCTGGTGCGAGGACCTAGGACAGGCATGTCCAAACCTTGGCCCTCCAGATGTTTTGGACCACAACTCCCACAGTCCTTTGTCACTGGCAATCTAAGCTTAGAATTCTGGGAGTTAAAGTCCAAAACACCAGGAGGGTTGAAGTTTGGACATGCCTGACCTCGGAGGAGGCATAAGTAAGGGCCCCAGAGCAGGAGGGGAGGGAGGGCTGCCCAGAAAGGGGCTTTCCAGCCCCCCCCCCGTTTTGTTTCATTAAAAATTCATTTTGTACATTTTTTTTTGAAAAAAAAATACAAAAATAAGCAAAAGGAAATGCGGGGGTGGGTGGGAGCAATGGAACGAAACAAAATGCAGTTCTTCCGTTTCATGCCCTTCCATAGTTGTCATGCACAAATTCAATCCTGTCCTGCTCAACAGGGTTATGTAGAAGAGTCTTTCCCAGAGAGGAGATGGCAGGAATTATATTTGAGACCTTTTCCACGCAAGCCATTGAGCCATAACCCAGGTGCTATGTCACATATTGATTTTGGACTTGTGTTTTTCACATAGATAGCTGTATTTTTAAGAGTATTTTTACCCCACCTTTCTCCTTAGAAAAGGACCCAAGTTGGCTTAAAGTAATGAGGGATAATATACAGTCCAGTACAATTAAGACATAATACAGTGGTACCCCGACTTAAGAGCAGCCCAACGTAAGAGCAATTCGACTTAAGAGCAGAAAACTATTGGTGTTTTAACTGCCACCTTACAAATTTTAGATACGGTCTGCTTGACTTACAATTTGTTTTCATTTTTTTTATTTTTTAACTTATTTTTTCAATTTTTTTAGATAGGTACCCCGACTTAAGAGTAGTTCAACTTAAGAGCATGCATTCGGAATGGATTAAATTCGTAAGTCAAGGCACCACTGTAGCTAGTTTGATAGAAGTCACAGTACAAAAGAGTTGGAGTTGGCCTAATTCAAGTTACAATACTGGGTATCATGTCTTGTTACAAGAATTGCATCTTTTGGTGATATCCGTATACACTATTTCCCCATGTGTAAGACTATATTTTTCTCTAAAATTGTTAAACTAAAAATTGAGGGCTGTCTTATATACTGAAGTAAGCCAAGAACAGAACTGTGTGGTTGTGAAACTATAATTTTGGGTGGTAGGTGTCTTATATGTTGAGGCGTCTTACAGACAGAAAATATGGTATTTTCCTCTCTACCTCCTTGAAAATGGAAAGCTTCCTCTTTTGTGGTATTGCTAGAGGTGGTTTTAGAGAAATGAACCATCTCCATTTTTTTTTTGTGGCCAGGGGTGGATTGCATGGGTTGAATGTGGTGGAAAAACAGCAGCCAGTGATTGTTGGAGATTTATCTTTCTCACCAGATAACCCTTGGGTAGGAAGCCTTTTGATAGTAGCTGGAATCCTTAAATTCCCTGTGAAACTGCATAAAAATGCAGTGTTTCAAGCTTTTTATAAGCCAAGGACAAATTGCTAATGGATGCTCAATTTTATATCTCAATCCTGGAGTGAGGGAGATCAGAATTCTTAATTTTATCCCAATGACAGGTAGAGCACAGGCACAGGGGTGAGTTTATGCTATAAAAATAGGCTCTAATGAGTTCATTTAGGCGTACAGCCATGCAGCTGATATTAAAACTCTCCTGCCCAGTTTTGCTGATTTGATAATAGGAAGGTTTGCTGGTTTTATGTATTATCCAGACATATAGGAATGGAGGAGATAGAGGAGTTCTTTATGGTTAAAAAAAAAAGAGAGAGAGAGAATATAAGTACAAGTATCATACTGTATGATTATTGATTACTATCATACTGTGTTATTTTTAGAAACTTAATACATGAGAGTACATGAAAGGTATACTCTTAGATACATATATCTCTGTATATATGGCACTTTATCGAGTACACCATAAACAGCCAGATCCCTACCATGAGATGCTTCTAATCTAATGCAGATCCATGGGAAAAGTTGATTCTTTTTAAAACAGCATCTGTAGGTTACGATCTTTTGTAGGGGCTCAAAGGCAGAGCGAAGAGTTAATTGACCCTTCCTCGGGCTTCCAACAAGCCTTTTTAGGTAGGTTTGGCTAAGAGAAAATGGCTGCTCCAGTGAGTTTCATGGCTTCCTGGAGGGCCCCAGACAGAAGCCCCACACAAATTCATTACCATTGATGTGTGTGAACAGGTAACTAGCACTGAGCTGTGTGATTCATTCACACTTATGGATTGATTTGTACAAGGTTAGTATGCTGTGTTTCCTATGGAGAGGTCAGTGGATGTAATGCTGCACTGTCAATTGTACTGGGCCGTTGCTATATGACAGAAATTAGATTTTTAAGGGCACAGGCAGCAGGCATATGCCAGACACTGAGGCAAAAGTTGGCTAGACATGGTTTGAATGACTTCCTGCCCGCCCCCCATCCGCCAGCTCCTTTGCTAACATCTGCTCAGTGCTGGCTTTCTTTCTTTTATGTACTCGGGCTTGCTGGGGGGGGGGGGAGTTTGTTATTAGAAGGTCAAACATAGGCTGCCTTGGGGACACTGATATTTCAGATGGAGTAGACACCATTGTACTTGGACTCAGTGACAAAGTCTAAGACCATTTTTCAATTACAGTATAAGCCAGCTGTACAGTACTTAAAACCAGAGGCAGCCTGAAACTAGAACTTGGAAAATTACTTTTAAAAGTACAGTACATTCTTTTTTGATGCTACAGAGCTTGCCTATCTCAATTCACCCAGTGGCATTAAACATTTGTTGTAGCAACACTTCCTGGGAGTGGGAGTCTTGCTGCCCCTCCCAGTGAACTACCTCTCTGAAGAAGCGTTGTGGCTCTCATGAAACGCCAGGGCACTTTCTTCTCTTTGAGCAGAGGATCTTCCTGATGAATAGAAGATGAGAACAAACTGGTATGTAGGCCTTTATTGTTTGTCTTCATCTCTGCAGTATCAGATTGCATGCATATGTGTATGCATGTGTACACACACACACACACACACACACACACACACATACATATGGGTGTGTGCATATCTATCTATCTATCTATCTATCTATCTATCTATCTATCTATCTAT
>JAHTLZ010000330.1:11916029-11942555 GCA_023846285.1 Phrynocephalus versicolor | reverse complement strand
ATCTATCTATCTATCTATCTATCTATCTATCTATCTATCTATCTATCATCTATCTATGTATCTGTCTGTTCTGTTCTGTAGACTTTGAACTCAGCAGCTCTTTTGTTGAAGCAAAGAATGATGACTGATATCCTAATTGCAGATATTTAGTTACTTATTAAATCTGTAGAACTCTTAACACTAAAGTTAGTAGCGTGGCTTTGGATATATGAGTGCCAAGTAAGTAGTTTTAAGTTATCTTAACAGGCAAGAAATGTATGCCCTGTTTTCTCCATTTGAAAGGGAAGTGTCCAGTAGTCAATATTTTCCTAATAGTTTTGCCATAATAAAAAGGGGGAGGCATCATTAAATCATGAAAAGCAACCATGAATGGTTGAAACTGACAAGCCTAAAAAGAGCCAGCCCTGAAGAACATAGGATTGATTCAATTCCTGTTGGAAACAGCAGAATTTATCAATTTCCGGTTGGAAAATAAGTGTTTATACTGCCCTTTTGAACCTGTCTGATTTTTAAGTGAAACAAGGTTTGATCTGATTAGTACTTGAATGTAAGGGCATCAGGATATTCCAGGGATCTCCGGGTGCGGCTAGAAAAGAACCCTGGCTCAAACGTTGTAGAACTGCTGCCAGTCAAAGTTGGGAGTACTGAGCTAGATAGACCAAGGGTCTGACTTCACATGAAACAGCTCTCTGTGTTACTAAATGTTGTTGCTTTTTTTCAGAAAGCAATAGAATACTGTCTTAAGTACGAGAAAGTTTTACCTTACCAGCTCAGGGAGGAGTCCTGAGAAAAATAAATGCTAAATAGCCTTTCCCAGCCCATGGAGTCCCATTTTCTGGGTCCTGTTGCCCCAAAGGCCATCACAATTGTTGCTGCTCTTATTGTTGTCTTGAAGTTGCTTTCACTTAGGCCAGTGTTGGCAATCCTTTTAGAGATTGGGTGCCCAAATCCCAATAATTTTTCGCAAAGTGTCAATATAGCAATTTAACCTGAATATAGGCGACTGTGAAGGGCTGATGTCGGGTGCCCGCAGAAAGGGCTCCGAGTGATACTTTTGGTACCCGTGCCATAGGTTCGCCAATACTGACTTAGGCTAGCCAGAATAGGGCTTTCAAGGTATGTGAGATACAGTATTCAAACAGTACCTTAGAGCTACCATCTTTACACAGGTCTTCTGTGTGCTGGACTGGCATTCTTCCTTCTAGACTATATTCGTTCTGGATTGATACGCTAGGTAGGGATGCAAAAAAATCTCTAAAGGCAAAGAGGAGATTGAAAGGGTCATCAGCAGATGATTGTCCTGTTCCAGGGCCAGCAAACAGGCTTGCCTGCGGGTGAGATGACGCAGGTGCAGGAGAGGTGACACCATAGTCCCAAACTATCAAAGTCCAGCCAGTACAGGAGTCCCATGCGCCCACAGAAAATATGAAGTGTAACCAGAATGCGTAAAGCAGAGACAGCAAGGTGTCAGCAGCAAGATCAGAACACAAGGCAGGCAGGTCTGGGGCCTATCAGTTGGGACAAGGTTCCTTTCCCATGGCATGGAGTTCCAACTTGTCCAATGTGTGGGTGGGCCATGGAATATGTAGTCCACCACAATTATCAGCGTAGCCTGCTGCCTAGAGTTAAAGTGTAGTATCTTTAGTGAAGACAAACAAGACTTATTTGTTTCAGCAATCTGTTTACATATATACCAGGCATGCCCAGACTTCGGCCCTCCAGATGTTTTGGACCACAACTCCCACAGTCCTTTGCCATTGGAATTCTAAGCTTAGAATTCTGAGAGTTGTGGTTCAAAACATCAGGAGGGCTAAAGTTTGGGCATGCCTGATACATACAGTTCACACAGCTGAGTAACTTTACATGCAAGTTCAGCATTCAGTAGAATAACTCCCAACCTTTTAGGTTGTAGAATATCCGATACAGATTCAAGCTTGCATGCAGCAATAACATGCACAACCAACTTCCAAGCCTTTCCAATGTTATTTTTTTCTCTCTCTCTCTCATTCTCTTTCTCTTTCTCTTACTTTTGTTCCTATATCCAGTTTGCTGCTGTGTGTGTCATTACATCTCCTTTCCCACTTTTGAGACCTTGAATCTCACACCTCTTGTCAAGGATATTTAGGCACTCAGCCTTTTCCACAGGTGTCTCTCATTAAACATCACTTTTGAAACTTCTATCTAGCATTTGCCGACACAACCTAAGGCTTATTTTACAATGGGGCTCCTGGAACTTTGCCCAAGGTTCAGTTGAATATGTTTGGCCAGTTAGAAGAAGAACTCAGACTCAGGATTTTGCTCTTTTTCCTGTGAAATCTCTTTCCATTAAGTAGTCCTTTGCAAAGGTGGACTTGTGCCTTTAGTTTGTCTGGGCTGGGAACTCCTCTTGACTGCCTTCAACTTTGGGGTCCTGTTCCCCCCCAAGAGTCCACCTGAGTCTGATGCCCAACCCCAAGAGTTCCCCAGCAGTCTGAGGAGGATCCCCTGAATCTGGTGATCTATCATCCAGGTTGGATTCAAGAGACTCAGTCTCATCCTCATTGGCTGAAGAACCTGATAATGATATGAGAAGGGCGGAAGAGATCCTATAACAGTGGTGGCGAATGGCACTCCAGATGTTTTGGACCACAACTCCCACAGTCCTTTGTCATTGTCAATACAGGCTTGGAATTCTGGGAGTTGTGGTCCAAAACATCTGGAGAGCCGAAGGTTCGCCACCACTGTCCTGTAAAATGCTGTAGCTTTAAGGCTGAAGCCAAGTTTTGGGCTCTTCAATTGATGCTTTATAAACCGCCCTTGACACCCCATTTTATTCCAGGCTGTTTCTAATTGAATGAAAATGCTGCCCTTTTAAATGTTTTATATTGATACCACTTTTAATCTGCGAACCTTAAATTGCTCTTGTTAGCTGTTTCAATTAATAACGACCATGATGCAGACTTTTGAAATGTTCTAAGTACTGTTTCTAATTTGGACTGGATTTCATAGGAATTACGATTTATCCTTTGTCCTTTATCTGTAAGCTGCCTTATTTTTATTTTAAAATAAATGATTAAGACATGGAAAGAGTCTTTCCAGAAATGGGCAAAGACCTTTCTCTTCAGCCAAGCTTTCCCTGAATGATGGACTACCTATTATGTGTCTTTATATGAATCTACCGTTTTTCGGGCTGTTTGGCCGTGTTCTGGAAGTTTTTCTTCCTGACGTTTCACCAGGCTCTGTGGCCAGCATCTTCAGAGGGCAAGGAGCTCAGGAAAGTAGGAGTTCTCTCTGTGCCCCCTCCCCTCCGCTGCTTTTAATATTATACCCTCTTTCCGAAATACATTCTTTTAGAAAGATGTTATGTTGTTTCATCAGTCTAAAAATTATGTTGGACTCTGGGCTGGCTTAATCGTTGGGCTCATGTTTCACCAAAGAATTTCAGTACTGTTTCGCTTGTTATCAATGGCATATAAGATCAAAATGCTTTTTCTTCTTCTGCCTTTGCAGATTGAGAAATTAAAAAGTACTTGGAAACGGAATTATTTCAGTTCTCTGATCTTGGGCAGGCCTACACAATGCGTCGACTGTGGGTGACTTGGTGGGTTGGGGCAGGCGGGTGAGCCACCACCTGCACTGCAGAGCTTGGTGGGGGGTTGAGTGGGTGCAGTGCCGCCAACGCCGTGGAGCTTGGTGGGGGGGAGCAGGCGCTCCTCCTCCATCATCCCTGTAGAGCTTCGTGGGTCATGGGGGGCGGGGGAGTGCTGAACAGCTTGGTGGGGGATGACTGGGTGCTCCTTCTCCGCCGCCACCAGCACTGCTGCCACCACCAGTGCTGCAGAGCTTGGTGGGTGGGTGGGTGGGTGGGTTGAGCGGGCTCTCGTCTGCCGCCGCCACCAGTGCTGCGGAGCTTGATGGATGGGCAGGTGGGGCGGTCAGGAGTGCCGCCACACAGAGGTTGGTGGGGGGGGGTGAGTGGGCGCTCTGCCTCCGTCGCCGTGAGCACTGCGGAGCCTGGGGGTGGGGGACAAGCAGGCGCTCCTCTGCCGACGCTGCCTTCGCCGCAGAGCTTGGTGGGGGGGTAGGCAGAGCAGTTGCGAGGACTGCATGTGCATGCATGCTTGTGCGCGCCTGTTTAGAAAAGAAGCCCATGGCGACGTGCCGTGGGCAAAAGGAGCCTGTGGGCTGCTCAGAGTTTGACAGCCCTGATCTGGGGCACTGGTTCACAGCCTTTGGAACCTGCCAGTAGACTGCAAAAGCCATGTCTGAAATTGGCCAGTACATTCACTAAAAAGATAACAGTAAGAGAAGCGTTTGAATTCAGCAGAACTCTTTGTAAGGCAGAAATATTGGAGAGCATGGGGTTGAATTTCAGCAGAAAGCTGAAATCTTCAGCCAAACATATGACCCTTGGCTCATGAAGACCTACTACCAACAAAGCAAAATGGGGCTTAGATTCAGATGAAGCAGATGTAAGGAAGGTTATAGTTTGCAGTTCTTCTTTTTGTGAAGACGAGAGACTGGCTTGTCTTCCTCATGTAGGTTACAGACAAAATTCTGTAGTTAGGCATGGAGCAGAGAAATGTAATGTAAGGCCCAATCTTCAAATCAACAAGACAGGAAAGATAACAGGTTCATTTCAGTGTGCATTTTTGGGTCAAAAATAAAAAATGAATCTGGATCCATGGAAACATACTGAACTGTTTTGGAACATAGGTATTTTAGCTTCACAAAATGTCATTCTGTGAATAATGTAAAAGTTTTCCAACTTATTTCATTACTGAATCCAAAGTTTGCTATGGAGTTCTAACTGAAAGCTCTCAACTCCAGGTTTAGCTGAACCTGAGGGTGAGACAATATACCGAGCAGCAGAGATGCCAACCAGAGATGGATGTTTCATTTAGGAAGTGTCCGGTTCTGAAACGAAATGTGGGAATCCAGCTGACATTCGGAACTGGACCAACCCTCCGGAATGAAATCGGCCAATCCCTTACATTGCTCTGGGGTTGTGCAGGGCTAAACTCCAACAAGGAAGAAGCCTCTGGCATCACCTTTCCTTGTCCCTGGCGCTGGGCAATCAGGAGTTGTGCAAGGAAATGCATCATCCTGCCTCCCTGTCTGATTGGCCAGCACGAGGGAGAAGGAAATATGACTTCGGAGGCTTCTTTCTTGTTGGAGTTTAGCCAGGTACGACCCCAGAGCAAGGTGAGGGATTGGCTGATTTTGTTCCGAAGCGTTGGTCCAGTTCCGAACGCCAGCTGGGCTCCTGTGTTTTGTTTTGGAACTGGACCACTTCCGAAACAAAACACCCATCTCTAATGCCAACGTCTTAAGATGGTCTGGGCCTCATTTGGGCTCTTGTAGGATGTAGATGCAGTGGGTATGTTGTATGCTCCAACAAAATGTACTGTGGATTGCACTATTTTGAGATTACAAGAATGTAGTAATTGATCCCTTTGGTTAGTATATAAGTGTTTTCAATCAATGAGCATGTTTTTCTAGCTTACATGCTCCATTTTTTTATCTCCTGATTTATATCCCTAAGCATCAAACTCTGAACAAATTGGTTTCTGTTAAGTGACATTAAAAATTTAGGTGACCCAAATAAATGTTGTAGCTTTTTCCTTCCTTTATATGTTTCCACATCTTTCAGTAAGTTTAGCGGAAAGTATCAAATTGCTGTTTGGTGGCATTATTAGCAAATTCTGTATGTTACTTCTTGGTACAGGTAAACCTTCGCAATTCCACATATTTGTATTTATAGTAATGTCCCTGATAATGATTTTTTTGGATAACAAATGGAAATTTCCAGGTGTACGGTTGCCTCTGATAACAAATACTACTCACATGAATGGCTTCCCTCACTCTTTTCCGAACCACCTATCTGCTTTGTAAGGAAAAGGTAAAGGTTCCACCACACACATGCATGCTAGTTGTGTCTGACTCTAGGGGCGGTGCTCAACTCCGTTTTCAAGCCAAAGAGCCAGTGTTGTGCAAGTCACTTCTCTCATTTTTTCCCTGACTGTTCCATCTTCTTTTACCACATCTCAAATGAAGAACAGTTAGGAAAAGAGAGGTTTGGATCTTCAGGTTATCTTTACCAGGGCTGTGAAAGAGTCACAAAGGTGTACATGTCAGGGTATGAGGGTGAAGAGAAAAGAATATGTTCATGCAAGGTTTGATTCATGTGGAATCCTTGTGTGTGTTGCTCTCACTAATAAGTACAATCATATATGCATAGACTGAGCATGAAGCAAAACGTTTTAGCTAACTGGCTTAATGAGAATACAGCGACCAGTCCATTAAAGTTATGCAGAAACATATAAAACCTGGCTGAAAACTGAGAGAACGCTTTTCAGAGTGCACACTTGGAGTTTGAGTCATGGCAATTGGACTTCTTTTCTCGAGAGATCGAAACGTTTCACTACTCATCCAAGCAGCTTCAACTTGGATGAGTAACAAAGTGCTTGGACCAGTAGCGAAACATTTTGATCTCTTAGGAAAACAAGTCCAGTTGCCATGACTCTAATTCCAGATAACCTCCCCTGGATGACTGAGATTCTTCACAGACAGACATAAGCTCACATTTCATTCTAAAATTGTATTGTATGTACAGTAGGACCCCCGTATTCACTGATTCATTATTCACTGATTCATTATTCACTGATTCAGTTGTCCATGGATGGCAGAGGAAAAAAAACAGCAGTTTGGGGGATTTTTTTGCTGTTCTCTCTTACCCACGGTTTTCATTATCCACGGGAAGGTCTGGAACCAATCCCCAGTGGATACCAGGGTCCTACTGTATTGCAATAATGCTTGATGTGTTATCTTTGTACGGTATGTCACAATATTTAACCAATTCATTTGGAAACTAGGGTCTAGATATTTGAGACTGGGCAGATGACCTGCAGTTGTCACACAGCCTAAGTAGGTATGGTGTAAAATTGTGTAGCTTTTGGCCATCGAGAGCTCTTCTGCTACAGTGCTTTCAGTCCCTTACCATTGTGAAGCATCTAGAGATTCTGAGTTTCTCACTTCAAGTGTAAATGGCTTTGCTCTTGTTGTGAGGTTTAGTTCTGAATGCAACCCCTAAGCGGAGCTTATGGAAAACTGTTGTGGAGGGAAAAGGTCTAATAATTTTCCTGGTGACTTGCTGTCCCCATTGGTATATTAATATTGCTGGGGTGGAGATGTGATTTTGCAGCTGAGTCTGCTATTGGACTCCTTATCTGATTGTGACTGTATATAATTAGGAGTCAATTAGCTCCCTGTAGCATGAGAACTCATCTAGTGTTAGCCTTCCACCCGCATCTGAGGAGCGAAAGTGATGCAACACAAGCCCCACAAGTGTGGAAAGCGTTGCTTTGTTTTCCTGTGTGTAGCAGGCCACATTGAGACACATGCTGTGAGTCCAGAATTACCTGCTGGTTGTGTACTCGTTGGTTTTCCCTTAGGCTTTCAGTTTTTAGTCTTTGGGACATCCAATGCAAGGGAATGAAGCTTAATCCAAATGAGGGATGCCAGTATTTCCAGTGGAGGTATATGGATGTCTCTGCAAGTGTGTGCACACTGGTTTACTGCTGCCTTTCGATATAATTACTTCCTTCTGTTCTGCTGGTCTTCTCATTCCTTGGTGCTGTGTTCTTCCAACAATCTGTGCTTCATTGCTTTCCCCTGCTCAGCACTACTCCAAAGACTCAACAATGATGGTTTGCAAAAAAGCATCCCAGCACTACTGGGATGGAGGCTCCCTTGGAGGACTGCACTTTTTCCATTCCTACTTGAAAAAACTATTCAGCCATGCTTGCTGTGAATATAAAGAATATGTGTGTGTGTGTGGGGGGGGGCAACAAGGGAAGAGATATAAAATTTTCTAGAAACTTTGGGGGGAAAACGGGGGAACTGCTCCCCCCCCCCATTTTTTCTGGTTGGTTTTTTCAAAGTAGTTTTCCATTGCTTCAAAATTTCTGGAAATTTTACATCTCTTAACCAGGGTGAGTAAACTAGTTCCACTCTCTTCACTTTTTTGCTCTCCTTGCATTGAGAACAGACCTCTCCACCACAAAGCCTTGTTTATCCCTGTAGGCTGAAGGATGTCTCCCTACCCCTACCCCAAGGATCTTCTAAATCAGTGGTTCTCAATCTGTGGGTCCCCAGATGTCCCTGGACTGCAACTCCCAAAAGCCTCCACCACTTGCTGTGCTTGGAAGGGATTTCTGGGAGTTGCAGTCCAGGAACATCTGGGGACCCAAGGTTGAGAAGCACTGGTCTAGACTCAATGATCCTCAGAGTCCCTTCCAACTCTGCAGTTCTAAGGTTGTTATTAATGCCTCACAGCATGTGTTGATGTGTAACATATGAAGAAGAGGCAAATGATAACATCCTGTTGATTTATTTATTTATTTATTTATTTGAGTATTTTTACTCTGCCTTTTGCCTTGGAAAAGGACCCAAGGCAACTAACAGTAAGGAGAGACAATATACAGTACATTACACTTAAGACATACAGTAGAACCTTGACTTACGTCCCGCTTGACTTGCGTCATATTTGACTTGCATCCACTAGGGGTCTGTTTGACTTACGCCCCAGGCTCCGAGTTACGTCTCGGAGCCGCGGTGTAAGGCCCCGGAATTGGGCGGCCGGGCTACATTTCTACGCTTATCCGTTTCGGAGGTCCGGGAAAAAAGGCCAAAAAAAAAAAAGCCTTTTTTCCCTGAGACCTCTTTACAAAGTGCACTTCTACCTCCTCACCCACCCCAATCCTCCCCAGGGCCCCACCTCTCCTCCTTTGCCACCGCACACGGGCGGCGGGCACACCCAGTCAAAGCCGCGCACCTCTGGTGCTTCCTCTGCCCACCCCCGCCTCTCTTCCTTTGCTGGTGCCTGCAGGCGCCAAGCACCCGGGAGGTGGGGGAGCCAGGAGAAGCCGCTAGCACGGCCTTCCCCCCACCCCGGTTCTCTTCTGAAGCCGGCGCCGGTGGCGCTGAAGATCTAGGAGGCGGGCAAGGCGGGGGAAGCCCCGTGCCACTCATGCGGGCTTCCCCCCCCACCCCCTGGTTCCCTTTTTTTTTCCTTTGCCGGCGCAAAGCACCCGGGAGCTAGGCGAGCCGGGAGAAGCCCCACGCCGCTTGTGCGGGCTTTCCCCCACCCCTTTCCCTCCCGGCCCGGACCTCCTAGGCTTGCCGCTGCTCTTTGCCTGGGCGTGCGGGGCTCCCCTCTCCCACCCCCCTTCCCTCCCAGCCCCAACCTCCCAGGCTTGCCACCGCTCTTCACCCGGGCGCGTGGGGCTGGCTTCTCCCACCCCCCTTCCCTCCTGGCCCCGACCTCCCAGGCTCGCCGCTGCTCTTTGCCTGGGCGCGCAGGGCTCCCCTCTCCCATCCCCTTCCCTCCCACCCACAACGGTGAGTCCTTGACGCCAGGCAGCTGCAAGGCGGGCCGCTGTGGGGAAGGGCAGGGGGGCACCGCCTCCACCGCAGAGGGCCCCTGGGAGGGGCGGCCTCGGGAATCCCGCAGAGCCCCCCACCTCCTCCACTTCCGTTCCCTCCTGCTGCTGCTGCTTCTGCTGAGGGTGTCCCAGCATGTGCAGAGGACAGTTTGCTGCTAGAGGGAAGGCAGGAGGGGGGTCTTGGGGTGTGCGGCCCCCTCTCCAAGCAGGCAGAGAAACTGGGCCGTGAGAGGAGCACCCCTCACCACCCCGGCCCACTTGGCGAGGGAAGTGTGTGTGTGTGTGTGTGTGTGTGTGAGAGAGAGAGAGAGAGAGAGAGAGAGAGAGAGAGAGAGTGAGTGAGAGAGTGAGTGAGTGAGTGAGTGAGTGGAGTGAGTGGAGTGAGTGAGTGCGTATTCTGAATTGGGGGGGGGTTCCTCCTGTCTCCTTGCAAACCTTGAAGGGAGAGGAGGCCAGGGACTTAGAAAGGGTGTGTGGGGCTTTCATACACCCTCAAGGCTGGCTGTGGCAGAACAATGGGTGCTTGCGTGGGTTCATGCTGGAGGCGGTGGGGGGGGGTAAACCCACAATGCTGTCTTATTTCTTTTGTAGTACAGCATGAATTATTGCTGTCTGGTTAGACAGTCAAATTGCTGTTTTCGAGGGTCTTTTTATCGTCTGGAACGGATTAATCCACTTTCCCATTACTGTCTATGGGAAAAGTTTGTTTGACTTAAGTCATGTTTGACTTAAGTCATGTTTGACTTAAGTCTAGATCTCCGGAACGGATTAATGACGCAAGTCAAGGTTCCACTGTATTTTGTTTGAGAAACAGGGGATTGATGGGTATCAGCATTAGAAGGCAACATTAAAACTAACAATTGATAACATAGTGTCAATGTAATCACACAAGGAGAGATATAAACACAAAGTTATAAGTGGTTATAAACATAAAGCCTGTGTAGCTGTGTATGGTATAAAAAAGACACAATAGGTAGTCTATCATTTAGGGAGCGATTCCCTGAACAGAAAGGTATTTGCTGTTTCCGGAAATACAGCAGAGATGGGGCAGTCCTGGCCTCCAGTGGGAGGGAGTTCCAGAGTCTGAGCGCAGCAGCTGAGAACGTCCTTTCATGAGACGTACCTATGAGGGTGGCGGGATGGAGAGAAAGGCCTCTCCTGATGACCTTAGCACCAGAGCTGGTTCTTACTGTGAGATTCTATCTTTGAGGTAGCTAGGACCCAATAGCTGATTGGCATCCAGTGAAGTGGCTTTAACGGGGTGTAATGTGTTCCCTGTACCCTACCCCAGTCAGAAATCTGGCTGCTGGATTTTGGACCTGTTGAAGTTTCCTGAGACTTTCTACCAGTAGTCCCACACAGAACACTTTACAGTAGTCCCGTCAAGATGTCTAAACTGTGTAAATGCGCTCCTGGCCACCACTGTGACCTGGGCATCTACAGTAGGCTCAAGGATAAGTCCAGGAGCACCCTTTAGATTCAGTTCCCATCTCCTTGCACACACCCCATTTCACCGCACCCACTTTTTCTCTGTCTATTGGTGTACATGGAGTTTTATTTTATAACCATCTATTTTTCATCTAGCAATTTGTTGTCTAGAGTCACTGTTATCTGTCTAGACAGAAGGGTAAATTCCTATTGTTTGCTTCCTAATCCTTGAGAGCAGGGCAGGTTAAAATGGAGTGTACCTGCTTCTGAATATCTGATATTTTGTATATAAGCACCCTTTGTCAGTGTTGGGCGTTGTGGGAGGAGTGTCTGAGAAGACTGTCTCTGCTGCAGTGTTAGCAACAGAATTCTTGCCTCAGGAAGCAGGAGTGCTCGTGCCCTTTGCTGCCACTCCCTTCAGGGAGCTGCTCGAGATGAAACATGGAATCAGTAGCAGAGATGTATTCTGTTACAGAAGAGGTGCTTGGGTGATGTTGTGCACTCTTTGTACAAGAAGCAAACACACACTTACTCCTTCCAAATACACATGGCAGAGCAATCTGTAATTGAATTTGTCATACACGCCGCACTGATGCGTGCTATGCTACAAATGCACTTACCATTTCCTGTGTGATGCCTGAATGTCTTGTCCCTATGTATGATGGTAGCTCAAGCATTCACTCAGGCAGGAGGAATACACTGGGCAGAATTCCCACCCACCCCCAACCGAGGTTTTCACCCTTCATTTCTGGCCTTTGGTCAGGAAGGCGCAATCCTTGCCAAGCCAACAATATTCCAGCCAGGTGCCCCCCCCCCCAGGATCAGTTCTTTCTAGAAATCAGCACAAAATGAAAAATGAACCGCTGTTTTGTCATTTCGTAACATAACAAATTACCTCGCTATGTAACGAAACAGTAGGTGTTTTGTCATGAAATAAAGCAAAGTGCCATTTTTCCCCTCTAGGAACGAAATGATTCATCCTAGAGCAGTGATGGCGAACCTTCGACACCCCAGATGTTTTGGACCACAACTCCCAGAATTCCAAGCCTGTGCTGTCAATGACAAAGGACTGTGGGAGTTGTGGTCCAAAACATCTGGAGTGCCAAAGGTTCGCCATCACTGTCCTAGAGGAAGTGGCAGGGGAGCTTCCTCAAGCTCTTCCCTGTAAGGCCCTCAAATTTGGAGAGGTTTAGAGCTCAGGGGGCTAAGTAATTAAGCTCCAAAGGGGGTGCCCCAAAGAAAAAAAATCTTTCAAATTGAATTGGGAAGCCGCAATATCCACCCACTCCCGCAGGCAAGTGATTCGCAGCTTCCCATCTGAATCCTGATTCAATGAGAGATTTTTTCCTAGGGGCACACCCTTTGGAGCTTAATAACTCAGCCCCTTGAGCCCCTACCCTCTTCAAATTTTGGGGGCTTGCAGGAAGCGCTTGAAGAATCTCTCCAGTGGTTTTGGTGCCAATACATGGCTGTGATCCATATTTTCGAGTATATAAACATAACAAAACATTATGTACTCAAAAATATAGATCACAGCCATGTTTTGTCATGGAAATGGCAGGGTAGCTTCCTCAAGCTATTCCCTGTAAGCCCCCCCCCAAAAAAAAATTGGAGAGGTTTGGGCGTCAGGGGGCTGAGTTTTTAAGCTCCAAATGGGGTGCCCCTAGGAAAAAAGTCTTTGAATTGGAAGCCAAGCTGCTAATCGCTCACCTGGAGGGGGGCTGTTGCAGATTCCTGTTTCAATTAGAAATATTTTCTCCTAGGGTCACCCCCTTTGAAGC
Source organism: Phrynocephalus versicolor (assembly GCA_023846285.1). Classification (NCBI taxonomy): domain Eukaryota; kingdom Metazoa; phylum Chordata; class Lepidosauria; order Squamata; family Agamidae; genus Phrynocephalus; species Phrynocephalus versicolor. Next base: position 11,929,921 of record JAHTLZ010000330.1, on the reverse strand, counting down.
TTAATAACAGCCCCCTGATCCCCCCAAGCCTCTACAAATTTGGGGGCCTTATAGGGAAGAGCTTGATGAAGCTACCCTGCCATTTGGGTACCCTAGGACCCAGGGGAGCATTTCATTTCATTTCATTTTGTAACTAAACTACTTTAAAATTTGTTACAAATGAAACAAATGACTAAAACAAAACAAACACTATATTTCTGTTTTGTGCCCATCTCTAGTTCTTTCTAGTATTACAGTGCTTATGGTTTTTAGCATCTTGGAATGTTTTTCAAAAATTAAGTAGAGATGCCTTGTTTTGCAAATATCTCATAGATACTGATCCTGTACTGTGCCCATCTGGATTTGAGTTAAGTGTCAGTTTCTCTTTCCTGTCTGTCTTCTTTTCTCGGGATCATGCCATTAAGCAAGATGAGACTCTTGCCTGTTGCACAGCCTGAGGTTAAGGGTCAAGGTTGCCTAATTTTAAGATTTCTGCTCTTGATTTTTATCTCCCCAACAAACAAAGCCAATCTCTTCCCTCAACAGCCATTTTATTAACTTCCTCAAAGCCTTTCATTGTCACACAAGAAATGAACAGCCCAGTGTTTTGCAAACCTTATTGATTTTTATCTTCAAAGCAGCTGCTCTGGGAGGTTGAACACAGTCATTTATTCCCAGTTTGTAGGTGAAAACCAGGGTGTTGCTTGCAGGCTGCCATTGGAGATGTAGAAGGTTAAAAGAGAGATTGCTCTGGGAAAGGCAGTATTGCAGTTATTGGAACACTTAGAGACACTGCTTGCTGCCTGCAACAGCCATAGAGTCAGTGCCTTAAGGCTTTCTTTCTCATCTGGAATCACTTAGCACCTTGCTCTACTCTTGGAACAGGAAGTTTAGTTTAAGTGACTTGTCAGAGATCACAGTATAAATGGGTAGCACAGGCTGGATGTCATCCAGCCTGTTGGTTCTCTTTCTAGCATTTACTGCCCAGATCTCATATCTCAAAGTGTGAATCTGGAAGGTCCTTGAGAAAAGTTGCTCTACTTCGATCCATTTTTTTTCAGAATATCCTTGTTCAAATTTAATAGGGCTGCGGTTCGTGTGATGACCAGACACTACGTTTGGGTGATCAGGGATGCTAAATGATCTTCTGCCTCCCTGAGAATTGGTGGGGCCTTGAACCACCAGGCGGAGCTTTTCCGGGTGGTTCAAGACTTCACCAATCCTGGTCCGCTTGGGCCTCCTCCTAGTGCAGGCATGTCCAAAGTCAGGCCTGGGGGCCAAATGCGGCCCGTTATGAAATTTTGAGCGGCCCACGGATTCTTTTGCCCACCAGTTCAGCCTGTCACTCCCCATACTGGATGGAGACATCAGCTTACAGTTTTACGGTTTGCCTACCCTTCCTGCCTCTGTCCATCCCCGCAGCCACCTGCCTAGCCTACCATTGCTGCAGCATCCTCCATGCCTCCTTGCATGTTATAGAGCAGGCATGTCCAAACGTCAGCCCTCCTGATGTTTTGGACCACAACTCCCAGAATTCTAAGCTTAGATTGCCAATGACAAAGGACTATGGGAGTTTTGGTTCAAAACATCTGGAGGCCTGAAGTTTGGACATGCTTGTTATAGAGACTTGTCCAGAGTCCGGCCCAGAGGCCAAATGTGGCTGAATGGTCGGCTCCAAGACATTTTCACCTCACCAAATCTGGCCCCCCTTGCAAAAAGTTTGGATACCCCTGTCCTAGTGATTTCACTAGTGAGTCAATCACAACCTTTTAAAAGTCTAAAATAGAGGCTATCCGTGCCGATCTGGACTCTGGTTACGCTGATCTGTCCCTGATTATGGCTGGTGCTGCGCCCCCTTGGTCTCCTTGTTTTGTTGAGTTTTGGTCTGTGACACCAGCTGAGGCTTCCAGGGCACTGGCTCGCTGTAGGCTGGTGTTTTCCCTGTTCAACCCTTGCCCATCATGGCTTATCAATATTGCAGAAAGGAATATGCCTGAATGGGCTGCTACAATTGCCACTACCTTCTTCAGGGACGGGACTTCTCCCTATCGGCTGAAGGAAACAGTGGTCAAGCCCATTCTGAAGAAACCTGGCCTGGCAACAGACAATATGTCTAATTACCACCCAATTGCCAATGTTCTCTTCATGGGTAAGGTGGCCCAGTGGCTCCAGTCGTACCTGGAGGAAGATCATGTCCTGGATCCCTTTCAGTCTGGGTTTAGGCCATGTCATGGGACTGAGATTGTTTTGGTTGCATTGTATGATGACCTCTTGAGGAGGGCTAGCAGGGGCTGTGCTACCGTCTTGGTCTTCCTCGATTTGTCAGCATCCTGTGATACTATAGATCAGGGATAGCAAACCTATGGCATGTGTGCCAAAGGTGGCACGGAAAGAGCTTTTGCCTGGCACGCAACATGCTCCTTGCCCCCCCCACTTCCCCCTCCGCTGGACCAGCCATGAGGAATTTTTGGAGGGGGAAGTGGGGGGGGGCAGGGAGCATGTCGGGTGCCAGACCAACCCCGCCTTTGCCAATGCCGCCGATAACTCTGACCCTGTCGCCCTTGCTGCCCTCAACCTCGCCCCACCCCTGACCCCCCGCTGCCGCCGATCCTAGCCCCCCACCACCACCGCCGTCACCATCACTCTTGCCGCCCCTGCCGCTGCCGACCTGACCCTGCCTCCGCCGCCATCCCTGCCGCCATCCCTGCCCATCCCACCCTGATCCCACCCCCTCCATCACCCTTGCTGCTTTTGCCTCCTTCCCCCCCCCCCCCCGCTGCCACCGATCTCAACCGCTGCTGCCACCGAGTTTGGGCACTCGGTGGCAAAAAGGTTCGCCATCCCTGCCATAGATCATGGTATCCTCCTGGAGAGGCTCTCAGAGTAGGGGATGGGGGGGTGTTGTTCAGCCCTGAACTGGCTCCGTTCCTTCCTTGGGAGCCAAGGCCAGCAAGTGAGCCTGGGTGGGGATCTGTTGGCCCCTTGGTCACTTGTGGGGTGCCCTGGGGGTCAGCAGTCTCCCCCATGCTCTTTAGTATCTATGTGAGGCCGCTGGCTGAGGTCATCCAGAGATGTAGAGCTTGCTGTCATCAGTACGCTCCTATATCTCCTTTTCCACCCATGCAATGGAGGCAGTCCAGACCCTTGATCTCTGCTTGGCTGTGCTATTGGAGTGGACCAGGACTAACAGGCTCAAACTAAACCCTGAGAAGACTGAGGTTCTGTTCTTTGGATGGGGGGTGGGGTGGACAGGTATAGTGGCTCTCTTTCCAGTCTTGGTGGGTCTGCCCTCCAGCTGGTTGAAAGAGTGAAGAGTCTGGGCATTGTCTTGGATTCAGGACTGTCCCTAGAGTCCCAGGTGGCAGCCATGTCCATGTCAGCCTTTTACCAGTTTAGGCTTATCACCCAGATTTGCCCTTACCTTGATGGTGACTCCCTGAGGACAGTTGTGCAAGAACTGGTTATTGCAGGGATTGATTACTGCAACACTCTTTACATGGGGCTTCCCCTGAACCTTGTCCAGCGATTGTAGCAGGTGCAGATTATGGCGGCCAGATTGGTGGTTGGTGCAGGTCGTTTTGACCACATCATGTCAATCTTGACCCACTTGCACTGGCTACCCGTTGTCTCCCAGATAAGGTTCAAGGTACTGGTTTTGGTTTACAAAACCCTCCATGGCTTGGGACCTGAGTATCTGACAGAGTGGATCTCCCAAAGGTCACCACCAACCCAGCCAACTACAGCATACTTTGTGCTTTCGCTCAGTGTGGCCACTCCCTGGGAGGCCTGTAGAGTTTTTACCCATAATAGGGCCTTCTCGGTGGCTGGCCCCACTGCGTGGAATAAACTTCCTAGCGAAATTCGCCAAATTGAGTCCCTCCCAGCCTTTAAAAAAGCATTAAAAACCTGACTTTTTATAGAGGCATTCGGTGATCGCTAACCTCTTATGTTGTGCTTTCCCCCTGCTCTGTATCCCCCCTACACACACTTTAGTATTTTTGCCTCTTGCTGCATGCTTGTATGAGATATATGCATGCTAGTTGTGCATGCTAGTCATGTCTGACTCTAGGGGCGGTGCTCATCTCCGTATTCAAGCCAAAGATCCAGTGTTGTGCAAGTCCATGGATTCGTATATATATCTTGCATGTTTTGTATGTTTGTTTTCATTTGCCTTGTTGCTTATTGTTTATTTCGTATCCATTTGTTGAATATAATAAATAAATAAATAAATAGTCAAGATGGAATATCATAATTTCCTAACCATGCTTGGGAAATCATCAATTTCCCGTAAACTTGCCTTTTTTCTGTTTTGCAATCTGACCATAATTTTCAGAGCTACTTAGCTTGCTTGAGCCTTTTCACACGACCCCTAAGATCCGCTGGCCACTTAAATTCGGACCAGAGATCTTGGGGGTTCGTTGCTCTTCCTGTGTTCCCACCCCCTCCGCACTCCTAGCTGCTGTCTGGTGAGGGGGGAGAGAAAAGAAGGGAGAAAAGAATGCAGGCTCACCTCCGTCTGCCGGTCGAAGCTGCCCCGAGCCCCGTCGTCGTCCTGATTCCTGTCTCTTAAAGGGGCGGGGGGCAAAACAACAACAAACAGAAGCGAGGAGAGCCAGGCACTCACTAGATTACATCCGCATCAGGGATTTTCACCCCCGGAGAGCAGGTACCTGAAAAGTGCGCTGGGACACGCTTAGGTGGGCGTGGTCGCACTTAATTTTCTGTAAACTCCGGAGCTGGTGGGGAAACAATTTTAAGCTCCGGAGCTGGGAGCCATTGCCGCGGAGTTTAGGGGTTGTGTGAAAAGGCCCCTTGTTTATTATTTATTTGTTTACTCTGTCATTCAGTCATAGTTAAATTTCTAAATTGTCTTTCCTCCAGTGAGTTCAAGCATACAACGACCCGGTACGGTCAGTGAAAGGGAGACATTGTATCTGGCTGAAGAAAAACCCCAGAGTTTCATGTCTGAATGGAAATTTGAATCCTATTATTTTAGCTGCCAGGATCTCCCTCACTTGTGAATTGTGGAAGTCCAGGTATTTTAGGCCAAAAAAGGGCATGTGCCAAGCTCCAAACATTAGTGTTTACATCAATACAGTAATAATGTTAATCGTAACCCTAGTTAGCATGAGAACCATGGTTAGTTCTTGCAGTGTTTCATCATAGCTGACCCTAAAAAGGAAAAGCAGGACAGAAATGGATCTTGATGGTTTGGAGATCTGAAAATCTATCTGCTTCTACCTTGAAAAAAACAAAAGAGACATAACTGCTTTTGGATGGGGTGGACGTAGGAACCACAGCAATAGAACAAAGGTTTCCTTCTATCCAGTAAACAATTTGTTGGTGCCTTCTATAGCCTTCACCTCTTTTTCAATGTCCTGCCAACACTGGCTCTGTTGTCATTCTTTTCCTCCTCTTGGCATATTGTTCTTGCAGTGTAATATATCTCTCAAGGTCAAGGAGCATATCATAATATTGAGTGTAGATAAATTATTTTTCTTGCACTCAGCTAGCTCATTATTTTTAAGCCTACTGATTTTGTGAGACACTGAAAGCTTTTTCACACACATGACATTCCCCCCTAAAATGATAGGGACGTCACTGGATGTACCTGAATGGCTTCAGTTGTTGTTTGATGAATTGGAGAAGGTTCAGTTCAGTGTGGCTCTGCAGTTGTGTCAACTAAGGGTTGCTGGCACTGTTGCTGAATTTTGAATTTCTGATGTTTCCTTTTACTACACAATAGAAGTACAGATATGAACAGAGGAGAATAGCTACAAATTTCCCGGTCCCCCCTTTTCTCATTAACTGGCAAGTAAGCTGTCACTAACTCACTTTGAGAGATTTGTAGGAAAAAGAATAAAAACATTTGTTTACGTAGAAAGTCCACTTGTGCATAGTGCTTTCTTTACTGCGCACATACTTAGCAACCCACTGAGCAGATCAACCAACCCCAAACAAAAAAAAAAAAAAACCCTGACAACAGCCAACTAAAGAGAGGGGAAACACACTCAACAGAGAGGCAAGGGTATCTTTGAAATCAGAGACTGGAAGGAATGCTGGATAAATAATCACGCCAGCTCAGGAAGCTCCCTTCCATTCAAACAAACTATACACAGAATGCAAGATTGCAAATAAAACTTCCAACAGTGACTCTGCTTGTACTGATTCTTTTCTGGCACGATTTGCACTGCACGATTTGCCAAGACACCATAGAAATTTGGTGGCAGTTTTAGGTAATAATAATAATAATAATAATAATAATAATAATAATAATAATAATAATAATAATAATAATAATAATAATAATAATAAAAAAGACCAATTTTTCATTCTCAAAGTTTGGAATGGGTCCCAACGACTTCCTTTGTTACGATCTTGGCCACCTTGACTACCTGCAGGAGTGGGGATGGTGCACATTCAACCAGGTGAGCAGTACAGGGACAAAAATCTTTGTTGTTTTTGGAGCTAATCTACCTGCACCCCAAAAAGTTCTTTTATTCACGTAGGGTTACATTGGCGTTCCATTTTCATTCGCCTCCTTTGTTGCCAAATGAAAACTTATGTTGCCAATAGGGACGGGCACCAAATGAAAAACAAAACGCCAATTTGTCGGTCCATTTCGCAGCGTAACGAAACAAACCGGGGAAGCAGTATTTCGTTAGTAACAAACCGAACCGGCGTGTTTGTTTTTTTAGTTTAAAATGAACTGATTTGTTACTCTGTAAAATGGCTCACCTGGATCCTAGAGGCACCAAATTTGGTGTGAACCTTCCTTGGACTCTCCCCTTTGAGCTTTCCAAATTGGGAGGGATTTGGGGTCCAGGGGCTGAGTTATTCAACTTCAAAGGGGGTCCCCTAGAAAAAACATTTAGAACTGCAATGTTAAGTGCTTGAAAATAGTGATCCCAGGCAGCTAGCACCATGGAAATTACAGTGGAGCTTCCTCAAGCTCTCCCCTTGAAGCTTCCCCAATTTGGAGAGGTTTGGGGTACAGGGGACAGAGTTAGTGAGCTCCAAGGGGGTGCAGGGAAAACTTAATTGAAGGAGTGTGGATTGGTGCACTGAGGGGAAGCTGTCAATTAGCCCTTAAATTGGACACACTCCTTCCTTCCATTAAGCATAAGTGCACACCTCACCTCCTTTGGAGCTTAATAACATCTCTGCCCCCAGAAACCCTAACTTTTCACACACACAAAGTTTGGAAAACTTAGGGTTTCTGGGGACAGAGATATTAAGCTCTAAAGGAGATGGGTGTGCTTATGCTTAATGGAAGGAATGTGTCTGGCATGCTTTACCAATTTAAGGGTTAATGACAGTTTCCTCTCTATTGTCAAGTGCACCTAAGACACTCATTCAATTAGGTACCTCCCTTCTTTGGAGCTTAATATCTCTGTCCCCAGAAACCCTAACTATTCCAAACTTCAAGGGATCCCCTAAAATCGTTTGGGGAAGAGAAGCCTGCTATTTGCATGCCTGAGATCAGTAATTCTCCATTAAATATTTTTAAAATATTAGGGTTTTTAAAAGTTAGGGTTTCTGGGGGCAGATATATTAAGCTCCAAAGAAGGTGGGGTGTCCTTGTGCTTAATGGAAGGTGTGTGTCCCGCACGCGTTACCAATTTAAGGGTTAGTTACAGTTTTCCCCTCGGTGTGCCAATCCACAGTCTTTTAATTAAATGTTCAAATATTCAATTGGTAAAGTGTACGGAACACACTCCTTCCACTAATCATAAGCACCTCCCCACCTCTTTTGGAGCTTAATATCTCTGCCCCCAGAAACCCTAACTTTTCCAAATTTCAAGGGACCCCCTAAAATCACCTGGGGAAGAGAAGCCTGAAATTGAATATAAAATATTCAATGAAAAATTACTTATCTCAGGCATGTGAATGGTAGACATCTCTGGGCTGCTTTGGAAGCAGTGTATCCAAAGGAAATTGTTCGGGTGGCAGGCAGATTGAGGTTGAACTCATCCAGTTTTGCTGCATTGATCAAACTGGGCTTACATACAGGGAAAAAATAGTAAGATAGTCAATTATGGATCTCTTGCATCTCTGGTTTAATTCAGCTCCTTAATAAATATGTCTGCAGTGCCTGAACTAAATGGATCCCAATGTGTGATATTGCCACATGTGTGATTTTTCATTCAGAAAAGCAAACCCTCTTGGCAGAGGGCATGTGCCTGGATGTGCAGATGTTCTAACGTATCCGTGCTTTCTCTTAATAAACCAAGCTGGCAGCTGTGTCACAGAGAAATATATTTATCTTGTCATCCAAGATTGGTACAATGCAGCCTCTTCCTTATGAGAAGGAATGGTTGCATGGCAGCACTCATAGCAGTAGCTTTCTGGTGTACAGCTCAACAAATCAAGCTTTTAAAACAATACTTCATGCTGCTAGCAGGTTCTTTCTTTCAGGGGGAAATTGTTTTGTTTGGTTTTGTTTGTTTTGGCTGAAATCATGGGAGATTTACGGGGCTAGTCTGGCAGCATTGACTTTCACAGGTCAACAAAAACAAGACACCAAGACCCAATAATATATTAAGGAAAATATATTCACAGGAGCCCTATTGGACTCCATTCACTCTATTGTTTTTAATCTGTACACTTACCTCAAACAGTACAGGTATCTGCCTTGTTATAAATTGTTCACTTTCCTTATTAAGTACATTTTTGGTCAGGAGCTATTCTTCACTTTCATTGTTGTTTGTATTCAATATTTAAAATGTACTTCCGTTTCTAGTGGGTAGATAATTTTAAGAACTTATACACAAATGATCTATATAATGAATTAAGCAGAACTTGTGACCTTTAAAAAAAAGCATGACACTCCACAAGCCCCGTTGAACACACATTGAGGCTCATTCTTCTCTCATATAGCAAGAATACTTTCCCCAACATTTACTTGAAATAAAAAAGGCATTTTTGAAGGGTGCGAGAATTTCTCCTCCCCCTCCTCCTTGATTGTTATTATTATTGTTAAATCAAGAAGGTAGAATACAGTGACAGTGCAAGGGTTAAAAATTTGACCCATGTTTTTCAAAGTAAATAAGTGCATTTCAACACATAGAAGCAATAGAATATCAATCAGAAACCCATGTGTGGACCCACACTGTATAGATCTATAATCACTCTTGTAGAGTGTATGATGTTGTGATTTGGACCCTGTACGTAGCATCAAATTTGATGGCACAGCTTCTAATTTCCTGGCTTTGGGGAGCCAAAGGTGACCTGACGTTTAACCGCAAAAGCTTGCAATTTTTTTTTATTTTTTATCAGTAGCCTATAAAGGTGTCACCTATAGCCTATTCTTGCATATGTACTGTATTTTTCGCACCATAAGACACACTTTCCACTCCTCAACAGTAAGAAATATCTGTGTATCTTATGGGGCAAATGTACCCCCACCGGTAGCCTCCAGAGTGGCTGCAACGGAAGCCTCCGGATCGCGTGAAGGTCCCAGCCGCAGTGGAGGCTTCCCCACCCAGCTGTTATAAAATAATTACCTTGCATGATTGATTTGTTCTGTAGAATAGGAGACGGAGATCATTCTTCCCAATTGAAGACCACAGAGATAAGAAACGGGCTAGAGAGTAACCATCCACCATGATAACCATAGGGCTCTGTCTCCTATTCTACAGAACAAATCAGTTATGCAAGGTTGGGTGGGGAAGCCTCCATTGTGGTTGCTGCTGGGGCTGGGGACCTGCACCAGGTTTGGAGGCCTTGGCCAGAGGCTTCCCAGCATGGAGACCCAGGCGGGGGCGGGGGTGGCGGCTTCTCTTCCCATTTTACTCTCCAGCCATACTGCTCTAGGCCTCCCAAGAGCAGCATGGCTGGAGAGTAAACTGGGGCTGGAGCTGTATCGGGACTGTAGTATGCATGTGTGAATATATTTTTTCCACACATGCATACCTCTAAGAACTAGGTGCATCCTATGGCATTTTCCGTGTCTTGTGGGGTGAAAAATATGGTATTTTGTAATGGCAACAGGGCTCCCCCCCCCCCTTTTATTTGAATGAAACAGCCTGCATTTCAGCTTTTTAAAAGCCTGAGCTTCTGTTTATTACGTTAAAAGACCCTTTTAAAAAGCTCTAACCACATTTTCCAAGTCCACTTTGTTCCTGCAGTATGCCTTACACCCAAAGAATAGTGTGTTGGTTTCTGCCAGCTGTTAGTATGCTGGACAAAGAGGGAAAGCTGTGAGGGGTGAAGTTTGTGGCTTCATACCCTGTGAATTGCCCCCATTTTTGACTCTAGTTGCTGACGAAGAAGTACATTCCACGCTTACCAGAGACGTCAGTTCAGAATTTAGTAGTAATATGGGGGGTTATATTTCCTTCTTCCTGTATAAATTCACTTTATGTAACTGTTTTTACAATACTTTGCGAGCGGACCAAACCTGAGGCGTTTATATGGTTCAGATCCACTGAGATTTAGGAAGTAAATCATTACAGTATTTCTTTCTGCCAAACCTGAGGAGGTTTGTGTGCACTGGCTGGAAGAAAAATAAATTGCCCAGAATTGCAAGTGGAGTTGTTATCAGAAAGGGGATTTTTGGAGCCTGTGTATGAGAAATTGCCCATTCATTCGCTGACAGGTAACCTCCCTAGTCATTCTTTTTAATGAGGGGGAAAGGACACAAAGTTTTATGAGAACAGGCTTATAAAGTCTGGTTGTAAAAAAAATGTGCTTCAACTTCAGCCTTTCTAAGAAAACGTCATCTCAGTTGGTTCTACCAGGCTGTAAACAGGGTTGTTGTTTTCACCTGGCTGTTCTTTCCAGGAGTAATTGTGGTGTTTCAGTTTGTTTTGGATTATTTCTCTTTATGCACTCTTCCGATATGGCACTATTTTTGTGATCTGGCACTTTTCCCCCTCAGGCCATTTTCCTCCTTTGACGCTTGGTTTTATAAAAGGATGATGACAGCAGCAATCCAACAATGAACTTCAGCTGCTTGCTTCACTGTCCATCAGTATATTGCGAAGGGGCAGTTCCTCCATTTTCTTCCTGCACCCATCTTGCATGTGCAAAAGTGGGGAGGGGAGGATATCTGGAATAGGTGATTCATGCTATGGAGGGTTTTGTTGTTGGAGGACAGGTGAGAGGACAAAACTCCCAGTTTTTCTGGTGGAGTGCTGCAGAAGCATATTTTTAGGTGCTGACAAGTAATACTATATAATTATATGCCATTAAGTCAGTTCTGACTGGTGTCAACTCTCCCCGGGTTGCCTAGGTATAAAACTCTTAGAAGTACAGAGCACAGAGAGAACTCCTAGTTCCCTGAGTTCCTTGCCCTTTGAAGATGCCGGCCACAGAGACGGGCACAACGTCAGGAAGAAAAACTTCCAGAACATGGCCAAATAGCCCAAAAAACTCACAACAGCTGTTAGAAGTGATTTACGAGTCCCTTCTTCTGGTGACAGTCTAGGACCACGCAGCTTCCTCGAGGCCACATAAGTGGTAGAGCACATAATTCCGTCATCCACACATGCAGGGGGTGAACCTTCAGCACTCCAGATGTTTTGAACCACAACTCGCAGAATTCCAAGCCATGTATTACCAATGACAAAGCACTGGGAGATGTGGTCCAAAACATCTGGAGTGCTGAAGGTTCGCCACCACTGCTCTCAGTGATCTAAGTTGTTGCTTCTCCCAAGCAGCATCATGGGGATTTGAACTCCTATCCTCAGCTCCATATCCATGAATTTCAAACCACTCTCCTCGGCTGGCACCTCTCGCAGGAGGCACTATAATGATTACTGTTATTATTCACTTATAAGTACTATACGTTTACTCGATATGACACCCCCATGTATAAGACAACCCCCACTTTTCCAACCCAAAATTACAGTTTTTCATTTGCATGGTTCTCTCCTCAACATACTTCTGTATATAAGACGACCTTCAATTTTTAGTCTTCACAATTTTAGATAAAAATGTAGTCTTATACACAGGAAAATACTGTACTTATTATGTACAGTGCTTCAATATGTACCAGGACATATGCAGAGGTCCATATTGTAGTAGATGTAATATAAAAAGAAAAAAGAGGAGAGGAGAGGAGAGTACGAAAAACAAGCAAATATAGTCTGGCATTTCTGAATGTTCAAATGTGCTTCAGCCTAATTTTTAAATTGCTTAATAATGAGCATGAAAGATGTGGTGGATTTGTAGTCATATTTTCATCTGCCTGCATGTTTTATGCCACCTGTAAAGCAGGTGTATTCTATGAAAAAACCACCCAAAGTTCCCGTTTGAGGAAAATCTGTTTGCTGTGTGTGTGTGTAAAAGTATTTTTACTACTTTTCCACAGAATAATACACATTCTCACTTCTCCTCTAAGAATGAAAGTAAACCATCAAAATGTGTTGGGTCTGTTAATTTATGTTCAGTATTCTCATGAGGAAGACATGGAGCATTGTGTTGTACCACTCGGTATTAGCAGAATACACCCTTTTATTGGGGTAAAGAAGCATCGTTCTTCTTTTCTTTTTAATTATTACTTTGACTCCTTCCTCAGAGATGTATTTGTCTGCCTTCATGAGTGGTAGAGGGTGAGGAGAATTGATCCATTCAATCTTCCGGTAAAAACAGACAGGCAAACTGTTTTAGAAAGATCAGGTGGAAGGTAGATCTCTCACTTCTAAATATCCAACAGAGGCTGATCGCTCCTGATTTAACTGGGGTGGTGAATGTACTCTAGACTTTATACCATACTTTAAGCGTGGTGAAACCTGGAGAGGACTCACTTTCCACGTGCCTGTGCTCCATGCAGTCAAAGTCACCGGCTTCCACTGCTTCTGGATACGCTAATCAAAGTGCCCCTTTGATTTTCAATCAGGATGTGTCACTGCCCGCTAGAGACTCAGGATATAGCTGTCTCTGTGAACCTCAGTGAAATCACTCTTTGCAAGCAAAACATCGAGCCAAATAAAGTATTGATCTCAACAAGCAACCCTTGCTATTCCTACAGTGAGTCAAAATGCATCATATAACTGCCGACTCTTCAGAGCTGCTACAGAACCCGCAGAGTGCCGGTCACTGCTTGTCTTCATTTTAAAACTCCTTTTTTATTTAAGAAACTCAGACAGGTGCCCCTAGGGTAGTGTCCATTTTCAATCCTAGCTACAAACCAGCTCTCCAAAAAGGGGGTCAGATGGGTGGCTGTTGCGTACTTGTCCGGAGAATTTCATGGTGGAGAACAACTTTTGAACCCCGATCTTCCCATTTCAGCCGCATGCGGCTGTGACAATTTTAGAGAAGGGTAAGCGTAGGGTTCCAGCTTGAACCAAAAGCTGACATTTTCTGTTCACCTTTGAAAAGCAGATGTATTAGGAAAAGGTGGGGGGGGGCTGAATCAATTCCAGTACCTTCTTTCTGCCAGGGCTAGGCTGGCCCCCAACTACAACTGGGGCCAAAAGGGCAGCGACACAGGCTGTGGGTGCATGCCACTGATGCAGAGCCATGCACCCCTGAACAGCTTGGAGGGAATGTTGCCGGTATGGTAGCAGTGAGGGATCACCTGCCTTTGGGCCTAATCTGATTGGCAGAGGATAGAGAAGTGTTTCACAGGCATGTTTCGGGGTGCGGAGAGAAAAGTGGAAAAAGAGAGAGAGAGAGAGAGAGAGAGAGAGAGAGAGAGAGAGAGAGAGCAAAATATTGTAGCTTTCGTTGTTCAAATCCACTTTTCCAGACAAGGGATATCTTAATATCCTGTTTATTAAATGCAAGTCACCTGATCGTGGTTACATGTGTCAAGAGAGGACACGTGTTTGCCTTCCTCTGCCTGACAAAGTGGATTTTGGCCCATAACAGCTTGCACTAAAATAAATCTGTTTTGTCTTTCAAGAGCTACTTTTTCCTTCTCTCTCTCTCTCTCTCTCTCTCTCTCTCTCTCTCTCTCTCTCTCT
>JAHTLZ010000330.1:11893962-11916019 GCA_023846285.1 Phrynocephalus versicolor | reverse complement strand
CTCTCTCTCTCTCTCTCTCTCTCTCTCTCTCTCTCTCTCTCTCTCTCACTCTCTCTCTCACTCACTCACTCTCTCTTTCGCTACCCACTTTTCATGTTGCTAACATGCTGAGAAAGCTTCCCTCCCACCTCTTTGCATGCAGAGGAAGTGGAGGAGAGGATTGGGGCCAGGTAGTCTTACATGAAGCTGGTAGGAGCTCTTAAAAGCAGCAATTCAGAGTGCTCATGGGGAGGGGACAGGAAAAAAAACAAAGCTGAGTTCCTGACATAATATTTGCACGAACCCCGTTTCTGTCCAAATTGTCATGTACAAAGGCACACCATAATGTTGCCCTCTCAAGTCCTTTGCACATTTCTTTCAGGTAGCACTGGTGACTTTATGTGTACCTTTATAATGCCATAAATGTGCATGGTGCTTTGAAAATGTTGTCTGCCTCACAGGCCCTGTGGTGGAAGAAGGGGTAAATAAAAACAATGTGTAATCCATCCATATGCAAGTACATTTGATTACAGTAGAAACTCAGATACGGAAAGTAAACTAAAGGTGGAGTTGGAGCAGCGGTTTGAAGGCTACCCAGCCATGTTCTGAGTTGGCATCATGGAGTAATGTTCTTACAGAGAAAGCTTCTAGGCGAATTCACAGCCGTTCTAGAGAGGCTTTCAAGACATACCCGAAGTTGTTGTGATGGTATATTGTACAGTGGTACCTCTACTTACGAGTTTAATCTGTTCCAAATGTATGTTCGTAAGTCAAACAACTTGTAAGTCGCTGTATCTAAAAAAATAAAAAGTTAACCCCCCCAAAAGAAAAAGTTGTAACCCCCCCCCCAAAAAAAATATAAGTCAGCAGTTAAAACAGCAGCGGTTTTCCACTGCTAAGTCAAATTGCCCGTAAGTAGAGCCACTCAGTGGCACCAACTGTATATTGTATATGGCCTGAGCCACAAATGTATAACCAACATACATCTGAAAAGAGGAACAGCAAGTGTGGCTACAGAGTTGGATTTTGGCCCAGAGAGACCTCTATTTCAGTTGCCATTCAGACAGAGTAAATTTCCTAACCCTTGGGTGACTTTTTACCAAACACAATATTTCATCAAGCTACCTGGCAAGGTTATTTTGAGATTTAAAAAGGGACAAAGAAAGTTTCGTTGAAAGGAAGATGGAGTATAAAATCATTATTATCATTCATTACTGTTATTATTTTACTCATTTGTTCATTTTGTTGTTGTTGTTTTGGGGGACAGGAAAGTTGTTGCTAAAAACTTGTTGTAGGTTAACACTTTATAAAGTTGATAATATCAACGGCAGTGGCAATATCTCAGAAGTTGAACACAGTAAGGGATGCTCTTACTGGTGGTTGCAATTATTAAAAACCTCCCGCCCGTTGTGTAGCTTTCACAGCTTCCTGGATCTACTTATGTCCTACACTCTGTCCACTACACTATACTAGCTTTCTTAGAAAAGGTATTTTTTTAAATGACAGCTTCCAGAATTCCCCCAGTAACTGTTCCACACTCTAGGTCAGTGGTTCCCAACCTGGGGGTCGGGACCCCTTTCACAGGGGTCGCCATAAGCCAGTGAAGAAAAAGGCACAAATGGCTTGGGTCTGGAGGAGATGGGGAGGAAGTGGGGGAAAGAGTGAGTTACAGCTTGATAGGTTGGAGGGGATGTCAGTCAATGGCATCGGAGGCTGCAATTGGCTGAGGGTGCCTGTAGAGGGAAGTTCTTTATGGCACCTGCGACAGGGGCCTCCAAAAGGGGGCTTATGGCCTCTTCCAAGCAGGGCAAGGGGGTCACCACAACATGAGGAACTGTATTAAAGGGTTGCGGCATTAGGAAGGTTGAGAACCACTGCTCTAGGTAAAGGTAAAGGTGTCTCTCCCCCGCCTCCCCCATGTGTGCTAGTCATGTCCAACTCTAGGGGCGGTGCTCATCTCTGTATTCAAGCCAAAGAGACAGTATTGTGCAAGTCCGTGGCTATGTGGCCGGCATGGCTGCAAAGGAAACACTGATTTACCTTCCTGCTTTTTACAGCAGTACCTTATCTACTTGCATTTACATGCTTTCGAACTGCTAGGTTGGCAGGAGCTGGGTTTAACAGTGGGAGCTTATTCTGTGGCATGGCACCTGGGATTTGAGCCACTGAGCTGCCGACTTTGAAGCCAACAGTTTTCAGGGCTCTAGCCCGCTGAGCCACCACATCCCTACATTCGACACTCAAGTAGTTCATTAATTATAAGAGTACTCATGCTGCCAGATGGCTAGTATAGAAATCCAATACATAAATAAAATATATAATAAATGAATTAATTCCACATGTAAAACAACTCTTGAGTTAGCCATCAAGTAATATTGTATTGGTCTTAGGACAACTTTCAGCCCTTAACATTCTTAGGAATGAGAGAAGGGCTACGCATTGAATCAGATCATTGGTCCAACTGGCTGAGTACTGTTAATTCTGATTGAGTGCAGCTTGATTCTTTCAAGTCTTGTCTAGTCTTGTCAAGTCTCTATTATCTCCCATCCGAGTAGTAATCAGGGGTGACTTTGCTTAGCTTCCAAAATGGGGTAAGATCTTTCAATTCTTGAGTTGACCCTTGGACACTAATATTTGTTTCATAATGCTTTCTCAGTTTCACCAGAAGAGCACATGAAAAAGACTAAGGCATCAAATAAGATTCATTTTATCTTTGTGTAGTGGTTAGAATGTGGCCCTGGGACTTCTAATCCCATGGGGATGTGAATGAAGCTCACTGGATAAGTCACCATGGACCAGTCACTGTTATAAAAAAATCAACTTAGACATGGTCAGTTGCACATTGAATCATATAACTCAGTATGATTTATCTCTACAGTGATTCCTTAACATGTGTCAGTTCACCTTCAAAAGTTATATATGTGCTACCCCAGTGTTAGCTAGATAGAAGAATTTGGTCCAATGCCTGCCTTTTCTTGGGAAAAGTCGCCAGTCCTTTTCCCCTCAGGAGGACGCATTGGCCCATCAGAAACATCCCGTGTGCCATTGTATGTCAGTCAGGGAGAGAACGATTATTAGCCTAATCTAGTCCAAAGGCATACCCAGTGATTTGAAATTCTACCTTTTTGACTCATAAATCACAGACTCTCCTATTCAGCTTTTTTTTTTTTATAAAAGTAGTCTAAAAATGGTGATTCCAAGCTTTGGGTAAATTCCTTTGTATCAAATAAAAAGCAAAGCTTGCTGCTTATGTAATGCTTGTATACTGCATAAAGCACTCTCTGGGTGGTTTACAGTTTAATTATGGAGGCTACACATTGCCCACCACCACCTCCAGTGACCTGGGTACTCATTTTACCAACCTTGGAAGGACAGAAGGATGAGTGAACCTTGAGCCAGTACCTGGGATTGAACCCCAGGCTGTGAGCACAGTTTTGACTGCAGTACAGCAGTTGAACCCCTGCACTGTGATGGTCTTTTCTCTAACTTTTTTTCAGTATGTTGAGGTTCAGAGCCTACGCTTGGATATTTTCATTATCCTTGATCTGAATGCAAAGATTTTTCTGCTGTTAATCTCAAGGGATAATTAACTTGTTTCTGCATTTTCTTTTTCAACAGATTGGTGTGCAAGGAAGAAGGGTCTGTAGCTCTACCTCAGTCGGTGTGAGTACATGTTAGCGAGAACTCAGCCCATTGCTGGGTGAAAAGGAGTGCGGCTTGCACCACCACACAGTCCCATGGGGACGGTTCCTGATCCTCTGAGATCCACCAAGCTTGCATTGATTGCAGCATCTGAAGGAGAAAACAGCCTAGGAGAGCTTAAATCCCCAAAGCAGAAGCAAGAAAGCATAGAGAGAAGTAGTAATGGATATCCTTTCCGTGCCAAGGTACATCCAGCTGGAGAGCGCTCCTTGGACGTGAACTGCAGGGCAGAAACCAGCATGCCAAGGGGTGAGCATCACGGTGGGTTTGACGTAAGCCAATCACCCATGTTTTCTCCTGGGTCCTCCAGCCTCTCTAAAGAAGACAGCCTAGCAACTGAAAAAGAACCAGGAAAGAACCCTAGGCAGGAAGGAAGCAATGGCTGTAATGCCAAAGACCAGGCCCTAACAGATAGTCATGACTTGATGAACACAGAAATCAAGGAGCCTGGTACCCTGGAGGACTGTAAAATGGTGCCCGGTGGGGCTGGAGAGCCACTCTGTAGCCAAGTTGATGACAAGGCAGTTCTTTGTACTGGAGGAAGTGACAGTATGATGGAGAATGTAACTCATGATATGAATTCCTCTCTGATTCCCTCGCATCCAGGTGACCAGCAAGTAGCTTCCACAGCAAAGGAAAATGCGGGTGGTCCTGAGAAACCTCAGATATTACTGTCGGCCAAAGAACTGGGACCTGTTTCTGATCTTGGTCTGAAGGCTAAGGTTTGTTTGGATGCAGATTCAGGAGGTACAAAGAAGGCAAGTTTCCATTCCGGCGTTAGGACTCAGCAGGAGCCACCACCCAAATCAACTCTCGAGAGGGCTCCACCACAGCCTTTGTCCCCCAATGAGACTGCAGAGGAGCCCTTGCCAGAGCTCTCAAAATTCAAAGACACGGGTACAATGACAGTGCAGCCTGAAAGCACGTCGGTAGACGGGGAGACAGTAAGCAGGACCCGCCAGGATGCTGAAGTCCAGGCGGTGGCCAGCATGGAAAGCAGATCGGCTTCCACCAGTCCGAGTATCTTAGCAGCGTTCCTAAGAGAAAACCTGCCTTCTGAGGCAAAAGAGAAGCAAGAAGAGTTGCACATTATTTACAGAGGTGCCAGCGGGAAGGAGCAGCCGGAAATTGTAGACCGCCTTGCAGTGCTTGGCCAAACAGCTCCGTCCCCTGGCATCATGCCAGAGGTGCGTATTCAGACACCAGCTGGAGCAGAGAAGAGGTTGGGAGCTCAGGCTGCCACACTTCAAGATGACCTAGCAAGAAGGCAGGGTGCATCCTGCTTGTCCTCGCGAGACAACTCGGAGCCCCCATGCCCATCTGGAAGTACTCAAGAAATATCAGCCATGGGGATGGAACTACAAGTAGCACGTGGGGCTGGAAGTCTCAGCAGCATTGCTCAGCAACCCTTGGACACTTCAGTTTTGCAGATCACAAAACCCGTTGACCGAGTTTCTGTCCACCCAAGTGATCAGCCTGAGGTTACCCCACAGCTTGCAAACCTTGAAGCTCAGCTACCTCCGTGTTCTACTCCCTCAGAAATCAATGGCAAGCATCCGAACCTCAGCCTCTCTCCTACAGAAAATCAACTGGCATCATCTTCATCATGTCCAAGAAAATTGGAATCGGCTCAAGCCCTAGTCACCAATGCTGCTGAGAGCAGCCAGCAGAACCAGCCACAAATCAAGACTCTGGGTGATGCTGAGATGGGCTCAACTAGTTGCCACATGGGTTTAAAATCAAAAAGGGAAGGGACAGTGGCCCAGCTTGGGTCTAAGGAGAAGAAGATGAATGCTATAGGAGCTCCTGCTGGGGCCCAAACAGTGGGTGCTTCAGTCACATTGCAGACAGGTCAGAGTCTATCCCCATCAGCCAGTCGGAAATCGGCTCCTGGGAGAACAGAGTCTCAGCCCAGTTGCCATTCTACCCCTGGTCTGCTAGCCAAAATCAGCACAATGGGGAAAGAGTCAAAACTTGCGGTACCAGCAGCTCCTTCTTCCACCCAAGCTGTGCCAAGCCCTAGTAAAAAGAAGAAAGACATGAAGCCGGTGCCAGACACTAAAGTGCACGTGAAGCAATCTAAGCACGTCAGGGATGTGGTGTGGGATGAACAAGGCATGACGTGGGAGGTGTACGGGGCATCCCTTGACCCCGAATCCCTGGGGATTGCGATCCAGAACCACCTCCAGCGGCAGATCAGGGAACATGAAAAACTCATGAAAGCCCAAAGCGCCCAGACCCGTAAATCCATTTCTTCAGACACATCCTCCAACAAAAAACTAAAAGGGAGGCAGCACAACGTTTTCCAGTCCATGCTGCAGAATTTTCGGCGCCCAAATTGCTGTGTCCGCCCTACCGCGTCTTCTGTGTTAGACTGAGGAAGGTGGGGAGGTGGGTGGCAAGGGGGATGTCTGTCCTTGTTGAGCCACTTGCATATGGATGCACAAGGAACCCCTAGAAGACCTGGAGCTCAGCTTTTGTTAGGTGAGATTCTGATACAGGGATCAAGCCGAAAGCGCATCTGCCTATTTTATTCCCAGTGGTCATCATGTCCTATCTTTCTAACTTTTTTCACAGAGGAGCCTCCATGCGGCTTTTATGTTTAAGCAGAAGTCCGAGTCAGCTGCCAGATGAAAGTATAAGTACTTAATGAAGCACAACTTAAAATGACTAGTCCACTACAACAGTCTGTGAAAGTTTGAGGGGTGAAAGAAAGGGAGGACGAAAGGCCCTTACATGTTTATGAATATGTGCATATATGCATATCTGTTCCTAGGTATGCATGTTATATATAGTCTTCTGGGGATATATAGCATACATACCGGAGAACAGCTCCCCCTTCTAAACTTATAAACTTTTTGAGACATCTTTAAAGAGAAGCAAGAGGAAACTTGATTGCGAGCTTTATTTATTCTGACAGAATGTAATTCAAAGTTTGAGGTTCATCCAGAGGAAAGACTTCAGAGACAACATAACCCTCTGCCTCATTATTCCTTAAAGGGGAGTTATTGTGCCAATACACCCTCTGTCTATCGGCCTTTGGAAACCTCAGCCAGGCTTAGCACCCTCCAAGTGCTGAGGACTGGGCCATGAGGGACTTGAAATATAGAGCTTCAGATTTCAACGGGTGTCACATTTCCTTTTAAGGATCTTAGGACTCCTGTGTGAGATTCCGACTGTTATTTGTTCATCAATACACTTTGTTTTGTTTCGGCGAGCATCGGGTGGTTGTTGTTTTTTTAATGCTTTCCTTTTAAAGAAATACTTCTGTATTATATAGTAGTGGATGCATATAGAAACCTAGAGAGGCATAAGGATATCATGGAGGCCCTCATAGACACATAGACCTCAAGCCTGTAAGAAAGAATCAGCAAGCAGCAGAAGTGTGCCCGAGGCAAGCGCTTCATGCGTTCAAGTCCTGCTGTGGTTGCCCATCTTGGTTAAGAAAATAATAATAATCTGGACAGAAATGTATCGACACCACTGCATTGAGATTCATGAAGCCATTGATTAAATATCACACAGAGAACATTTATTCAGTCTGTCTTGTGGAGTTAAGGCTTTGTTGTGCATTCATAGGAGGGAAATAGGAAGCTGTCTCTTTTCAGGTGATGTTGGCGTATAAATTCTGGCATTCCATATCTCGGGGTTCAGCAACTTTAGGAGTGTGTCTGGATCCCTACTACTGTTGTAGAGTCCAGATATCGTGGGAGTTTTGAAAAGTTACAGTTTTGACCACGCACGCACAGAGAGAGAGAGAGAGAGAGAGTACCTCCAGACCAGGATGGCCAGAGACCCTAATGGCTATGAGATCCTGGGTGCCTTAGCCACCCAAAAAAAAACCTTTGTTATAACTGCATCTTTTTCATGGTGAAGTTGGTATCCCCACAGTGCTTTTCTGAAGAAGCAAAGAACAGCTCTCAGAGATGTGTGCTGTTGTGTCTTCTCATGCCAGAAACAGATATCGGATGTAGTCTATAAAGGGAAGAGCAAAATGTTTAGCCAAAAGGAGCATCATCTGAATATTCTAGCAGGAGCTCATTTCATCTCTGGGATTGTGCAAATCAGCTTGCATTTTTGGTGGTTGCTTTTGACTTTAAGAGGAAAGCAACATACATAGAAAGGCTGTCTCAGTCACCTGTCTTCAACATTAAGGTGCTTTCCATTCTAATTATGGCTTATTTCTAAGTGTCTCTAAACTGGCTAGATGACTCAGAATTGGGTACCTAGTGCAAAGCCAGAGATGGGGAGTTTGATTCCCCCTCTGTACCTCCCAGGAGGAAAGTACCTGAGCGCTCCCTGTCTCAGGAGTGCCTGAAGAAAAAGGGGATGTTGAACAACCTCTTTGTATGCTTTACCTATAAAGCAATGGAAAGGGTTATGAATCAGAATTGCTCTGGCAGCAAGTAATTCATACTGTTTTCTGTTATAGCTAACTTCTGTGTCTGGCCTCAGAGAATGCTTTCTTTAGGCCAGTTGTGCCAATCCATGACTGCACAAACACCGCCATGCTGGAAGCTGTGCCTTGCCTGTCCTTGCATTGATTGTTGGCATCATGGCCCAATAAACATTGTATTTCCCTGCGGATTCTAACAGATCGCCAATGGGGAACATCTGGCCTTCCAGATGTTGGACTAATTTACATCAGCCCTAGTCTGCCTAGCTAAAGGGAAAGGGTCACGAGAACTGAAGCCCATCAGCATAAACCTATGAATGTGAATAGTTGCTTCTGACCTTAACCACATCTGTCTAGACTAACCACTTAACACATTGGCCCAACTGTCCCTCCAATCCCCACCACCACAAATTTGTCAACAAAAGAGAAGATGTAAAAAGTCCAAAAATTTCCATAAATTGCTTTATATGTCTATAGAAATGCTAATTTATAGGCAGTTCTTACAATTTAAATACAGTAGAAATACAGTATTTTCCTGTGTATAAGACTATATTTTTACTAAAATTGTTAGACTAAAAAAAATGAGAGTCTTGTGCATGAAAGTACGCTGAGGAGGAGAACCCTGTGATTGCAAAACTGTAATTTTGGCTTGAAAATTGGAGATCATCTTATACGTGGGGGTGTCTTATAGATGGGAAAATACAGTACAATCCATCTTATCATAGTGGAATTGATTCCCATGCCTGCTCCCAGGCAGAAGTTGGGGGGGGGGATAGGATAGGGTTTTCTGTAGTGGATATCCAAAGGGATTCTTGGCCTTATCGTCCTAAGGATGAACCTAGGAACTAACTTCTTTGACCATCTGTGAAGATTCTGAGTCGTTCAAGTGAGTTGAGTTTATTTGGAAGTTGACTCATGGCAACTGGACTTCTTTTCTTGAGAATTTGAAATGTTTTGCTCCTCATCCAAGCAGCTTCATCAGTCTGAGGAAACTTTTGAAGCTGCTTGGATAAGTAGCAAAACATTTCAATCTCTCAAGAAAAGAAGTCCAGTTGTCATAACTTCACTTCCAGATAAGTTCTTTGAACTTTCCAAATTTTGCTATGCTCTCTCTGTGTGTGCTAACTGGGAATGCACACCTCCCCTTCTTACAAGTTCTTTAAACAAGGCTTGGATTAGACAGCCTTTCCAAAAGAAGACTGTTCCTTCTTCAAATACAAGACAATCCCCTTCTAAAAGGGACACCATGGCCACCTCATCTCTGCCATTTTAACGAGTTCATCCCTATGCCTGAATTTTATGGCCATCACTCCTGACATGACCGTAGTGAAACAGGAGCTCCCCACAGCCCCAGCTAGTGAGGGGTTTGGCTAGTTGAAGACCCAAATGGACCAGATTTCAGTCCTGATCTTTTGTCCAGAAAAGTGGCATAAGCAGTGGGGGTTGGGGGAGGGGGCTGTGTTGTCTTGAGTAAAGCTTGTTGTTAGGCGATAGAGATGCTCAGTCAAGCACTGTGAACCACTGCTCTTTTACTATCATGGTTCGTTAAAAGAAAATCAATTCTTATTTATTTTCCTATTCTGCAAAGTGGGGGTGCGCCAGCCCAGCTGGAAAGCTTCTGTAGATTAATTGTTGTTCTAACTACCGTTATGTAACTGTCTCTTTATAGATCTGGAAGGTTGGCTGGGGAGGAAGGACAAGGGGCAGGAAAGAGAAAGTACAGCTTCCAGATCCTTCACTCTCTGCTTGAGAAAAGCAAAGCCAAAGTTTCAGTAGAAGAGAGCTGGGCGCAAGGTCAGCCAACTGAGGAGGCCCAACTATCCCATCCCATTTGGGGAATCCTTGTTGACGGTCAAGAGAAAGGAAGGCCTTTCAAGAATCTGGTGACACCACAGGAGGGACTTCAGGAGCAAAATTCAGGTTTTTCAGGCCAAGCATGCCCACATTTATTTTTTCCTGGAGAACTTTCCATATTAGACAAAAAGTTACATGAAATATCAGGTTCAATACCTTAGAAGCAACCCTATGGATCTTTGAATCCAGTCCCTGCCAGGGAGGCAAAGGGTGGGTGGGAATAAAGCTCCCAACCTAATCTAGTCCCTACCAGGGAGGCACAGGGGGAAATGTAATCCCAACATAGAACCAAACCAGAGACAGCAGCTAGGCACCTTTTCCAACTCAAGGTATCCAGTAACCAGTCAGCCGAATTATTTCGGCCGATTAGGTGCAACATCCTATAGGCACTTCTCTGCTTCCCTGGCAATATAAATACCATTAACATATACAGTGGTACCTTGTATAAAGGAATTAATTTGATCCAAATGAAATTATGTTAAGCAAATTTTCCTTTATACAAATTCCCATAGAAATGCTTTAAAAACAGAGTGATCCCATTTTTATGTTGTACAGATTTGCCCCATAGACAATTATGTTAAGCAAATTTTCCCTATCTCTGAATTTTTTATGTTGTACAAATTTTATGTTATACAAGCTGTGTGTTATACAAGGGTCCACTGTACAGTATACGCCGGTATCTGCTGGGGATTGGTTCCAGGCCTACCTGTGGATAATGAAATCCGTGGATAAGAGAGAACGTCAAAACCTCCCCCAAAACTGCTGTTTCGTGACAGTAGCTTGCTTTCTGGCTGCTGTTTGTAACAGTGGCTTGCTTTACACTGCTGTTTTATGAGAGCAGTTTGCTTTACAGCTGCTGTCTGTAACATTAGCTTGCTTTGCGGCTGCTGACTTTTTTATTTAATTATTTTCTGCAAACCGTGGATAACTGAATCAGTGCATAATGAATCAGTGGATATGGAGGTCCTACTGTAGTGGTCGAGTCAGCTCTAGTTGGTTTTGACATTTTCTTCCTTGACAACTTTTAGTGCAATGTATGCCATATTCTAGCTGTATGTGGAGTGTTTCTCCATTGCCCACACAAGAACTTGGAAAAAGTTTTCTGTTCTAAGCCCCCCAAAATTACAATATCGTTAATGTAATTTTTAAAGTAACTTTACTTTTACAACTATTTCTCCTCTAAAACTGTATTTCTCAAAGCCAAGAATGTTTCTTTTTTTAAAAAAAATGTGATGCCGCCACATGAGTTTCAGTGTACATCAGTAGTTGAGAACTGTGTCATATTCGTCCTCTACCATTTAATGCATTGTAATGTCTAATTATATGTGGCTTGACCCCGAGCAGACTATGTCTCCCTGTATGAGCCTCCCATGGTTTTAAGATCTCTGAGGAGGCTATTTTCTTGGCCACATAACCTGCCTGATCTCAGGCAGGTTAAGTCAGACCAAAGTGTTCTGCTGATATATACCATCCCATAGCATTTGAAGCACTCTGGGCATTTTACAATATATTTATGCAGGCAGAATCAGAATCAGAATCAGAATACTTTTATTGGCCAAGTGTGATTGGACACACCCAGAATTTGTTTTGGTAAAATATGCTCTCAATATAAAAGGAAATATAAGAATCAGATAGTCAATAAAAACGCAGTACAACAATACAATATAACCTATTATTTAAAAGGAAGAAGAGAAGAAAAAATTAATTATTCAACAGTTTGATAGCACTTGGAAAGAAACTACAGTATCTTTATATCTAGTTGTCCTAGTATGCAATGCCCTAAAACGTTGCCCTGAGGGTAACAATTGAAACAGGTTATGTCCAGGATGTGTGGAATCTGTGTATATTTTCATCGCCCTCTTTTTAGCTTGTGTGGTATACAATTCCACAATAGATGGCAGATTAGTAGCAATAATTTTTTTCTGCAGTTCCAATTATCCTTTGAAGTCTATATCTGTCAAGCTTAGTCGCAGAACTAAACCAGACAGTTATAGAGGAACAGATAATATATTCAATAGCACCTCTATAGAATTGAATCAACAGGCAGCACATTCCCCCCCCCAACAAGCTGGGTACTCATTTAACTGACCTCAGAAACCTGGAAGGCTGAGTGAACCTTGAGCCAGCTACCTGATATTGAACCCCAAGTTGTGAGCCCAGTTAATCACTGCAGTACAGCAGTTTAACCACTGCACCACAAGGCTCCTGTCCTTCTGGTAACAAACTAAGACTTTATTTTCAGGCAGGCTTTGGATGACTGGTCTGGGTGCAAGGAGCATCCTTCATGGAGGATTCTGCATTTTTCTCTATTTGCTTTTTGTACACTTCTGAATATCCCTTTTTATTGCTGCTTTGTTTTTAATTGCTTAACGGCCCTTTGCATGCTCTACAATTTTTAATATTTATGTGTCTATTACATCACCTCTCCACCATTTTCTAAGCTACCTTGGATCCTTGAACTGAGAAAAAAACTGGGATAAAAAATAAAATCAAATTTTTAAAAAAAGTCTCAATTATATGTTTGCAATCACAAAAGGAATTAATTACCCTAAATTTATTTTAACTAGTTGCTTTCAAGCTCTGTTCCCTATAATTTGCCTGTGCTACTGCCAAAATGTGTAACACTATGGCAATTAGGAAAATGTAACTTACTGCATGTTATAAGGCAGGAGAGGCAATTCCCAGCGTGTCTGGTGATGCTGTCAAAAATGGAGATTCTCATGGCTTCCTCAAAGTATATGGTTCTGTCTTTATCTTCCAAGATTGGCCCTTATGCTATGCGTAGTTTGCTTCAAAGTTCGTTTCAACTCTGTTATTAAGATGTTCCGGAACTCACCGTCTCATTCCGGTTTCCAATCTGATTTCAGGATTTCTTAACTCATTGGTCATTTGAGTTCTTTCAGTTCATACCAACCAAAAAAGCACAGCGTTCTTATTTTTCTATTATTTGTCTTATTTATTTTGAAGTATCTAGTAATGCCTGCTCAGACAACTAAATCTGCATCTTTTTAAAATAAGTAAATGTAAAAAAACAACAACCCAAGACTACCATGTTAGAATAACAGAACTACATGTACCCTGTATAGAGCATTTATACTGTAAAAAGAAAAAAAAACCCAGACAGATTTTAGCCTAACTCATTCAATTAAACTGAATAAATTCCCTCCCCTGCCTGAAAAAGGCGTCCAAAAACCAGTGCAAAACTAAATTCTGCCTTCCAGGATTTCGTTCCTGTGATGATCCCATAGTCTTCACCGTTGGCTGCGTTGGCTAGAGTTGATGGGATCTGCAGTACATCAACGTTTAAAAGTCCACAGCTTTCTCAGCTATCAGCCAGGTCCTCATTAGAAGAACACTGTGATAGAAATGTCAGCAAAAGCAGACCGTTGGCAGTAATTCTGTAAGACCAAAACATTCATACCTCTGGTCAATTTCATCCAGAGAGATTTATTTAATCTTAGTTAAATAAAAAATAATCTAAAAATCGTTAATGCTAGTGGCTACATTGTATCCTCCCACTTGAAATCATTTTTCTCTACTGATTGTCACAGTTCGCCATTGATTAAATTCATAAATCCAGACCCACATTTTCTCCTGCTCCTTTTAAAAGGGAAAAAATGTTTGAAACCTTTGTTTTTTGTGAGCCTGACTGTGTGTTGGTTTTCCTCCAGTAGCGGCAGTACTTTTGCAGCGTCTGCAGAATGTACATCTTATCTAGCCTTGCTTTATTGTCTGTCTTGCAGCCAAAGAGACTGTTCTGCATTGGTAGCACAGCACACAGAATAATGATTTTAAAAAAAAGATACCTTGTTAGGAGAACTAGTTCCACCACTTTCTCTTGAAAAGTTTGGTTCAAATCCCACCCCATCCCCATTGTTAAATTTCTTAAACAATTAGTTGACTTCAGTGTTTTAAAATGTCAGAGAATAGGTTTTCTGCCAATTTGGGGGGCAGATAGTATCTTCAGAAAGCTCTCTATTGACTAGCTTTTGGCTTTCACCCATTGTACTTGATCAGAACTCATAGGCATCACTAGGGACCTGTAGGATCCAGATGTTGGACTAGATCTCCCAATTGGCCTTAGGC
The DNA here is from genome assembly GCA_023846285.1 of Phrynocephalus versicolor. Taxonomy (NCBI): domain Eukaryota; kingdom Metazoa; phylum Chordata; class Lepidosauria; order Squamata; family Agamidae; genus Phrynocephalus; species Phrynocephalus versicolor. The sequence goes on along the minus strand of JAHTLZ010000330.1, from coordinate 11,902,002 downwards.
AACACCAGCATTGAGAAGGATGAGAGGAATCAGTCACAACAACAACATCTGGAAGGTTACACGAATCCCCTTGGCCTTGGGAAAAGACAAAGTGAGCATTCTGTATTCTCAACCTAAATCTGACAGAACTCAATGAGAAGTACCATTAATCACTTGGAATGCCTCAAAGGCAGCCAGGAAAATGGTTGCAAAATTGCTTCCTGCAACCACCAGAAGGGACAAAGGACTTTTCATTTTAGAAAAAGATAAGAAAAAATATTTTGAGAGTGGGGGATCACAGAACTGAATGTGACCTTCCAGGTGGGAGCATATGTAAACCTGAGCCTTCTAGAGGTTGCCCAGCAGGGATAAATTCGGAAATGCTGGTGCCCATTGTGCCACTCCCCTGACCTAAGGAGAATCCAAAAGTTCAGGCCGCTGGATTGCTTCATATCAACAAATGAGTGTGTCTTTTATAAAGTTAATGGCTCTTCATTACACATTCAGAATCCTCTCAACCAAAAGTATTGGGTATACAATACCTTGCAAAAATAGAATGCCCCTTGGAAAATCAGTTTCTATGCTAGAAAAACTCAGAACCCGGAAGTGTCAGTACCTGTTACCCCAAAAGTCCTACAGCTTTCATACTTGCAAGGGCAGGCCCCATTACACTTGTGCATCCTGGCAAAGAGATGCACAAACAGCTTGCAATAGAGCTTTCCAATGTCCTGAGTCATTGGCCAAGGTTTTCTATGCTTTACATCAAGGTAAGGGGGAAAATAGCTCCCTGCACCACCAAAAGTGTCTGCCTATGTACAGTGGGACTAGGCTGTGTATGGCCTTTCCAGAGGCTGTTCTGACAAAGACTTGTGGGAGGAGCAGTCAAGCAATGACTGAAGGGCCATGTTCGTTTGTTTTCTTTATTTACTTAAAATTTTTCTACCCCATCTTTCTCCTTAAAAGGGTCCCAAGGTGGCTTCTATCATTAACAGACAGTATTTAAAGCTAACAAAAATGAGTATACAAATGCTAGAAAGGATCGAGGAAATACCTAAGAAATGGTAAACAAAAGCAATGCCAAAAATGTATTAAATGTATTAAAAGCAGTAAGGCACAACAACCCTTAAAACACTCCAGTCAGGAAGCCAGTCACTAAAGGAAAGCTTGCCTGAAGAGAAAGGTCTTGACCTGCTGGGGAAGGGACAGCAAAAAGGGGGGGGGGCAGCCTGGTTCCTTGTGGAGGAGGGGTCAAGGAGGAGCAACAGAAAAGGCCCTCTCCCATGTCCTCAACAAACACACCTGTGAAGATAGCAAGACTGAGAGGAAGGCCTTGCCTGATGATCTTGACACCCAAGTAGGCTTATAATGGGATATTTGGCCCTTGAGATAGCTTGGACCCAATTTGTTAGAACCAGCACTGTGAATTGTGCTTAGAAACCGATTGGCAGCCTGAGGAGCTGCTGCAACAGGGGAGTTATGTGACCAGCCTCAAATCTGCCTGCCACTGAAGTTTCTAAAGGCAGCCTCATAAGTCATCCAGCTGGGATACAACTAAGGCATATGTCACCATGGTCCAATCAAGCCTCTCCAGGGACAGGCATGCTTGGACCACTAGTTCTAGAGGCACAAAAGTTCTCCTGGCCACTACCAAAACCTGGGCATGCACCTGTCATTTTAGAGGGAGTGTAGCCTCATCCAGTAGAGGCTGCTTCCCTGTTCCTTGGCCTACCTTTCGACTGATGAGGAGCACCTCTTAATGATGCTATCAATGGCTACTAGCCCTAAGGGCTATTTATTATTTGTCAAAGATAATATGTGTCTCAAAATAATGAACACACTCAAAATTGTAGAACTGAAGCTCTTCCAGGCATTGAAGTAGTTGATATTTTTAAAAACCCACATGGTTTCTCCCATTTCAGCTACTGATAGAGGTAGAAGGATAGAGTCATTTTAAAAAAACATCCTTATTAAAATTATATTCTAACTGGTTTATTAATGCTTTAGAAGACAGCCTGGCATCTATCAACATCAGTTATTGCAGAAATGGAACAACCAACTTATATCCTAATCAAGTCAACAGCAAATATTCAGCATGGTTGTAATAAAGCTGAATTGCACCCAGTAGCTTTCAATATTTACGAGGTTTGGGTCACATTCAGAAATAGGAAATGTTTGGTTTTTGGGTTTTGGTTTTTTTGAGCAACAATTCCCACATCCCCAGACTCTTGCTCTGTTGACTGCCAGACTCTTGAGACACACGTGCAGACAACTCCATGTCCATGCGCACACATGCGTGTGCATGTGCACACCCACACCCACCCACAAATACATATTCAACTCATATCAGAGAAGTACTCAATTCCTTTAATCCCGTGAAGGTCATGCTTATGGCTACAATCCTATGGATTCCATTGACACCCATTGGGCTTGCATAAGATTATCAATTAAAACACTGAAAATGACACAGTAAGCTAGCCACATGAATGCATGGGCCAGGTACTTTCATGGCATTTACACAGAAGTAGATATTTCGGAGGGGGGGGGATGTGACTGTGTCTCGGTTCAGTTATGAGCAAATTTTGCAAGGCCAAAATGAATTCCCATGATGTGAAGTAGTTTTGCTCAGGAGTTAAAAATGTGACTCACGTCTTTAAAATGGTTGCATACTTGGCTAACAGTGCCATAGGTGTTGCAGCTGGAGCGTCAATATAAATCTTATCTGGTATATACACTGCAGAATTGCACTGGTGCCGATCAAAGTGCTGGGGAGAGAGGCATGCAAATAAGCTTTAACTTAAACTGAAAGTGAATCTCACTGAATACTCTTAATTTTCCACTGTGTCGCTTTATGAATAGAATTAAATGAAAGGTAATTGATGCGGTCTACCCTATTTCCCATATTTATTCACTAAAGAGACATGTCTAAGAATTTATCTAAAGAGATACTATGGCACTGAGCTACAAACTGAGGCACTTATAGTAGATGGTGGCCCAAATCCTGTTGCTGCGTATACTAAACAGTCCTAGAGTGAGCTCACTGAATCAGTGGGGATTTAGTGAGAAGTTCCATTGATAAAAATGGGCCTACTCTAATTGTGACTCTGTCACAATAAGTTGTGGCTAGAGTAGGCCTATTGGAATCAGTTGAATTTAGGGAAGAGTTGACTTGCCAAACCCCCATGGATTCAGTGAGACTGTTTTATTCCATTTTACTACTCTAGGGCAATTTACTATGCTAACCAACAGAATTTGGGCCAATGTTGGGTAACAGGCAGTTTGTCGGTGGCCAGTAACCAATTGTAGGGAGTAGGATGAAAGGCACAGCACAGGTGGGCAGAGCCAAGGTGAAAGCAGACTTGAAGGGAAAATGAGTAGCCAAATGTGGGCCCCAGACCTTCTCCCTCCAGTAACAAGGGTAGCAGATCTACGCCAATAAGTGGATCTGAGTCAGGGCCTGATGGACCATCTGCCCTGGCAAATCTGTTTTTTTGATTATGGCCAGTAAATTTAGAACAGCATAGTCCGTGGGAATATGTAGGAGTGAACTCTTGACCACCTGCCTCAGAAAGAATGAAAGAGATTGTTTGCACCAACCTTTTATTTCCACTGGTCTTTTTTTTTTTTTTTTTTTGCCTCCCAGGATAAAGCAAGCAAATCGATATGGGTTTTATCCTCAGTCAACTCCGTGTTCTGATATTGGCAAATAAATAAGGCCAATGAAGTTGATGGGCACTGAAGCAAATGCTTAATCTAGTGTCCTGTTTGGTCTAGATTTATTACTTTATTTCAGTTGTTAATTCGTGCCCATCTTTCTGATCTCTATTTGAACGGCCCTGTTAGGAGATTTTATCCTTGAGGGATCTCATGCCAACAACAGTCTACATATACTCATTTCTCTCTTCCTGCTATTGTCCAAAATGTGAACTTTATGTGAATTGTTGGAATGGTAGTAAACATTGATTGTACTGTTGAGTTAAGAGTTATTCATGGTTGGCTTGTCCTGTTGCCTTTCTCTCTTGATCGGCACTGAACTGTTTTCCCCTCAATATGTATTGCAGTGTTTGTGGCTGCCGTTATGTTCAAATGACCTGCAATTAATTTACTTTCTTTTTGTTTTGTTTTTAATGTTCATTCTCATGCTTTCGAGTATTTTGTTTCCACCCAAATTTGTTTCCTCACAAATTGTGAAGTGATGTCCATAATGGGTTGTTGCATCAATTTCTTCCATATATTCTCTTCTTTATGGTCACTGAATTTTGAGTATTTTCAAGCGAGTGTTCTTCTGGAGGTCTGTTTCCCTCCTCAAAACAACCTTTGACTCCGGACTGGTCACAAACTTTCAGAAGACTGAAAGTCTTCTCTAGAAGATGAGAAGGAATAAACAGGAAGGGAAAACATTCATTATTATTATAGCAATTCTTGGAAGTTCAGAGGGGGGAAAATACCTGGAACCATTTCCTCCTTCTTTCCCCCTCCATTTACAGTAAATCTTTTGCTGACCTTCCAATGGGGAAACGTGGTGATAAATGGACAACAACTATGGCCATTTTGTTCTCCAGGAGGAAATTATAAAAGCCGTCTTAATGTTCTACAGCAGCTTTCAGAAAAGGATTTCAAACCACTTTATCTCATAGCTAACTAATGCCTCTAATTATAGTGTTTCCAATACATATATAGTGATAAGTAGTTACATAGATGCTTTTTTAAAAAATAAAAAAAAACAGAATAATGGGAAAAAATAAGACTTTCAATGCACCTGAGCACATACAAGTGGATATTGATACTGGTAAAGTACTTCTATGGTATCATTCTTTTTAAAACAGAAACAAATGTATATACATAGTGGGGAATTTAAAAAGATATTATAGTGAATACAATACAATGGCCACATAAGCCTACTGAAATACATTTGCAATAATATGTCCTCTGCCCTCTCCCCCTCAAAAAGCTTATTCCATAACACCAGCACATGTCACATTATAAAATACTATCCTTTATTTTTCAAGTCGTCTCCTCCCATTATGGTTGAATGTACAATGCTGCTTTTAACTGCCTTTGTTTGTTTGTTTGTTTGTTTTACTGTTGGCCAGAATCCTGTTGCTGATCTATGTGTCCATTAAGTGAGATTGCATTTACTCATCATGGTGAATGGTGACTAGCTAAGAAGGTGCCAGTCACAGCAGAAAATGTGTGGTTGTTGCACAAACAGGCAAGATCTTGTGTAATCGGTGTTTCATTACCTAGCAGCAATTAGCTACCATGAGTTATGCAATTCAGTTTACTTGCACATACATCACAAAGAGAATTTTTCCTTTTATTACTGTTAGTGTTGACCTGGGCAAAGATCTTTTTTTAGAGTGGTTTGAAGCAACCTAAATTGAGCAGCCTTCTACAGCTCAACCAGTTCTCCCCAAATCAATAGCAATCTAGCAGTCTTGTCCTATGTCAGAAAATGATTCAAATAGTTACCTGTGTGGGATGATGTTTTTTTTTCACTCTGTAAAGTGTAACATGTTCAATTTATAAATGAATTGTTGAAACTGATCATCCGGCATTGAATAATCCATGCTATATAAATAAATAAATAAAAGATTCAAATTCAGAGTTAAATGGAATAATGTATTCCTGCTGTTATAGTTGTCATTTTCAGTGGAATACAAGATTGGTTAGATTTGGTGATCAAAACTGTATTTGTATCCAGTAAGTGGAAAGTCATATACATGGGTATTCTCACATTTGTGAGCAAATAGGTCATATTTATTATGCTCTGTGGCTGAAAAAACGGTGGAAATCAAGGCTTTCTGATGAATACCAGGTCTTTCTACTTTCTATGTTACATAGTTCCATACAATAATCCCATACAATATCAGAACTTCAGAATGAAGTGTCTTGAAAATATATTTACACATTCATCTACAATCAAGAGTGAGAAATGAGGCACTGAGTTGAGGAAATATATTCTGTAAAAATCCGAGCAAACCCATGTCATCTAATTTTATTTTTGTCACCTGTGAAAGCCTTCCTGAACACCAATCTTCAAACCCATGGCAGCCAACCACTCCAACAAATTTTGTCAACTACAGAAGCATTGCGTGTAGCAATTTACCACCTAACATTGGTAGCAAAGAGGGGAAATCCCATTTAAACCAAGGAAAACCTTGCTTTAAGTGACTTTCCCCTGGTTGGTTCCAAAGTTCAGCAGCAAAATTGCCAACCCTTGTGGGGGCTGTGAAGCTTATTATAATAACTTATTTTTCTTGCGGTTGAAAAATGGTGCATTGTTCAAAGCTGCTTCTAAAAGCATTTAAAGATGTGCATCTTGTCTTCATATAATAAATATCCAAAGTGGCTTAAAGTGATAACTGTCCAATAAAATGCATGCATTTGTGTAACAGATGCTGGTAGGTGTTTTCTGGCATGCCTGGACTAAAGTCGCCAGAAGTCTGCAGGAATTCATCCAGTTAGACTACTGGGGACTTGAATAAAGCCAAGGCTTGACAGGTGTTTTCATGTTCTTTCAGCTATGAATTCAGGTTCTGGCAGCCATTTTTATACTGTGGGAAAGACTAGGAAAATTGATGGGCAGGACTAAGCTCTGTGGCTATTTCAAGAAATTATGGGTGTCATCGTTTCTGACTCTTAGGCTGTGAACAGCCAGCCTCTCAAATTTTTTATTTATTTATTTAGTTGATTGATTGATTGATTGATTGATTAGAGTATTTTTACCTCACCGTTCTCCTTGGAAAAGGACCCAAAGCAGCTTACAGTAATGTGGGACAATATACAGCGCAGTACAATTAAGATATATTCAAGTTTGAGAACAGGGAATTGAGGGACAACATTAAAGCTATAAGAAAATGAGCAGTTAAAGAGTGAGTAACTATTCCATGTAAAAGTTATGAGTGATGGAAACTAACATTGAAAACATAGTGTCAGAGCAATTACACAAGATTATAAGTGGTTATAAACACAAAGTCTATTTGATCATGTATGGTAGATTCATATAAAAGACACATTATAAGTATTCCATCATTCAGGGAAAGCTTGTCTGAAGAGAAAGGTCTTTGTCTGTTTCTGGAAAGACATCACAGATGGGGCAGTCCTGGCTTCTAGTGGGAGGGAGTTTCAGAGTCTGGGCACAGCAGCTGAGAAGGCCCTTTCATGTGTTTCCACAAGACGTATCTGACAGGTGGTGGGATGGAAAGGCCTCTCCTGATGACCTTAACACCCTAGCCAGTTCATACTGTGAGATTCAATATTTGAGGTAGCCAGGACCCAAGTCATACAGTGCTTTGTAGGTTAAGGTCAGCACTTGGAATTGTGCCTGATAGCTGTTTGGTAGCCAGTGGAGCTTCTTTAATAGGGGTTTAATGTGATCTATGTACCCACCCTAGTCAGCAATCTGGCTGCTGCATTTTTAAGTTTCCTGAGACTTTTCATTGGTCTCAGGATGAAGTGCATTACAGAAGCCTAGCTGGGATGTCACCAGGGCATGTGTCAGCATCACCAGGGCTGGTTTCTCAAGAAATGGGTGTAACTTGCAAACTAGTCTTAAAAATAAATCTACCAGACCCTAATTCCTTGTAGCTTCCACAGAACTCGGCCTCATCTATTCATTGCAGCAGACTTCATCACAGGACAAATATGTCTGCCAAAATTTAAATTCATTAGCTGTGAGAATGTGAAAATATACCTATCAGGACTTTGATTCACCACCACCACTACCCAGAGGTCTGTCTCGGAGAATTCCTGGCGGAAATGCCCAAAATCCCATGCCTTGTAGCCAGAGTCCTTTAAGATCAAGGAAAGATGCAAGGGAACTCCTTGATCAAGGCATTTTTGGAGCAGAAACAGTAGGCAGTCAAGAAGGCTGCAGCATAAGGGAGAAATGTCTAATGGAAAAAAGAAAACAAATGCAGCATCTTTGAGTACTAGAAAAACCTGCAAAGGAACACTGTGAGCTGGAATGGACTTGTCAGCATATTATTATTATTATTATTATTATTATTATTATTATTATTATTATTATTATTATTATTATTATTATTATTATTATTATTA
>JAHTLZ010000330.1:11875577-11889886 GCA_023846285.1 Phrynocephalus versicolor | reverse complement strand
AGATAGATAGATAGATAGATAGATAGATAGATAGATAGATAGATAGATAGATAGATAGATAGATAGATAGATAGATAGATAGGGCATTTTAGTATCTGTTTGTCTCATTTGCTATTTTTAGACTGCCCCAAAGAAAGTAATAGTTGGCCTCTTCCTGTCTTTGTTAGCCAACTTTTCCTTTCCTTTCAGCCTTTTAACATCTCTCTTGAGGAATGGACAATGCCTCCCACTTCCAACCATGTTCTCCAGTCTGGCAAATGATGAGCTGAGTCCACTTTGAGCTGGCTACCTGAACCAGTCAGGATCGAATTCAGGTCATCAGCAGAGCCTTGACTGCAGTAGTGAATTTTACCACACCACACCATAAGGCTCCTCTGCACATGAGTGGACAGGAAAAACTCAAAATAAACTGGCAACAAAATGCTATGCACGGTGCACAGTGGCAGCACAGTGTTATGTGGGATGCTATGCCAGGCTTGCTTGGAATACTTTCTTTGTTCAATGGAACTTACTTCCTGGTAAATTCCACTGCAGGCATGCTCTCCACTAGTGACCAGAAGTATCAGGAAGAAGGGGCAGGGGGAGAAGCCAGGATTGTTCCTCAGAGTTCTAACCTACATTATGTCCTTTCTCCAGTATGTCCTTATTCTTCTCCTAACTGTACTTGAGGTTTGTCTGTGAAAAAATTAATACCTTGTCAACTGTAACACGTTGACAGCTAGTGGCAAACAAAAGAAGAACCTGGACTATCAAGGGCCACAGAGGACATTTATTGCTGAATTTATTGCAACGTCCCCTTTTGATTTCTCCAGAGCCTCAGCCTGACAGTAAATCACCAGAATGATTTGCCTTGTATGGTTTCCTTCCATATATTGTAGGTTATTACAAAATGTGCTGATTGACTGGCTATCAAACTTGGCTAGGATCCTTGAATATCTTTCAAAAATACAACTTGATGCAACTAAATGGCACTAGAAACCAAAAAAAAATCAACTGAGGGACCCATCAACCTCATACATTTCAGATTTGGGTTCATCAGTTTCAATGAGGCATTTGCTAGATCCTTTTTCGTTCTTTCTATACAGTACATGGCCATTTTAGGCTTTAAATATTTTTAATGGCATAAACTGTCTTTGGTCCTTTATAAGTAGAAAGATGAGGGGAAAAGGTTTTAAATTAGCAAACAAACAAACAGCAAAACCAGACTTTTATTTAAGGCTTTGTTAACCATGGAAGAATCTCCAAAATGCCTGACCACAGGGACAAGTGGGATTCTAATGTCCGGAACAGGTTTTACACGGGGAAAAAATCCTATAATCACTTCTGAGTACCTTAAAGGGAGCATGACTGATATGGCATATTAAGAATTATTTTCCTCCTACAAATGGGTAAAATATTTCAGAGTCATTAAGATCTCTTGTCTTGTTTAGTGAAGACTCAGAAGGAGAAGGATGCTCCCCCATGTCTTCGTGTATTGTTATGACAGATTCCATTGGTTTCTCTGGACGACAGCCAGAATCATATCAAAACAACTTTAATGCACTTTCAGTTGAGCTGACCTATGGTCCTGCTTTGACCTTTACCCATGAGAGCTACTGAAACAGACCTCAAAACAAATAAAATCACAATCTGCTTTTTCTGAAGAACTCTGTTGAAGTTAATGGGCCTATACACCAGTGCCATTCACACTTCCTTTCACAAACTACCTCCCCTCATTCTGGCTTCTTTCTTTAACAAGTGGTATAAATAGATTTTTTTAAAAAAAAAATCTTCCATAGAGTAAGCTCCTCTAGAGTCGAGAGTGTATGCATGCACATATGTACTGTATATTCCGTGCCTGTAAATGAGACACATCTGACCAAAAGGTTAAAATCGTGGACATGATTTAAAAGAAAGTGCCATCATGCCTCTTAAGACAAAGCATAACAATAAGCAAACCACCCTTCAAGGGAGGAGCAGGAAAACATGGAAACATGCATTTTGTAAGATGTGTATAGAGACAAGTCTTAGATTATCTGAACTGCAAGCAAAATAGTGTAACTTCAGTGATTAAGGAAGAAATGTCCCACATGAAAAACGACAGTGATTCCAAAAGAGTAGTTAAATACCCTACATCTGGATGAAGTAGGTCAAGCCCTTCCTTAATTGTGGTGTAAGCGGTTAAGCTTGGGCACTCAAGGAGGATCTACCTCTATGCCGCCTTGGCATGAAAGTTGCATTCCTCCCATGGATACCTTCCAGGTATAGGGTGGATGCCTTCTGGGTATTACCCCAAAGTGAACTGTCCTCTGGAGGCAAAAGCCTGGAAAGACCAAGAATAGTGGAGGGCAGGGGGAGAGAGGATACAAAAGAGCCTGCTAGGGAAGTCTCCTGCCAAAAAGATAAGTAAAAGGAGACAGAAGAAGTGCTGGTGGCAGTCAGGAGGAAAGTGAAGGAGAGCAAGAAGATTGGGTGGATACCCCAGATGGAGTGGGGAAGAGCTGTACCCACTGTGTTCACCAACGACATGGTGGTGACACACAGCAATCATCCCTTGTCATTTCCTCCTCTACTCTTTGCTAAAGGGAGTGATGATAGAAGACCATCAGGGACCTGGCAAGATCAAGACCAACCCAAAGGTGGCACGTGAGATCTGAGCCCTTCCCAGCGCTGTGGTTTGTGTTGGGAGAGGCAATGCAAATGACCATGACAACCTGAGAAGGACCTCAGAGCCTCGTGGCGCAGTGGTTAAATGTGTACTGCAGCTAAAACTGTGCTCAGGACCTGGGGTTCAATTCCAGGTATTTGGCTAATGGCTGACTCAGCCTTCTATCCTTCCGAGGTCGGTAAAATGAGTACCCAGCTTGATGGGGGGGGGGGGGAGAGAGTAGCCTGCAAATTAAATTGTAAACTGCCCGGAGAGTGCTTGAAGTGCTATAGGGCGGTATGTAAGCAGAACACTTTGCTTTGCTTTTACAAGTCTGTAAAGTTGGACTAGTGAGCAAACTGAATGGGTATGGGGTATGAGGAAAGCCACTCTCCTCTACCTCTTTGACAGAGATTTTGTGGCCTAAAGCAGATTCCCTTGTTGCTGATACAGTGGTGAGAACTGTGTGTTGCAGACATGACGTAAATAGTTCCTCAGAAACGTCTGTTGGTCTGGTTGACTACTGAGTCATCTTCTTCAGCATGATGAATGATGGGGGTTATTGTTCATGGTGTGTTGGACCATTGGATAGAAAACTACCAAGGCACTCCTCATTTCAAGTGGTTTTCGCAGGAAAGAAAAGGTTGTGTGTGGGAAAGCTACAAAAAAAAAGTATGCCCCCCCCCCAAAAAATAATGGTTTGTATACCATTGGCATGCTGCCAATTAATAAGAGGGAGAAATTAACAGAAAAGGACACTCCTTATTTCCACTCTGACTTTGTGTTTATAAGAGCAGGAGCTGGGTTGCGTCACTGCACCCTTCACTTCACAACATTTTAAAAAATATTTCATTAGATACTCGACTTTTCATCTTGCACATTTTGTCCAAGTAGCTTAATGTTTAGTTCTTGTTCACTAATGGTCTCAGACACTCAGTAGTGTGATCTTAGGACTTAGGGTGTTTTTGAAGAAACATTCTAGCATAGTGACAGCGAACCTTTTAGAGACCGAGTGCCCAAATTGCTATTCAAAACCCACTAATTTTTCGCAAAGTGCCAATACAAGAATTTAACCTGAATACAGGTGGCTGTGAAGGGATGACGTCGGGTGCCCACAGAAAGGGCTCCAAGTGCTACCTTTGGCACAGGTGCCATAGGTTTGCCAACACTGTTCTAGGATAACTCACCTTTTTCAACTCAATTACCTACCAAAATGCTTAAGGTGGGAAGAATGATAATAAATTTTGCCTGGACTCTGAGACAGAGCTTGGAGAAGTGTAGTGGTGCTGTTTGCCGAATAGGGTGACTGGAGCACTGCCCTACCTTAGTTCTGAGTACTTCTGCCATTCTCTTTCTACCTGTCTCTTTACATCTGCAATAACACTTAGCAAGCACAAGTTATTTATACATGTGGGACTGCCTTCTGGTTTGCCTGCTTCTGTTCATGGGCGCATATCAGTGTGTTCCTGTTGTAGGTTCCTGTGGCTTCCAACCCACCGACTGCAACAAACACCAGCCACTGCTGGATTCTGAGGATTCTAATCCAAAAAGACAATGTTCACAACAGCTCCACTCTGAGCAGACTAAACTGTCATGGAAGGGTATTTTTTGTTTAGTTTTATTTTTCTTAAAAGCATTTGAAAGGTTGCAGTTGCCTTTCTTCAGTTCCTGTGAGTTTTAGACAGAGAGTATGAGGACGCTGCAGCAAAGGAGCCGAAAACCTTTTGAAATGTTGACACAAGATATCATCAAGTGAAAAATTCCCAGGAAAAAAAGTAAATATAAATCCTCTTTATCTCTGTTAAAAGTATACAGTTCTTGCATTTTTCATAATAGCAATACTCAAGCTGCTCCCACACCCTTTAGTGCAAGCAAAATACTGTTCACACCGATTTACTCAAAACACTAAAATTGAACAGAAGCAGAAGTATAAGATGCACTTTGTTGGATGGCTTCACCTCGCTTTCTTTATACTGTATAACTCCTGGATTGCTCAGTGGTTTAGGTATCTGGCTGCGGTGCCAGAGGATGGGAGTTTGATTCCCCCCCCCCCACTGTACCTCTTTGACAGGGATGATCCATAGAGTCCCTTCCAGTTCTGCAGTTCTTAGACGACGATAATGTTAACACTAATTAAAATTGCAGTCATGTGGGAGGCCTAGGTGGGAACTATTGTCTTGTCCAAGCAGAAAATCTGTTTGTAGACATGTGGAGCCGCTGTGAGATACAGCGGCTGTGGAGCCGCTGTGAGATACAGTAAGCTGGACTAGATGGGCCTTTGGCCTGATCCAGCATGGCTCTTCTTATGTTCTTATGTTCTTATCCTGCCTGTCACAGTTGCTTTCAATATTTTTCCCACTATCCAGATAATAAAAAGCTTGACCCATCTCTTTTTGTTCTTCCTGAAAAACAGTCCTTCCAATATTTTATTTTATTTTATATTATTTTATTTTACAGTATTTTATTTTATTTTATGGATTTATATACCACCAGGTTTAATTCAGAGAACAACACCAGGTGGTGTACAAGGAAAGTTAAAAAAATCATTTTACATATATTAAGTTAACATCATAAACACATAGAACAAACAAATCATAATAGGGAGTCAGGTAAGTGTTGAGTAACGTGCAGCACTGCCAAAAGTCTCACAGTAAAGCCAGGTCTTCATAGAGTTCTTAAACATTTCCATAGATGGAGCAAAATGGATGTCAACATGAAATTTGTTCTAAAAAGCAGGGACAACCACTGAAAAAGCCTGGTTTCTCATAACAATTTGTCAGGCTTCCCTAGGAGTGGCCACCCTAAGTGCCGATGCTTAAGAAGATCTAGTAGGACTGGTATTTGTTAATCTAAGGGACAGATGCTCACTCATATATTCAGGTCCCAAGCTGTGGGTAGTATTATAAGTTAAAACCATCACCTTGAACCTGATCCGAGATGCAAAAGGTACCCAGTGCAGGTGAGCCGTTATGGGAGAGATGTGGTCATATGTGCTCACACCAACCATCAGTCTAGCTGCCACATTCTGCACCCGCTGCAGTCTACGGATCAGATTGAAAGGTAATCCCATGTAGAGTGTATTGCAGTAGTCCACTGGTTCTCAACCTGTGGGTCCCTAGATGTTCCTGGACTGCAACTCCCAGTAGTCTTCATCACTAGCTGAGCTGGCCAGGATTTCTGGGAGTTGCAGTCCAGGAACATCTGGGGACCCACAGGTTGAGAACCACTGCAGTAGTCAATCTGGGAGATCAGCTGAAGTTCAATGGCTTAGGACCTGGATACCTGAAGGACCGCCTCCTTCCATATGAACCTACCCGGCAATTAAGATCAAGCCAGGGGGCCCTCTTGAAAGAGCCATCCCTCAAGGAGGTAAGAGGGATGGCTTGCAGAAACAGGGCCTTCTCGGCAGCTGCCCCCAAGCTATGGAATGCCCTCCCAAGTGAGATCCGCCTGGCGCCAACACTGATGACATTTCGGCGCCAGGTAAAAACCTTCCTGTTCCAGAAGTTTTTTAATTGATACAATTTAGATTGTGGGTCTTCTGATGGCAATTTTAGTGTGATGATTTTAGTATAAGGTTTTTATTGTTGTTTTAATTATTTATTGTTGTTTGATGTTTTTAACTGTTTTAATTCCTTGATTGGAAGCCGCCCAGAGACCTTGGGATAGTGGGCGGCATATAAATTGTAAAAATAAAATAAAATAAATTAAAATAAAATAAAATAAATACATAAATAAATTCCCCTCATCCTTAGCAAGCCAAGCCAGGGCAAAGGAATGCTGGGAATTGGAGTTTGACAACATCTGGACGGTTGCTCTTTGGCCACTCCTATGCAGTGAAGCATAGATTAAGAGGGGTATGTGGAAATCTCCACAATAAAGGAAACCGTACTATGTGTAATTCATTAATCCATACTTTCCAATATGGCACTGATATGGTTCTCCGATCTGATTTTTATTTTAATTCCCCAACAGAAAATAGCAGTTTTAGTTCATCTGAGCCAAATGGCTAGGCCTCTGGTTGGAGGCAGCCCTTTTTCGGGAGCTGTCCCTGCCAGCGCATTTCCTTTTATAGCCCTGGATTCCAAATCACGGGTCACTGTGTGAGAAGGAGGCAATAAACATGCCATTTTACTTTCTTGCTGGTACTGATAACTAAAGTCTGAGGGCAAGTTCTGTGGTCGTGGAAGGCTCTCGAAAGGGGCTGGGCGGGAGCAATAATAAATAATGTCTGTGCTGCCTATGACAAGCCCACATTCCTTCCATTGGCTGAGACTTTGATCCTTAAGGGAATGTTTGAAAGAGAACAGTATTTACGTTTCTAGTATTTACAGTATATAATAATAATAACAGTGTGCCATCAAGTCAATTCTGACATACGGAGAATCTTTTCTAGGTAGAGAGCACTCAGAAGAGGTTTACCCTTCCCTTCTTATAAAATCCAGACACTCTTCTGAAATGGCTATACTTAGTTTGAACCTTCTTGATTATCAGTTACGCTGTTATGACAGTAGGAGACTGATGCTTGTAGGAACTCCTGACTCATCATCATTAGGGAGAGTGCAGAAATTCCTTCAGATTTGGACAGCTATTTCTGGAATGACTGGGCTCAAGTCAACGTTTATCATTTGTATAACACTTCTGAGGGGCAAAGAACATTGACAAGAACCATTGTTTCTAGAAAGGTTCTCATTTCCTGCATAGAAACAAGACATAATTGCCTGAGATCATGAAGGAACGCTTAAGAGAAAGTGATTTTCACTTACATTTCACACCAGTTTCCTGTGATTTTGGACCATGGCACTTAAGTGTGGGATGAATGTAATATATTGATGTTTCTCGCATTTATTGATTATGTCTTTCTCAGAGCAATGGAATAACAAATAGCACATGACTTAACTGTTGGCCGTAATGAGGTGACCTTACTAAAAGGAAAGTAATGCTCATGTAGTTGGATAGTGTTTTCTAGTTACTTTCAAGAGGGATTTTAAAGTGTGTTACTTCTATTTTGCCCCATAGCACTTAAAACCTTCTCCGGGAAGTTTACAAGTTAATTATGCAGGCTATAATCAACTTGTAAACACAACGAGGATTTGTGAATGCTGCTGTAATTAACTACACTTAATATAATGAGTAATGGGATTTTTTAAAAAGTAATTGTCCAAACTCAGGTTCTTCCTTCCAGAGAATAACACAGACTCCGAATTACAAGGGGTTTACATTAAGAGAACCAATATTCTGTCTGAATATCAGGAAAAACTTCCTTACAGAGTCGTATGACGGTGAAACCAGTTACCTCAAGAGGTGGTGAGTGGTCCAACACTGGGGGCATTGAAGAGAAATTTGGACCACCACCTGGCAGATAGCCTTTGAATTATATTCCTTCATGGAGCGGAGGGTTGGACTTGATGGTCTTAGGCCCCTTCCAATTTCACTATTCTATGTTTCTCAAAATACCTTCCAAACTTCCATCACTAGTATAGCCAATCCACACTTGCATTAAAAAAATAAAGACCATCCTGTACAGTCAACACCCCCCAAATCCCAAATCCCTTTCGCCCCTTTCCCCTTTCCCCTTTCTCTCTCTCTCTCTGTTGTGTTGCTACAGCCATGACAGACTCTTCGTGACTCCATGTCCATGGAGTTTTCTTGGCAGGAGTACTGGAGTGGTTTGCCAGTTCCTACTCCAGGCGCCTACAGCACCTGCTATTCCCTGGTGGTCCCCCATCCAAGTACTAACCAGGGCCGACCCTGCCTAGCTTCCGAAATCAGGCGAGATCGGATGTGCTTAGGGCATTTCTAGAAACTTAATCAGACTGAGATTACATGCTTCCATCAGAAATAAATGCTGCCATCTTGTGTATGAAATAAATGCTGCCGTCTCCTTTGGGATATAGGAGCAATAGGTCTAAAATATTGAATTTTGGCTTGTACTGGTTTAGATATCTTGTTGAAGAGCCAGTGCTTGAGAATTCAATTCCTCACAGTGCCTCCTGTGAGTAGAGCCAGGCTGTGCAGCCTTGGGCAAACTGCACAGGCCCCAAAGGAAGGAGGCATTCCACGCCATTTTGTTGTTGTTCAGTTGTTCAGTCGTATCCAACTCTTCGTGACCCCATGGACCAGAGCTCACCAGGCCTCCCTGTCCTCCACTGCCTCCCAGAGTTTGGTCAAATCCATATTGGTTGCATCAATGACACCGTCCAACCATCTCATTCTCTGCCGTCCTCTTTTCCTTTTGCCTTCCAACTTTCCCAACATCAGGGACTTCTCCAAGAAGTCCTCTCTCTCCTCATGAGGTGGCCAAAGTACTGGAGCCTCAGCTTCAAACTCTGTCCTTCTAGTGAACATTTGGGGTTTATTGCTTTCAGGATGGATAGGTTTGTCTAGCTGGAAAATCCTGAAAACCGTCACCATAAGTCCACGATTTTGTGCAGCAGTGATTGCTTAAGACCACATCCAGATTTTCTGTGACAGTGCCTGTGTCGCTGCCAACATATCCACCAAACCCTAAAAACCTAAACACACTTATATAAGCATGTATGTCAGGCATGTCCAAACTTTGGCCCTCCAGATGTTTTGGACCACAACTCCCTCAGTCCTTTGCCATTGGAAATACAGGCTTGGAATACTGGGAGTTGTGGTCCAAAACATCAGGGGGGCTGACGTTTCGATATGCCTGATGTATGTCCAAGCAAAAGATGACACAGCTTGCTCTCAGCTGCAAGGACAGGAAAAAAAACTGGGCCACTGTTTCATTTGCAAATAGGTAAGTTGGAAGTAAAATTCACACTGCAAGTAAAAAATCCACAGTGACACCTGTTCATGTTATCTCAGTTTTTATTCTATGACAGATGGTCACCATCACCAACATTGCATCAGAGCCAAGTGATGAACCCGCAGTTCGGACTGGAACTTAAAGGGACAAAAAACATGACAAGGTGGAGAAGACAATTTTACCAATGTTATAGGAAAGAATATAATAATAATCATATTCCTGGACCAGCTGCTGAATACTTAGCTGTTCTGGCTGGGAGCCAAGCATCCAATTGTTGAAGGAGCAAGCCTAGTTGAAACATCTCTTTCTTGAGATCCTCATCACCTGGTCCCCTATGCATTGTTTCTTGTTATGACCGATACTCAGTTTGGTCTGTGTTTGATGCTGCCTCCTGGAATATTTCTACTTACTTGTTTGCTTTTTCTGAATTCGTCTGTTTAGACCCTTGAAAATTTCTTCTCCTCCACATTATACCTAAACAAGACAATGAATCATAGACTCATAGAGTTGGAAGAGACCTCAAGGGCCATCCAGTCCAACCCCCTGCCATGCAGGAACCCCCAATCACAGTATTTCTGACAGATGGCCATCCAGCCTTTGCTTTAAAACCTCCAAAGAAGGAGACTCCACCACCCTCCGTGGTAGCATATTCCACTGATGAATAGCTCTAACTGTCAAAAAGTTCTTCCTAATTTTCATAGCACTACTGTATGTTCCATGATGCAACACCTGGATGCCTAGCACCAGAAATAAACTTGGGATCTAAGCTACAGTTTCTAGGATGACTGGAGAGAGAGCTGAAGCCTTCTACCTCTCAATCGGCCTACAGTTCCCATCATGCCTGACCATTGTCCATTGCTAGCTAGAGCAAATGGGAATTGCTCTTAAAGAGCATTTTGGCATCTAATAGTATGTGTTCTCCATCCCTCTATGAACTGCTGCAGCTAACCTGTAACCTCTATTGTCCCATTAGAAGTTTTAAAAAGCAATTAAATTCAAATTTATGATTAAACAATAGGGGGGAATGCTGGGATGAGCTTCTTGTGTTTTGCTTCCTAAGGAAAGACTTCACACACCCAAATGTTACTAATGTTGCAAAAAGGTGACCAGAAAACATTCCAGGCACAAGTGTCAATTCCTTCTTTATGCCAGTGAGACTTGGAAAGCGACAGCAAGTATCAACAAGAAGCTTGGTGTCTTCTAACAGAGGTGGCTCCACCGAATCCTCAAGATCCAACATTCCAATCACATTGCCAATCAGGTGTACTAAAAGAGTGGCTTGTGTCAACATCATGACATTTTTGAGGGTAGAGGACTCCAAGTGGCTGGCCCCATTTTCCATATGGAGAACAATCAGATCCCTGAGGCAACAATGAGTTGGACACCACAAACCCTGGGCTCAACAAGGGCACCCTCGAATAACAGGGCAGAGAACCCTGAAGCAGGACCTGAAGGCACTTCTTCATATTACATGGGTGGATTTTGAAATCAAACCAGCTGGACAGTCCATGGTGCCCAATATGCTACATAGCACGGAAGTGGGTCAATGTGTGTGTGAATTTTTTACCCAACCACCTTGCTTTCCCGGAGAAGGGGGTTGTCCTCTAGATGAAGAACGTAAAGCGGGCGGGGAAAATACTATATACTGTAGTAGTTTTAGAAGTTTCAGTAGTTTTGTTGACCAAGAGCCAGGCATGGAGCGAGTTGGGTCGGCAGGTGGCGCTGTTTGCTTTGGCTTTTAGCCACCCGAGCCGCGTATGTAAAATCCAACATGGGAATGCAAACAGCTGCTGGTATCATTGCTGGGGTTCTCTGAACAGGCCGAGTGCTGTAGGAATTACTGCCTAGGGTGGGATATGCCGGCGGATCCTTAAGTTTTAGACTGGAAAGCGCTGGCGAAGGAAGCGCCCACGGCCACGGAAAGTGAGTTGTCAGCAGTACATCGTATTGCCTAGCTGGCAACGACGGAGGCGCGTTTGTTGTTGCGAATGCGAACAGCCTGGGAAGAAGGTGCTGCACTACCTACAGCCGGAAGGGGGCGGGCGAGGGCCGTCGGGATGGAGGGACGCCCAGGCAACTTTTTGTTGACCCAGGAGCTGCCAGCCGTAGCAGACCAGGACCAGGGAAGGAGGCAGGTCGTTTCTGTTAGGTCCTGTAACCGAGATCATTTGGCAGTGCTTTTTAGCCTCCAAGACGAAACAGCTTGGATTGCGCCCTGGTTCCTTAACTGGGAAGATCCATGCTAGATGGCACTCGTGAGTATGTGAATTTTCCCGGAGCAAGCCCTTCTGTTTTCTATAACATCACCAAAGCAGAACAAAAGCAGAAGTCTTTTGGCAACAGCAGCAGCAGCAACAACAACAACAACAACAACAGCCGCAACATTGAGTTTGTAACAGTTGAGCAGAGCTGTTAGTGATAGGATATGTTGTTAAGTGCTGTCAAGTCGCCTTTGACTTGAGTGACCTCCAAAATGTCCCGTCCTCAACAGCCTTGCTTGGCTTTTGTAACCTGAAGCCTGTGGCTTCTTTTAGTGAGATAACCCATCTTGCATTTGGTCTTCCTCTTTTCCTGCAGCCTTCCCACCTTTATCAACGCTAACTGCAATCTTGCTTTGGCACTTTCTTCCCTCAGTTTCACTAAATGTGGTTTCAAGTCGTTCAGAAAGATGGTGCCACCTGCGTATCTTAAATTACTGATGTTTCTTCCAGTAATTTTTACTCCTTCTTCATCTGAATGTAATCTAGCTTTCTGTATGATAGTTTATGCATAGGGATTGAACGGCTAAGGGGATAAAACACATTCTTATCTAAAACCTTTGCTTACATACAGGCAAATATATATGAAGTCAAAATATATAGGATGTTGATTCATAGAGTCACAGAATTACAAATCATCTCTTCATGTGTCTGTAGATTCACGTTTGTTAATCTACGTGGCACAGTTTTTATCTTGATTTTGTTTGCTTCTTTTTGTGTTATTTACTTGATTATTTTTCAAAATATTTGTACTGTTATTGTTTTTAACTTTTAAATAATTTCTTTATTTTTTTAAGGAGAAAAGCAGGGTAAAATATTTAAAATTTAAAGCAATACTTTTTGCTTTGTTTATTATATTTTAGATGTTATTTATTTTTATATGAGAAATTGACTCTGAGGACTGTCACATACTGTAAATATTTATAGCCCTAAAATACTGTTTGGAAGAGCTGGGCTTGAATCTGTTTGTTAGACCTTGTTAGAATATATCAGTGGGGAATTTTGCCTTGACTCTCCACTCAGCACTTAATTCAGCAGGTCTACTTTAGTTGTGAGTGGAAAACTGGATTATGCCTAATCCTTGCTTAGGTTTAAGGGCTGTCTTTAATAGCTCCTAAGACAAGGGGTATAGAACAAATAACTTACTTTCGTGCCAAGGGGTCCATGTTGACACTGCTGTTCCAAACCAAGTCTGAAGGATGGAAGAGCCTCCTTCTCTTCGTCCTGCATCTGCTGCATTACAGTAGGACCCCCGTATCCATTGATTCATTATCCACTGATTCAGCTATCCACGGTTGGCAGAGGAAATAATTAAATAATTCAGCAGCCACAACGCAAGCTGTAAATCAAGCTGTTGTCACAAACAGCAGCTGTAAAGCAAGCTACTGTCATAAACAGCAGCCATAAAGAAAGCTACTGTCAGGAAACAGCAGTTTGGGGGTGGGCGGGCAGGCAGGCGTTCTCTCTTATCCACGGTTTTCATTATCCACAGGAAGGCCTGGAACCAATCCCTGGGGGGGAATCCTTCACACTAACTTATATACAGTATTTTGTATTCCTGCTTATATCCCATACTGTGCTCAGGCAGTGGTTTTCCACTTTGAGCCTTTAAGATATTTCAGTTCTCAGTTCCCTGAATATGCTAACTGGACCTTCTGGGAAAAGAAATTCAAAAGACCTCGAAGAGCAAACAGTGAGAACCCACTAAGCGTCAGCTCATGGCTTTCGACTGTTTCCATGTTAAGGAAAGCTTAATCTGAAAAGCATCCTTTGAGTGGCCAAATGCAGGAGAGCAAGGCTGCTAAAAAAAAAAATCCCTGTAACCCCTATTGACATCTGCCTTTGTAACTGAGCATCCATGGGTGAAGGCATGCAGAAGTGGCTGGAGGAAAAATGACCAAGAGTTCTGTGGCATCTGTAAGACTGCTAGTGACATTTGATGAAAAGGAACCTCACTCACCAAGACATTATGAATAATGCCACACACACACACACACAAATCTGCTGATCTTTTTGCTGCAAGACTCCTTGTTGTTGATATTTTCACTATGTAGATAATGATAGTTATCCTTAATGCATTTGTACGTGTCCTTCAGAGGAGGTATTTAAATGCTCCTGGCCTGTGGCTCAGGACAAATGCAACATGCAGTCTAGTTCAATTTGTGTAAAAGCAAATTACGGTTAAGAAGAAAACAATTCTCTGCAGCTCATGGCGAAAGTAAATTAGAGGATTAGGCAGGGAGCAGGTTTATACAACCAACAGCCCCTTCCCTCTCTTTGGTAGCTGTTTTAGTTCATGCACAGCCCCCCACGGGATTGGGGGCAGAGTTTATATACAAGTTTACCTTTTCCAGGGATATGTAGGTGCTTCTGTTAAATTTTGTTCAACTACAGTGGCCACTGTGAGTTATTTCACCCATATGAGAATGGAATAGAGGTTTAGTTGTTTTATTACGTATGCATCTAGTCTGATATCCTCAGACAAGTAACTTTTAACTCATCAAAAATATGTTCAGATTGGAAATAATTACCATCCAAAACATTTTGCTGGCTGATGAGGAAAAGCAAATGGTAGTTTTCAGATCTGGCCTTGAAAATGTTGTTGTTGTTGTTGTTGTTGTTGTTGTTGTTGTTGTTGTTGTTGTTGTTG
>JAHTLZ010000330.1:11862022-11875567 GCA_023846285.1 Phrynocephalus versicolor | reverse complement strand
TGTTGTTGTTGTTGTTGTTGTTGTTGTTGTTGTTGTTGTTGTTGTTGAATTACAGCATCCGGTACCCAAAGCCATTGTGCCACTGTTCCCACCTCTGCCAATCTGATAGTGAACAGTACAGTTATTTTGGTACCTGCAATAGAAAATCCTATGAAACTAGCTTCCCTTCTGTAACAGTATTATACAGTACAGTACAGTATTATATCATATAACAGCCGTGTGAAATCTGCCAACCTTGGTGAGCTATAGCGCACTTCTCATTTATCTGAAAATCTGATCTCTAGGTTGTGAAAGCTTGTGTCAAGTAAAAATTATTTGTTTATTTATTTACTTTGCATTTCTAGACTGCACCAATTTTCCCACAGGAACTCTGGGTAGTTTACATGAAAGCCAACAAATAAACAATAGTTAAAATCAATAAGCAAACAAATGATAGGTCAGTAGGTCAATAACAAGGAAAAAGCCCAGCAAGAGGCACAAGAGCTGAAGGTGACGAGAAAAACAACAAAACATGGGGAAAACATCACAGGCATTCACAATCGCTATATGCTTCTTTTAAAAGCCAACTTTTAATGCTTTTTAAAATGCTGTTAAGGACTCAGCTTGGCAGATATTGCATGGCAATTTGTTTCATGTGACCGGGCCGGATTGGTGGTTGCTGCAGGCAGACTTGACCGCATCACCCCAATTCTGGCTCACCTGCACTGTTTACCCGTTGCCTCCCGAATAAGGTTCAATGTACTGGTTTTGGTTTACAAAACTCTCCATGCCTTGGGACCTGAGTAGCTGGCAGAACGGATCTCCCAAAAGTCAATGCTGGCCCGATCCACCAGAATGTCGCAGGTGCTCTCGCTCCAGGTGGCCACTCCTAGGGAGGCCCGGAAATTGATTACTGAGTCAAAACCAGTCCTTCTCTGTGGCTGCCCCTACACTTTAGAACAAACTGCCAAGTGAGATTCGCCTTGCACATTCCCTGCTGGCCTTCAAAAAAGCTCTCAAGCCCTTGCTTTTAGAGAGGCATTTGGTGACCATTAGTGGTTGTTGTTGTTTTTTAGTGAAACATAAGCAGTCATCTTGGCCGATTATTTTATTATTTTTATTGTTTTGTTTCCATTATTATCATCACTGATCTATATGACTGCTGTAAACTGCCTGGAGTTCCTCCGGAAGACGAGCAGTATATAAATGAATGAATGAATGAATGAATGAATGAATGGAATACTGTGGAGAAAGACCATGGTTGTCCAACCTCTTGCGCAAGCATGTCCTGTTGCAGCTTTTGTCACAGGCTACACTTGTTGTTAAGGGGCGTTGTGGCTCAGTGGACTAAGGCTCCGAAACTGTTGACTGAAAAGTCAGCAGTTTGGCTGTTCGAATCCCAGGTGCCACGCAGCGGAGCGAGATCCTGCTGATAACCACAGTTCCTGCCAACCTAGCAGTTCAAAAACATGTAAATGCAGGTAGATAAGTAGTTACCGCTGTAGAAAGCGGGAAGGTAAAACTTTCCTTGCAGCCATACCGGCCACATGGCCATGGACTTGCACAACACTGGCTCTTTGGCTTGAATACGGAGATGAGCACCGTCCCTAGAGTCAGACACAACTGGCAAGAATGTGCAGGGGGAACCTTTACCTGTTTTTACCTTACACTTGTTGATATTCCAGAAGACAAACTGCATCATGTCCCACGCTGTTGAAATCTGATTTGCTCATTGCCCTGTAGTAGAGGCACCGGCTAGAGTGGTGTTGGGGAAACACAGAGTGCAAGGGGAGTGGGTGTGCTCCCTTTTATGTGACGGTCATGCACGGGTTGCTAAATAGGCTGTGTGACCAGCCATGTGAAGGACAGCCCAACAGAGAGGGGAAACGCTGTGCAACTGTCCTTGCAGGCACAGTTACTGTTGAATAGCATTTTAAGATAAGATAAGATAAGATAAGATAAACCTTTATTGATCCCACATCAGAGAAATTTACTTGTTACACGCCTCCCAATATAAAGAACAAGCAAGAAAGGTAAGTGCACAAAAAATGTAAAGTGAGAAGGGAAAAAATAGATAATAGAGATTAAATAAAAATAAAAAAATTCCAATATACAAATATACACTATAAAATTTGGATATAAAAAAATTAAATGTGGGGGGGGGGGGAGAAAGAAACTACGGTATACCTCCCTGGGAATAGCAGCTTAGACTGTAGAGGTATAGAGTCTAACAGCAGTGAGAACAAAAGACTGTGGTAGCACTCCTTCCCACAATGGGGATGTCTGAGTGCCACTGAAGGATCTATTTTGGCCATTATCTTATTTCGTTCATTTATTCTGTAGGACAGTGATGGCGAACCTATGGCACGGGTGCCAAAGGTGGCACTCGGGGCCCTTTCTGTGGGCACCTGACATCGCCCTTTCATAGCCACCTGTATACAGGTTTAATTACTGTATTGGCACTTTGCAAAAAAAAAATTAGTGGGTGTTGAATCGCAGTTTGGGCACTCGGTCTCTAAAAGGTTCGGCATCAGTGCTGTAGGATGATACCCTTGAGCTTGGATACAGGGTGCAGATGTTTAAGATTCCCTGTTTCTCAGCCCCTGTTGGGAAGCTGCAGGGATCTTGTGTTCTGAGCTCAGATACAACCTCCTCCTGTTTGTATGTGATTTCCTATATTTAGGAATTAATCTTGATGATCGCATCAGCATGGCTCCGAAGCAGTGGCCTTTATCCACAAAAGCTCACACCTGAGCTTTTCTGGATAAAGGCCACTAAATGTGCTGAAATCTTTTCATGTTGAATTTTGATATTTTGATATGTATACCATTGTTAATGCTAGCAGTACAGTTAGTTGCTTTATTCCGAATTCGGCAAACTCGCTTGTCCTTTAAAAAAATAAGAAGGCAGTGCTTAAGAATATTTAAAACTTTAATTAAAAAAACATTAAACTGGCTTTTTGAGGAAGCTTACGGCGATCTGTAATGTATTGTATGTTCCCCCAGTGTTTGATGTATTTTTCCACCACCATTGGTTTTTGCCTCTTGACAATGTTTTGTGTCATTGTTTGACCTGTATAGAGAGAGATCTATTTGTTTGAGCTTCTTGGTTTATTTGCTCTCCTTTGGTTTGTTGTGATTTTACATCCTGACTATTTATTTGGCCTTTGCTGTAAACCGCCCTGAGTCCCTTGGGGGGAAATCGGAGCAATCTAGAAATGCAAAAATAAATAAACAAATAAACATTGCAACACATACCAGTGCTTGTCTAGTCAGAAACTAGTTCTGTTCAAGTTCCTATACAGGAGCAGAAGGTGACTATCTAAACAGATTTGGGTGATGTTAGGAATGAAATCTTTATGTGAGATTTGGATCAATTTAAAGCTGTGTCAGTGTTGTTAGGAGATAGGAGATCAGCCTCGTGGTGGACTCAGATCCCGAACTCAGGAGAGCATTTAATATTTTCCAGATTCATTTAGATTCTTGCATGAAAAGGTTGTGAGACAAGGCTGCTTTCCTGCCCAGAAGCCCTGGAAATTCCTATGAAAAGATGTTGATGGCTTTTTAAGTCCTTGGTCACGTGACTCCTTCAGCCGACCAATGCAGGAGTCGCTGACTCAGATTTCAGTTTCAGGGTCCTGCCATGTGTATCCAAAGTAACATGGAGAATTGTGTCTGTGTGTGTAGGGGGGGGTAGGATTACTGGAAGCTTTTTGAGCGCAGATGACAATGCAAAGCTTTAAGACTTTCGTGGCTTGAAGGAGGCTCAGCTGTCTGTAGCGCACTGTTTGATGCTTGCATCTTGACTACATCGTTTCTTCCAGACACTTCTGGAAGAATGGGGGCAGGAGCCTTAGCTGTCTGTGTGAGTACACACTGTCTCTTGTATGTTTCTGTCTGAAAAGGGAGGGCTCCGAGCAGCCTGCCTGAACTCTCTAAAAACTAGCCAACTGAGTGTTTTGCAGTAAGGAAATGTTGAGGAGAAAGGGTTTTTTTTTTTAAGGGGGAAGGGAGAAGTTAATCTCTTGAAGCCGCAACAACAAAGAGGCTCATAGCTACACTACTTAATTTGCTTCTGTGTGTGGGTTACAGTCTGAAAGCTCACGCCAAACGGATCTCACAAATTTTAAAAAGTGCTACAAGTTTCTTTGTTTAGTAAAGCAAACAGAAGTTAGCTTTCAGCATTCATTCATATGTAACTTATTCTTAAACCAAAATAAAAATAAAATAAAAAGGTAGCTCTCATTACAGTATCTGATATGCACTTGTCCTGAAGTCTGGGTTATTACCTCTTAATGTGACATGGGTCTTTTAACAGTGAATCTGGGAGTTAGTTTCTCTCTGAAGTTTACTTAGTCCTTCCATAATTTTGCAACAGAAGTTTCTATCTGTGAGATGCAACTTCCTTTTACTGTGCGGATGAGCCTTGTTTAAAAAAAATGAGTTTGGTTAAAAGAATAATACTGCATATTCAGTGATTTCTTAGAAATAAATGCTAATTCTTTTAATGAATTGGTGGTAGGTTTATTTTATGTGCTTTTAACTAACTTCCGTGTTCAATATTTTAATTGTTATTTGCTTGACTGTGTTTTAACATTGTAATATAGCTCCGTTATTTTGTATTTAATGTTTAAAAATTCTTTGTGCTTTTTTTTTCTTGGGGTGTGAACCACTGTAGGTTCCAGTTCTAGGAACAAGGCAGAATACAAATACAGTAGAGGAAATAAATAATGTGGCAAGATCCTGGTAGATAATTGCACCAGTGTACCTGCAGTGACATAAATTGTAGCGGTAAATGACTAGAAGTCAACAGGTCCTTGTCATGTACTTAGTCACACAACTGACCTGTGATGAGAGGTGTGTAAGCAATGGTTTGTTACACCGCAGCCATTGGCACTGTGATAGAAACCACTGCACTTATGCTGGCATAAGTAGCCAATAGGATTACTGAAAAGGAAATCCCAATGAGATTTCAGTGGGGCTGGCTGCCAGAATAATGTGTATAGTTTTGTCTCTTCAGTGGCTTAAGGCTGTAAGACAGAAAATACATACAAGAGAGCAAAACAAAGTGTTCTGCTTATATACCACCCCATACCACTTCAAGTTGTCTCTGGGCGGTTTACAGTTTTAATTACAGTATGCAGGCTGCACATTGCCCCCCACCCCAGCAAGCTGGGTACTCATTTTGCCGACCTCGGAAGGATGGAAGACGGAGTCAACCATAAGTCTACAACCTGGGGTTGAACCCTACGTTGTCAGCATGGTTTTAGCTGCAGTACAGGCATTTAACCACTGCACCACAAGGCTCTAGGGGAGAGCAAGTCTTAAGTCTTATTGAGAAGAGTAGGATCCTCTTGCGAGGACCCAAAGCTTTGGACAGTGTCATATTAAACAGGAAAAAAAACTTCAGTGTTTTCAAAGTTCCTTTGTTTGTTTGTTTCTTTGAATCCAAATTGACTCAATAATCCACATAATACTAGTGAAACAATCTGGAGTGTTTGATTTTGCAATTGAGATAGTTGCATAAGTGGTAGGCTATGCATCTATTTATGAAAAGAAGAAGGAAACATTTTTGTTTGCTAAAATATGACTTTCATCTGAGTGTTGGTTGCTTTTCCTTTTTCACTTGTTGTTCATGAACGATCGTCTGTAAGCCTTCCAGGAGTTGTTCTTGAAAGGGGCTTACGCTTAAGCAAGTAGGTGCATATTGACTGAAAGTATGTGTTTGCTTGTAACAGGTTTGTTGTTTTTGTTTTTTTGGAAAACGCAGCCAATGGCATTTTGTCCTGTCTTTCAGCAGATGAGCTTCTTTTTTTGGAGGAAAAAAATGGGTGGTGCAAAACCTCTGTCGGCAAGCCAATCCTGATCTGCAATGTTGCATGAAAAAGAAAGGGATCTTTGTTGAAAATTGGTGCAGCAAACAAACAAACAAACAAACAAATAAATAAATAAATAAATAAATAAATAATGTATTGAATACTTCCATTTGGGCAGATGGGCGGGATACAAGTCTAATAATAAATATAAATAAATAAATAAATAAATGTGGTGTGTAGTCTAGCTAGCCATTATAGTGATGGGCTATTTTAAAACATTGCCTTTACTATAAAAAAGAAATTGTGATTTGACTTACTTTTAAAGTATTATCATACAGAGTTGGTTGCCTGTGCATTCTTAACATTCAAACGAGAGACTTCCAAGATAGAAGAGAGAAAGCCTTGTCTTTTCGTATCCGTAAATTTATTTGCTTGGTCGTAGCGCTTTGGAAACAACAAAGATCAAGGACATTTGTGGGGGGGGGGAGAAGTGACACAGCCCTAGTCCCTTGAACTCAGAGTGTTCCATCATCATTTTGTATTTCTCTAATTTAGATCTTTGTTCCATAGAATTGAGCTGGACTGAGTTCCAGGGAAGTACAGTAAGTCATTTTCAGAAGGAAAGCGGTTTTAGGGTATTACAAAACTGCCTTGGTAAAATATGCTTCTGGTACCTCTCGGACCCTGGAGTAGGAACTGGCAAACCACTGCAGTATTCCTGCCAAGAAAACTCCATGGACATGGAGTCACAAAGAGTCGGTCACGACTGTAATGACACAACACACACACCTCTCAGACAATGACTGCTGGATACCTCAGTGTTTAAGTGGAAGATGAGAGTTTGATTCCCTGCTGCACCTCCTTGACAGGGTAGAGTCTTGATGATCTATAGAATCACTCCCAGTTCTGTAGTTTAAAGATCATATTAACACCCAGCCATGTACTAGTTTTAAAAAGGCGCAGAGTGTCAAAGGCACACACACGAAATTTAATGTGATCTCTTCTTTAAAAAAGAAAGAAAGAAAGAAAGAAAAATCAGCAGTTCCAAATATTTGAATTGAACCATGGTGGTGTAAAAAAAATCTTAAGTGATGATATGGGAAGTGTTTTTGTTTTTTAACTTTAGGAAACAGGGGAGGGAGAGGTAAGAAAAAAAATGGAGGTGGCAGAATGAGAAAGGAGATGCCACCACCAGCCCCCTCTGTTCTGGTCCTGCCCACTGCTGGTATGTGGTCGCCCACAAATTACACCCCCTGAGGGGATGTGGCTCTTGAGAGAAACATTGTTTTGTCTCTCTCTCATAAAAGAAGGAGACATGCCATCTCAATCCATTGTGAACATTATGTGGACATCACCTGGCAAGCAAATGGAGTGGGCTATAGTCCATATAGGTGTATATAATCATACAGTTAAATGTTGTTCTCTAACATGCCGTAAGGCACAATGGCCGTGATCTGATGCGGTCACAGAGCCTAATTGCAATATTGGCTTAGTCTTCTGTGCAATGTTGTCGTTATGCAAGCCAGAGATTTCTTGGTTTCTCCTAATGGGGTTTACACTTGCAGAATGTCAGAAGGTGCACAACAGATGGTCAAATGAACACGTGAAGTGAGAGGGTTCTCGCCTCTGCCTTTTCCTGGCGTTATCTAATATGGTCCCCCATATTAGAGGTTGTAATTCCCAGTCCAGTCTACTAAGAAGCGATCTTTGTTTTACACATTAGGATCTACTTCTGAGTAAATGTGCAGTCCTGTGCTGTAAATTTTCATTTCCATTTTTCTGTAGTCAGCATTATTGAAGTTAGTCTATCCAATACAAACAAAAGGATAAACAAAAACAATACGATACAATATTTATTTATGACCACAGACCAACCAATAAAATAGAAAATACATACATATGTGTAGTTTTAAAAGCATAAGCGAATAAAACCATTACAAAATTTCAAGATCGTTTAAACAGTTTAGGTAGTAAAAATGAATTACACAAACATCATGCAGTTTATGATTCTATTAAGAGCTAAGAGAGGCCAAGGTTCTCTTCTGTATTCTTTAGGCAGAGAAAAGAAATTTGGCCACTGATTCAGTGGTTCCCTTGAACAAACAAAAACAAGAAATATACCCCACATCTTTGAACTCAAAATTCTGACTGTCAACAACTCAGTTTTAGGAGAAGCATTAACCTTTGTAGAATGGAGGAAACCTGAGAAGCTACCAAAGGACTTTTTTTTTGAAGGGAGTATATTAAGGAGCCTTGTGCCATAGTGGTTAAATGCGTATACTGCAGATAAAACTGTGCTTCGCGACCTGCGGTTCAATCCCAGGTAGCAGGCTCATGGTTGACTCAGCCTTCCATCCTTCCGAGGTTGGTAAAATGAGTACCCTGATTGCTGGGGATGGGGCAATGTGTAGCCTGCATACAGTGGTACCTTGTATAACAGACAGCTTGTATAACAGAAAATTTGTACAACATAAAAAATTTCGGAGATAGGGGAAATTTGCTTAACATAATTGCCTATGGGGAAAATCCGTACAACATAAAAATGGGATTACTCTGCTTTCAATGCATTCCTATGGGAATTTGTATAAAGGAAAATTTGCTTAACATAATTTCATTTGGAACGAATTAATTCCTTT
This sequence comes from Phrynocephalus versicolor, assembly GCA_023846285.1. Classification (NCBI taxonomy): domain Eukaryota; kingdom Metazoa; phylum Chordata; class Lepidosauria; order Squamata; family Agamidae; genus Phrynocephalus; species Phrynocephalus versicolor. The sequence goes on along the minus strand of JAHTLZ010000330.1, from coordinate 11,867,137 downwards.
ATACAAGGTACCACTGTAATTAAATTGTAAACAGCCCAGAGACTGCTTGAAGCACAATGGGGTGGTATATAAGCAGAACACGGGGTTCTACAGAGCTCTAAACTGGCTCCCCAGGAGGGCTGGATTTGGGTTCCCAAAGGCTTATTCCCTTATCTGTGCTCTGAGCAGTAAAGGATCTCCAGCTAATGGGACCATAAGATGAAATCATACCTACCTGTCATTCGGCATGTTGAGAGGCCAGGAAACCACAGTGTCTACAACTGAGCTTTGTTTAGAGGTGTTGTTGTTCCTTTGCACACAAAAAATCCATTGATCACCATTGTACTTACTGCCATGGCAGGATTATTCAGGCTTTTACATTTTTGTTGGTTGGTTGGTTTTGTTTCTATTTCCATTATGCTGGAGTTTTGGAAGAGATGATTCCGTGCCTTTCGTAAGGTATCTTTTATTTCCGTTCCACCCACAGTTGCTCTGGTGATGCAGCTTGGCTGCTTCCAAATTATCCACTCAGTTGCCGAGCAACATATACAAGCTCCTCCTCAATACTTTCCTTCCCCCCCCTTTCCCTTTTCCCTTCCGAGATTGTGTCTGTTTTTGTCCCAGACCTTCTCTCAAGCATTCTGCTCAGCAGAAGTTTTGCCGTGATTTTTTTTTAGCTGAAAGTCCGTGCCACCAAAGTCACTGGGAGGATCGCCACGGCTTACGACCGGCCTGTGCCTTGTGGAGCAATGCAGCCTCCTGTAGTCACACTGACAGACTGTTCTCTCTTCCTGTGCTCTTTCAAGCAAAGCAAGTCGGCAGTGAGGCTGAAGCAAGACATGAAAAAGATCGCAGCCGCACCGCTCAGCGGCCAGAAGGGGACTGCTGGTCGAAAGATGTTTGGTGTGAGCCTTTGGGAACTTCAGCAGCAAGGACTGAGTAAAAATGGAATCCCTGTGGTGGTGCGGGATATCGTTGAATATCTGACTCAACATGGTAAGTAGCTGGCAATATCCTGTAATTATTATAAGTAGAGATGCACATGAAAAGCTAAAATCGCATTTTGTTTCGTTCTCTTTCATTTTGTTTCGTTTCATTTTAAATGATTTTGTTTTAAAATTGTTTCTTTTTTGTTTCATTTTTCATTTAGTTTCTTTTTTGTGTATATGTACTTGGGGAAGCTTGTGCAACTTTGTGTGTGTCTGTGAGTGAGTGAGTGTGTAGTGCTTGTGCAACTCCACCCCCCCCCCGAAGCCATGCATGGCAGCTGATTGGTGCTGGCTTTGGCAGGGAAAAACAAGTTTTAGAAGCCCACCTTTTCCCCTTGCCCAGTTGGGTGGGGGAAAGGGTGGACTTTTAAAACTCCCCCCACCACCACCAAAGCCAGCACCGATCAGCTGGTGTGTGGGGCTTGGTGGGGAGTTTAAAAAGCCTGGGGCTTTTAAAACTTTTCCCATCCCCCATACCCTGTGCGCCACCTGATCGGCGCTCAGTTGGGGGGGAACCTCCCCCCACCCCAGCTGTCACACAGGGCTTGAGGGAGGGAGGGAAAGCTTCAAAAGCCCTAGGTGGTCGGGTGGGGAAAAATGTTTTAAGAGCCCATGGTTCCCCCCCCAAATCGGGTGCACCTGGGGCTTTTAGCACTCCCCCCCACCCAAGTGCCGATCAGCTGGTGCGTGGGGCTTCGGGTGGGGGGCAAATTGTCAAAAGCCCGTGGTTTCCTCGCCCCCGATCGATTTCCCATAGGAATACATTGCTTCAATGCATTCCTATGGGAAAATGAAAAACAAAATGGGACAAAATGAAAATTTCTATTTCATTTCATTTTGTTGTTCTTTGATGGGTCATTTTGTTTTTCATTTCATTAGGGAACGAAAGAAAAAAGAAAAAATGAAACAAAAAATAATTTATTTCATGCCCATCTCTACTTACAAGAAAGCCAAGGTTTTAGAGAGTACAGAAGATCTACAGATTTTTATCAACTTCTGTCTCAGACTGTTCTGATCTCTCCCTCACTCCCCATATCTCTAGAAAATGCAGTGGCGCTAAGAATTATCTGTTAGAAGTTCTTTGCATCCTATTAGATCCATGCCTACCAGCACAAGTAGAGGACTGCTAAACTAGCTTATGTCTAATAGTGAATGCTTTATATATGTAGTCTAATTAGTACATTCTTATAAGTTCATGAAGATTCTCAATCATCCAGGTGATGTTACCTTGGAATTGAGTCATGGTAACTGGACTTCTTTTCTTGTGGAATAGAAATATTTTGCTATTCATCCAAATAGCTTCTTCAGACTGAAGAAGTTGCTTGGATGAGTAGTGAAATGTTTCAATCTTACAAGAAAAGCTACCAGGAATTAATTCTCAGATGAACTCTTGTAAGTAATTCTTATGGCACCACAAAGTATTCTCCTAGGTTGTTGGTCCTAATTTCTTGGGTTAAAAAATTGGCCAGTGAAAGAAGTGCAAAAGAAAATGAATCAAGCCCAAGAAATCATAAAACATTTGGCTCGCAGAAGCCCAGAGGACTTCACATGGCATAATGAGAAATAAAAGTTACAGATAGTTACATGGTATACCACATCATTGTTTAGAGCTGGTACATTCAAGGTCAACAAAGCCATGATGATGTCCATTTTTCAGTAGGAGGGAAACAAGCAAGTACATTTGGGAACTGCCTGTTTTCCATTGTCGTACACAGGCACTGTAGATGCCCCTCATCTGGCCTCTGATCACATCCCCACCTTGGTTAGATTTTCTAGTGGATAGCTTGTTCATTCTCAGACTAGGTCCTTATATTTGTCACAGGGAGTTCAGGAGTGGAGGAAATGACCTCTGTAATGGTTTCCAAAAACCCCGATATTGTACGTTTTCTGATAGATAATCTAAGATGCTGACCAAGTTCAGGTCTAAATTACCAGTATTTGATTCCCTGGACAATTATGGATAACTTAGCACTTTCGAAGCATTCTCCTTATCTATAAAGCTACCTGCCACAATTCTGTGTGTTCCTGCTGATAAGTTCAGTCAAGCTGACAGTCGTGAGAGACAGGAACATCTTGGTGATGGCCTTATAGTTTTTTTAACTCCCTTCTGCATCAGTTTTCAAGCAGCTTTCTATGTTAATTCATAGAATCACAGAATCATAGAGTTGGAAGGCAGCTCAAGGGCCTTCTAGTCCCCCCCCCCGCCATGCAGGAACCCGCATCACAGTGCTCCCAAAAGATGCCCATCCAGCCTCTGCTTAAAAACCTCCAAAGAAGGAGACTCCACCACCCTCCGTGGCAGCTTATTCCATTGCCAAACAACTCTAACTGTCATGAAGTCCTTCCTAATGTTTAAATTGAATCTCTTTTCCTGTAGTTTGAGACCATTGCCCCATGTCCTAGTCTCTGAAGCCATGGAAAATAAACCAGTACCTTCTTCAATGTGACGTCATTTCAAATATTTAAACATAGCTGTCATATCCCCTCTCAGTCTTCTTTTTGTAAGGCTAAACATTCCCAGCTCCCTAAGCCGCTCCTCATAAAACATTTCTTCTAGACCCTCAATCATCTTGGTCATCTTCCTCTGGACCTGTTCAAGATTGTCAACATCCTTTTAAAATTGAGGTGCACAGAACTGGACACAGTACTCCAAGTGGAGTCTGACCAGAGCAGAATAGAGTTTTACTATCACTTCCCTTGATCTAGAGACACTGCTTCTGTTGATGCAACCAAGAATTGGCTTTGACAATGACAAAAGAAAGTGTATTGCCCTTCACTTAATACTAACAAACCTGTTTTTGTATGAACCTTTGTGGGTGTAGTATACATCTTGAGGTGCATGAAAATACTGCTCGATTTGTATAATGAGTACATGGGATTGTTCCTTCCAAGTCACTTATGCTTGGCCCCCACAATTCAGAGCTCAAACATCTCATTTCTTCCTTATTTTCCTGTATATTTGACTTTATGGGGTTCTAAGAAGTTTATTTAAAATAAGACCTCAAGAAACGGCTTGAATCTACGATGTGAAAGTGCTGTCTGATAATAATGTACAGCAATGTGGTGTGTTTCCTATATTTGTCTTGTATCTCTATGATCCTGTGAAGGCCTTGTCAGGAAAATTGGCATGTGTGTACGTTGTATGGCTGTACCATATGCACATCTTAGTTCACAAACAGCTAGTTGATGTTGGGAATTAAAGATACTGGTCTGCAGAATGTGATGGCGAACCTTTTAGAGACCGAGTGCCCAAACTGCAATTTAAAACCCACTATTTTTTTTTTGCAAAGTGCCAATATAGTAATTTAACATGTATACGGGTGGTTATGAAGGGGTGATGTCGGGTGCCCACAGAAAGGGCTCTGAGTGCCACTTTTGGCACCCGTGCTATAGGTTCGCCATCACTGGCATATACAGTGGTACCTTGTATAAAGGAATTAATTTGTTCCAAATGAAATTATGTTAAGCAAATTTTCCTTTATAAAAATTTCCCATAGGAATGCATTGAAAACATAGTGATCCCGTTTTTATGTTGTACGGATTTTCCCCATAGGCAATTATGTTAAGCAAATTTCCCCTGTCTCAGGAATTTTTTATGTTGTACAAATTTTATGTTATACAAACCATTTGTTATATAAGGGTCGACTGTATTTTGTCCAGGAGGATGCTTGTTCCCAGTGGGAATAAAAAGTGAAATTAAGCAGCAAGCTAAATTATTTTTGTTAAATTGCAGCAGCTCTTTGTAAGACTGCATAGTTTTAAAAAAGAGTACTCTGTTCTTCACCTGTGCTGCCTATTCATATATTATGATCTGCTTTGCTTTTGTAAATGTTTTTTTTTAATCCATTATTATGGAAAATGAAGCAATACATAATCTGTGAAGAGCTTGGAAAAATTATTGGACTGTGGTGGGAGATTCTGGGAGTTGTAGAAAAAGGAACTTTTCCAACTCTGAGCACAGAGCTTATGGTTTATCTTTTTTTTTTATGGGAGTATGGATGCTGCTTCACATTGATTAAAAAGAACTTGTGTTCCTGCACTGTATTCTTGTTTCCACTAGGGGTCAGAGCTAGACCTCTTTGCCTACCAAATAGTTTTTCAATAATAATAATAATAATAATAATAATAATAATAATAATAATAATAA
>JAHTLZ010000330.1:11830237-11862012 GCA_023846285.1 Phrynocephalus versicolor | reverse complement strand
TAATAATAATAATAATAATAATAATAATAATAATAATAATAATAATATGGCTCCAAAGCTAGATACCTGAGCCACTGAGGTATCCAACCAGCTGAAAATCTATAATAATCAGCATTTCAGGCTTATTGCTCCTAGGCAGGTCAGGCAGCTGTAACTCGCTGGAGAAAAAGACAGTGGCTCGGCTAAGAGCCTAATAAGGTCACAGATGTAGTAAGATTAGGAGCCAGGTCATCCTTACGTGGCCTGAAAGTGTATCAGAGCAAGAAAGGAAAAACTTTCGACGTAGCAGAATGCAGTGGTAGGAATCCAGCGAGGAGTGTACTATTTGCACATTACTGTCAAGATCATGAATTATTGAAAGCTCATTGTGTAAAAACAGTGGCATGCAAGTAAAAATTGCTCATAAGGGAATATCATCTATTTTTTTCCTAGTCTGCACTTTTTCATACAGGGACGCAATAAAAAACACCAGTGCTTTGAAGTGGTTCAGTCCACACTTCTATGTCAGATCTTTGCCACTTCATTCCCACCTTGTTCTGCTGCCGGTGGCTTTCCTAGGCTTAGGGTTGACCCATGACACACCTTCATGTTATCTTATTTTTCTTTATTGTTCTTCTTGAGAGTTGTTAAAACACCAGTTGGCATTTAAAATATGGCATTGTACTGTAGCTGTAAGTATTTTAGGTTGGTTTTATTACATGTTGCACATCAACAGCTTAAAAGATTCTGTTATGATAAGTTGAAGGTGAAGGAGTTTTTGGCTCATCTGATGTTTTTTCAAAACATATCCCCCTAGTTCCTTCTCTGTGGGCCATGGTGATATGGGTTTCCTGGTCTTAATATCTGGAAGGTCTAAACCACTGTGTTAAAGACAAACAAGTAAGCGAGTGTATATGATTTAAAATATGACTAAGGGGCTGATTATTTTTAGCATTGACTACTCGTTGTGCTGGTCATCGGTTTTGAGTTCAGAATGTTGAATATGTCGCTTATTTTGTCTCATTTGCAACGTATCGTTACAGGTCTGAACCAGGAAGGTCTTTTCCGTGTGAACGGCAGCCTGAAAACAGTGGAGCAGCTGCGTGGGAAGTATGAGACCAGAGAAGAAGTCGACCTGGACTTGGAGGGAGATGTCAGCTCTGCTGCCAGTTTGCTGAAGTTATTTCTCAGGGACTTACCAGACCGAGTGATAACATCCGCTGCCCATCCCAAATTCATGCAGTTTTATCAAGGTGATGATCGCATGTTGAACATAGGCCTAAACCTCACATGAGAGGTTTACTCTATTCATTTTCTTATCTGGATTTATCTTTTTTTAAAGCAATTTCCTCTAGCATGACAGTTGCAGTTATAGTCTGGAAAGCCTTAAGCACAAATGTTTATGTAACGCATGCAAAGAATCCAAGAGAACAAATTTCAGTCCTTCAAGGAATGTGTGCGAGCAGGCATGTGGGCCGGCCTTGTAACTAGGCAGGCAGGTGCTGGGGTCATGATAGAAGATTGACCTCCTGCCAAGTCCTTTAAGTTTAATAAGCTAACCTGCCCTAGCTTGATGGCTTCAGATATGGTGAAGAGTGCAACACATAAGAACAGCCTTGCTGGAACAGGCCACAGCCCATCCAGTCCAGCATTCTGTCTCACACAGTGGCTCACCATTTGCTTCAGGGCATTCCCAAGCAGATGTCTTCACCCTGCTTATGATTCCCTGAAAATGGCATTGAGAGATATCCTGCCTCTCTCTCCAACCCAGAGAGCCTTAGCCACCCATAATGACAGCCATTGATACCCTTGATCTCCATGAACTTGCCCAATCCTTTCTTAAAGCTGTCAAGGTTGACAGCTGTCCCCACTTCTTCTGGCAGGGAGCTCCACAGACCAGTGATGCTGCCGGTCAAATGGACATCTTTGCATAGATATCGTGGGAAAGGGTGAGCTGTGGTTGTATTCTTCACCTTATGCAACCAGATGCCTTGGCCTTGTGGCACAGTGGTTAAATGCCTGTACTGTAGCTAAAACTGTGTCCCCGAGCTCGTTTTCAATCCCAGGTAGCAGGTTCATGGTTGACTCGGCCTTACATCCTTCCGAGGCCGGTAAAATGAGTACCCAGCTTGCTGTGCAGCCTGCATAATTAAACTGTAAACCGCCCAGAGGGTACTTGAAGTGCTACGGGACGGTATAGCAGAACACTTTGCTTTGCTTTTAATTCACAATAACTTTTTGGTTTGTTGGTTTAACTACAAATGAGAAAAGGTATTGTGCAAGGGCAGAGCACATGCTTTGCAATCAGAAGGTGTCACGGATTATTCCCGGCTTAATCCCTGGCACCGCCAGTTAGCACTGGGAAACGTTCCTGGCTAGAAATGTAACCGGCCATTTTGGCACCATCTCCTCTGCACTCAGGCTCTCTGGCATGAGGGGTGAGATCCCACTTGTAAGAAAAAGGAGGAGAAGGTGGTGCTTCCCTGAAGGAAAGAGAAAGCTTTTGGTTTGTTTGTTTTTAACATAGATGGACAGATGGACAGACACACAGACAGACAGACTGATTGATTGATTGATTCCTAGACTGTCATTGTTTTGCCCTATTCCCAGGGGTTAAAAGACAGAACAGAATGATTTCCTGCATTTTAACTTTGTAAAATGCTAGGGACATTGTAATCAGAGAGGGAAGACGCTATAGGCAAAACAGAACTTTGCAGACCCAATGGCGTGCCAGTCTGCTGCTGCTGCTACTTGTTGCGTACTGAGTTTCCATTTCAATACTGCTTGTACTGGAACTTGTGCTTTGATAAGATCAGGGTTAGCCATGGAGAAAAAGAATGGTGTGCTTATTTGCGACCCTAAAGGTCTAGATACATATCTCTAAGCAAAAGCATGTACAGTGCAGCTTTGTTTTGTATTGGAAATAGAAGGAGTAATTACAATTAGAGATGTGTGTTCCTGGACTGTTTACAGGCAAAACAAGCGGTACAGTCATTCAGAAGTGGGTTAGAGGGCCACATAACAAAGGGTTTGCTACGTTACTGATGATGTCTTAAAGGGAAGTTGCAAAGATAAGATGTTCAGGCTTCCCAGCATTCATGTTTTACAAAATGAGGCTCATGTATCCTTGCAGCATCCTTGCAGACTTGTTATAAAGCTGTACTCAAATAGCCTCAGGTTTTAAGAGATGGCGTTTCCTCATTTTCTGAGATATCCTTTCAGTGGTAGTATTTGGTCATATTCAAGATCACTCCAAGTTGATTATCTGTCTACAAAGGACAGCTGCTGTTCTAACTTCACCTTTTACCTTTTGAGCCATTTATTATCTGGTAGGTGACTTCTGCTTTAAGTAAAGCTTTTAAAAGTCCAGAAGATACTAGCACAGGAATTGCTCAGACAAAAGTTACATTTTTGAGAACAGGGCCAGAGGAGGGGAACAAAGAGGATCAGGGAACTGGGAACTGACCCCTATAAGGAAAGACTGAAAGAAATGGGAATATTTAGCCTTACGTAGAGAAGACTGAACAAAAACATGACTGTATTTTTAAAATACTTCAAAGGTAGTCAGTCACACAGAGGAAGGATCTCGATTGTCATAAGAATATAAGAAGAGCCATGCTGGATCAGGCCAAAGGCCCATCTAGTCCAGCTTTCTGTATCTCACATTGGCCCCACCAGATGCGTCTGGGAGCGCACGAGACTAAATGTCTGTCTCCTGATGCCACTCCCCTGCATCTGGTCCTTGAAGTACTCCGCTTTTAAGCCTGGAGATTACATATCTCCATCATGGTTTGTAACCTGTGATGGACTTTTCCTCCAGGAATCTGTCCAATCCCCTTTTGAAGGCATCTAGGCCAGATGCCATCACCACATCCTGTGGCAGGGAGTTCCACAGACTAACAACACACTTTTCTTTTGTCTGTTCTTACTCTCCCAGCCCTCAATTTGAGTGGATGTCTTCTGGTATTTTGTGAGAGGGAGAAGAGCGTCCCTCTATCCACTTTACTCATGCCCTGCATTGTCCCAGAGTGCAGGTCACGTTATAATGAGCTCAAGCTACAGGGAAACAGATTTAGGCTGGATACCAGGGGGAAAAACCCTCTTAAATGTTAGAGCACTATGGCTAGGGAATCAATTACCTCCAACACTGGAGGGATTTAACAAAAAGGGCAAAAAAAATCAACAACCCCTCAATATCATCTAGCCAAGAACTTTAAGAATAACCTGGCATAGCACTCATATTTTGCCATGTTTGAATGTTTTGCACTCAAAAGCTTGCAATGTTTTTTTATTTTTATTAGTGGCTTATAAAGGTATTGCCTGTAGCCTATTTTTGCATTTGTGTTTTGGGATGGCCATGTGGCTTTTGCTTTAACAGAAAAAAAAATGGACAACTTTCTCTCAAAACTGCATTAGTTTTGGATTCCTGTATTGTATTCCTGTATTTTTTCACCCAGCGTGTTGTTAGTCTGTGGAACTCCCTGCCACAGAATGTAGTGATGGCATCTGGCCTGGATGCCTTCAAAAGGGGATTGGACAAATTCCTGGAGGAAAAGTCCATCACAGGTGACAAACCATGATGGAGATGTGTCATCTCCAGGCTTAAAACCAGGGTACTTCAAGGGCCAGATGCAGGGGAGTGGTATCAGGAGACAGATATCTAGTCTCGTGTGCTCCCAGATGCATCTGGTGGGGTCACTGTGAGATACAGGAAGCTGGACTAGATGGGCCTTTGGCTTGACCCAGCATTTCTCTTTTAATGTTCTTATGTTCTTATGAGCAGGGGGTTAGGCTCAATGGACTTGTAGGCCCCTTCCAACTCAGATATTCTATGATACTATGAGTACAGCTGCTAGAATGTGCTACCCAACATGAACAGTTAACATTTTCCAGTATGAGTGGATTTTGGGTTTTGTGGGTCAAAATATTAACCTTTCCAAGTTATTATCTCGGCCAGTTTGTTCACCAGATTCAGATGGCCCTATCCTAAGTTATTGAACTCCCTTTTACAAACAGGGTACTCTTGAGGTTTTTCTTTAAAATTATACCCTATAGTCTCTACTTAGAAATAACCACTTTTAGTTTAGCACATGTAGGGGGTGCCCTGCTTGGAAATATTGCGTCCATCTGAAAAATTATCTTGTTGAAGAATCACTCACTCCTTACTTGAGACTGCTGTGAGTAACCTATAGAGACATGCTCAGTGGAATTGTGACCCACCGCAGTGTGTAATGCAGTTGTATGTATGTTGGTTGTCTGAAGATTCTCAGTCATCCAGATGAGGGTATCTGGAAGTTGAGTCATGGCAACTGGACTCAAGTTGTCATAACTCAACTTCCAGATATAGGTAGGTTTATATGATGCCTGCCAGTGGTACCTCAACTTACAAATTTAATCCGTTCCAAATGCATGCTCTTAAGTCGAACTACTCTTAAGTCGGAGCACCTATCTAAAAATGGGGGAGGGGAGTTAATAAATCAAAAAATGAAAAAAATATTTGTAAGTTGAACAGACCATATCTAAAATGTGTAAGGCACCAGTTAAAATGGCAACAGTTTTCCACTCTTAAGTTGAGCTGCTCTTAAGTCAGGGTACCACTGTACCTATCTTTTATCATATCCAGAAAGAACTCCTTGTTCACCACCTCTGAGCATTGCACTTGGTAGCTTGTTTCTCCCCATATTTTCTTGGCAGCTGACTAACCACATGACTATGCTACCTGTGAGCCTTATGTATGAATACGTAGAATTGTTTTCAGGCTGTTTATTTGATTAGAAATTTCTAATTACCTGAAGCTGATTGCCTCTCACCATCTCCTGCTGGCACTTGAGCTCATTTGGTATTTTTCTGTTTTGACAAAGGCCTTTTTTCCCCTCATGAAAAATGTTAAGCCTCTTCAGGATACAAGTGTTCAGTAGGGCACCCAGCAGTCGTCAGAATCTTCCATGGGTTGGCACCAGAGAAGTCCTAATTTAGTCTGTCTGTCTTCTTTATTTGAATGTTAGATAATATCAAGGCCCTGAACAAAGATATGCCTAGTAATCTGAATCTATGACACCTGAACAGGCTGACTACATGTAGTTCCTTGCCACCTCATCTTGGTTGAAAATAATGGTTTGAGATGGTTTCCAAACCATAGTTTAGAAGCATGGTAATAATAATCATGTGTTGTTAAGTCAATTCTGACTTATGATAACTGTTTTTGTGGTTTTCTAGGTAGAGAATGCTAAGTAGTAGTTTACCATTCTCTTCTCTGGAGGCATTCTACACCATAGAGGCTGGCTTTTTTCTTTGGAGCCTCAGTGAGGAACTGAACTCTCAACCTTTGGCTTTACACCTCACTGGGCTATCAAAGCAACTAGGGGACCAACATAATATTCAGATTTCATATGTCACAGTGAACTACAGTTTTCATGGGAACAGCTGTGCCAGTCCGACACAGCAAAAACAATGAGTTTAGTGGCACCTTAAAGATGATCAGATTTGATTTAACTCAAGCTTTTTGTGAACTGCAGTCCACTTTAAGATATCTATGATATGCTTTATGGACATGGGTGACCATGAAGACTGGTGCCAAATCAACCTTGCTAGTCTATAAGGTAGGCCTTGCACTCTTCTAGGCTCTTTGTTGCAGAGAACTACAGAGAAAGAAAAAGAGCAAACTTTGAACAGGAAAAGCCATGTGCAAGACGGACCATTAGCATATACGCTCATGCACCTAGTCTTCAAAACTGTATTAAAGAGAGTTCGGCATCATATGGCATTATGAGTACAGTAGGACCCCGGTATCTGCTGGGGATCATTTCAAGGCCTTCCTGTGTATAATGAAAACTGTGGATAAGAGAGAACGCCAAACACACACACCCCAAAAAAAACTCCCACCCCTGTTGTTTTGTATTTGTAATAGTAGCTTGCTTTACGGCTGCTGTTTTGTGAAAGTAGCATGCTTTATGGCTTCTGTTTTGCAACAGTAGCTTGCATGATGGCTTCTGTTTTACAACAGTAGCTTGCATTACAGCTGCTGTTTGTGACAGTAGCTTACTTTGCAGTTGCAGAATTATTTATTTAATTTTTTCCTCTGCCAGCCGTAAATAAGTGAATCAGTGGTTAATGAATCAGTGGATACAGGGGTCCTACTTTATATGAAACTGCATCATCCTAAGCCAGATCTTTGGTCATTGTAACTGAAAACTACCTGTCCAAACCATCTCTCCAAAGGCTTGGGTAAATTGACCTTTCTACTTGATATCCCTTTATCTGGAGGTACCAAGGGTTGACCTCAGATCTTCTGCATGCAAAGCAAATGCCCTTGCCACCCAGCTGGTGACCTTCTTGCCGCTGTGGCAGCACCCTCTGTTTGACACGCCCACTCAAGGTATCTTCTCCACTCCCAACGCTCAGTCTGATCATTCATTGAAATTAGTCACACAGAAAAGAAGGGACCAGGCTCAGCAGCAAAGTGCATGCTTTGTGGTGCATAAATTCTGAGGTTTGATCCCCGGAGAGAAGGGAATTCCGAGGGATACTTGTAACCCCTCAAACACCGAAACATTGCCACCCCTCCATGCCCTGCAGGAGATTTATGTTAATAAGCCAGATCACCTGCTGGACAGTGGCTGACTTCAGTGTTGGAACATGTATTCTATATGCATTTATTCACGGGCACCTCCAGCTGATACAGGAATACAGATGCAGTGACAACTCATGTGATCTTTGCACAGACATCCAGGGCAGTTGGAATGTTGCTCTTCACCAAATGGATGTTGTCAAAATGCATTGGACTGCAGTGTCCGCAATCTGTTTTAAGCATGATGAGAGTTATCATTCTGCACACCTCTAGGCACTAGATTGAAGATTGCTGGATGCACCTGTGCAATCTTTGGGGTTCTAATAACACTACATTTTTCCAATTTCTTACTTTGCCTGAATGTGGAAAAGTTGCTTTTTTTGGACCACTGCTCTCATAATCCCTGTTGACAATGGATTGTGGTTTTTCAGTATTTTTTTCTGCTATTTTTGGTAATGACACTGTTTTCATCTATCCTTTCCCCCCTCTTCTTTACAGACAACAAACATTATGGCCTGAATACAAATACTCTCAGGGAACTCATAAAGCAGCTGCCTGAGACCCACTATTGCCTGCTTAAGTACCTCTGCCAGTTCTTGAGGAGAGTTGCTGAGCATCAGTCGGAGAACAAGATGAATATTTCCAACCTGGCAACAGTCTTTGGACCAAACTGTTTTCAGTAAGTTCCTTGCTTACGTTTAAAGCACAAAATAGGCCAAAGTACAATGGTTAGGTGTGGACTGTTTAATGACTAGCTAACTTAATTCATTCGAGCAAATATTTCTATGGATATCATCCGGTATGGGTGTATAGTTAAAATCAAGAACAAAGTCTATGTTTAATTTTTAAAGAAAAGGAAAAAAACAGTACAGTATTAGACCTCAAGGTAATGGGTCTTCTTTTTAAACTCTCAAAACTTGTTCCTTATAAGACATGGCAGTTTAATCTGGCTAAAACAAATTCAAGCAGGAAGACTATTTGCAACATTTAACTGCTGAGGGTTAATGGGTGAGCTACCTGTCCTTGAATTTTTATTCTGTTGCTTGTTTTCATTCTGTTTTTCATGAACACACCAGCTGTTGCCATATCTACATTCCAGACAATTTTTCTGCACTACATTTCTGGGTTCTTGAGGTCTACAGGAGCTGAATGCGTGAACTGATTAGGCTGAACAATACTTTGTGTAGAGGCATATAAATATTCTCCTTGTGGTGTTGCATTTAACAGAAAATCCACTTAAAGGAAAAAAAATTCCACAGATAGGGGAAATCGCTTAACAGAATCGCCTATGGGGATTCCATACAACAGAAAAACGGTTGGAATTAGGGATTAATCCATTTTCAGTGCATTCCTATGAGGAATTTGTACAAAGGACAATTTGCTTAACATAATTTCATTTGGAAGAAATTAATTTCTTTATACAAGGTACCACTGTATTGGTTTTGAGTTATGTAGTTTTCAGTAGATGCTGAAAGTGGAACCATCAATATTTTGTGTATGTTGACTAAAGACCATTTTAGGAGAACAGCACAGGCCAGTATATTTGCACATGCCGCTTCCCTTTTATCTCTGGCTTATATCATGTGATCAACCATGCAACCAGAAAATTAGGCGAAGAATGATGCATACAGTACCACCCCCTTATCTGCCAATTCACTAACTGCAGATTCAGTTATCCATGGTTGGTTTTCAGCGCGGGGGGGCAAGGAGGGGGGGAAATTAAAAATAAACTTACCACCGCCAATGCCCACCACCCTCCTCCTCGCCGCCGCTGCCACAAACCAACCAGGCACCCTCCAAAGGGGTGGGGTGGGGACTCACCTGGCTGGCCCACCGCTTTGAACATCCCATTCGGGTCCCAGGCACCAGATCGGAAGTTTTGAACTTTCCATTCAAACTTCCAATCTACCCTCTCCGGAGGGGTGAGCTGGGGACTTTGAATTTCCTGCTCAGATCCCTGGCGGCAGATTGGAAATTTGAGCAGGAAGTTCAAAACTTCCAATCAGCCGCCTGGGACCCAACCTGGACATTCAAAGGCCAGCCGGCTGGCTGGCTAACCCATGGCGAGGAGGAGGGTGGCAGGCATCCGTGCAGCAAGTTTTATTTTTTATTTTCTCCCCCTCTCGCCACCTCCGCGAGGGTGGCTGATGGTTGCCCGGCTTCCTAGTGGCAGCAAGGAGGGAAGAAGGGGTGGGGACTTTCTTGCCACCACTGCCACCGGGCAACCGGGCATCCTTTTGGTGGGTGCCCAGCTGCCCAACAGTGATGGCAACAAGGAGGGGAGAAAGTTTTTTTTCCTGCTTTCTCAGCAAGGAGAAAAGGGGGAAAACTTAGAATCATAGAATCATAGAATCATAGAGTTGGAAGAGACTTCAAGGGCCATCCAGTCCAACCCCCTGCCATACAGGAACTTTATTCCCTCCTTGCCTTTTGGAGGGGTGTCAGAGATGAAACCTTTCACCACGGCACCCCACCACCCCTTCCACCACCATTATCCTCAGATAAGAACATTTGCTCTTATCTGCGGATTTCACTATCCATGGGGGATCCCAGAACCAATCCCCCGCAGATACAGCAGACCTCCTGTACCTTCAAAATAGGCAGAATTGCTTGTGCTATTGCCCTTACACAGCCATGTAACACAGTAAGTTTCTGGCATATAAATCTCACCTTTTTATTTCTCTTATTTTATTCATGTTTTTTGCGAAATATTCTTAATTTCTCGGGATTGTTGAAATGGCCGCTTGATAAGTAGCAGACAGATTATGCCTAAGGCCCCCCCACACACACACACACTTTGTTGAGAGAGGGGTGTTCAATACTCACATGAATACTCATGAATGTGAGTATTCGCACCTCCACCAACAAGGCCATGGCTAACGACTCATACTTTATGGTGTTGGGAAGGTTGTAAAGGTGGGCCATTGCCCACCTAATTGGCCTGTTGAGACTATTGTTCACCTTAACAAGCCTCTTCAGGCCATTGTTCATCTTAAGAGCCTATTTCAGACTAGGGTGACATGAAATCAAAGTAAACTATAAAATGGAGGACTCGCAACTAGCTTTCCTCAGACAGTTGAAGCTGTTTGGATGAGCAGCAAAAACGTTTCAGTCTCTCAAGGAAAGAAGTCCATGACTCAACTTCCAGATCTCCATATTTGATGGAGTAAAAAACTGACTCAAGCACTGATGCCAATGTCCAACATGAGCCACAAATGGAGGATATTTGGCTTGTGCATTGCATCTAGACGTTCTTAACACCCTTTGCATTTGAGAGTCCACATCTGTTTTAAATCAAGTTTAGAAATATTCCTCTATATAGGATCTCCTTAACTGGTCAAGTAGAAGACATTCCCCTTGTCTGTTATTGGGACAGGACCATAACTCAATAGCAGAGCATGTGCTTTGCTTATAGAGGCTTCCAGACTCAATCCGTGTGTTCTGTAGCTGAAAGGATTTCAGCTAGTAGGACTATTAGAGGAAGCACACAGCTTGGAAAAGTTAATTTTTAGGAAAACAGGTGCCAGAATCCTCTAGGCTAGCCTTGACACTGGCTAGAGTGGTTTGAGGATTGGGAAACTGAAGTAAGTTTTCCTGGCTCTGAGAAAAATCATCTGTCCGCAAGACTGGAGCGTAGCTGTCTTCTATGTTATTGGCCAAGCAGCCCAGCGAATTGGTTTAGATTTAAGGTTGATTACTTAGATATCTGCCAGATACCTCTTTGTGGTTGTTTACCTATCTAAGATGCAAGGGCAAGTGCCTCGGAAAGATGAATGTGACATGTTCACATTTGACGCACCTACTTCCTTGCCACTGACTTGGCTGTGCTGGGTGAGCAGCCAAATACAGAGGAGGAAATAACAGTGTTAAAAAAATTAAAAACCACACTGTTGCTAGGTCGGTTTAGACGTGGTATTGGTTCGGATGCATGTTTATAATATAAACTTTATATTAAATACTAAGTTGATATGATTTGTATCTTGGCTTGTGCATTCAAGCTCTACTCCTCCTGTGGTTGTTCGGTAGTTAGCTTGTTTATACTGAAATGGCTCCAGTATTTAGTTGTCCTTTTTTTATAAATGCATTTGGTGAGTTTAGAAACAGTGGGGAATTTCCCGTGGGTTAAATATTTCAGTTCCTGCTACCATATGGCAGCATGTCAATTTGTTTTTCAGTTGTGTTCCTTATGATGAACACACGCGCCTGGCATAGGATCTGTGAGATTTTCTGATTGTCTCGTCACTTCTCATTCTGGAATGAAATATATAAGGAACAGAAATGGCACATTGAGTTGCTTTGAAATCCGGTACAGTGCACCCCCGTATTACAAATGGTTTGTATAACATAAAATCTCTACAACATTAAAAATTCTGCCGATAGGGAAAATTTGCTTAGAAGAATTGCCTATGGGGCCAATCCATGTGTGTTGTGTCGTTATAGTCGTGACTGACCCTTCATGACCCCATGTCCATGGAGTTTTCTTGGCAGGAATACTGGAGTGGTTTGCCAGTTCCTACTTCAGGTGCCTACAGCACCTGGTATTCCTTGGTGGTCTCCCATCCAAGTACTAACCAGGGCCGACCCTGCTTAGCTTCCGAAATCAGGCGAGATCGGATGTGCTTAGGGCATCTAGGCAAATCCATACATCATAAAAATGGTCACAATTAGAGATTACTACATTTTCAATTCATTTCTGTGGGAAATTTGTATAAAGGAAAATTTGCTTAACAAAATTTCATTTGGAACCAATTAATTCCTTTATACAAGGTACCACTGTACTTCGATTCCCTGTTGTATCATAATCGGGCCCACCCTCCAGTGAGATGGTGTGATGATGACTGTGGTGTCATCTATGATGGAAAACAGTGGGCGTTTTCCTTGTTTCCACCTTTGATGTTGTCATTCATACTTCTAGGTGGCATGGATTCCTTCCATCTTCTGTATCTGTCATGCATTCTTTGAAAAAGAAAAAGTACTGAAATGATAACCCAAGTGACATTGTGTATTCCAGTTTGGATCAGTTGTGTCATTCCCACACCTAGTATCAAATGTTGGAACTTGAGAAGGGAAATGTGCTTCCCAACAGAGAATGCAGTCTTCTCTCTCTATTCTCTTTGCCTGATTGTATTCAGCTACTATCCGGCATTTGAGAGACAGTTCATAACCAAGATTTGTGTGAGACAGTTTGCAAAGCTGCAGTTTCAGAAACATGAAAAAAGGAACATGTAGGGTAGAGTGATTTCTCTTTGCTTGTGTTAGCATTTGTGATGGAATCTAATCTCCTTCCCTTGGTCTGCTTGAGATTGCTTTTATCATACTATGGATGTTGCTTTTCAATGGGGTAATGGAGGTCACTGCAGAAGCTGAAAACACAAACAAAAGCTACAAACAAAAAGTCACAGGAAAGATACTGCTGGTCCTGTTATTCACAGATGGTATAGTTCTGCAGAGGGTGGGGATTGTTTGTGAAAAAGGTAACCAGTTGTCTCCACCTGTCCATGTTGTGCATGGGAAAGGGGGTGAGTGAAGGAAAGAAAGGCATGGTATAGTTCATACCCCTGCAAACACACCATATGGTAGGTAGTGCAGAAGGCTAGGAAGACCTTGGAGAGCAGCTTCCAGTTAGGAGCCCTCCTTGAAGGTAGCTTCTTATGCTCAACTATACAGCAGGTTAGCATGCAGAAATGGGAAATGTATCACCTTCCAAATTAGGAGCTGGAAAAGTTTGTTCCACCCTGCATGGTTGGTAGTCATACTGGCTCGGATGTTCTGGGAACTTTGATTCAGCTATGACTCTTCTCCAATCAGAGCTCTAGCTATTATGGGACTGCGTCTCCCAGTAGCCCTAAGCCGGCAGAGACAGTAGTGGTGAATCATGGGGACGAGTGTGCAATGAAGTTGGAACAGTCATACGTTGCCCATTCCAGCAGGAGTGAGTCCTTTTCAGTTTTGGGGCCACCTTCAAAACGGACCTACAACAAGGTGCTCATTTTTAATTCCACTCCCCTCCGCCCCCCTCCCCCCCGGCAAAACAACTTCATGTGTCATGGTCTTTCTTGGTGAACCTCTCATCCTACGTTATAAGTCTTCTACTTCTCATTAACTCATTAACATCATCATTGAAGGTCTTCAACTGTCAATGAAAGTCATAAGCATGTCTGTTCGATCATGGTCTCATACATACTTCTGCTGAAAGAGAAGGGATGCAGAACTAATATATGGAAAATATAGAGAAAGAAATTGCTATTATCATAGCCACATAAATTGTGTGGCACTGATTCGTTCCTAAGCAGCCATCAGGTTTTGGGGCTCATTGCTACTAGATTCCCTAAGTCAGCACATTCAGTGGAGGTGTACAGGATGAGACAGTCTAGAAGCTGTACCCCACCCCACTCTAAAAAGTAATGCTTCAAAACTGTGGCAGTGACACGCCAAGAAGTTCCAGTCAAAATTGTCACAACAACCAGCATTGCATGGACTCAACAGCTGCAATTCTTCAGAACAGTTTTTCCCCTCAATAATGCATTTCAGGAGTGAAGTGTGTCCTTATTTTCATCAAGAGAAAAATGGTCTGGTAAAGTATGTCCTTATCGGCCATGTCCTGGTTTGTCTCTTTTGAGTCTCTGAAAAAGGTGAAGCATGCAGAGCAAAAAAAGGACAGTATAATTGGGAGAAAAACATGTTAGAAGATAGGGATGGGGCAGAGCTTGGAAAAACAATGTAAAGAAGTTACTAGCTACAAGGAAAATAGTGGCCTTAGGTAATTAAACCTAGTAGTTGCAGTTACTGTACTTTTAGTGTAACTTTTGCTTATGTGAGAAACTCTTAGTTACTGTCCAAAGTAACTTTAAAAGAGCATTTAAGACATATTGATAGGCATTTTTAAGGTTTTGGGTTCGTCAGTTCTAAAAGGTAATGGAATTCTCTTTTTGTTTACATCTTTGTGTGTGTGTGTGTGTGTTTGTGTGTGTAAGATGCAATATCAAAATTGGCCACCAGAGAAAATTGCTCGATATTTTTCTGTTCTGTTATTATTGCTACAGCACCACATTTAATAGCATGCAGTACAACAGATTTTTAGAGCGTGAATAATGGCAGCCTGGCTACCAAGAGATAGGTGGATGGCTGATTTCCTCCTAAAATGCAACACTCTGAGCTCTGACTGCTTACTGATATTGAAGAAAGGTTGTACTGCTTTCCTGAGTTGATCATTTGTTCCAGCACAGCCTTTATTATTTAATTATTGCTGTATTTTCCAGGTTCTTGTTCTGTAGCCATGCAAATGGCTTTGTGATTTGTAGAAAGGAAAAACTACTTAAAAATCCTGGAAGAGGGTGGCTCTCTGTTTGGGATCCACTTTTCTTGGTGGTACGGAAGAAGCACAGGTTGTTCTGTAATTGCCAACAGGAGAAGTTTTGCAACATTCTGGGAAGCATGGAACATTTATGCTTCAAGGCAGGATACTGGAATATGAGTAATTCTAATCGTCTGATCAGGTTACTTAGCTCACCATCCTTTCACCTAGATTAGTATCTTTCCACATGTTTTACAGCCCATACCCATGCAACTGTCGCAAGGGGAAGTGTATGTTTGTATCCCTGTTTCCATGCAATTTGCCTCTCCCCCTCCACTTTATTTCATTGCCTATTTCTGCCAACCATACTGTATTTTTCCCCCAAGGCTAGTTCCAAGAATTGATAAGGTCAGTAATTGCATTCTTGTTTGGTTTGTGTTCTTGCGTGTTCTTGTTCAGCTTCCCTCTGTGTAATGATTTTAGCCTCTCTGCCATTTTTAGCTATACTCTGGGAGAATGTTTAACTGCGAAAGCAGGAAGAAGGTGATCTGTTGTTTAAATAAGTGGTGGTGTTGGACTCCAGTTTCCAACAGTCCTAGCTACCATGGCCAGTGGTTAGGCATTAGAAGAGTTATTGTCCATCAACATCTAGGTGGCCACAGTTTGTCCAACCCTGGTTTAAAAGAAATAATCCCTTCACAAATTTGGTTTAACCAAAGCAATATACTTAAAGTTTCTCCAAATGTGGACCTCTTATTTTTATCAAGATGTCTTTCTATAAGGCAAAACTTATATACAGTAATACCTTGGTTTAAGAGTGTTTTGTGAGAGGAGCAAACATTTTTTCTAAGTTTTTCCTTGATCAAAGAGTAATGTCTTGCAGTACAAGCACTGGATCAGGTCACATGAGCGCAAAAGAGCCAATGGCTTTTCTCTCTCTTTCATTCCCTGCTGGATTGTGGGTGATTGTCTGGAATGTTGCATCTCAGGCAAGCCTCAAAAGAAGAGAGAGGAGAAAGGAACAGAGGTCTTCCTTCCACCAGCCATGAAGGTTTTCAACGGCAAGTGTAGGATAGGGGTTTGTTTTATGTTTCTTTATATATATATATTTATATTTTTATTTGTTTCCAATATTCTTTCTTATTTTTCAAACCATTTCTAGACATGGGGCAACTAGTCAAATTTGTATATGGATACAAATTGCATTTTATTATATTCACATCCAAAACACAGAGGAAAATCCAGTTATTAGTTCCAAGCAGAGCAGATTCCGCAGCCAGGTACTAAACCATGGTGTGGATGTGGATTTCTAGCCAACTTCTTTTGTGTGTTTTGACATTTTGTGTGTACAATATGTGGTCTATGGGACTCCAGAACAAATCATCTGAGTTTCCATTATTTCTTATGGGGAATTTTGCTTTGATATAATTTATTTATTTATTTATTTGGGAGTGTTTTGGTTTATTGCTTGTACCTGGTCAAGTGGCTGTTGCTTCTTCTCAGGGGCAAGGCTTTGTGCTCCTCAGCTTTCTAGGCTGCTAAGCAACAGGAGTCAGATTCAGGTGGTACAGATGTTGTTGGACTCAATTCATGTTTTACTCCCACATAGTCAAATTCCTCAAAGTCTTTTAATGAAATGCTAATCTGTTGTAATCAGATTGTGTCAGCCTGAGTGAATCAGGGATTGGTAATGTGATATAAAATCCTTCCCCGTGAAGGTCACCAGCTCGCACTGTGTTCTGTGTTTGTAAGGGGCGGGGGCAACGTGGTACGATGGTTAGAATAACCATTCCCAAAGGGATGCCCTCCAAGTGTGTTGCTGGAGATTGTGGGAGTTGTAATCCAAGACAGTTGGAGACTTCCAGGTTGGAGAATCCTGGATTAGAGAGAGTCAAACGTCGATTAGTTAGTCAGATCCACACTCATTTATAAAGCTGGGTTGTGAAAATGGAGTAGAGAAGGATTCTGGCAAAGGAGGCTGAGGCTAGGGAAGAACATAAGGGTATAATATATAGATGATAGAATAATAGAATATCATGGAATAATAGAGTTGGAAGTGGGCTATAAGGCCATTGAGTCCAATGCATCAGTCTTGTGTAATGCTCTACCCTCTCAGTCATGTTTCTAGGCTGGTTCACTTTTTCTTGGAAGAGGTAATTGTCAGATCCTGTCCAATTATGTGCAGAATTTAGATGCAGTGGACCTGATGCTTCTTATATAATCCCGAAGAGCCTGACTTATTGGAAGGTGTACACACGCAGCAATTCATTCCTCCTGACATCTGAAGCGCCCTCCCTCCCCCACTTCCACTCGTCTGCAGTACATCTACAGACGAGAAGTGTAAAACTCAAGAGCTTCCTCCTTCAGTTTCTTGGAAAATTAGATGAGGCACTGGCCTCAAAATAGACCGACAGGGAGAGCATCAGGAATGCTTAGCTGTGGGAATATTTATACTGCCTGTCTTTGAACTGCTTGCTCCCATGTACTTGAGAGATTCAACACAGCTTCCTGCCAGAAGACACAGTGTAATTCCTGTGGGTTCCCTTTGCACGCCACTGTGCCTTGACACATTTGCAAAATGGTGGCCTTCCTAAACAGTGTGCCAGGCCGGGATCGAAGAGAACAAGAGTTTCACTCATCGTATCAGGCTCTGTTGTACAAGAGTACAAAGGTGGAGTTAAATAGGTCACTGAAATGCTTAGTAATTTTGAGGATAGCTGGAGAGAAGGAAGGCTTGCAGAACAATTGCTGGATTTAAGAACATCACCAAAATTATTTCTCAGCAGTGGGCAGGCGTGCGTTTTTAGTCTGCAGTACTGCTGGGAAATTCTGGGCTTTGTAGTCCAAAAACACAAGCCTACATTTCTCTATTGTTTGTTAATTATATTTGTACCCTATATTTCCTCCAGTGAGCTCAATGTCTCTTCTACTTTATCCTGACAACAAGTTTTTCAAGTGGTCAGGCTGAGAGGGAATGACTGGCCCTAGCCCTGAGGCACCCTGTGAACTTCATGGTGCATGAGGACTTGGATTTTCCAAATCCGAGTCCAGTGAATTAACCGCTACACCACACTACCTCTCACTGTACTCTGATGTAGAACCTCTGAATTCTGTGATAATTAGAAGGAGTACTTTTGTCAGAGAGGAGCTTAAATCGGTTGCTTTTTGGTCTAAAGCTTTCCAGCATCTCCTGGTCAGCCTGATCACCAGCCACACTCAGTAGAAGAGTCTGAAAATTGTAATTTTCCAAGTTTTGTGGCAGAGGCCAGCAATGGTGGCAGTGTGTTTTTCACAGTATCCCAGAGAGAGGTGCCTCCAGGAGCCCGCTAAATGCCTTCACTTCGTAGCGGGCCAGAGGAGGCACCCACCCCAGAGAGGTGCCTCCAGGAGCCCGCTACCCTCCCTCCCTAAACCAGTATTAACGACAGACGAAAAAACGACAAACTAAACGACAAATGTTTGAAAAATTTTGCGACAAACGGAAACGAGCCGAAACGGGCCGGCTCCGACACACGACAACTCGAAACGTCATTTTTCCTAGTCGTGCCCATCTCTAGTCATTTTTTCTAGCATTTCTACCAGAAAGAGCCGCACTAGGGATGGGCATTTTGTTTCAGAACCAATAGGTTAAAAAACGAACCACGCAAGCCCTGGTGGTCCTCGAAACTGGCTGATACACACAGGTCCTCAGAACCGGCTGATACCTTTCTCATGCAGGGTTAAAATCCAACAAGGAAGAATGCTGTGATATCATCTGTGCTAGATCTGTGATGCTGGCCAATCAGGAGCTGTGCAGGGACAGGTACTATCCCATCTCCCTCTCTGATTGGCCAGCAGCACGAAGCAGGAAAGATGACGTTGCAGCATGCTTCCTCATTGGATTTTAACCCTGCACGAGACAGAGAAAGGTAAAGCAATTGGGTCTGCGTGTATCAGCCAGTTCTGAGGACCACCTGGGCTCACATAGTTTGTTTCGTAACCTGCTGGTTCCGAAACAAAATGCCCATCCCTAGGCCACACTTCTGTTCTACCAGAAGGAGCCGCACAGCCTTATAATGTGTGATTGAGCCAAGTTTGTTATGGGTTGATGCATCTTTTTGTGAGACTCTTCTAGCATTAAAGAGTCATGTTGTTAAGTCGAGCTTGCAACTTCGGGGCCTATTAAGTTAAAAATTATAAAATTTCAAGAAACATTGCAACCTTGGGGTGGACCGCAGATGTTCCTGTTTATTTCTCGGGAGAAAATTGTAAAGTACACAAATATTTAGTTCTGTATCCCCTGCACTTATTTTTTCTGCCTTAACCATAGAACATCTTGGAGTAGCTCAGTCATTTACGCATCTGGCTACAGAGCCAAAGGTTGGGAGTTCACTTCTTCTCTGTGCCTCCTTGATGGGGCTGAACTGAATGACCCATAGGTTCTCTTCCAGATCTGCCTTTCAAATATTATTACCGTATTTTCTCGTCTATAAGACACCCTCCATGTATAAGCCGACTCCCAATTTTCCAGACCAAAGTAACAGTTTCTCTACTGTGTGGTTCTCTCATCGGCTTACCTTACTTGCCTGTATAAGAGGACTCTAATTTTTAGTCTAACAATTTTAGCAAAAATATAGTCTTATACATGGAAAAATACATTGTTGTTGTTGTTGTTGTTGTTGTTATTATTATAGTTAGCATATGGACTCAATGTCATTTGGGCATACGTGTGTAGTTGGAAAATATAAAAGCTTTAGTTTTGTGCAATTGCAGTTAGAATACATTCTATACGAGAGGGAAAGCAAAGTGCTGTTTGACATGTAAACCGCCCGGAGTTCCCCACCAGGAAGACGGGCGGTATATAAATCCCACAATAAATAAATAAATAAATAAATAAATAAATAAATAAATAAATAAATAAATAATGCCAAACTCAAAGCAATGAAGCTGCAGTACTTTAGTTCTGTTCCACACACTGAAAGAATGCAGTCTGGATGTTTTATATGCCTACAGTATGCACTGGAATTATTATCTGATTTTGTGGCTGTCTTACATATTATTGTTTGTACTATGTAGCCTCTACCATTTTCAGCAAGAAGGACTAGGTTAATCAGCTTGTTTTCTTAGATGAAACATTTGTTGAGGGCTTTGTGCAAAATCCCCCAATTTTTATTGTTTTCTTTTTTCATTCACATCTCTTGATAATCAGGTGCAACCATTCCCTCATCTCAAGGGAGGAGCAAATGATGTCTCCGAATGGCGCTCATTAAGTAGATTGCTTTTGTGAGCAGGGAAATCATTAGGCGGTGGGTTAGATCCATTTGTGATTAGATTTCAGGCCAGTTCTGTCCACTAATAAGCTGAAAGGATTAAATATGTAGATGCCATGAAACCTCTTACTTGCTGGAAGAGGATTGTTAGGAAGAATCTGGTTGGTTGGAAAGTGGAAGTGAGCAGATGGGCTTGGTTCTAAAGAACTAAGCGACTAGTCTTCTGTGACCCCAAGGTTTTTTTGGACACATTTTACCAATAATGCTTTTTTTTTTTTTTTTTGCAACTGAGGAAAGTGTGGTAGCTACCTAGCAGTACAACGGGAAGATGCAGATGTGTATTAGCCTAAGCTTATTTATTTATTATTTATTTATTTTCATATTTATATACCGCACCTATTCCCAAATATGGGACTCAGGGCGGTTCACAACAGGCAATATAAAACACTTTAAAAGTCAAAACATCACCTAAGCAAATCACAGAGTAAATACAATCAGGCGGGCCAAAACTGCAAACAAAAGACCGGGAAAGAAAAAGGAAAAAAAAAAACCTAATCAGTGCCAAAGGCTTCACGAAAGAGTACCGTCTTTAGATTTTTCCTGAACGATGCTAATGATGGCGCCTGCCGTAACTCACTCGGGAGTTTGTTCCAAAGAGTAGGCACCGTGACCGAGAAGGCCCAACCACGTGTACTGGATTTGCGGGCTTCCCTCGGGGTGACGGTCCGACGTGAGTGGGCCAAAGAGGATCGGGTGGGTCCGGCCAGATCTAATTGTCGGGAGAGACGCTCCGCCAAATAAGCAGGGGCCAAGCCATGGAGGGTTTTGTAAACCAAAACCAACACCTTCTGGTTTATTCTACACAAAGAGCATTCTCAAAAGAATTGTCTTGCTTGAACTTAGTCGGGGAGAAGAGGAAAATAACATGAGGCATATACAGTCTTCCGGCAGCACATAACTTAGCTCTCAGTTCTCTGACCAAAGTCTCTAAGGCATCCTGAGCTGAAGCTGTACATTTGCACTGGAGCTACCCGAGCAATTTGCACTGGAGCTACCCCAGAATTGATATAAAACTGGGTTTATTTATTTATTTATTTATTTTAGAGTATTTTTACCCCACCTTTCTCCTTGGAAAAGGACCCAAGGCAGCTTATAGTAATGAGGGACAATATAAAGTCCAGTTCAATTAAGACAGGGCTGTCCAACTTTGAACAGGCTGAGGTCTACTTTTTCTGGACGAAAGTGCCTGAGGGCTATTACACTAAAACCTCTACTTATGAATTTTATCTTCTCTGAGCATATGCTCATAAGTAAAAAAATTGTAAGTAGAGCAGCAGTTTCCCAACAACTCAATTGGTCACGACTCACGAGACAGTGGCACGCCGATCATCTGGCCGGTAGGGAGAGCAGGGAATGTGCCATGGCCCTTGCATTGCCTCGTTCGGCTGAGACAGTGGGCTGGCAGACCCAGAGCTTTGCTGGGACACTGGTGGTCCTTGGGATGGAGGAGGGAGGGGTAGAGAACTTAACCCCTCACATTTTTAATTGATGGCTGGCGGGCTACTTTTGAACCCTTCACGGGCTACTGGTAGCCCCCCAGTCTACCTGTTGGGCAGCCCTGAATTAAGACATATTCAAGTTTGAGAACAGGGAATAGAGGGACATCTTACAGCATTAAATGACAACATTAAAGCTACAAGAGATTGCGAGCAGTTATAGAGTAAAAATTCCATGTAAAGTTATGAGGGATGGAAACTAACATTCAAAACATAGTGTCAACGCAATCACACAAGGTTGTAAGTGGTTATAAACACAAAGCCTATGTGATCATGTCTAGTAGATTCATATAAAATAGGTAGTGTTTGTAATTCCCTTTGATATTTTTTTTAATTTCCAAGTATTGGTGAATTTATTGCCCTTTTTGGTGTATTTGAGAACCCCTGAGAATAGATGGTGGTTGTGGCAATTTTCGTAAGTGCCGGTATTAATAATGCCACTTCAGCTTTTATCTGATTGTTTTAATGGATTAGCCTATTAGTCAATTACATGTTGGAGCCTTATCTAAGATGCATGAATGGGCACAAGGTTATATTTCAAGAAACGTATTTTGATTATAGTAAAACCAGTTTGGCAGTGGAAGAAAGAAAGGGAGGAAATTGTGAGATCACCCAGGGGCTCAAGGTAAAAAACTGGATTGAAATAAACCGAAAGGGTAGTTTGTTGTTGTTCCGTATCTCACTGAGGTTTACAAATCAATCAGCACTTAAACTTATGTGAAGAGCTGCACATGTAAAGTGATGTGATACTGAGTTCTTCTGAACTCTTAATGGTTGGAATGCCAGCCAGGGTCTAATTGAAGGTGATCTATTTTCTCTAATGTGAATTGAAAATGCAAAACAGGGTTTATACAGTAGACTTAAGTTTGTAGTGTGTTCTCTTGATGATGAGTGTTGATATCTAGGTAAACTACACTTGTATTTTAATGCTCACCTGGTAGCCATGGGTGACAGGGTAGAGAGGAGGGCTAGAAAGCTCTGGATCTCCTCTGCACTCAGCAGGCTGACCAAGAGAGCTGTCCCATTTTCCTGCATGGGACACAGAAATAAAGCTTTCATTTTTCCTCTGGCAAAGCTTGTCCGGCTGTTATAGGAAGTATGTTTTCATTTCTCCATATAAATGTCTTGTGGTATGAGTAATCTTGAACCTCTGTATGTGTTTTCGCACAACTCAAGTTAGACCAAGCCCTCTTGTGGTGTGTTCCCTGCAGTACTTTCTGTTCCCTGGTGACCTATTTGGCCAGCATACAGTTGTCTCATTATTGGTTATTAGGCTAATTTGTGTGCTTGGGTCTAATGATTTCAGCTGTAACTAACTAGCTAACTTAATTAATTAGTTCATTTTTTTGTTTGTTCGTTCAGTGTATCCCCTGGCTTTGAAGGTATGAAGGAACAGGAGATCTGCAATAAAATCATGGCTCAGATGCTGGAACACTACCATGCCCTCTTTGAATCGGAACACCCAAAGAAGGAGAAGGAGATGCATCCATGTGAGGAGCTGGCGAAGATTATATTGGTAAAGGTGAGTTTTCAAACTCTTGCTCTTTCTGTTTCTGAGCTGTTTTCTTGGGTGGGATAGGATGCCACTTTGGAGGAACAGTGCACTGTGAATATGTTAATAGTTCTGAGTTTCTCTGCTTGAGATGGGAGAAGCTTTAAGTTGGGCACGTTTATCGGCATTCTTTCTTCCTTTCTTCTTCATTGTGATGTCAGCTCCAAGTGCATGCTGCAAAAAAAGAAGGTCTTTCTCTGTTGGGGTGTCGGCCCCAAGTGTTTGCTGCAAATGCTTTTCATCAGTTCTCTCTGTGTGCATCAAACTTGCCCATATCAGGCTACGGTCAAGGATGGAATAGAGGCAACATGGCAGGTTCTCCTTTGTGCACCTGACCTCTCACTGATTTCATAGAATCATCAAATCATAGAATCATAGAGTTGGAAGAGACCTCAAGAGCCATCTAGTCGAACCCCCTGCCATGCAGGAACCCCATCACAATATTTCTGACAGATGGCCATCCAGCCTCTGCTTAAAAACCTTCAAAGAAGGAGACTCCACCACCCTGTGTGGCTGCATATTCCACTTCCGAACAGCTCTAACCGTCATGAAGTTCTTTCGAATGTTCAAATGCAATCTCTTGTCCTGTAGTTTGAAACCATTGCCCCGAGTCCTAGTCTCTGAACCAGTATACAATTGGGTACATGAAGGAGAGCCTTGTGAAGAGAGAGATAGGATCATGTGATTGCCTAGAGGAGTGTCCAGGAAGGGAAAAACTACAGATGGAATTGCCCTTCCACGTTTGTTTTTTTCTCCAGTTGTATTTCGGTCCACATGTTTTTGAGAAGCACTCAGCATAAGGCCTGGCTACTAGCCCTGGTGGCTGGGTGTGTAAGTGTTGCAGCTTGTATATCTGAAGGCGCTGGATTGCCTGCCTATAATCCCCTTCCCTAGTTTGCATAATTTCTCCTCTGCTAGTCTAAAGTTCATGCCATCAAGTTTAAAGTAGTAAACATGGGTGGTATAAGTTGAACAGGGCATGTGAAGGCATCTCAATCAACATCCTGATTGTTTTCCATACTTGATTCTTGTTGAAGAGAACATTTTCTTCTCACAGATCACTTTATTAAAAAAATCTGTTTGTGTCAGGAAGACATATTTAAATGAATAGGAACGGGGTGAGCAGGACAGTATTTTATAGATGAAAGTTGGTCACCTCATGGGTACTTCACCTTTGGTATCACTTTTAACTGCCGGGCAAGGGAGTCTGTCACTTTGCTGGCTATGCCAAGCCTCCTCGTCTGAAATCTCTTTCTAATTTGGACACACCTCTATATTAGCTGTTCCCACTTTATCTGTAAATAGACCACAGTCATCATTCATGGAGAATGCTGAGCTGGGCTTTCTAAGAAATTCTGGCGAATGGCTCATGATGTCCCATGCTGTCCACATCCTTCCTTGTTCTGTGACTAGTTTTGTACTGTGACAGTGTTGGTCGCAATCACGTGGTTTTGTCTCTGTTTAGTCGCTGTTTCCATGTTCCCACGGTCATGACGTGTTCCGGCTAGGTTGAC
Source organism: Phrynocephalus versicolor (assembly GCA_023846285.1). Classification (NCBI taxonomy): domain Eukaryota; kingdom Metazoa; phylum Chordata; class Lepidosauria; order Squamata; family Agamidae; genus Phrynocephalus; species Phrynocephalus versicolor. The sequence goes on along the minus strand of JAHTLZ010000330.1, from coordinate 11,837,301 downwards.
GTTTTTCAGCAAAAAAAGAGGATGTAACCCAGTCCCTAAGCATCGGCTAATCGAAATGTCGATCTGCAACAGTCAAAACATTGAGAGAGAGAAAAGCTGCCATGTTTGTGAGGGAAACGAAATGGTTGTTGCGTGACAGTTGTTACCACACGGTCTCCTGTCTCAGAACAGAAACCGGAAACAAACCGTGACAAGGGAAAACCCTAACCCAGCGCCAGGTTCAGAACTGTCATGCTTTGATCCCATTTTGAGAGTGTGGTCGAGACAAATTTCAACTGTTGAATGACAGACATGAGGTAAGATTTTTTATACCACTCAGAAGCGGAACACTAGAGGGACAAAAAGGACATGAAGCAACCACCAAAGAGGCAGCACGTGCTATCATCCTATCTATTTCTAAGAATTCTGTAGATGTTCCCAGTGTCCCATAGAAAGGTCTTTCCCCACCACTGCAGTGTAACATCTCTTGACTCAGAACGTGGGCTGCAGTGCTGAGAATATAGCAAAATGGTTTTCATGTATTGGAAACCCATTATAAGCTAAGTTTTCTCATTCTGCTTTCTCATCAAAGGTCAACCATGGTTTCTTCACTTGTTAGCAAAGTGACAGACCATAGTTGAGCTTAGCCATGATTTGGAGTGATGCCTGAATTTGTATCAGTAGCACACAAAGTGTTTGGCGAGTTTGCTCAGATCTTTTCCATGATCTGCTACCTGATCCTTGTTTTTTAAAATAGAGATGCCAGAAATTTAACCTGTGACCTTCTACTTGCAAAGCTGTACCTCTGAGCAACAGTTGCTCCTTGCATACCTCCAGTCTCTCTGTCTGGTTAAACTTAGTACATTCTGAAAAATAGTAAAAATCTAGAATCTATGATGTGTATCCAAGATAAATTTACATGATTACCCCCCCCCCTTGGCATAATTCAAAATAATGAACATTTTAGAGCACATTTTAGCAAAAGATGTTCACAGACAATACTGAAACAAAAGATAAAGCAAAGAAGTTACAGTTAGAAATGATGGCATATTCCCATTTTTAATTCAGTTTTCAATGTATACTGTCATAAGACAATCAAAGGCAAGAAACAATGGACACCTGAAGCAAACTATAAGGTAAAGAAATATCAATGTTTTGGTGGTGGTTTCTAAAACTACATTGAATAACAATGTCTAGGAAGGCACATGTTCAGCTCAGTGTCTTTTCACAAAGGCGGTTACTTCATGTCCGTTTTGTCTCTGTTAGTGTTGTGCTTAGGAGCGGTACAAAAAAAGTTACTTCACATCTGTCATGTAACTACTGAAATTTGTCTCAACCACGCCCCCAGAACGGGTGCTAAGCGCAACAATACTGTACCTGGTGCTGGGGTAGGTTTTTTCCTTGTCATTCTTTGTTCTTGCTTTCTGTTCCGAGACAAGACACCGTGTAGTAAAACTGTCATTCACAAAACATTCGTTTCTCTCAGAAAACTGTGTCTGGGGTTTTTTATTATTATTTTGATTTTTCAGAAGCGAAATATCGAAAAAGAATTTTTAAGCCCCCCCCCAAAAAAAGGGGAAAAGGAAGCTAGACAATTTCAATGTTTGTCACGGTACAAGCCGCAAGGTAACACTTGTCATGAGACAAGTTATCATGACCATGGGAACACTGAAACAAGGACAAAACCACGTGATTGTGACCAACGCTGTCACAGTACAAAACTTGTCGTGGAACAAAGAAGGATGTGAAGTAACGGCCAAAGTGAAATGGAATGTGTACGTTTGTTATAGTTCTCATATGTAATAAAAGAACTCAAAAGCTAAAACAATAAATATCTGAAATTATATTCCTTGAATATTCCTTCCTAATCTTGTTTGTGAAAATGTATCTGTACTACATAGTTTATAACAATTTGGTCCCACTTACTGTCCTGGCTCCATCCACAGATTCTTGGGATAAGCCATTAGGTCTCTGCTAATGAGTTCTAATGACAGAGAGTTCTAATAAACACTGAAGCTTTCCTGCGAAGTATTCTAAGTACCACTAAGTATTCTAGATTACTCTAAGTATTCTGAGTACCTCTCCAAACTGCAAGTCCCAAGAATCCATTGGATGGATCTGTGATAATTAAAGTGATAGCAGAACATGATAGCTGTGTGTTGTAGAAAACACTCCAAGTTTTTATTCATGGCAGGTTCAGTAACTTTTTAATACCATTTAACACCGACTGGCATAACATTTAATGCCATTTCTTTCATTATTCTTCACCACAGGGGCTACTTCCAATTAAGCAGCAGCAATACAGGAAAGAGAAATAAAAGTGTTTTAGCGAGCCAAGCCCACTGTGTTAATTGCTTATCCTGTCTCTTCACAGGAGGCTAACTTCAACCAGGGCGTGCCAATCATTCTGACAAGTGTTGACAAAGAAGCACCAAAGCTGAGACCAAGAAACAAGGTAGGAGAAAACGGGTGTGTTGGTCGTCACTTTTTTCTATGGTTGCTTTTGTTAGGTTGAATTTTTCGGCATTCTATTGGTGGGGAACGTTTGGCTGGCCTTCCAAACATTTTGCACTTTGATTTTCAGAAGCCACAACCGACACGGCCAATGGTTAGGGATTGTGGGATTGTTGTCCAAAATATGTCTGAGAGGTCAGGCATTTGGCTAGAATGACATGTTTATCTTCCGTATTAAGCTTTTTCTAAGCATGAAGGAACATTCGGTCATGGGAGCTTCCTCTAAGTTGGAAGCAATACAACTCTACCAGATATAGACTGCCTCCTTGAGAATCAATGACAAAGAATCGTTAAGTCTATCATCATGTTCTTTGTACTGGAGTGTTTTCTTCTTTTTCAAATAAAGCGGTGGAAGATGCATTCAAAGAAGTGATATAGAGTGGGAGTTGTTAAGTGTGTTAAGGAAAAAAGAAAGAAAACAGTGCCACCCTCCCCCATTGATTTTCCCCTTGTAAAGGAAAAGTGCAACACAAGGGGAAAAGGTGAGAGAGGAGGGTGATGGGAAACCATAATGAGGAATGGTTTGCACAACAACCTCTTGATTCTTCCATTGCAATCTTTGTGGCTGCATTTTGCAAAGGAACATACTCTCAGAGAAAAAAATTATATAGGATTAGGCCTTGCATGTTATTTAGCATTGAGACTTAGTTCTGCGCCTGCTGAAATGCAAGGTTAAGGAGAGTGCCTCTTCTTTTTGGGAAATTACTGGCACAGTGGGCACCTGATTTGCTTGTTTATTTTATTTTATTTATTATTTACACTTGTAAAGTGCACTGACTTTCCCATAGGAAACTCTGGGCAGTTAACAACAAAGCAAAATATAAAAAGCAGATTAAAAAATAAACAACATGAGCCAAAAACACAAATATAGCCAACAAAGGCAAAGGGCAGCAAACAACCAGACAAGGGTAACTAAGGATAACTAAACCAGGTGCATTAGCGATCACCAAAATGTTCTGTAGTCAATTTTTAAGGCTCTCTTAAATGCTGGCAGAGACTCAGCTAGTCGAAGCTCACTCAGCAGTTTATTCTAGAGCATTGGGCTGACCACCGAGAACGCCTGACTACAGGTAGATAGATACTTTGTGGGCTTCCCTAGGGGTGGCTGCCCAGAGTGAGAGGGCCAGCAAAGCTCTGGTGAACTGGGATGAAGCTGACCGCTGGGAGTTAAACTCCACCAGATACTCAGGTCCCAGGCCATGGAGGTTTTTGTAAACCAAAGCCAATACCTTGAACCTTATTCTGGAGGCAACGGGTAGCCAATGCAGGTGAATCAGAATTGGAGTGATGCGGTCAAATCTGCCCACACCAACCACCAGCCTGGCTGCTGCATTCTGCACCCGCTGCAAAATAAGAATCAAGGGAAGCTCAATGTAGAGAGTGTTACAATAATCTATCCTCAAGATGACCAGCACTTCCACAACCATCCTCAGGGAGTCCCCGCCAAAGTATGGGCGAATCTGGGTGATAAGCCTAAATTGATAGAAGGATGACTTGGAAACAGCTGCCACCTGGGATTCCAGGGACGATGCCAGATCCAAGACAACGCCCAGACTCATCACTCGTCATACCACCCACACTGGAATCAGAGCCATTGTACCTGTTTGCGCCCCCATCCCCAAGGAAGAGAACCTCAGTATTCTCCGGATTGAGGCTGAGCCTGTTTGTCCTGGTGGATGCCATCAGCATACTGATGGCAGCAAGCTCCTATATAGATATTAAACAGCAAGGGGGAGATTGCCGAACCCTGGAGCACCCCACAAGAGAGTGTCCAAGGGGCTGACAGCCCCCCCCCCACCTTACTCGCTGGGCATGGCCCCTGAGGAAGGAGCGGAGCCAGCTCAAGACTAAGCCCCCAATCCCTACCTCAGCGAGCCTACCCAGGAGGATACTATGGTCGATGGTATCAAAGGCCACAGACAAATTGAGGAGGACCAGCAATGTAGTCGGGGAGGGCCCTCAAGTGGTCATCTTGCAGTGTGACCATGGCTGTCTCAGCCCCATGATGTGTTCTGAACCTGGACTGGAAGGGATCTAGGACACAGTATTTCTCCAGAAACAACAGGAGCCACTTGGTGGCAACCCGTTCAACCACCTTGCCCAAGAAGGGAACATTGGCAGTCGGACGGTAGTTGGACATGTCGTCCACAGCCAGGCCAGGTTTCTTAAGAATGGGCTTAATCAAGGTCTCCTTCAGGCGACCAGGAAAGACCCCATCCCTGAAGGAAGCAGAAATAATTGTGGAAGCCCATTCTGGCATGCTCTCCCCAGCAATCCTAATCAGCCAGGACGGCCGAGGATTGAAAGGTGAAGGTGCCGCCTTGCAGTGAGTCAGAGCCCCGGAGATCTCATTGGGAGTCACAGCCACAAACTCAACAAGATGAGGAGACTGAGGGGGTGCAGCGCTAGCGATACTCGGGAACAGGTTAATGGAACTGGAGTCTAGAATGGAACTGATGGCCTCTATTTTGAGCTTAAAATGGGCTGCAAACAACTCACTAGTAAAATCATGAGTTGGAGGCCCAGGCTGGCCAGGATTGGTGAGGTTTCAAACCACCCGGAACAGTTCCACCTGGCAATTTGAGGCCTCACCAATTATCAGGGAAGCATATGATATTTTATCCTCCCCTGATTGCCCGAACGTCGCCTCTGGTCATCATACCAACTGCAGCCCAATTAAATGATGTCAAATCTTTCCTCCATCTGCTCCCAAGCCTCCTCCGTTCTTGTCTCTGCAACAGTGCCTTAAACCATGGTAAGGGGCAGGCTCAGCAGCGGATAAGGCACTTGGGGCAATCCGGTCAACAGCCCGGGCGGCATCCCAATACCACCAGAGCATCAACTGGGCTGTCGACCAAATCGCCCCCAAGCACCTTATCCGCTGCCAAGGGGTGGTGGGGTGGGTAATGTCTACAAGGGAAAATTCAGAAAATTATGATCTGACTGTGACACAGATGGGGAATGCGAATTCCCAACCCTCAAATTTAAGTCTGTGGAAATGGAGGAAAATACCAGGTCCAGGGTATGCCCAGCCCTATGTATGAGACTGATGACATAGTGGGATAGGTTCAGGGAGGCCACGGACCCCATGAAATCCAGAGCAGCTCCAGACAATCCAGACCCAGCATGCACGTTGAAGTCAGCAACCACCAACAGGCGGAGGGGGGGACCTCAACAGTGCTGCTGAGATGAACTTGGAGAGCTCTGGTAGGGACAGTGGAGGATTGCAGGGAGCACAGTAGACCAGCACTATCCCAAATCTATCCCACTGTCCCACCAGTAAATGCAGGCACTCCAGCCCTGAGCACACCAATGCTGTGGATTTGCTGATAAAAAGGGATTGCCTGTAAACAATAGCCACCCTGACCTCCCGACCTGCCCAGATGCTGGACACGAAACCCAGGGAGCACAACTGGGCAAGGGAAGCCTCGCCCTCTTCACCCACCCAAGTGTCAGTAAGGCAAGCCAGGTCGGCCTGCTGATCCATGATCTTGTTATGAACCAACCTGGCATTAACCAGCAAGCAGGACAGGTCGGAGGCATGGTCGGAATGGCTCCCTAGTATGTGGAGGGGGGCCAGGGGATCAGAAAGGGGAACGGGCACCATCTGCCTGATTCTGGTTCTTCTTTCCCGGTTGACCTCCCTGGTACAAAGCGTATCTGCTACGCCCTGGCAACACCAGAATAGGAGCCATCAGGACCGACGATTACTGCATATCACATAAGGGAAGAAAAAGAGGCATACCAGCACAGAAACAAAAAACTAGAAGCCCCCCAGCACCCAACAAACCAGTCGTGCACCACCCGACTCAAGGAAAAGACAAAAGCAATCCAAGGCAACGGATACAAAAAAGTACAACCAAACACCCTCAGAGAAGGAGCAATAAGGTAATAAGAAAGGTGATAACAATAAAAGAATAACAATAAAGTAATAAAATAAAATAAAATACAAACACAAAAGTAAAGCTATCAGATAAACAGATGCAGCCAAGGAAAGGGAGGAGAGTAATAACTCAAAGTTCTAGGCTTTCAGGCCAAAGGACAAGCTCCAGCCAGATGGAAATTCCAGACTCGGCAGGGTGGTAAATTGGCCAAGATGAAACCACAGTCCACCACTGTCCATTCTGCAGGAAGACCACCACCACCTCATTCTCCAACTCCATTGCAATAGTCTTCCCAATGAACAGGGAGAAGGAACATTGCAGCCACAGCATAGAGCCCAACCACCAACAATGCCTCCAGGAGACCAGGCCACCAGACTAGCTGTCCAGGAGATTCCAACTTCGGAGACCCCTCCAGCTGCCTCTCCAGTGAGGAGACACAGTCCTCAGCAGTGGTGGGAGGGAAAAACACGCAGGAAAACGTAGGTTCAGCATCAGTGAAGCACAAAGCCTCAGCTGTATTCTCATAGCCATCTGAAGGTACACGATACGCCAAGGAGGAGATGTAGCCGGAAGAGTCCATGGAAAAGGGATGAGGGAACAGACGCCCCTTCCTATGACGTCAGCCACTCTGATCAAAGGGACACACACACACACACACACACACACACACACACACACACACACACA
>JAHTLZ010000330.1:11799591-11830227 GCA_023846285.1 Phrynocephalus versicolor | reverse complement strand
CACACACACACACACACACACACACACACACACACACACACACACACCATCTCCAGTGCCAGAATCATCTTCATAGCCATCCAAGGGCAGATTTTACAGCAGCATGGTTGGAGCACGCCAGTCAACTCCATGAGATGGGTCCTGTGGCCATAGCAGGACCAAGCAGAACAAACCACTGATCACAATGGAGGAACAACCCAGGGCAGAAAGGCAGTTCATGGTGGATGCAGTTAATGCCTCATAGCTCTCAGCAAAGCCAGGAGACGGCAGGGGTGACAGATAAGCTCCACACAGAGCACCAGCACCAGCAAGGTAGGGGCCGAGTCCAGAGACAAAAGCTAGAGGCTAACTCCCCCCCCAAAAAAAAAATATCCCTGGCCAACAGCAGCTACATAAAGCTTAACAAAAAGTAAAAGAAATAAAAAAAGAGAAGAAAACCAAGACTAGGAGTGGGAACAAACAAACCCTGCCGGTCGCCAGCTTGAGGCTAGAGGTAATATCCTTAGCCATTCAAAATTACTGACACTTTTCTGCTGTCACTTTTCTGCTAGAAGATGGACGCTTACCCATGACCTAGAAAGCTAGCAAATTCTACCCAGATAAGTGTTTCCCCCTTTAAAAATGCTAAAATTCTCCGCCTCCTGAGTTCAAGAGTTCCTCTGGGCTGTGGTCCAGTAGAAAATATGTTTACCTTTGGAAAAGCTGCCTCACTTATGACTGCCCCCTCAACATGCACTACAAAAGTGGAGCTAGCTTAAAGATACTGGCTTTCTCTCACTGCAAGTTCCTGTTTTTTGTCTGTGATGGTTGTGCCTTAATTAAATCTTGCTTTTGCAGGCAGCCAGTAAATGGAGCACCTGGCTTTCAAAGGGCTAGCCAAACAGTAAAGGTTAAGAACATATGAACATAAGAAGAGCCATGCTGGATCAGTCCAAAGGCCCATCTATTCCAGCTTTCTGTATCTCACAGTGACCCCACCAAATGTGTCTGGAAGTGTATGAAACTAGATATCTGTCTCCTGATACCACTCCCCTGCATCTGGTCCTTGAAGTACCCCGGTTTTAAGCCTGGAGATTACACATCTCCATCATGGTTTGTAACCTGCGATGGACTTTTCCTCCAGGAATTTGTCCAACCCCCTTTTGAAGGCATCCAGGCCAGATGCCATCACCACATCCTGTGGCAGGGAGTTCCACAAACTAACAATATGCTGGGTCAAAAAAAAATATTTTCTTTTATCTGTTCTTACTCTCCCAACCCTCAATTTGAGTGGATGTCCCCTAGTTCTGGTATTTTGTGAGAGGGAGAAGAGCACCCCTCTACCCACTTTACTCATGGCTGCATTATTTTGTACGTCTCAATCATATCCCCCCCCCTCCCGATGCCTTTTTTCCAGACTAAGAAGCCCCAAATGCTTTAGCCTTTCCTTCGAAGTGATTCCCTTCAAAGCTGTTCTATAAGCACACGCATGACAAAATGCCCAGCATTTTGTCACCTTGCCAGGAGATTTTCATTGCTCCGCTGTGGCCTTGATGTTTGTTTGCATTCTAGGTTTAATTTGGACAACTGGTGCCTTTGCAGCCCGCCCGTTGCAATACTCAGCCGAGTGCCAAGACTCATTAGTAATGTCCTCTTTAGTTATATAGATACTGTTCTGGTTGTTGACCTTTGAATGTGTGAGGACAGGCTGCCCGAATGGGGCTGGTGGCAGAGGGGACTGTGCTACATATAGCTGTCTCCATCCATCCTTGAACCCAGTCAACCTCTTGTTAAGGCAACCTGAGCATTTGCTTTCCCAGCCTGCTGAGAGCGTCTTTCATTACCGGCAAAGGGGCAGTTCAGAGAATGTGAGCCAACCTTGCCAACGTGAGCTTTCCCGACGCAGAACTGACATGCCCAACGTGCGCTTCTGGCAGTGTCCTTTTAAGTCTCCGTGAGTTCAAGACTGATGGGACTTAGCTGCATCACAGTGGTTATCCAGGAGGCCATAGTCTGTCATTTTCTTGTATAGCAAACAATTTGTATAACATAAAATTTGTACAACAGAAAAAATTCCGGAGATAGGAGAAATTTGCTTAGCATAATCGCCTATGGGGCTAATCTGTACAACATAAAAATGGGACCTCTGTTTTCAATGCATTCCTATGGGAAATTTGTATAAAGAAAAATTTGCTTAACATAATTTCATTTGGAATGAATTAATTCCTTTATACAAGGTACCACTGAAATAGTCTTTCACATGCCAAGAGAGCTCCTACTGAAGTAGGAAACATGATCCCCTATTGAGTTTGCAGTTAATTAAACAAGAATGTGATTTTAATGTGCTGAATATATGAGGAATCTCTAGCACACAGGCTAAGAACCTGCGACCCCTCTGATGTTTTGGTCTCTGACTCCCATGAGCCTTGGTCAACATGCAGATTGCAGACATCCAGATGTTACTCAGCTGCCTCTCCCAACATTTCTCCCTGTCGACAATGTTGGCTAGTCCTGATGGGAGTTGCTGTTGAACAGCTTCTGGAGCAACCCTGCTTCCTTCTTGGAAGGCAGCTGGGAAATACATATGGCAAGCAGATAAAAATGTTGTGTCGATGGAAACTGCTGTGCAACATAATGTGAAGGACCTTAGGTTCTGATATGTTAAAATATCTGTCTGTCTGTCTTTTAGAAGCATATTGTTGCCCTCATTCAGTGAACATCTTCAGAATGATTTGAAATGGGAGTACACTACTTTAGTTTTAACACTATATTGCAGCAGATAACTGACAAATAGTTTGTAGGTTATTAAAGCCCCAGGCTGTTTACGTTCTTTTATCCTTGTTGAATGTGAACTTGCAACGGGAATAGAGTCTTTTTAAAATGGAGATGGCAAAGAACAAGTTAATGCTACCAGATTCCTGCATGTCTACTTTTCATGCTTTCTTTCACTTGCTTCTATGGAGTTACTTTTTCTTTCATTTCCACCCTAAGTAGAACTCAATAACCTTAGAACTACAGAGTTGGAAGGGAACCTACAACCCATCCATTTCCAGTCAAGATGGCACGGAGGAGTATTGAACTCCAAGTCTTTGGCTCTGCAGCCAGATGCCTAACCACTGAACTTCCCAGTAGTAAAGTCAGATGTTGTATTTTAGTAAAAGGAAGATTTGCAAAGTTGTCTGTCTGTCCATCTGTTCATAAATGAATTTGAATGGAACTGAATTGAGTTGGATGTGATACTAACAAGGGAACTTTCTACACCTGAGCTCAAAAAGTAGTAGCCCCAGTAGGTCCCGACTGGGTATAGAACAGGGTTGGGCTGGGGTGCTACAGTACTTGCCATTGTGTAATCTCTAGGCAACAACTCACATGGGCCATACCACAAGCAGTCCAAAATGCAAGTTATGAGCCCATGTGATCAGGCCCTAAATTGAAAAGAGGAGAAACTCTGGTGTCCAGGGAATCATTCACTTTGTACAACTCCTCTGTGAAAATGCTCTGTTTAATTTTTGCCTCCATCATGTAATGTGATTGTCCTTGGAAGAAAACACGTGGAAGCTGGTTCTTTGTCTGCCTAACTCTTTCTCTTTCTCTCTTGATGTCCACTTATAGTTTGTTTGTTTGTGTGCATGTGTTGGGCTGTGTCTGGACATGTCACATGCTTAACGTGGAAGAAAAGTGACTTTCAGCTCAACAAGTTGCATGTTCCTGACTAGCTTTCTTTAATATAAGGTGCAGATTTTTGACACTTTGAGTCCTGGGGATCCTTTTGCTTAATTCGGTCTGTGGTGGTCTTGCTACACAGCCAGCCATGTCTCATGCTTCTTTGCCAGTCGTGACAAAACAAGTTTTAATTGGAAGCTGTGACCATGAACATTCTTTCATTTATCTGCACAGTAGAGTCCATTTAATTTCCTCTGTCAGTTGGATGTTTCTTGCTTCCTTTGAGAAATTGGTACAAGGCAGATCCCTGTTTGATTGGATCATTCTGGAATATGAAAGGTTTTCTCATATTTTCTCATATTTAAATGCAATTTCTGCCGATACACCTCTTCCATGTTTGCTGCCTCTCCCACCCAGCTTCTTGAGTTAGGACTTCCAACGTTGCCATGATATCTCGATTCTGTTGGGGATGTTCCCTGGAAGGTTTATTTCATCTGCCAAACAAAATGCGGAGAGGCATCCATGTGTTTTTATGATCATGTGCACACCAGTGTGGGTGGCTTATGTGACTGTGCTTTTTAATATAAAAAGAACTTTCTCATTTCATTGAAAATAGCTATGCCTTCCCTTTCTTCTTGGTAGAAATAATATGGTGAACATTGCTCATACATGCATGGGAAGGGACTCTGACCCAGGATTGGGAGCACACAGTGCCTGCCTGCAGATTTGTTTTTGGAACAAGAAGCCACAAAGCAAAAAGCAAAGTGTGCTGAGTGCTTATATATAATGTCATAGTACTTAAAGCACTCTCTGAGTGGTTTACAGTTTATTTCTGCAGGCTATACATTGCCCCCTTCCCCCAGCAAGCTGGGTACTCATTTTACTGACCTCGGAAGGATGGAAGGCTGAGTGACCCTTGAGCCAGCTACCTAGGATTGAACCCCAGGTTGTGAGCATAGTCACAGCTGCAGTACAGCTGTTTAACCACTGTGCCATGAGACTAAAATCAAGTATAATATTACTTCTTTGAGATTCCAGTTGAACTCTAAATGTCCCTCAAGTGTGGGATAGGCACACATCAAGACCCTTAACCTTCTTCTGGGTGAAAGAGAGGTTGATGAACTGCCTTTACAATGAAAGACTGCTGTGGTTCACTGTGTTTTATTTCATGTGTAGAAATAAAACAAACTCATTTAACTGCATTCATAAAATGAAGTGCAAACATTGTCCTTTGCAGTGATGTAAGATTGTGTCAGTCTTAGTTTTCCTACTGTCATAATACATGCTTTTTTTAAAAAAAAATCATATTTACAATGAATCTCAGTTTAGCATTCTCATGCACCCTGTGAACTATGAGGCATCTGTCCTTATTCATCTTTTTTTTTTGGGGGGGGGGGGACATTTTGGGCACCCACCATTTCACCAATTTCTACACTAACATTTCTATGCTGATTTTTCCCTGTGTACACTAATCCATGCTGCCTAGATGCCCTAAGCACATCCAATCTCGCCTGATTTTGGAAGCTAAGCAGGGTCGGCCCTGGTTAGTACTTGGATGGGAGACCACCAGGGAATACCAGGTGCTGTAGGCGCCTGAGTAGGAACTGGCAAGCCACTCCAGTATTCCCGCCAAGAAAACTCCATGGATATGGGGTCATGAAGGGTCAGTCATGACTGTAACAACACAACACAACACAACACAACACACACACACACACACACACACTAATCCACACCAAATATGTTCCCTCTTGTATAATCGTATAATTTGTCACAATTTTTAAAGTTCAAACTGAACTATGGAAAGTGTATGTGTTATTTAGTTCTGTGTTAACACTGCAAAAACATGGGGTTCTAGTTTTAGCACAGACTCTATTTGTACTTCTTTTGAAAAATGGGAAAACCTGCACAAAGTTGGCCTGAATGCTTGTGTGCACAATATCTGATGAGATTTTGGATACATGTGTTTTGGCAATATAAAATTCCCACCCATCCCCCACAATAAATGGCAGAATAGTTATTCATATGAGGCAGTTCTAGAGAAATTTGTATAATTTATATCTCTGTAAGAAAGAATCCGTTCCTTCTTAAAGTGGCTTTGTGATCCCTCCCCCTGCTGTTCATTTTCATACTGCATTGTCAGCAACCTTAAAAGCACACGGCTGTGTTGGGAACTGGGAAGGATTATGAAAGATTCAGTCAGAATAGTGGAAATTGTAGAGTCCATTTATTTTATTAACATTTATTCTAGTCTTAACCTATGCATGGTGGGAAGTTGATGATCAACATTTTTTTCAAGTTGCAATAAAATTCATGGACAAATCCACATGCACACATATACTGTATATACTTTTCAATCTTAGCATGACCTCAAATGTATAATGTTAGAGCTCCTTGAATATGGAATAATATTGGATAGTGCTTTTCAGCTAAAACAGGCTATATTTACCGTTGCTAGTGGAAAAATCTAATGAAACACATCTCTTTATAGACCATTGGCAGACTTATTTATTTTTAAAGATACACCACATTGCTTTTCCTTGAACTATCAGCTCAGAACAGAAATTACCCATCCCCATCCTCCACACTGGGAGAAATGGCCTTGCCTTCTGTCTATCGGTCTTTCTAGTTTTATACCAAGATAAAAAGAATCATGTGTTTAATGTTTTAGGAGTTTTTTTTTTAAAGAGAGTGGTCCATATTGCTGGCAGTATGACTGAGACAGCCCGCCCAATTTCACTCCTCAATGAAACACACAGCACGACCTCTCTTGCACAGATGGGAAAAACGGTGGCCCTTCAAATGTTACTGAACTGCAGCTCACCATTGGTCCTGATGGCAAGGTCTAATGGGAAATGGCATTCAACAAGATCTGGAGCACCACAGCTTTGGTTATCCTTGAAGTTATCCCAACTGATTTTGAAAACAGAACCACAGTAGAGTCTAGTAGGGTAGCTCCACCTCTGGTGGCAGAAGGGTCTTAGTTTAAAAAGCTGTCCTTTTAAACTAATGAATTAATTGCTAATAATTCAGATGATACAAGGCAGATTGAGTTCTCACTGCCAAGATGATGTATCTTCCTCAGGCCAAAAGGGTTGGTGAGTATTGCAGTGGAGTAGCATCTAGAGGTCTACAGGCTTCCGATGCTGTTCTTTTGATTGACCTGCAGGAGGAAGGTCATGTGACCCTTAATGCCACATGTTTTTTTTTCCAATGGAAGTCAAACATGTGTTCCTGAATTCCCAGGAAGTCTCCCCCAGAGGCAGCCACTGGGGTCAAACCTACTTAAACCCAGCAAGACTGCTGCCTCATATGCGGGTTGCTGTTTCTCAATATCATGTTTCCCCAAGCAGAGTTGGACTGTAGTTCTCAGACCTCCTTCCTGTTAACCATGCTGGCTGGGAGCTTCTGGGACATGAAGTTCAACAATATTTGGGATCCATTCAGACCACAAGTTTTCAACCTTGTGTATTCATATCCAACCTCACAGAACTGAGTTCCACCATGATAGGAGGGAAGGGGCTACTTATTCAGAGGAAGGGGACTACATGATCACTAGCATGTCACAGTACGAACACCTGGGGCAAGTAGGATCGATAACAACCATTTAGATTTAAAAATGAATTCATAATCATGATATGTATGAAAACCCTGCATCCTCCCAGCTAAATCTGCTGCTATTGGTGACCTGCTGTTGGAGCATTAACCGGTTGTTGAGTACCACAGTTTTAGAGACTGTGTCATCCAGTCCGTGTGCATGCTTATTGACTGCACAAACCCATTTTGGAAACTGCTGATTTCAAACTTCCTTGATAGTGTTAAGATTTTTCTGCATGCCTTTCTTTTTAAAAGAAAGCCCATTAGCTTTCCTTGGAAAGGTTTTTTAAATGCTGCACACTTTAAGGTAAAACCAAGCTAGGGTTGACCAGGATTTTTGTTGTCTGGTAAGAGATACTTGAAGAGTTGTCATCTTTTGTAAAGCATCCGGGAATTGGTGGCAGACGAGGTGAGGAATGGATTTACAGTATAAGGAGTTGCCATTCTGAACTGTTACATTATACAGTATATAGAAAAGCATTTGGCCATCAAAATCTGGTGCAAATATGGATATGCTGTCATCGATAATGAAACGAACCTGTGAACTTTACAGTTAAAAAGTGTCCTGGCAAATGTATTTTATTATTTTCTTAGGTGAATCTTAATATACTTTAAAGCTTTGCACATGAAGTATTTAATATGCTGGCTGCATTAGTTGTGTCACTGTTGGCGTCCAAATAATTTAATAGCATGCTGTCATGGTACAGTTGTTGCCTTTCATCTTTACTCTGGAGAAAAGATGGCAATTATTTAATCACTTTAATGTTTGAGCTGCAGGTTTCTCATGCCTTCCCCTATTTTGTAACAGTTGTGGCTGTTTGCTTAGTCTCTGACAGCAAGGGTATTCATATCAAAATTAGGTGTAGGTTCCCAGTGTTTGCATAGCAGGGGCTGCCTTGGCATTCCGGAACCCACCAGGACCTCCTGGTATCACTGCTGCTATTTAAGATACCAGTGACTTTGTTCAGAACATGATGGGCAGGAAGTGTGTTGTTACAAATTCCTTAAAGTTCTTTGCAGCTGCTTATGGGGTTGTATATCAGAGAAAGAATGCCATGGAGGCCAGTTAGATTTCTAATACGGTCTGGTTTAATTTAATTGTGCGTATTCACGCAGTCACATCAGTACATCCCTGCCCATGCATGGTCTCTCACGCACAGACAATCACACAAACATAAACAAACGTTTAGTTACATCCATTCATCAGTACTTGCATCCCCTACTTCTGGCTGCCTGGGCCAACAAGGATAAGATTGCCCCACCTGGATCCTGGATGTTTCTGTGAGTGTCTGTCCAAATTAGGGCCGCGGAGCTCCTCCTTTTATAGGCTTTTGCCGCTTCAGGGTCGTCCACCTGAAACTGCTTTCCAGCTTCTTATACAGCTGTTTCCTTCCAATTCTTGTTAACTCTTGGTTGTTTATCAGTTCCCCTTCGTTAGTTCAAACACCTGTTTAAAGTGTCTTCACTGCACAGATCACTCTACCTGTTAGATACTTTCCTTGCACAGGTCAGGGGTCTTTGTCAGCAAAACCTTACTCTTGTCCCCCAGCAGTTAGGTATATCCATTGGCCTGGTCTTATCTTAACTAACTTCATTCTTTTCAATTTTTACTTGTGCTATTACCTATTCGTGACATGATGCCTTGTTTTGCAGTAGAACCTTGCTCCCGACAGCTTACTTGGGAGCATGATTCATCTGGGAAGCGAGAGAGGCTCGCCTGCATGGTGTCTTTACCTTCAGAATGTAGGAATCTAACATAGAGTGCACAGGCCACTTCTTGTCCGCCCCATGCTAACTGAACCTGTTCTCAGCGGGATAGACTACTGTACCATAGACACAAAATGGTGGCCGTTCACATGCAAAGCATGTGTGCTATACGTTGGACTGTGTTTTCCCTTCCAGAAGCCAAGCTAGCTGAGACGTTCTAGGAGGTGTCATCTTAAAATTAATTTGTGTAAGCTTTGTTTGTGAGCAGCACCTTATCAGCTCGTCTCACCCTGGCTATGGTTTTCGGAAAAAGACCAGCCAGATTGTCAGGGGAGGTTGCACTCTTGGGACTAAGACAGTCAACATTTTGTAATGGATGGTTCATTCCCTAGGATCTGGTATGCAGAGGAAACGTGCCTTGGAAAAATTTGGGTTCCATTTAGATGTGTTGACTAATTGTTTTCACCTGCCTTCTGTGAGTTTGCCTTATCCTATATAATATACTTCCTCTGTGGTCCCTAAACCTTCAGCCATTCCAGATCTACATCTCATCACCTCAAGCTGCCTTAGGTCCTTTTCCAAGGAGAAAGGCAGGGTAAAAATACTCTAAAATACATAAAAATAAAATTTTGGTCTCACAGACTAGGTCTGACAGAAGTCGATAATCTAAATCTGGAATGCAGGGTTGGCAAAGCATAAACTAGGCATTCTGCAGAAATATTTGCAAACTTAAACACTTGACTCAATTTGAATAAATGTTGAATAATGTTGAAAAAGATGGCTACTGTGACTCTGTTCTCTCCCCCCCCCCCTTTTTTTTTTTATAATTTCCTGGCACTTCAGGGTGACTGGAAGCAGATGTCAGTTGTATTTGTATAAGGCTGTCTTTTGCTCCTTGAAGGACTTACGTGTTTCTGCTTGATTTAGCATGCACATTAATAATGGCAACAATGTCAGTGAGGCACCCAGATTCTTTCATTAGGCTGTAATTCTGGGTCGTGGATATCAAGTATAAAAATACCATAAATGGACAAGAGATCATGATTCCTGCTGATGCATTCTTGGCCTGTTTGGCTGTACGACCACGGACTTCAACAAAGTAGTCTTTCATTATGGCACAGGCATTACTTTTGTCAGAAAAACACAGGAGGGCTTTTTTGTTTTTTTGTTTCTTTTCCCTATTTATGCCCAACACGATGCTGCTGCTGAAACGGACCAATGAATATGATTGACACTTTGCTTCTATTATCAATGGTTGGGTAATTTCAATTGCCATTGCTGTTGAATATTGCGGTGAAGAAGCTTTAAACAAGATGACAGCTTTACTCTGTAAGCAGTATTCGTTTGGAAAGCTCTGGCTCTCCATCAGGATCTGCAATCCAATGTTAACTTCCTTCATTTTATTACATTCTCCTCAGTTGGAGCTGTGTGTGTAAAATTCACTTCTATTTGGGAACACTGGGATTTATCAAGTTCTGATTTGCTCCAGTTCTTTTCCTCTATTGTTGTTGCATCCCCTCATCAGGAGAAGACACTAGAGAAACAAATAAACAAGTCAGTCAGTCAGTCCCCCACGTAGGGTACACAGAGTATTTAATATGTAATGGAGGTGCTCCAAATGAAATACAGAAATAACATGCTTTCCCAGGGCCAGATATCTTGCTGCTTTCTTGCTGTGGAAAATAGAGACTACTGAAAAAGAAGGGCTTGGGTTGAGGGAAGGATTCTCTATCCCTCTGCATCCTCCATATCTCTCCACAATATATGTTGGGGTTCGCACAAGTGAATAAGAACTGTGTATGGCCTTTTGCAGAGCCTTGAAAACCTTTCTCTTTTGCGAGGCCTTTGGAGACCAAGTTTAATTTAATTTTTTCCCCTCCTTTTCCCGCCGCCATCTGCTTTTTGGGTAGCCCTACTTCTATGATTTTTATCAAGCTATACCAGTTTGATCAGGGTGTATTGTTTTAACTTTGTTGTTCTGTATTCGTGTTATGTATACTTCTTGATTTGATCTGTTTTGTAAGCCGCCCAGAGTTCCTTAGGGAAGATGGGCTGGGTATAAATCCAATAATAAAAAATAGGGATTCTTTCTTTTCATTTCCATAAAATGAATATTTAAAATAGGCACAGGAGATGGCGGCCCACATCTGGATCCTGGTGACTTTGCCAATTTAAACACCAGTGCATAAAGAAGTGGGGTTCCCTGGAAGGAACTGGAAGGGCCTTCATAGAGGAGCCACTGAGGCTCTTGTCTGCCTTTCTAGTTTTATTGGTGCATTTATAACGTTCTTCTTATACCACCTCATACCACTTCAAGTAGTCTCTGGGTGGTTTACAGGGTTTTTTTTAATTACAGTATGCAGGCTACACATTGCCCCACCCCCAGCAAGCTGAGTACTCATTTTACCGACCTCGGAAGGATGGAAGGCTGAGTCAACCATGAGTCTGCTACCTGGGATTGAACCCCAGGTCATTAGCACAGGTTTACCTGTAATACAGGCATTTAACCACTGCACCGCAGGGCAGATTCCTGCCTTTCCTCTGATTCCTGCCTTTCCTCTGATTTAGGCTGTCTGTTTTTTACAGTATATCAGGCAAAAAAATTAAAATAATATAAGAAAAACAAAGACAAAAAGTTGTGGCACCTTAAATGACAAGTGCTATAATTGATGTGAATTGTCGGGGATAATTCTACTTCCTTTTTACAGTGTTATTTTTCTTATGCAACTGGCTGGAGGGCAAACCCAACTTTGCTTCCCATGGAAGAAGCTACAAGCTCTTTCTCTTTCTGGTACCGGAAGCTTCTTGCTCCCTTTCTCCAGACCATTACTGCTTCCCACAACCCTGCTTATATTGTTAGATCGAGGGAGGCTGCTTCAGGCAGTTGATTCAAGGCACAGTACCATGAAAGGAGGGCCTATTTGAATGTTGTTATTGTATTTTCATCCATGGGAAAAGTGGTTTGTGGCACTGCCACTAGTGCCCAAATAATGGGGCCAGCCGATGCATCTTGACTTCAGTGGGAAAGAACATACAGTGGATCCTTGTACAGTATAACAAACAGTTTGTATAACATAAAATCTGCCTATGGGGAGAATCCGTGCAACATAAAAATGGGATTACTCTGTTTTCAATGCATTTCCTATGGGAATTTGTATAAAGGAAAATTTGCTTAACAAAATTTCATTTGGAACAAATTAATTCCTTTATACACTGTTTCCCCACAAACGTAATGTTTTGAGCTGATCTGGTTTCTGGACAATTGCTCTTTCTTACACAGCAGGGAGATTGGTGGGACTGGAACAACTATTAGACATTTTCCTTTTAAAGCAAAATATGCTCTCTTCTAGTCAAGTCACCCAGGCTCTGGGTATTGCCTTTTAGCTTGTTTTTTCAAGCAGTGCCATTGCGAAAGCAGTTGAGACAGTGAAAATTCCTGGAGGCCTCCCCGTGGCTGGGACAGGGACAAGCAGCTGGGTGTGGCGGGTTCAGGATTATGTGTCTTGGCTTTACTGTTGCCCAAAAATAACTTGTTCAGGGCCTGCTAATGGGCAAGGGATTGCTTAACATTGGTGTGTAGAAGCTCTGTTCCTCCAGAAACAGGCAGCAAATTAACACCTTGTCTGGAGCCATGCCTAAAAGCTTGGGGGGACATGTCACTGTTAAAGTATATTACCCTTTTACGCAGATAGGGATTTGTTATGTTCAAGGAAATATATAAACCACTAGCAGAGATTAGCAGCGTTGTGGAAGAATAAATGCACTTAGTGATTATGGCGCTAGGAGACAAATGAACAAGGCAATAGAACGTAGTACAAAACTTATATTACATGTGTACACATGACAAAGAGTAATATACAATAACAATACACAAAGCACAGCATATAGAAAAGATACAACAGAGCGTGGGGAAAGCTGCCTCTCACCTTAGGCAGTCTAATTTACATTGGTTTGTATGATTACTTTGTACATAAAGCAATATGGTGTAAGTCAGGCATGTCCAAACTTCAGTCCTCCAGATGTTTTGGACCACAGTTCCCACAGTCCTTTGTCATTGGCAATCTAGGCATTCTGGGAGTTGTGGTCCAAAACATCTGGAGGACTGAACACCCCTGGTGTAAGCCAATCACATACTACATGGGATGAGGTGATTTAGCTATACCACCTGTGCCTAATCATCCTGACCTTCAAGTACTGATGATTTTTTACATCTGTGACCTAGACCTAATACACATTCTTGTCTTGTCTCATGACATAGCATTTTACACAGGATCCATTTTGTAATCTGTTAAATATATATTACAGACATTTTGTCAAAACTACAATCCTTGACAGTCACAATGGAGCATTTAAGTGAAAACCTCAGGTCCTTGAAAATGTCAGCTGTGCCAAGAAATGAAAATAAAGAGGTAGAGCTTTCAGTTCACTGATGTATGTCATCATCATCATCATCATCATTCATATCAGAGTTTTGAAAAGAAACTCATGCATCAAGCCCAACCCTAGACAAGGAGCCAGATACCTAAACCACTGAGGTATTCAGCAGTCAATTGCTAGGATTTCTGGGGTAAATGTGCCTTAAACTGGGAGTTGTAGTTTGCAGTGGGCAGTTCTGTTGAGGCACTGGGGGACAGATTTTCACCCTTTCATGACCCATGGGTATCATCAGGCCCAGAAAGCGTTAAAAAAACTACTTCTGGTTTTCATCCTTTTTATTTTGAGGTCAGAGAGCTGTGGCCCCTTCAAAAATGCAGCTCCTAGATGCTTCCAGGAAAGGCTGGGGGGGGGGTGTCCGTTTGGCTGAACACTTTGGGGCTGGAGGTCTTGGGAGGACCAGTAGCAGGCAGTCATTTCTCTCAGGAGGTCCGGCAGCAGGAGATCAATCAGCCTTCCATCCTTCCCAGGTTGGTAAAATGAGTACCCAGCTTGCTGCAGCGACAATGTGTAGCCTGCATACTGTAATGAAACTGTAAACCGTCCAGAGACTACTTGAAGTGCTATGGGGCGGTATATAAGCAGAACACTTTGCTTTGCTTTGCTTTGTGCCCACTATAGATTAACTTTAACTGCAGACTTAGTGGAATACAGTTATGTTTGTGCCCACTCTGTTGGGGTACATTTTGGGTTCTTATGGAAGCACCTGTTCCTTCAGGGTCACATAAGGAACAGTTCAAGCAGGGATAGCCATCATTCATCTTATACAAATCCTTAAGGGGGCTGAAGTAACCTGAGCCGACATTGCTTCAACAGTATTTTGAAATCCCACTTTGTTGTTAGTATCTGCCAAGAAAGTGTGTGTGTCCATTAGCAGACACCTCAATGAATATGTCAACATGATCCAATGTCAAGGGTTGTCAAGGTTTTATTTTGTTCATTTAAAGCATTTATTTTACTGCTTTTCTGCCCACCAGGACTCCCAACATGTGTGAGAGAGATATAACAGTAAAATGGCATATTGGGCTAAATCCATTTTTTACCAACATTCAACCACTACTGGGGACATGGTGGCTCAGTGGACTAAGGTTTTGAAAACTGTCGGCTGCAAAATCAGCAGCTCGGTGGTTCAAATCCCAGGTGCCATGCAGCGGAGCGAGCTCCCCCCGATAACTCCAGCTCCTGCCAACCTAGCGGTCCGAAAGCATGTAAATGCAAGTAGATAAATAGGTACCACCATAAAAAGTGGGAAAGTAAAAGAGTGTTTCCTTGCAGCCATGCCGGCCACATGGCCACTGACTTGTACAACACTGCCTCTTAAGCTTGGATTCGGAGATGAGCACCACCCCTAGAGTCGGGCACGACTAGCATGCATGGGGGGGGGCTTTACATTTACCTTTACCAACCACTACTATAATAGGACTTTGTTCACCTCTCCAACCCCTGCAGCCCTTCATGGTCCTTCAAACTGCTCCAGATGGTTGCATAGCTCTCCAAAGTATATTGTAAGAATACATGGAGAGGCTGCAGATAATAGATGCAATCTGTCTCTTCTTGGTTCCACTGTTGTTCTTGGACTGCAGCTCCTAGAAACTGCAGCCAGTACAGCCAGTGGTGAAGGATTCTGGGAGTTGCAGTCCAAGAAGACCTGAGTTACCCAAGGCTGGGAACCACGGCACTTTGGTCAGCAGAACATTCCCCACTGGACTCTAGCCCTTAAATACATATAATTTTGGGACAGAGAATGTGTATGCAAACCATATGTTGCTGTATGTGTGATTCGAAAGTACCCAGATACTTCTTAAATGCATTTTCCCACTGTTCAGCTATTGAAACTAAACATTTCATGTACTTTGAAAACCCTGCTAGGGTTACCATAAGTCAGATGTCGCTTCACAGCACATAACACCACCAATGTAAGACAATGAATACACACAAATGTAAGACAACATATAATGCCTAGACACCAACCAGTGCCTATGTTGATATTGTGTACAAGGCTACTTACTTAGTACCTTTATTTTGTGCTATTCCCTTCCCATTTTACTTGATATTGGTGCTTGCATATTTGTTTATTGCAGGTTAAGGTGTCCCTCTATTCAGTAGGACCCCTGTATCCACTGATTCATTATCCACTGATTCAGTTATCCACGGTTGGCAGAGGAAAATAAATAAATAATTCAGCATCCACAAAGCAAGCTACTGCTACAAAGAGCAGCTGTAAAGCAAGCTACTGTGATAAAACAGCAGACGTAAAGCAAGCTACTGTCACAAACAGCAGCTGTAAAGCAAGCTACTGTTGCAAAACAGCCGCTGTAAAGCAAGTTACTATCACAAAACAGCAGTTTTGGGGACATTTTGCCGTTCTTTCTTATCCACGGGTTTCATTATCCACGGGAAGGCTTGGAACCAATCCCCAGGGGATACTGGGGCCCTATTGTATACATAATGCTGAATGCATTGTCTAAATGTGCAAATAAAGACACAGTATTCACTAAATGAGCTATTTCTGCACTATGACCTGTTAATAATAATTGTGTGCTGTCAAATCAGTTCTGGCAGCAACTGTTTCCAGGGTTTTCTAATGTAGGGAGTGCTCAGACATGGTTTACCATTCCCTTCTATCTCTGGGGCTGTGCAGTTTGCCCAAGGCCACAAAGTGTGGCTCGTCAGAGTGCACAAGAGGGAATATAATTTCCAACCTCTAGCTCCTGAGCCAGAAATCAAACTCACCATAAATATTTCCATGAATAACACTACTGATGAATACAGCTCTTAATTGTGTGCAATTATTTCTGTAATAACAATTGAAGCTCCGAGTAGCTTATCTTCTATATAAGAATAATGCCTCCTTCTTTGGAGCAGATGACCATGAAGTGGTAACCTCTGGGAAAGAGAGAGCAACCTTCCAGGACTTCAGTACACTGTACTGTTTTGTTACATATCAGATTCATTGGTACCTTGTATAAAGGAATTAATTCATTCCAAATGAAATTATGTTAAGCAAATTGTCCTTTATACAAATTTCCCATAGGAATGCATTGAAAGCAGACTAATCCCTAATCGCGACCATTTTTATGTTGTACGGATTCGCCCCATAGGCGATTCTGTTAAGCAAATTTCCCCTATTTTAGGAAATTTTTATGTTGTATAGATTTTATGTTATAGAAACTGTTTGTTATACGAGGGTCTACTGTATATGGGTGCGCAGCCCAGGTTTGGAGTTCAATCCTCACCCCACCCCCTAGTGCTCCTTGAGAAGGGCCGGACTCATAAGGACCTTTCTGACTCTACATTTTAAGATTATATTTTCTATTACTTGTTGTTTGTTGTTTAGTAATGGTTTGATGTGTTCGATATCTGTTTTATTGTTATGTGTTATTGCTGTTCGCCGCCCGGAGTTCTTCAGGAAGACGGCATGGTATAGAAATGTATCAATCAATCAATCAATCAATCAATCAATCAATCAATCAATCAATCAATCAATGTTATTTTAATATTCTCTATTAGTATCATATTTTGCTGAAATGTGTTGCTTTGGAAATGGCTTTGTTCTTTTATGGCTACCTTCTAGTGACAGTTTGATGGGAGGTTTTTCTTCCTTTGATGGAGGGGTGAAATTGCTGACTCATGCTTTGCTGTGAATTCAGAGCACTAGATTTCAGCAGGGGGGGGGGGAAGTGGTGGGAGAGAAAAGCACTACTTTGCTTCCTGCAAATAAGCCGGGAGGATTTCTCAGCCCCTTATTAATTTCTCCATTTTTCTTTCACTTCGTATCCCTAGATCTCCAAGCCCAAAAACGAAGAATCTTCCCCGGCCTGCGTAGTGCCGCAGCCAAGACAGTCAGATGGAATTCCCCGGGTTAGCATCCATTTAACAGAGAGTTCATGTTCGGAGGAGATGGATTTAGCTGATGAAATCTCCTTCATAAGCAGCGCAGCCTTCTTCTCCAGGTGAGAGTCCCTTCGTTTTCCATCACAATTGGTACCGTAGGTGGCTTTTGAATCATCTTTTCAAAGCATTGCTGTGTTCTGCTGGGGGGGGGGGTTGCACAGAGATTTACAGCAATGCAGCAGAAGCTTGTGAGTGCTGCACAACATTTAAGTGTTGAGCAGCCAGACATTGCCATGTTAAATGAGGCACTTGCGGTGTTTACCATTATAACTGAAAATGATGTTTTGCTTATATGTATGCTTAAGACTGGAATACTAACCCCAGGCCATAAAACATGGTCTATATTGCCTATGTTATTAGATTGCTAGCATTAGAATTAATGATCTTAGGAAATTGAAGCTATTTCTCCAGTAAATAAGATATTGCATTCCTTGAGATAGCAAGCAGCTATTTTCAGTGAGTCTGATTGTAAGTGAGCTAGAAATAAAGATTCATATTTCTTCGGTTGAGATTTTGGTGATATAGAATTGGGTTAGAAGTTGTTTGCACCCTGGCTTTGTTACAGCACTTACAGCGCAAGTTGGAAAAACTATTAATAGGCTCTTAGCTACCAATTCCTGTTTGCACGCTTGGACTGGTCTAGCACAAGTAGCAGCATCTTGTGGGTCAGAACCTATTATTCTACCCAAGGAATCTTATAAAATCTGTAGTGAAAAAAAGCTTTGGTTGCTTACAGAAAGGTAAGCGGCGCATAAGGAGCAGTGGGCAGGTAAGGAGGCATTAGATACAGGAAAGCAGAAATTCGTGGGTAGGGAGAGCAATAGTTAGCATGGTGTTCAGGAAATGCTTTGGCCAGATGGAATCATTCCATTAGGTCAAGTTAGTGAGAGCCAGTGTGATATCTGTTAACCAGTCTGGTAGAGGGTTGCAGGTTCAAAGCCTCCACCAATATCGTCTCCTGGAACTCAGTCCTGACACAAACTATCACTAGGACAGGAGTGAATAGGAACCTGGTTTGATGCCAGGTGAGCAATACAAGGTGGTTGTCACCCCTTGGATTATTATGTGCCATTAATTTATACCAAGCAGAAAATGGCTTCATTATTCATAGCACTATCTTGCTATTTTGCTTGCACTTAGAATCATAGAGTTGGAAGAGACCTTGAGGGTCATCTAGGCCAACCCCCTGCCATGCAGGAACCCCCCATCACAGTGCCCCTGACACATGGCCATCCAGCCTCTGCTTAAAAACCTCCAAAGAAGGAGACTCCACCACCCTCCGTGGCAGCATATTCCACTGCAAAACAGCTCTAACTGTCATGAAATGCTTCCTAATGTTTAAATTGAATCTCTTTTCCTGTAGTTTGAGACCATTGTTCCGTGTCCTATTCTCTGAAACCATGGAAAACAAGTGTGACATCCTTTCAAATATTTAAACATCTTCAATGTGACAGCCTTTCAAATATTTAAACATAGCTATCATATCCCCTCTCACTCAGCCTTCTTTTTGTAAGGCTTTATTTAACAATAAATGCATTTTGCTTTCATCATTTCATGTGTCTCTCTCTCCAGAGCAGCTGCGGCTATTTTTCTAGGTGTATATAAGCAGCTATTTTCACTGGCTCTTTTGACCTCCATGGGAGTAGGAAAGGGCTATAGGAGTAGGAAAGGGCTGTAAATGAGAATTTGGAGGCAGGAAGTCCAAATCTTATTAGATCTCAAGTGTATTCTTTAAATACTAGTGGCAAAATATCTGGAGATATGTTCCTTCTGTTTTTCCACCCTAGTCATCCGAGCCCAGAAGCACTGGGAGGATTCAGCACCATGGGTTTCAGAATCTAAGTGGACAGCTTTCTACTGCTCCTTTTCATGTCCAGCTCTACCCTTAGGTGTCTCCAAAGAATGTCTCCAAATGTCTTTTCCTTCCCACACAGTTAAAGGAAACCTTGCTTCAAGAAAGTGACAAAGGGGATTTGGGTTATTTTAAGGTAATTTACAGCCTTTTCTTTCATGAACCAGGGTGTAAAACATTCTAGACCTTGCTATATAAACACTAAGAGTCCGAGCCTCCCAAGAAGAACTGAGATTCTCTGCCAGATATATAGCCTCAATTTCTGGATTTTTTTTTTTTGCACCATCCATGAAGGGTGTGTTCTTAGAGACTGAGGAAATGGGTTTTATCCACAAAGGAAAATCATAGCATTCTGCTTATATAGCACTTAAAAAACTTTTGGGGCAGAAGTCCAGTAGCCATGACTCAACTTCCAGATAAACCCACCTGGATGACTGAGAATCTTCACAGACATAAACTACAAGTCCCAAGATTCATTAGGATTGAGTCTTGACAATTAAAGTGGTATCAGATTGATATAGCTACACAGTACAGATGAATGTTTAACTCCAAAGACACATCTGCAGCCATCAGAGAGGCCCCATCTCTCACACTCTGGCAGTAGCAAACTGATGTAACTTATATGCACATCACACATTGCAGAAAAGGGAAATGCTAGGGATCCAAGAGATAGGCATGGCTTTACCTTTCTTAGCACCGTGTGCTGGAGGGTAGTTTGACAAGCACTCTGTTGAAATATACTCTGGCCCAACAACACAGGGATAGGTTTTCTTTGGACAAACGCAAGAGTACAGTGGATATAAAAAGTTTACACACCCCTGTTAAAATGTTACCTGTCTGTGATGTAAATAAATGAGACAAAGCTCAAGGTTCACTCAGGCTTCCATCCTTCCAAGGTCAGTAAAATGAGTACTCAAATCACTGGGGGGGGGCAGAATCAGCAGTACACCTCCATTTGAAGGACAAAGGGCACTCTTTCAAAGATGAGGATGTACACATATTAGACAAAGAAGAGAGGTGGTTTGAAAGAGGAGTAAGGGAGGCAATTCATGTGAGCATTGAAAACCCCTCCCTCAACAGAGGTGGTGGGCTCCGGCATAGTCTATCTGCTACTTATCAGGCTGTGCTTTCCAAAGTACCGAGACAAATCAAAAAGCCTTCACCACCAAGGCCATAGCTAATGACCCATTCTTGATAGGTTTCAGCACCTTAGGCCATTGTTCACCTTAAGGCTAAGGATACTGTTGTCTCCCTAATGAGCCTATTTAGGCCATTGTTCATCTTATGAGCCTAATTCAGGCCAGGTTGACAAGAGATCAAAGCTGCCTATAAGATGGAGGATTTGCACTAGCTGTATTCAGACCGATGAAGCTGTTTGGATGAACAGCGAAACGTTTCTATCTCTCAAAAAAGAAGTCCAGTAGCCATGACTCAACTTCCAGACTTGTAGTTTACTAAGGTACTTAGAATTTTTTTTAACCAAACATCTTGATTGCCTTTGAACTGCAGCAGAGAAAGAAACAAAATGCCAAGTATCTTTTCTTTCACATGGCCAGTGTATTGATTAGAAAACCTGTCTGATTTTTTAAAAGTTTGTGCTTCAAACCAGCAATTGTGCGGTTTTATGCAGTTAGCATCAAACATGTTCTCAAAATCTCTTGTTGAAACCAACTGTAAAAAATGTCCACCCTTTCCCCAAGTGGGGACAGAAAGTTTATTGTTTCTTGCTTTCACATGGAAGAACAAGGATTTGTGTCCCTAATTTAAAAAAATCACAATAAAGCTACCCAGTCGCTAGTATCATTAATATGCCCATGCAAATTAAAAGTCTTGACTTGGGACCTAAATGTATCCAAGTACTTAATGGAAATGAGTGGACTCATGGGCTGTCAGTATATCTAATTTGTATAGACCGGGTTACTCAAACCATTTAAGTTCATTGCCAAATGACTGCTGAGGGAAACTTTACAGAACTTGTAGATACTGGATGGGTGATTGTAACTGCACACGTGTAATATATAATGCATATTAGTAAAACAACATACCAATCTACTCCTCAGTCTTTCTGTTCAAGTTTTACAGAGGTCCAGTATGAAGTGAAAGATACACTTAACATGAAGATTTCTTTTATAGATATATAATTTTATTTATTTCAACCATCACTGCATCACTACATAGCACAAGTGTCACACAAGCATCAAATAAAATTTTTAAAAATCCAATTATCATTCATCATATTAAGTGTAAATTACATTATCTCTCAATTCCACCGTGTATTCTATTTCTTCTCTCAAGCCAATCATAAAATCTGTTCCAGGTCTGATCGTACTCAAAGACCTCTTTTTCTTTAATTCCTATAGTCATTCTATCCATCTCAGCAGCATCTCTAAAACTTTTTGTATAATTACCTCTTCCTTAGCCGTGTTTTCATTTTTCCTCATTTGGGCCCAAACTATCTTAACATGAAGACTTCTGTTCTGGCCTTAGGACAGCATTCTGGGGAGAGGGGGATACAGATTGCATCCCAGAGGGGGGGATTGATGGACGGTGGGACAGAGTAGACAGACACAAAGGGGTCCTCAACCCTATAAGTAGCTGCTGTATTAATGAAGGGAGCCTTTCATTTGAAGCAGCTTCTTTACATATGAAAGAAAGTGGTCCTCACTGGGGCCAATATGGGATTTCTGTCTTTAATTCTGCCTGCCTGCCTGCCTGCCTGCCTGCCTCTCTGCCTCTCTGCCTCTCTCTCTCTCTCTCTCTCTCTCTCTCTCTCTCTCTCTCTCTCTCTCTCCCTCTCACCCCCACCCCCCCCCCCCCCCCCCCCCCCGGGGGGGGGGGGGAGAGAGTGAGAACAAATGCCAGGTTTTTTTTAAAAGAAAAGAATTCCAGCCAATGAGAAAGTGGTTAATTTCATGCTTGCCCTGATTTGGTAAATCATCATTTGTTTCCCATCTCCCTCCTACACCATAGAATTGTTTTTTTTTAAATAAACTGCATATGAAAGGGCAAATTCAGTTTCAGAATTTGTTTGACCTTATGTGTAGTCTTACGGCACAGAATGTGCTTCCCGATAATTAATTTTATTTAAAATATTTTTATCCCACTTTTCTTCTTTAAAGGGAGGACCCAAGGCAGCTTACATCATTAAACATAGCATCTAAAGCTAAAAACAGTAAATATACAAATACTAAAAAGGGTCAAACAAGTGCCACGCCAAAAAATGGTAAATAACAGCAATACCAAAGGCACATTTCAAATAAGCACAAGCATCCATTAAAAAAAAATGCTCTTAGGCAGCCAGTTACTTAAGAAAAGCTTGACTGAAGAGGAAGGTCTTTGTCTGTCTGTCTGTCTGTCTGTCTATTTATTTATTTATTTATTTATTTATTTATTTATTTATTTATTTATTTACAGACTTTTTAAGCCACCTCACTACCAAGTGATAATACTGTACTAGTATTTCAGTGTTTGCAGGCTGAGATTTGTACTTCAGAGGAAAACATGCACTCATAGAGAAAGGGACACACACTCCTTCTCCCAAGACTGCAGCTGTCAAGGCTGGAAGGAGAATAAACATTAGAAACGTATATCACAAGAGCCTTTGTTGCCTGTTCCTTAGAACGAACTATTTCTCAGAAATGTGTTGATGCAATAGCACTCACAGTGCCAACATCCCACAATAGGATAAAGAATGGGATTGATTGCATTGAGGGTGGAGAGAAATGTACTCCTCAAAAATTAAGTGAGTCAGCTTGGAAAGACTAACACAACAAGAGCCTGAAGCACAGGATGAGACAGATATGAGACAAAATAACACATCTCACCTCAGTTAAATGGCTTTGGGTCACAGGATGGTTACTTCTTAACTGGCAAGGTTAACGGCTTCTCGTGCAGGGGAGGTGATCTATATACCTACCCGGGAGATCTATATACTTTCCTTCTTTGTCTCCAAACTTGATTATTAGCTTCATTCCTCAAGAATCGCCTCTGGCTTGGCATCGGATAATTTGGCCAATTATCGTCCGATCGCCATTGTTCCCTTCATGGGCAAGGTGACTGAGAGGGTGGCCGTGGTCCGGCTTCAATCATTCCTGGAGGAAAATCATGTCCTTGACCCATTCCAGGCCGGGTTTGGGCCGTTTCGAGGGACTGAGACCACCCTGGTTGCTCTGCAAGATGACCTCCTCAGGAAGGCTGACAGGGGTTGCTCTACCCTGTTGGTCCTCCTTGATCTGTCAGTGGCCTTTGATACCGTCGACCACGGTATCCTGCTGGATTGGTTTGCCAAGGTGGGGATCCAAGGCTCTGCGTTTAGCTGGCTTTGATCCTTCCTTAGCAACCGACCCCAGCGTGTGCAGCTGGGGGATGAGTTGTCACCTCCTTGGATGCTCCCTTGTGGGGTGCCCCAGGGGCCAGCAATCTCCCCCATGCTGTTCAACATCTATATGACACCACTGGCAAAGGTCATTAGAGGATTTAGAGTCTGCTGTCATCAATATGCAGATGACATGCAGCTCTGTCTCTCCTTTTCCACCTCTGCAGTGGAGGCGGTATGCTCCCTTGATCTGTGCCTGGAGGCGGTCATGGAATGGACCAGGACCAACAGGCTTAGACTTAACCCAGAGAAGACTGAGGTTCTGTTCTTTGGGGTGCCCTCTGCCGGGTACAGTGGCCCTCTCCCCAGTTTGGGGGATATTACCCTCCAGCTTGCGGACAAGGCCAGGAATCTGGGAGTGGTCTTGAATCGAGCTTTATCCCTGGAAGACCAGGTGATGGCTGTTTCCAAGACTGCCTTTTTCCATCTACGACAAATCACCCAGATTTACATGTACCTGGATGAGGCCTCCCTGAGAACAGTTGTGCAGGCTCTCATGATCTCGAGGATAAATTACTGCAATGCTCTCTACATGGGGTTGCCCTTGACCCTTGTCCAGAGAATTCAGTGGATACAGAACGCAGCGTCCAGACTGGTGGTGGGTGCGTGCAGATTTGATCGTATCACCCCAGTTCTGGCTTGCCTGCACTGGCTGCCCATTGCACTCCGGATAAGGTTCAAGGTTTTGGTTTTGATTTACAAAACCCTCCACGGCTTGGGACCTGAATACCTCTTGGAGCATATCTTCCAAAGATCAACTGAGGCCCGGCCCACTAGAATGTCGCTGGCGCTCTCACTCCTAGTGGCCACGCCCAGGGAGGCGTGGAAATCAGTAACGCGAAACCGTGTCTTCTCTGTGGCTGGTCCCTTGCTTTGGAACCATCTTCCGAGTGAGTTGCGCCTTGCACAGTCCCTGCCCGCCTTTAAAAAAGCACTCAAAACCTTGCTTTTTAAGGAGGCATTTGGCAACCTTTCATGATTCCCCCCCCCCTTTGTGTCACCTTCTTGCCGATGATCTTGTTTACTATCTTGTCTTTTTTAAATCTCTTTCTTGATTTTGTGTTGATTGTTGTATCGGGTTTTATATTTGCTTTGTGTTACCCCTATTGTTAACCGCCCGGAGTTCCTTTGGGAAGACGGGTGGTATAAAAAATAAAATAAATAAATAAATAAATAAATAAAACAAATCTTTTCCCACAGTAGGAGTTCAGATTTAGACATGCACTTGGGATTGTCCTCTTCTAATCCTTTTATGCCAACCTGATATGGATTCATCTGTATGACCAGAATGTGGAAGTGCATTGACCTAACACACTTAAAGTGGCCTGACATGTTCAGTCAACAACATGTAATTGTGTTCTTTTATCACATGCCAAGGAACAATGGGGGTGGTTTACTTTTCACACAGAGAACATGAAAGGGACATAGTAAGGGGAAAGTAAACAAGACATTAATTGCATCTTCGTATACATTTAGGTTTGGGTTTTTTTTGTAAAGGGGTATAAATAACCTCTTTATATCAAAGATGCTTGTGATGAGGTGCAGGGAAATGCCATCTTTAATTTTTAAAAAATTGGTAAAATCTGCTAATTGGTAGTGGAAAATGTGATAACATTACAGAGCAGCAGCCAATGTTGGAATGTCTTTGAACCAGATGACCCTTTAACTAGCCTCCTAAAACTGGACCAAGATATTGAGGAATGATTTTCTGCAATTAAAAAGACAAAATTAGTTATAAATGGCAGCATCAAGCAATGTGAGGGACCACAGATTCCACAGCTGACACACCTACTGACAATGCCGTCTCAGGAATTATGGGATTATCATGCAAAACAGTATTTTTTTCAACCTGTGCTCTGAGCATAGGAAGCTGTTCTCTGCTAGATAAAAGAGAGTCCACTTAGTCCAGTGGTGTCTACAGTGACTGACAGCAGCTTTCAAATATCTCAGGGAAAATGTATTTCCCATTACCTATTAATGCCTCCTTTTATTTATTTGTTTGTTTGTTTAAACTTGTACCCCACCAAGTTAGTGGATCGGCCACTACTCTGGGCAGCTATTTTTTTTTAAATTGGGTTGTCCTAAATCAGGAGTGTCCAAACTTTTTTGCAAGGAGGGACAGATTTGGTGAGGTGAAAATGTGTGGGGGCCAACCATTCAGCCGCATTTGGCCCCCAGGCCGAACTTTGGACAAGTCTCTATAACATGCAAGGAGGCAGGGAGGATGCTGCAGCAATGGAGATGGGTTGGGTAGGCTGGACAGGTGGCTGGGAGGACAAACAGAGGCAGGGAGGGCAGGCAAACCGTAAAACTGCAAGCTGACATCTCCATCCGGTATGGGGAGGGGCCAGCTGGCGGGGATGCGTAACAGGCTGAGCTAGCGGGGAGAAGAGGCTGTGGGCTGCTCGAAATTTGAAAACGGGCCGCATTTCGCCCCCGGGCCTGACTTTGGACATGCCTGCCCTAAATGAACGGGAAGTTTCTGCAGTCCAAGCATACACATTATCACTAAGCTATCAGACCTTCCCACCTGTATACCTTAAAGGTCTGTGACCCTCAACAACCTCAGACAACAGCTTCTGCTAGCCTTGCTGTCTGTGGTCTTTTTCTAACTTGAGATGTCCTTCCAGATTTTCTGAGAGATAAGCCCCGCTTCCCCATCAAACTGAGGGTGTGTATGGTACAAATAGAGTAAATATTGTCAAATATTAGGGAATAGTGCAATTTGCCTGCTTAAGCCTGCCCGGAAGAAATATTTTAATTGCCAGCATTTAAATGTCAGAACGTGAAAAAAATATGTTTTGGACAACTTCCTCATTCTCTCAGGCAGCATGGCCTCATGCCGGAATGTCTCAGGAGTCAGGAATTCTGTGAGCTGTATTCTAAAATGGGTAACCTTCCAACATTCTGAAATATTACCAATAGCTTCTTTCAGTGAGTCATTTCCAAAATAGCCAATTTTCAAAAATAAAAACTTATACTTATCATCTGGACATTTTTAAACTCAATGAGATTCCCGGTCTCCTTTCCCTACCCCAGAATTGTAGTTCATCATAGGAAGTGACCAACAGAGCAGAAGTTAATAATACTGTTTTATTTACTGTGTTTTGGTAATTCCTCCTGTATTTAATGAGGGTGGATGCATTTCTATCACCGTTGTATTTTTATGTCTTGAATAACCAGGCTGGAGCAGGTGGGCAGAAAGCACCTGCTCATGTCAACTAAACTCCCACAGAGCTATATGATAGGAATGACCTCCAGTTGTTACTGCCTTCCTGAGTTTTAGGCTAGAGGCACAAGGAGGAAAATAAGCACATCACTCATTGCTCCAGTCCTTTTATGAGTTTTCTTGCACCTCAAAATACTCCACAAGTCATAAATGACAATGAAGACACATGCAGATCTATCTCTGTCACTTTGAATCTGCAGGTCTTAAGGTCTACGCAACCTTCTTCCCTCTTTCTAAAATGTAATTATTAGAATCCGGTTGAATGTCTTAAGGGCAATGGGATAACGCAGAGCAGTGAATAGTAACTAATTCATGAGTCCCTGATGGGTCCTAGTGGTGTACTGGTTTCATGACTTGGCACACAATTAGGCATTCAGTCTTCATTAATTAGTGGTTGTTTTCCAGCCAGATCTGGAAATTCAGTCATGGCAACTGGACTTATGTGAGACCAGTTTGAGGAAGACTGATAAAAGAGTTCCAATTTATACTCCACCTTGGTTTCACTCCATCTTGGTCTGAATAGGTTCCTTAGATGGACAATGGCCAGGGATAGATGAAAGTCACACCTCTGCAGCCTTTTCCAGCATCCATTAAGCACAGGTCATTAGCAGTGCCATTCCTGGTGGAGGTATGAAGTGGTCCTGAGTTTTCTGGGGATGGATGAAAGGGCTCCTACCAACCATCCTCAGACTGAAGAAGCTACTTGAATCAGTAGCAAAATGTTTCAGTCTCACAAGAAAAGTCCAGTTAGCCTTGACTCAATTTCCATATCTGTGTCTGATTTGACACAAAGCAGTTCTGTGGGGTGAGTAGTTTTTTTCTCAGTCTGACCCTGCTTCTCAAGGTTGCAGGGAAAATAAAGAGTGCAGAAAGGAGATGCCACATATGCTGCTCTAAGCTTGCTGGTGGAAAGATAAGATAAAATGTATCCAGTGAATAAATATATTAATTAGAAGGGAATTACCGTTTTTGAAACTATGGCCACAGAAGTTTGTGACTGAAGTGAACTTCAAATTTAAAACTTCCTGGTGAAGCATTTTCATTATTTATTTAATGCAGTTTCTATTATGTTTGTGAGTGCCACAC
The DNA here is from genome assembly GCA_023846285.1 of Phrynocephalus versicolor. Lineage (NCBI taxonomy): Eukaryota > Metazoa > Chordata > Lepidosauria > Squamata > Agamidae > Phrynocephalus > Phrynocephalus versicolor. The sequence continues at coordinate 11,802,411 of JAHTLZ010000330.1, read as the reverse complement.
TAGCCCCATATCCTGTGGTTCCAGTGGGGACAGGGTCCACTGACAATAACTCCATGTGCTCCAGCTCAGCTTCTTGGTACCTTTATTAATGGTACAGCATCACTCCCACAGCCTTTTCCCTCACAGTCCCACAGGGTTGAGTTGTAGTCCCTCACTTGGGGCTCCAGGTAAGTTCACTGGAGCTCCTTGGAGTTCATTTCCTGGGAAGCTGGAGAGAGGAAGGGAAATTTGCTGTAGGACATGGCCCTTTTAGGGAGGCTATGTGGGGATAAGTGAAGGAAGCCAAGCTCTGCAACTCATCTCTTCCCATCCCTTCCCCGGCATGCTTGCTGTTACTTGCCTCATCAGGCCTGTGACAGCATCCAGGTGGGCACTGGCATGTTCAATCATGTGGCACGGGTGCCAAAGGTGGCACTCGGAGGCCTTTCTGTGGGCACCCAACATCACCCCTTCATAGCCACCTGGATTCAGGTTAGATTGCTGTATCGGCACTTTGCAAAATATTAGTGGGTTCTGAATCGTGGTTTGGGCACTCGGTCTCCAAAAGGTTGGCCATCAGTGACCTAGGACATACATGGGTTCAGGGTGACCTATTCCAGGGAGCATATTCTGGGAGCTATTTATTGGCTGAGATCAGTGAATCTGAGCCGGTTTAGCTCTACACACTGCCTCTGTCCCCAATAACTGGCGATAGAATTACATAATGTGGGGGGATTTTATATACTTGTAAGTATCTTGTTTCTAAATCCAGGCAGGGAACCAGACAGAATCAAAGGAAGGATGAGTAAATAAAATCAACTCAGGTTCCCCAAGGTAGCAGTTAGGCAGGAAATCGCTGCAAATTACAATTGCTACAATATGACTAATACAGTTAAAGCATGAAGAGATTGTGATACCCCTGGTTCTTTTCATCCAGTGAGCATGCTAGTCCCTCTGATCAATATTTAGGTGTATGTGTTGTGTCGTTACAGTCGTGACCGACTCTTCGTGACTCCTTGTCCATGGAGTTTTCTTGGCAGGAGTACTGGAGTGGCTTGCCAGTTCCTACTCCAGGCGCCTACAGCACCTGGTATTCCCTGGTGGTCTCCCATCCAAGTACTAACCAGGGCTGACCCTGCTTAGCTTCCGAAATCAAGCGAGATCGAATGTGCTTAGGGCATCTAGGCAGCATCAATATTTAGGTAATATGCACTTGGGCTGAATAACTGAGAAAGATGAATGAATTTAGTCACAGTTGCATTAACAACATTCCATTTGAACAATATTTAGGTAATATAGTTCAAATGGAATGTTGTTAATGCAACTGTGACTAAATTCATTCATCTTTCTCAGTTATTCAGCCCAACTGCATATTCATTTGCAGTATTTTCCATGTATATGACTATATTTTGTCTAAAATTGTTAGACTAAAAATTGAGGCTTGTACACAGAAGTAAGCCAAGGAGAGAACCATGCAGTTGCAAAACTGTATGTAATTTTAGGTTGGAATAGTAGGGGGTCGTCTTATACATGGGATGTCTTATCGATGGGGAAAATATGTTAGCTACTATCCTGTTTCTACAAGTATCTTACTTTTCAATTGGCAACCGTCATCATAGCTCCAGAAGTAATAATGGGGCTAAATCCAGCATTCTTTCTCCATAGGACAGACCATAAAAATGAATGGAGCTTATTGTTCATCGCTGCTTTAAACCTCATTGATTTCAGCATGCCTACTCTAGGTAGGATTACAGATGGATTTATTCATCTCTCTTTCCCTTTATCGCAAGATAAATATGTACCCAGAAGATAAAGACAAGTGGTGTTCCTCATTAGATTGGAGAGCCTTTCACTGATGTGTTGTATTTTGACTTGAAATCCAAGACTGATTTAAAGGTCCACATTATGCCAATCAAATATACATGTTAGTTAACGTACATGCTTTTGAACATAAGAACATAAGAACATAAGAAGAGCCATGCTGGATCAGGCCAAAGGCCCATCTAGTCCAGCTTCCTGTATCTCACAGCGGCCCCACCAGATGCGTTTGGGAGCGCATGAGACTAGATATCTGTCTCCTGATACCACTCCCCTGCATCTGGCCCTTGAAGTACCCTGGTTTCTCCATCATGGTTTGTAACCTGTGATGGACTTTTCCTCCAGGAATCTGTCCAATCCCCTTTTGAAGGCATCCAGGCCAGATGCCATCACCACATCCTGTGGCAGGGAGTTCCATAGACTTACAACGCGCTGGGTGAAAAAATATTTTCTTTTGTCAGTTCTTACTCTCCCAGCCCTCTATTTGAGTGTATGTCCCCTAGTTCTGGTATTTTGGGAGAGAGAGAAGAGCTTCCCTCTATCCACTTTACTCATACCCTGCATTATTTTGTATGTCTCAATCATATCCCCCCTCAAGCGCCTTTTTTCCAGACTAAAGAGGCCCAAATGTTTTAGCCTTTCTTCATAAGGGAGGTGCCCCAGCCCAGTAATCATTTTAGTCACTCTCTTCTGCACCTTTTCCAGTTCCACTATGTCTTTCTTGAGATGCGGTGACCAGAATTGTACACAATACTCCAGGTGGGGCACATTCATCTTTAATTATAAAATTCATCTTTAATTATAAAATTAAAAAGTTAAATTATTAAAAAAATTAAATTATAGGAGCCCCGCGGTGCAGCGGTTAAATGCCTGTATTGCAGGTAAAACTGTGCTCACGAGCTGGGGTTCAATCCCAGGTAGCAGGCTCATGGTTGACTCAGCCTTCCATCCTTTCAAGATCGGTAAAATGAATACACAGCTTGCTGGAGGGGGGGGGGATGTGTAGCCTGCATACTGTAATTA
>JAHTLZ010000330.1:11787691-11799581 GCA_023846285.1 Phrynocephalus versicolor | reverse complement strand
GGGGGGGGGCAATGTGTAGCCTGCATACTGTAATTAAACTGTAAAAAACCGCCCAGAGACCCACTTGAGGTGGTATGTGGCAGTATATAAGCAGAACAGTTTTGATTTAAAAGCAATTTCCTTTCAGATTTCTATATTCCAATTTTGTGCAGAGGGTCAGGAAGATATACCAGAAAGCTGGCAAAGGATGTTGTGTGTTTGTGTACCAGTATTGTGGTCTGTTAAGAACTGGGCCCTGCAAGTGCCTCAGTGGCCAGCAGGGTTCGTTTTAAGGCCCATACCCAAGTGGGCACAGATGCCTTTTGAGCGGGGGGGGGGGGGGTTTGCATGCCTGGGTGCACGCACCACTGGCGCACAGGTGTGTGTGTGTGTGTGTGTGTGTGTGTAGACAACCAAGTCCCTGCCAGCAAATAGGTTGGGAACTGCTGGTCTAAGGTATGCCAGTAATAAGTGGCTCTACAGCATAAACAAAACATTTGTATTGTACATTTTTCAGTTGTCATATTACATTGGAAACTTTATAGTGGTACCTTGTATAAAGGAATTAATTCGTTCCAAAAGAAATTATGTTAACCAAATTTTCCTTTATACAAATTCCCATAGGAATGCATTGAAAACAGAGTGATCCCATTTTTATGTTGTACAGATTCTCCCCATAGGGGATTATGTTAACCAAATTTCCCCTATCTCCGGATTTTTTTATGTTGTACAAATTTTATGTTATACAAGCTGTTTGTTATACAAGGGTCCACTGTATTGATATTAAGAGCTCTGCAGAAGTTGAGGTCCTATAGCTGACTTGTAGCTGGCTGGATAGCTTAGGGAGCTGGTTATCTGGCAGCCAAACCAGAGTCCTGTTCAGTGTCCCCTGGGTAAAGGGCCAGCCTCTGTGGTTTTGGGCAAGCTGCACAGTTCCAGGAGAAGAGAATGGTAAACCACTTCTGCATATAATTACATAACCTGAAACGGGTAGACAGAAATCAGAATTGCCTTGACGGTATGTAATTAAAGCCACGTCACATGAGTCAGCAGTTTGACACAGCGGCCAAGAAGGTCCATGTGATTTTTTGTTGCATCAGCAGAAACATAGTGTCCAGAGAAAGGGAGGTGATAGTACCACTCTATTCTGATTTGGTCAGACCTTACCTGGAGTACTGCATCCAGTTCTCTGCGCCTCAATTTAAAAAGGATGTGGACAACCTTGAACGGGTCCAGAAGAAGGTGACCAGGATGGTTAAAGGTCTGGAAGAAATGTCATACGAGGAACAGCTTAAGGAGTTAGGAATGTTTAGCCTTACAAAAAGAAGGCTGAGGGGGGTATGATAGCCATGTTTAAATATTTGAAACAATGTCATATTGAAGAGGGAACTCATTTGTTTTTCATGGCTTCAGAGACTAGGACTCAGAGCAATAGTTTCAAACTACAGGAAAAGAGATTCAACGTGAACATTAGGAAGAACTTCCTGATGGTTAGAGCTGTCCAGCAGTGGAATATGCTGCAACGGAGGGCGGGGAGGTCTCCTTCTTTGAAGGCTTTTAAGCAGAGGTTGGATGGCCATCTGTCAAGAGTCCTGCAATGGGGGTTCCTGCATGGCAGGGGGTTGAACTGGATGGCCCTCGAGGTCTTTTCCAACTCTATGATTCTATGAATTCTGGCTTGTTCATAAACTTGCCACTGAGCAACAGGAGGCATGAGTATCTGAGGCTCAACACAGGGTATTTTATGACAAGGATCAATGCTGTCCCACTATATCGCTATCTTCATTTTAGGGTCTGGTTAAACTTGTCACAGGCATTGCAAAAAGAATGAGAAGTGCAGAATTTCTAAGGTCTGCTTTAAATTTCAGAATACAGAGAAACTGACCTTGAGAGCAATGATGTGACGCTCAATATCCTACCATTCTTGGGTCACATTGTTTCCAGTGGAAATGGAAGAATCGAGAAAAGCCTGTGGATAAAATTTCAGTGCTTTGTTTGGTTTTAATTGGGAACATTCCATTTCGCACTCTCTCACTCTTTTTATGTAAAACCTGATGACTAGCTTGTTCTGTATACACCAAGACTTGTGCAATAAAGAGAAGTACATGTTTGTTCTGTGTCCCACATACAGCCGATTCCCAACTAGAGAGATAAAATTGGCTAGATTTACCCCTTTTGGTAACAAGGATGCCCACATGGCAAAAATAATTAAAATAGAAAAAGCAGTTCTCTGATTTCCTCTCTAACTAACACGGTAGATAACAATAGCTAGGCTATTGAAGGGTCAGTGTTCTTGGAAACCACATCTCTTTCTCTCCATTCATAATACATCCCGGATTCAATTATTGTTTCAGAACCATAGGAGGGTTCAGGGCGAGCCCTACCCTTAGGTAGAGTGGGCAAACTGTATTGAACTGTTTTTGTTATTGGTGTTGTGTAAAAGCAGCTAATTACATTTAATTTGCTGAACTGACAGAGGAAGAGGCTCTCCTGGGATTTTCTTGTTCAGGTGCCAGAATAACTTGGCTGGGTTGTGGGAGGTGCGGCATTTGTTGTTCCACGTGATAAGATGCACATGATCCTCGTCGGCTCTCATTAACCTGTGTGTGGCCTAGCAGTCAAGTGGCGCCTGGATTATTCATTGTTGGGTTCCCTGGTCAAGGCAGGAGCTCAGCGTTTGATCTAAAGCCCTTCAGTACCGAAGCTATCCTTTCCATGTTTTCAGAAGTCTTTGGGTGGGGTCAGGTGGGGTTATTTTTTGAATCAGGTCAGGCCTCACCAGTGGTCTCAGGTTGCACAATTCCAGATGCTCATGATGAGCTTTGATGTGGTGTGTGTGTGTGTATGTGTGTGTGTGTGTGTGTGTGTGTTTAGTCATGACCGACTCTTTGTGCTCCTATGTCCATGGAGTTTTCTTGGCAGGAGTACTGGAGTGGCTTGCCAGTTCCTTCTCCAGGTGCCTACAGCACCTGATATTCCCTGGTGGTCGCCCATCCAAGTACTAACCAGGGCCAACCCTGTTTAGCTTCCAAACTCAGGCAAGACTGGATGTGCTTCGGGCATCTAGGCAGCGTTTGATGCAGGTTAGCAGCACTGAATAATACATGCTGAACTCCCCCCCCCCGCCTCCCCTCAGTACTCCATTCCATTCCATTCCTCCCTGTTCTTCTTTCTTGTCTTTGGAGGAGAGAGAAGTTGTCATTTTGACCACATAAAGTTGCAGTCAAAGCATTCTCCAAGCTTTTTCTCAACTTGTCTTGGCAGCCTGGAGTATTAAACAAACAGCTCAGCAGCATGCTACAGCTGGGAGGCCTCACTTGTTGCCCGCCTTTTATTTATATCAACCCTAACCCTAACCCTGCCCTCCTGCGTCTGCAGCTGTACAGCATTTCATTATTTGTGAAGGGAATATTTCCCTTTCCTGCTGGGCTAGCCCCCAGGAGGAGCACCTTTGAAGCTTCTGTATCTGCTGCTCGACAGAAGCTTGGCTGATGAATTTGTTTCCCAATGAGCAGGCTGCTTAATTCATAAGGCCTGTGTCTGCAAACTACCATTCTGAACCAGAAGCTGGGAAAAATACTTCCCATAGCAACAACACAGACCCCCACCACAGCTGTCCCATAGAGCCTGTGTGGTGCTTCGGCTAGAATGGTTATTATCAGCCCAGGACTCCAGAATATGTTGTTCATATTTTGCAGAATTCCACACACTATGGAAATGATCTTTTTCAGCTTCGGCCTTCTAGAAGGAGGTATAGGGTCATTAAGACTAGAACCAGCCACTTGAGAAATAGTTGTTATCCGAAAGCGGTTATGGCTTTGAATGCAGGGTGATGTATGTTTTGAGGGAGTTTCTGTATAAATGCAGGATGGGGTATGTTTGTGGTATATTGTTCTTTATGGATGTTCCTTATGTAGATCTTTTAAATTCGTTTTTCTTTTAATTTCGTTGTTCTGTATAGGACAGTGACAATAAAGTTGTATCTATCTATCTATCTATCTAATCTATCTATCTTCAAATTCACACTCACTCACTCCTCATTTATTTATTTATTTATTTATTTGATTTCTATACCGCCTATCTATAAGACTACTCTGGTCAGTTTACAACATACATATACTGTACAGCTATGTGGTACTATAGATTTTGTTGAAAATCCACGAGAGTTTGTGCACAACAGTTTAAAGCATTATGTAAAAATAAATCAGAAAAATAGTGGCATTCTCCCCTTTGTGTGTGTGCCAATAGTTGGAAATAAGTGTTCACTTAATCTTGGTTAAAAAAAACATAAAGGAACATTTACTCAGTAACATGTAGAACCGAATAAACAGTGCTTTGATATGTGGTATTTTATAGGTAAACTTGTGCTTGAATTTCATTTTAATGAATTTCACTGGGTGAGCAAGGGCTAGTTGCATACTCCCAGGTGGAAGTCATCGTCATCTTAGAACTGAAAGGGATCCTATAGAACAGTGGTGGCGAACCTTTGGCACTCCAGACGCTTTGGACCACAACTCCCAGAATTCCGAGCCTAGATTACCAATGACAAAGGACTGTGGGAGTTGTGGTCCAAAACATCTGGACAGCCAAAGGTTCGCCATCACTGCTATAAATCAAGTCCACACCCTGTCAAAGAGGCATGTCCAAACGTCGGCCCTCCTGATGTTTTGGACCACAACTCGCAGAATTCTAAGCTTCGATTGCCAATGGCAAAGGACCATGGGAGTTGTTGTCCAAAACATTTGGAGGGCCGAAGTTTGGACATGTGAGGATAAAATGGAGAGCAGAACCTGACAGGCATGTCCAAACTTTGGCCCTCCAGAGGTTTTGAACCGCAACTCCCACAGTCCTTTTGCCATTGCCAATCTAAGCTTAGAATTCTGGGAGTTGTGGTCCAAAACATCATGAGGGCTGACATCTGAACATGCTGTAGCCAACTTGATCTCATAGGAGGCAAGGCAGGATATAAATGAAATGAAAGAAAAATAACAGGAAGAAAAAATACCTCTCAGAATTTCAAGATAACGTTTCCATTTTGTCTTCTAAGCATATCACTTAAAAAAAACTATTGGTCATGGTTACTCCTATATTAAAACCTCGGATATTTTTTTCCTGCAGTTTCCGTGTTCTAATCTAATACTATTTGCTGGTGTAAAAGTCTCACGTTGCTATCGCTTAGAGAACCAGGAAGTAGGTTTAAAATGTTGGATGCTTGCCTCAGTCTCAACAGAAGTCTTTATAGGACAGGGTGAATGTCCAGAATGCAGAGAACGGGACAGAAAAGGCCATTTCTTAACAGCTCTTCCAGTTTTACTCCAGAGTGCCTACACTCTGGAAAATGCAATCACTCATGCTGTGTCATCAAACAGATGATCAGTATTGTCACATCTGACAGCTACAGTCAACTGTGCAGTGTGGACTGATGCCCAGTATCCATCCCCTTCTCTCCAGTTCCTCCAGTAGATGATTGGCAGTATAGGTTTCTGGACTGGAGGTGTACTGTAAAAGAAAACATACAGAGATAAATACAGTTGCTAGTGTGAACTAAAGTAGATCGACTAAATGAATAATAAGCCAACGCTTATGCAAGTTCAGTTCATTCAGTGAGCCTTCTCTAACTGGGAAAAGACACGCATGTACAGCGCGGCAGGCAAATCTGCTAACTGGGAAGCTTATGCCAGGCATCTTTAAGAACTGTCATGTTTCTGGGCAAATGGAGAGGCATCACTTGGACCATTACTGGGCTTGAACCCAGTATTTGTCCTGAACTAATTGTGAAATAATGTGCTTAAAGGGATATCTAAAAACAAGCTTTTCTCAGTATTTCATTAAGACAGGTTCCCATGATTAGTGTTTTTTGTCTCAATGCTGCATAAACCCACATGCTTTACTGTGTTCGCTGGTGGGAAATCTGGAATGTTACTTCTGCTGGAATATGCAAGAGAGAGAAAAACTAAGAAATCAGCACTAATTCAGGTCAGTTCACAAAAGAAAATGGCCGCTGTGAAATATTTGAAGGCCCTTTAGGCCAGGAATTTCTAGAAATCCTTTGTCGGATAAATCAGGCTGACTAACCCAAAAAGCAAAAGGCATTATTTCCAGTTCAGCAATAAACAAACACAGCAAAAGTGTTTAGGTTTGGGGGATGAACTCCAAATGATTAGGTATTTTCAACTCAACTCATTTGCTGGAGAGAGTCAGGATGGGCATGAATAAAAATCTAATCTGAATTGTGATAGTTGTTTATTTGAGAGGTTTTTTGTTATTATCCCTCCAAAAATAATCCTGATATGTATTTCCCCTTATTATTCACATACTTGGGGAGGAGATTAAAAAAGCATGCAAGTTTAAACACAAGACCGTACCATATAGATCAGTAAAAAATAAAAAGATTACCAGGCACCATAAAACAGTAGTGTCAACAGTTCAAACAAACAAATAAAAACAAAGCCAAAACAAAGTAAGTGGGAAAACGCTGCTAATATTTGAGTAAGAGATGAAACCAGAAACCATCATAAACCTTGCCATAAAGAAGGAAATGGAAGAGGTCCTAGTGTAAAAAATAAGAGAAATTATTTTGAAGTCATTGTGCGCTCAAGGGAAAAAAAATCCAACAGGAAGAAATGCTGTCCTAGCGTATTACGACCTGTAACTGCAATCTGGTTTATTTGAACAAAAGTTACAAGCCAGAGAGGGCGACTGATTGTAGGAAGCGGGTCTTGCGAATGTCGCCCTCTGCCCCATGGCCAGTAAAAGGGGATGGAGGGGGTGCGTGCGTGCGTGCGTGCCTGCCTGCCTCCAACCAGGGGGTCGTGAACGCGCGCCTTTCCTCGGAGCCGCCGCGGTGCATCTCTCTCCCCCCCCCATCTTTGGGGGGGGGAGGGGAAGACGGACGTGCTTGACGTGATGTCAAAAGGATTGGAAGGCGGCCCCGCAGCACGTGAAATGTCATCGGTGTCCGCCCAAGGCAAGGGAGCCGGCACGTAGGAGGCAGTTGCCCGGAGAAGCTGGGGGGGGGGTAGGGGGGCCCCGCCGCGGGGGGGGTGAACCCCCCGCCCATAGATCACACCATCCCTTCTGGATTCCTGCTCCCCCTCCCCCGCCCGCCCAACCTCCGACCCGATCTCGCTGCAAATATTGGGAAAGTTCCTTTGGTGCCCCGGCACATTCACGCGCGCCCCCTCCTCCCCGTCGTTTCCCAACCCGCAGTCGTGGGAAGTGGGGGACCCCCACTCCACCACTCGCGTTTTTGACTAGAATAAAGTCGGGAAACGGGGGGGTTGCAGTGGCGCTTGAAGGCATTGCATTCCAGGGGGTCCGAATAAAAGAGATTCCCCAGGTTTTTCCGCCCCCCCCCCTTTCTAAGCAGCTGCTGCAGCGGTGGAGCTGCGGGGGCCCGATCTGTCTCGCGTCGGCGGCGCGTCTGCGGCCGGGGCGGGCAACCCATTGGCCGGGTAGATGGAGGGCGGGCGGGGCAGGATCGTAGGTGGTGTTGGATCAGGAGGGGGGGGTGTTAAAGTTTCAAGTTACCGGAGCCGGGGAGAGACCACAGCGGAGGAGGAGGAGTGGAGGCGTTGGCCATGCGGATGGGTCGGGGTAAGCGAGGCGCCTGAACCGGTTGCCACTTGCTGCGCCTTCCCATTGGCTGGCAGGTCCAGCTGCTTCCCGGGGAAATCACGGCCCGCCCGGATGGGGTGTTGTCGGAGGCAGAGACCTCACGCGGACTAGAACCTTAAAAAGCATCGCCGGGGCGCCGCCTTGTCGCCAGTTGCGGAGAGGCAGTCAGTCGCTCGCCGGAGCGCTCGGTCCTTGGAAGGGGTGGGGGGGCCGTGTGCCCTTGGCAGCTTCACAACGCACGCCTGCAGAAGAGGGAAGACCTCTTGCAGGGAAGTTCGGAGGCATTTGCAGCCCTCCTTTCTGCCAGCAGGGACTTTGTGGTCGGGTTTTATTCTTACCGTGTTCGTATTACGATTAAGGTTACTGCTGGCTTAGCTCGAGATTGTCAAGGAGATAATTAACAACTGCTGCCGGAACCGTTCGGGAATGACTTGTGAAATCATGTCACTGCAAAGGTAGACGGGCTGTTTATTTTGTTGCGTTGATGGGGTATTACTGTTGTTGTGGTTGTTAACTTTTTGAAATCGCTGTGACAGAGATGGGAGGTCTGAGAATCAACGCTGCTTTGGCAGGCTGTACTGAACAATACCGGCTTTTCCTGTGTGTTATAGTTTGTGCTTGTGTGTGGTTTTGTACGATAAATCCAGGACTCAGAATATGCTTGCAGTTAAGAGAAATATCTGCATATTTGACTGCAGTGGGTTTTATGTTTTGAAAAGCTCGAACCATTGTGCAGTTATAGAGAGTGCAGAAAGCTGCAGGTGTTATTCTATTTTACAGAAAGATTATTGTTGTATGATGTTGAGCTCATATCTATCTACTGTTACGTTTGATTTTGACTAAGTGCCTGTAGATGTTACTGCTAATAGCAGTGAACCTTTTATCTACTAAATTACACTGGTTTTGCTTCTGCAGTTGTTTGTTGGTTCTTTTTAGATTAATCTAGTTTTTTGGACTACAGTATATCTGTAGAGATTCTCAAATTTGGACAGTTTGAGTTTTGGTATTTCTCCTAAAGATTCTGAAAATCAGACTACATTGTAAATTATAATCCTGTGTGAAATCATATGGGAGTTAGGCCCACAGAGGTACTGAGATAATTAACAAATATTTCAAATTATTGGGCTGCAGCTACAGTTTAGGCTAAGGACATATTTTTATAAGGGGCATCAAAAGAGAACACTATTTTGGACAGATAACTAGGAAGATTTAAATATTCTCCCCCTTCTTTCTTTGCTTACCAAGAAACAACAACTCCTGGCTTGTAGTAAATTAGGCTCATCTTCCAGCTAGGTATCTCTGTTATGAAGTGCCGTAAAGAACACTTATTGTGATGTAACATTACAATATAAGCAGTACATGATATCAGAATATGCCTGGTCATTCTTTGAAATATTACTGAGCAGATTCAGTGGTGTGTTTTTTTCAGGATTGCCACAGGGAGAGGTAGAAAGTTGCTTTTCATTACCCAACACAGCCAGCTGTTTCTTGATCAGTGTGCATTTAAGTGAGTGACAATGAGTGTGTGGCAGTATCAAAATAGAGTATGGTAAACTGTTTTGAAATGGGGCGTGGTGGCTCAGTGGACTAAGGCCCCAAAAACTTTTGGCTGCAAAGTCGGCAGCTTGGTGGTTCGAATCCTGGGTGCCACGCAGTGGACCGAGTTCCCATTGATAACCCCAGCTCCTGCCAACCTAGCAGTTCAAAAGCATGTAAATGCAGGTAGATAAATCGGTATTGCCGTAAAAAGTGGGAAGGTAAACAGTATTTCCTTGCAGCCATGCCAGACCGTGGCCACGGACTTGCACAACACTGGCTCTTGGGCTTGAATACGGACATGAGCACTGTCCCTAGAGTCGGACACAACTACCACATGTGTGTGTGTGTGTGTGTGTGCGAGACAGAGAGAGAGAGAGAGAGAGAGAGATCTTTACCTTTAAACTATTTTGAAGCTGGCTAGATAGCTCAGAGGTTTAGATGTCTGGCTGCCGAGTCCAAGACTGGGAGCACAATGCCCTTCTGTGCCTTCTATGGGAAGAGCCAGACTGTGTAGTCTTGGGCAAGCAGCACAGCCCATGGGCACCTCTAGAAGAAGGAGATGGTATAATTTGTCTAAGAAATTTTTACCTGGAAAACACTGAAAAGGACTGCCATAAGTCAGGCTCTGGTTAGTCACTGGATGGGAGACCACCAGGGAATACCAGGTGCTATAAGGCGCCTAGAGTAGGAACTAGCAAAACCATTTCAGTATTCCTGCCAAGAAAACTCCATGGACATGGGTTCACGAGGAGTCTGTTACGACTGTAACCACACAACACACACACACACACACACACACACACACACACACGTGTATTCTGAAATGTGTTTGTGTGTTTGTATTCTGCAATAAGTCAGAATAATCAGGACACGTAATATTTTGGAAGGTTTTTTAAAAACAAATGATCAAGCAAGTCGGTTAAGGGAAATATGGGTACGTTGTTAAATGTTAAGCAGTTAAAAGTAATTAACATTAGCGTTCAGAAGTTAATTTAAGTTTCTTAAAGTTTCTTTGCATTTTTCCATTTTATAATTAGTTGCATCTTCATCTAGATGAAAATAAAAGAAAAGTTGTTGTGACATTAATTCTGTTTCTGGGGAACTTCGAGATTTCATTTTCTTTTCAAAGTAAAATATATAAAACCACGCCAGCATTTTCCCCTTACTGCTTAACCCAAGTTGTTTTTAAAAGAAGAATGATACTCTTGTTCATGCCCCTTGTTTTATTAAGAAAATATTTGACTGAGAAGCTGACCAGGAACTGCTCTGTGCTAGGACATAGCAGCTGTTTCAGATCTTTTAACAATATCTGGCTCATAATTTAGTTTTGCCACAGATAGTGTAATTTCCAGCAGTCAGAATCAGAATCAGAATACCTTTATTGACATAAAAGCAATAAAAACACTAAGAATCTATGAACTCTGCAAAATATGGGTGACAGAGGTGCACCCAGGGTGGCCCAGGCCTGCTTTGCACAGGGATTTTACAGCCCCATCCTTACATAATATAAATGGGGGATGAACTGATCATGGCTTCCCGAATCTTATTAGACAAGAGTTTCCATGAACCCTGGCCAGCGTTGCTGCTGGTGAGTAATGATGAAAGGAGTGGCAGTCCTCCAGCTGCCAGAAACACGCCCCACACGGCCCAATCACAACATGCTGTAAGTAAAATGGTGAGCTTGCCTCTGGACTGTGCCATTTCAGACCACAGGTGGAACCCCCCTGCATTAACTTGCCACAAGTCTCCTTCATTCCATGCCTGATGTAAACTGCTATCATAGGTAGGAGTTTTGTCTTAACGTTTTCATGTTAAATTCATGCATTGCGTGTGCAGGCAGAGAGAAGCATTCCGTCCACTTGCAGTCTGAAATGTTACCCTTCAGAGCGAGCTGTTCTCTCTTCTGCTGGCTGTTTTTGAGATATCTGGGGGGGGGGGGCAAGTGTACCTCCAAAAGCTATTGGGACGGAAAAATGCTCCAAATGTGATCTCTGCTTTCCATTCCTCTCCACCCCAGAAAATGTCATTCTTGTTCTTGCTAGCCTTGACTAATTGTACTATTAGTCATGCACTTTGAACCACATGCAGGAGGCCATGCCAAATCTTCAGTCTGTAAACATAAGCAAGGGCTTTTGCAATGCCAAAAGCCTACTGTTTCTCCTTTTGAAGGGGAAGTCTGTTGTTATTTAACAGTACAGCAATTGTTAAATTAACACAAATGTGCAAAGTGCCCCTTATTCCCCTGGAATGCGTCGTGATGAAATTTAAAGAAGGTACAGAAGAGAACTTGGAAGTAACTTGTTTAAAAATAGTCCATTTGCTGTTAAGTTGTTTTAACTTTGTGTGTGTTGCAGCCTGTCCCATCTGTATATGCAATGTGTTTGAATCAGAGGAATAACAGGATAGCCATGTGTCCTTTGAATGTGAATTGTTTTCCCATAAATCCACCCCATAGTGCTGCTGTAACATTTTGTAAACAGACACGGGGCAAGTCTGGTTTTTCTCCAAAATTATTTATGATGCCGGCAGCACAAGGTCTGAGCCTAGAGAAAAATAGCTCCCCCAGTAACACAAATAGAAATTAACATGCAACCCTGATGCATACAAAGCTGAAGAATTTTGGACATACAACTAGGAAGTTGTAATTATTTTCCCCTTTCTTTCTTTCTTTCTTTCTTTCTTTCTTTCTTTCTTTCTTTCTTTCTTTCTTTCTTTCTTTCTTTCTTTCTTTCTTTCTTTCTTTCTTTCTTTCTTT
>JAHTLZ010000330.1:11725224-11787681 GCA_023846285.1 Phrynocephalus versicolor | reverse complement strand
TTTCTTTCTTTCTTTCTTTCTTTCTTTCTTTCTTTCTTTCTTTCTTTGCTTACAAAAAAAAAAAAAACTCCTTGTAGTAAATTGGGCTTATTTCAGTGCCCAAGACCTTCAGCTAGCATGGCCAGTGATACTGAATTGTGGGGAATTATAACACAGAACCTGAATAAATTGCACCAAGGATTAAATGATCCACTAACATTTTATTTGTATAAAATATATGGAATCAGCCTTTCTTCTTAAAAAGGGCCCAAGGTGTAATAACAGTAAGGAGGGACAATATACAGTCCAGTTAAATTAAGACATATTCAAGTTTAAGAACAGGGAACTGAGGGGTATCTTACAGCGTTAGAAGACAACATTAATACCAAAAGAGAATGCGAGCAGTTAAGAAAAGAGTATAAATTCCATGTATTCCTGTACGGTAGACCATCTAAAAGTTATGAGGGATGGGAACTAACAATTGATAACATAGGGTCGCTGTGAAATACAGTGATCATCCAATGTTAAAAGTATCAATGAATAAAATACCAAAATCACAAAACAAAACAAAACAAAAAACCATAAGCAACACCAAAACTCATCCAATGAAGTTGGATACAATAGTCCATTAAAAAAAACTACTCAGCACTCATTCACTCAAGGAAAGCTTGCCTGAAAAGAAATGTCTTCGCCTGTTTGCTGTAAGACAGTAAAGATGGTGCCAGTCTAGCATCCGAGAGAGAGAGAGAGAGAGAGAGAGAGAGATCCCTGTGTCCAGTTCCAGTTAGCAATCTGGCTGCTAGGTTTTGGACCTGCTGAAGTTTCCTTACCATAGGCACATGGATCTGTAAACATCAGGGCAATGTTTATTATTTTACTCGCTGGAGGTGCGGGAAACGTTTTAGACAACAGTTCATTTTTTTGAAAAACCTAGTTAACGGTTAAAGAAACGCAATAAAACGGATACCTATTAAGCTGTGTTTAATTTTGAGTGTGCATAAGTTTGCTTCTTACAGCAGAAACTCCAAAATAATTATGCTGCTCTCGAAAACGCCACAGGAGTATTGTTTTTGCTTCGAAAGGATTTGGGAAAAAACTCACTATTGTTGACACGGAATGGAAGCAGTTCTTGAGTGTCAGACAGGAGGTTTTCGCAGGCTTTACCTGGCAGTTCTAAGGACTGAACCTGTGGGTTCAAGGATTGAAAGCATATTGTCTGCCATGACATTACACACTCAAAGAAGTTCGCTTGCAGTTTTGAAAAATCCATCTTGTTGGCATGTGCGAACGGAGAGAAATCTGAATGAAGCAAGGGTCCGTAAAAACAGTTTGGCCCACACTTGTTCTGTGGTGTTTTAAATAGCCTAGCCTTAAGATCTTGTAAGCTGCAGCTGTTTCCACAGCTAAGGTTTATGGGTGGTAGAGGACCTGATAACAAATGAATAAACATGATTGAGATGTGTACGTGAGCAACTAGCTCTCTTTATGACCACTTGCCAATCATTAAGTTGGAAAGAGAGGTAATCTAAGACTTCAGGCCCATGTTCCATTTTAAGGGGTTGATTTTCTGACCTGTGCACCAATCAAGCTGATAGGCAGCCTCCTACTCACTTTTCAACCTTTTCTGCCTGAAGACATTGTCTGTACAGAGCATATAGTGAATTATGCCTCTCCCCACCACTGCAGGAACTTATATTCAGTTTGTAGTGGCTGTTTATACACATACCTTCTAGATAAGCTCATAAGGCAGCATTGGTACTTTGGACCTCACCTCTCAAAGAGCTTTGCAGCTGTATAGTAGTAAAATAAACTCTGGTACATGGAGGGAGGTACAGGAGATACATTAAGACATCCACTAAAGTTCTGCACTTGAGTGGGTATGTCCTAAGGTAGAGTGTATAATTTATGTTCTAGATGCAGAAGGAAAAGTTACGCATCCTTGCTAAAATATTGCCCTGTCTTGAGATTCAACTCTCAAGCTTTCAGACTCAGGCTTGTACAGTAGTTCATATTTGCAGTTGTTTAGAAACCTAATGATCGTTATTATGTGACTGAACTTAATGTTTGGTCTTCATTAATGTGCTATTGTCGAATTCAAAGGAAGGGTGCATCTTTGCGTCACTAATTTCCTCCATCTGGAAGTTGAGTCATGGCAACAGGACATCTTTTCTTCAGAGATCAAAATGTTTTGCTGCTCATCCAAGCAGCTTTGTTGAATCTGCTTGGATGAGCAGCGAAACATTTTGATCTCTCAAGAAAAGAAATCCAGTTGCCATGACTCAACTTTTAGATAACCTCACCTGGATGACTGAGAATTATCACAAACTAATTCCCTCCATCTTGTCCTGACCCATTTTCTGTCTTTCCATCCAGGAATTCTACCCAGAATCCAAGTAATAAACAGAAATTTCTCTTTCCACTTCTCACTGCACTCTCCCATCCAATAAATAAAGCAGTAGAAGCCATGTAAAACTTGTTGTTAACATAAGGTGATGAAAAGGAAGCACTTGCAGATCTGCGCAGACAGGGTACAGTGATACCTCTACTTACAAGTGGCTTGCTTTAAGAGCAATTTGACTTAAGAGTGAAAAACTATTGGCATTTTAACTGCTGCCTTACAAATTTTAGACGTGGTCTGTTCTACTATCATTTTTTTAAAAAAACCAATTTATTTATTTATTTGTTTGTTTGTTTATATAGGGCTGCTCTAATTAAGAGTTGTTCAACTTAAGAACATGCATTCAGAATGGATTAAACTCATAAGTAGAGGTACCACTGTAAGTGGTACCTTGTATAAAGGAATTAATTCGTTCCAAATGAAATTATGTTAAGCAAATTTTCCTTTATACATATTCCCATAGGAATGCATTGAAAAGGGAGTGATCCCATTTTTATGTTGTACGGATTCACCCCATAGGCAATTGTGCTAAGCAAATTTCCCCTATCTCTGGAATTTTTTATGTTGTACAAATTTTATGTTATACAAGCTGTTTGTTATACAAGGGTCCACTGTATTTATATTAATTAGGATGTCTTGTAGGACTCTGCAGATAATAATGGAGATTGAGATTACACCACCAGAATTGTATACCTAGTTTATGACGTTTATTGCATGAAGATAATTAGATGATCAACCTGGTCATGCCGTTTATGAGTCATACGGTGAAAGGTAAAGACGTAATGCTCCCTTTCTTGTAACTGCCTTCCAAGTGGGTGGTGGTATTTCTGTGCCCAAGGGAAGGTTGTCTGGCAACTGGGTTAGTTTTAAAACATTTTGTTCCTCTATGCATATTATATATATATATAATATATATATTTAGGCTTGCTGTGTTGTTGCTATTTTTGAAAACCAGCAGCACTAAAACAGCCATTAAAAATACCCTAATCAGAGATAACACAAGCAGCCGTAAACATCAGTTGTTTTTAAAACTGTATGGATCAGTTGAACAGAATTCTTGACCAAACTCCGGGAGGCAGTGGAAGATAGGAAGGCATGGCAAGCTAGTTGTGATAGGTTCCTGGGAAGCAACTCCATTTCTTGGAGGGCAGGTTGAGAAATTATTGGGCAGTGGTGGGACAGAGTGTGCCCCCCCCCGCTCTTTCTTTCACTCCAGCAGCCCACCGGCAAACTTACTTTGTTGTTGTCGTTCAGTCATGTCCGACTCTTCGTGACCCCATGGACCAGAGCTCACCAGGCCTTCCTATCTTCCACTGCCTCCCGGAGTTTGGTCAAATCCATATTGGTTGTATCAATGACACCCCGTCCAACCATCTCATTTTCTGCTGCCCCCTTTTCCTTTTGCCTTCAATCTTTCCCAACATCAAGGACTTTTCCAAGGAGTCCTCTCTCCTCATGAGGTGGCCAAAGTACTGGAGCCTCAGCTTCAAAATCTGTCCTTCCAGTGAACATTCAGGATTGATTTCTTTCAGGATGGATAGGTTAGATCTCCTTGCACTCCAGGGGACTCTCAAGACTCTCCTCCAGCACCACAGCTCAAAAGTGTCAATTCTGCGTTGATCAGCCTTCTTTATAGTCCAGCTCTCACTTCTATACTTCACTACTGGAAAAACCATAGCTTTGACTATCCTGACCTTAGTTGGCAAAGTGATGTCTCTGCTGTTTAAGATGCTGCCTAGGTTTGCCATTGCTTTCCTCCCAAGAAGCAGATCTTTTAATTTTGTTGCTGCAAGCTTACTAGTTGCAAGGAAAAGAGAAGAAAAAGAGAAGGAACTGTGTTATGTGCCACGTTAGTTCATTCTTCCATCTACACCAGCTTACCAGAGCTGGCTGACACGGATGTGAGAATTTCAGTCCCAACCATTTGGAGAGGGTACCAGGCTAGCAACAGGACGTTTTAAAGATTTACTTATTTGTTTCTTTGATGTCCTGCTTTTCTTTAGTAAGTGCCAAGAAATTTATGTATCTCTTTCCCTCTTCCCTCCATCCTCACTGCACCACCAGGTGTCTTATGCACGGTAATCCAGTAAGCAGCATAGCCTCATAGTGACTTGAATCAAGGTTTCCCAGGCTGTGGTCCAGCACTCTTTATCACTGTACCACGCTGGCTGAGTTCCACTGGCTGGCAAAAGCTTCCCCAGCCCTTGAGATGATGAGGGATTGAACTTGGAACCTTCTGTGTACAAGCTAGGTCAAGGCAGCTGCATTTTTAGATATGGCAGTTGTTTTCCCGCCATAAAAACATGTAGCTGGAAAGGACCCTAAGGGTCAGGTCATGCCCGCTCCAGAAGCAGGAATGTGTTCAATATAAACAAAGCACAATCATCTGTACCTAGTGTGCACCTTGACCTCCAGCGGTCAGTTACAAGACTCGCTGGTTTAAGTCACTTAGCTCGTTTTTGCTCAGCTAAAATCCAGTATAGAATCATAGAATCACAGAGTTGGAAGAGACCTCAAGGGCCATCTAGTCCAACCCCCTGCCATGCAGGAACCCCCATCATAGGACTCCCAACAGATGGCCATCCAGCCTCTGCTTAAAAACCTCCAAAGAAGGAGACTCCACCACCCTCCGTGGCAGCATATTCCATTGCCGAACAGCTCTAACCATTGTGAAATTCTTCCTAATGTTTAAATTGAATCTCTTTTCCTGTAGTTTGAAACGATTTCCTCGTGTCCTAATCTCTGAAGCCATGGAAAACAAACCAGTTTCTTCTTCAATGTGACATCCCTTCATATATTTAAACATAGCTATCATATCCCCTCTCAGTCTTCTTTTTGTATGGCTAAACATCCCCAGCTCCCTAAGCCGCTCCTCATAAGACATTTCTTCCAGATATCCCAATATCTTGATTCAAAAAGTACTTCCAAACGCCTCCTGCAAAAACTAAGGGGTTGCTCTCTGTTTTGAAAAGGGGATAGGCCTGTCAAGGTGCTCTTGACCGATAAGAGGCAAGAAACAAGATAAGAAAGTTGGCTGCCAGGTTCAGTAAGATCTCTCTGTTAACCTGGTGTGCCATTACAGTTAAAACAACAGGCTATGTTTTGCTACTGCACCGGAAGCAGCATGAGGTTCCTGTGGTACTTTAAAAAGGCTGTGATTTATCGTGGCATCCTTTTTCATGGAATAGAGCCCACTGCATCAGGTGCAATGATGTGTTCTTCCGGTTTGAAATAGGATGTCTAAGCCTGGTTTTTCATGTGCAGCGCAACACAGCGGAAGGCAGAACCATGTCCCCAGGGAGCGATATTTTTCTGTTTTTTAAAAAAGCATGTTCTCCTATGCTCCTTTGTTTTAGGAAGGAAAAACGAATAAGAATTGAGGCCAATGGAACTGTCCACTTCAGTTTGCAGAAGACTTGTTAGTGCTTTTCTGTCTTAGAAATTGCATCGGAATAGGCAAAGGCAAGGATCTGTTTAGAATGTATGCCATGGGTCACGTAGTCCTGCATCCAAACAATGCAAGAAACCCACAGTTAAAGAAGGCAAATAGAAAAGAGGGACAGTGGGCAATGAACTCCCGGATAAAAACTTTCCCCCTTGCTTTGCTAATTTTCTTCTGCAGGAGAGTTTTTTGTTTTGATTTCTTTTGTTCTATTTAAATACAGGAACATTCCTTACTAGAGTTCCATGAAGCTTATGGTCTGAGGTCACTCAGTCCATCCTGTTACCTAGCTCTCCTGGATACACTGAATAGGTCAAAGCCATGACCGTTTTGTCCCAGTGTTTGCATTTGTTTTGTTTTTCCTTTTTCTTTCTATTCCTGGAAGCTCTTTCACTGCAAGGTTCCTTAACCTGATGTTGAACCAGTAAGCTATTAAATAGTTTGACAGCCAAAGTAATTGATCTTTTCAGTACTCAAATGTTTTATGAGAATGACATGGCCTACAAACTCTCTCTCTCTCTCTCTCTCTCTCTCTCTCTCTCTCTCTCTCTGTGTGTGTGTATTTATGTATGTAAGAGAGAGAATTGCTGGGGACAGAACAAAATCAAATGGCTCCTAGGTCCTTTGGCAAACATTTGCATTGGTGAGTGAGCTCTGACCTTACTGCTCTCCCTGAGCTTTAAGAGATTGTCCGGGTTATGCGTTTTAGAGGCTAGGTCAGTGTTTTTACTATAGAAGAGGCATGCTTCACAAAAGGACCATTTCTTAGCAGCAGAGAGAAACTTGTCATTTAGGCATTTTGTTAGGGAAAGGATTAGTAAAAGTCATAATTGGCTGCCTCGATACAGCCTCCCAAATCACTTTTATGGCCTCTCCAGGCCACTCTCCCCAAATTCCACTAGGGAGCATGATGTTTCTCTGCAACAAAGCTTTTATCCAATTTGCTTTGGGGAAAAATAAAAATTCCCAAGGATATGTGTGTGCGTGCGTGTAGATCTCAGAGGGTCCCAGGGCTGGGAAAATGACCCTTAGCCCCCTGGAATGTACTGTTTGACAGGCATCATTGTCCTGCAGTGCCAGTTTGGCCTGCAGTGGAGTTCATTTGATTTGATAGTCCTGGAAAAAAGACCCTCCACTTAGAAATCTTGGGTAGAAATCTTATCCTTCTGCTTGGAATGATACTTTTCTTTATAAAGAAAGGACTTTTATTGTATTCTGTAGAGGAAATATGGAATATTTGGTCACCTGAGCAAACCCACTGTACTCCAGCACGAGTGCAACATTCATGCCAATTTCTGTGTACCTGCTGTCTCTACTCCCAACACAGTTGTTCAGTGGGCTGCTACATTGCTAAAATTTGACGATAAGGTGATAGTTTGAGGTGGGGGGAGAGTTTCCCCTTGAGCTTCAGGTGGGTGCTCTTTGCACCTGTTGTTTTAAAGGAAATGGAAAAATGGGGAATGCACCAAAGGGGAATACAGTCGTCTCCCGCAGTTTTGTGGGACTGCGGTATATGAAACTCAGGGCCCCTGGGACAAGCTGCTTCGGCACATTTGAAGCCTCCAGCACTTATCCCAGGTGTGGCTCTGCACGGAACAGGCCTCATACGGGTTTCCCAGGCCTATCTGAGGCTCCAGAACTGGTTTCCAGGGAACCAGAAGTCACTTCCGAAAAACTGGAAGTGAATCTAGATCACCGGAAACCACTTCTGGGGCCTCCGACAGGCCAAGGAAACCCACTGGAGGCCCGTTCAGGGCAGTGCCAGCCCTCAGGTAAGTGTAGAAGGCCCCAGATAGGACCCCAGTCCCGACCCAACCCAGCATCCGCATATCACGGATTTTCAATTATTGCGGGTCAGGTTGGGTTCCTAACCCCCGCGATAGGCAGGGGGTTACTGTACCTGCAAAGAAATTAATAGAAAGTGGAATAGATAGTGCTACCATGAGATGGATTTGTAACTGGTTCTGATCACACCCAAAGGGTGGTCATAAATGGCTTCTCTTCAGCTCGGAGAGACATGAGCAGTGGGGTGCCCCAGGGTTCTGTTCTGGGTTTGGTGCTATTCAATATCATTATTAATGACTTGGATGAAGGAATAGAGAGTATGCTGATTAAATTTGCAGATGGTACCAAATTGGGAGAGGTTGCTAATTCCCTAGAGGATAAGGTGAAAATCCAAAACAACCTTGACAGATTAGAGTGTTGGGCCAAAGCTAACAAAATGGAATTCAACAGAGAAATGTAGAGTGCTGCATCTAGGTAAAAATAATTAATTGTAAAGATATAGGATGGGAGACACCTGGCTGGAGAAAAGTATTTGTGAAAGGACTCTTAGAGTCTGGGTGGACCAAAAATAGAACATGAGTCAGCAATGTGACGTGGCAGCCTAAAAGGTCAATGTGATTCTTGGTTGCATCAACAAAAGAATAGTGTCTAGATCAAGGGAAGTGGTAGCACCACTCCATTCTTGCTCTGGTCAGACCCCACCTGGGCTACTGTGTCCAGCTTTGTGCACCTCAATTTTAAAAGGATGTGGACAACCTTGAACGGGTCCAGAGGAGGGTGATCAGGATGGTTGAAGGTCTGGAGGAAATGTCTTACGAGGAGAGGCTTAGGGCCTTTTCACACCACCCCTAAGATCCACTGGCCGCTTAAATTCGGACCAGAGATCTTGGGGGTTTGTTGCTGTTCCTGTGTTCCCACCCCCTCCGCACTCCTGGCTGCTGGCTGCGTGAGGGGAGGGAGAAAAAAAGGAAGAAAAGAATGCCGGCTCACCTCCGTTCTGCCGTCTCACTCTGCTCCCAGCAGTATTCCAGTCTCTTAGGGTATTTGTACACGACCCCTAAACTCCACCACAAATGGCTCCCAGCTCCAGAGCTTAAAATTGTTTCCCCACCAGCTCCGGAGTTTACAGAAAATTAAGTGCGGCCACGCCCACCTAAGCACGTCCCAGCGCACTTTTCAGGTACCTGCTCTTGGAGGGTGAAAAATCCCAGATCCACTTGTAAAGGAGTGAGTGCCCGGCTCTCCTCGCTTCTCTGTGTTGTTTTTTTTGCCTCCCGCCCCTTTAAGAGCAGGAAGGATGACGACGGGGCTTGTGGAGGCTTGAGGTGAGCCTGCATTCTTTTGTCCCCTTTTTTCTCCCTCCCCTCACACAGACGGGATCAAGGAAGTGCGGAGGGGTGGGGACGCAGGAAGATGAACGAACCCCCAAGATGTCTGGTCCGAATTTAAGTGGCCAGCGGATCTTAGGGGTCATGTGAAAAGAGCCTTAGTATCTCTTAAAGGGGCGGGAGGCAAAAAAACAACAAACAGAAGCGAGGAGAACCCGGCACTCACTACGTTACATCCGCATCAGGAATTTTCCACCCCCGGAGAGCAGGTACTTGAAAAGTGCACTTTTAGTGGATAAATCACTACTAAATTGACCTAGCAAGTGTTACAGTACAGACCTCAAGGATCTGAGGGTTATGGGCCCTGCCACTGCAATGTTGGAAAGACCTACCTCATATTTGGCTTATTATTACATGGTTATGCTTGTAGCTTTCTGTGAGATAAAAATACAATTGTTATTGTGATGGTGTGACTGAGGGAAGATGTTATTGTGTTTTATTTTATTCCTGCCCCACTTTCCTATTTGTGGTGTCGGGAAACAGCAACCATTTGCAAGTGTCACTGAAATGATTTCTTCCTCTAAATTTTTTGAGGGCAACATTCCTCTCCACGTAGTTGGGTTACTGTTTCATACAAGCTGACCTGAGGATATTTAAAACATTTCCTTCATCACAGCTCAGCGGTGTGACAGTTCTGACAAGTAGATTGTCCTTGTCACATCCCTGCTAGCTTCCTCTTCTAACAATAGCTGAAATCCTATCCAGTTCTTGCACTGGCATCGTGCATTTGGCAGAAATCTGTGGTGGATTACTGCAAATTGACGTGCCCATGCCTGCATTTGCTATCGGGCACAGCAAAGGCTTGTGGTGTATTAATAACTTGTGGCGATTTGCTGCTGAGATTTATGTCATTTGCGTTAGACTGGGAGGAATACCTGGTAGAATTTTAGGCATTGAATTGTAGTCAAGGGATGCTCATGGCCAAGGAGATAGGGTTGTGTCTGTCTGCATTTTGGTCTTAAGGCAGATAAGGCATCCAGTCCACATAAGATATCAGTGATTTATGTACAGCTGAATCTACAACACTTTGGAACAATGGAAGGGAACTCTTAGCTTCTGGGTCTAACCTGGATCAATTAGGACCTCCATCTTGACTGTGGAGGTTCCCTAGTTTCCTCACTATCTCAGAAGGCAAGAGGTATGGAAGTCCAGAAGCTAAAGACATTGCAGTTGGGCAGGAACCTCTGCCTTGGTGAGCCTTTCCTGCACAGGAAAAACAAGGGAGCCAAAACAGCCACCTCCAGCTGGCACTTGGAGCTCAAGATGTCAACCCAAAGTCCCCGGCCTTGGTTTGTCCTTCCTGGGGAGGGAAAGGGGGAGTAAACAGAACTTGAGTCCCCAAAAAAGTAAGCAGGAGACGTTCCAAATTGCATTTTGGCTTGACCTTGCACTGTGACATGTGTGGTTCATAATGCAGAGGAAGGATTTGAATTTTGGGTCTAGATTAGTTCTCTACTCCTACAATATGGTGTAGGGCAGAGGTGGGCGATTTTGGCAGCTCTGAAAAGGGCAAAGGTTAGAAAATGACAACAGAATATTTCTGGAAGTCCGCTTCCAGTTTCCATTTGTTGTATGGGGGTTGCACTCAGTTTTTCTACAGGTTTATTTATTTATTTATTTATTGCAAAACGATAGCTCTCGGAAGTTTCTAGAAACAGAACACAAAAATGCTAGTGGGGAGGGGGGTACACATAAGGTCTTCAAGCTCCTCTTTGACTGGCCTGGTGGAATACCTGGTATAAAATACTGTAATACCCATGTTCCCCCCCCCCCTTCTTGGCAGGAATTTCCTCCTTGTTTCAGAAACAAATTATCCCTTGTTTTAGGAGCAGATTAGTCATTTATGTAATGGCAGCAAGCTTTCCGTCCTCTCCTGCCCCAACATCCTGGTTGCATATGTGGCAGATTGGCTGTGGTGTTGCTATAGAAATCACCCCTGAGGTTCTTCTGCTCAGCTGCCAGTGGCACTTGACGGTTCAGCAGTTGATCTAGTTCTGCCTTGGTGAGCACAAGCAAATGACTAGGATTTTTTTTAACCTTGAAGAATGCAGTTTAACACTTTTCTTTCTCTACCCACCACCACAAGGTCTTCTCTTAGGAGCAAAGCGAAATAGGCTTCTCTCTGCTGCAGTGTTTCGCTCTCCGTGTTCCTGATGTATAAATTAATTTGCAAACAAAGAATAGAAAAGTTGCATCTTAAATGTGTTTGTCACATTTATTTGTCTCCTAATTGCTAATACAAATCTCTCTTGTTTGATTTTTAGCTCCCAAGAGGACGAAAGACCTATGTCACCCTTCTATCTGAGGTATTTACTTCTGCTTGTTTACATGTTCTTGGTGGGGAAGTAGATGTTTAGGAAATTAGTGTTGAAGAAGTCAATTAAGTGCTGTTTACCAATGTGCCGAGAAGCAAATTCCATCAATTTCAGCTGGGAATTTTCTTAGTCAGTGAACTGAAGGGGCTGTAGATTCAGGACCAGCCTCAAGAAAGCACTTCTTCATAGAATACATGATTAACCAAAGCTGTCACCATGGTCTATGACTATAGATTTTAAATTCAATTACTGTGTAGCCTGAGATAAAATGATTCAAACCTTTCTCCTTCCAGTTATATTTACAAAACTACTCTTCAAAGTTATTTCAAAACAGGAACACACAGTATTACAGTTTAACAAATGCACAAAACAAATGATTAAACAAACAGTAAGGACTCATAGTGAACTTAATACTGCTGTTTTTCCTCAGTCTTCTCTCTCCCTCCATCCCTTTCTCCCATTGCCTAGATTTATCTCCTCCACTCCTCCACACTACTGTATATCTCTCCTCAGTAGCTAAAAACAAGGCGTTTTCTGGAAACGTAAATATAAACAAGTTTGATTTGATTCGGCCTATGCATTTACGGACTTGTCTGGTGTGTGGGTGGACCATGAACCCTGTAGTCCACCTCAAAGCAGCATAATTGCAGTAGTCTTGAGTTAGAGCACAACTCTTTAGTTAAGAGAGACAAGGCAATTCTTTGTTTCATTAGTCTATTTTCGTATATACAGTGTATACCTCTGGACACATCTGATCTCACCTGATCTTGGAAGCTAAGCAGGGTCGGCCCTGGCTAGTACTTGGATGGGAGACTACTAGGGAATACTAGGTGTTGTAGGCACCTGGAGTTGGAACTGGCAGGCCACCCCAGTGTTCCTGCCAAGAAAAATCCATGGACATGGGGTCACAAAAAGTCAATCACAACTGTAATGACACCACCACCACCACAACAACCACCACCACCACAACAACAACTTAATATCAGCATTCAGTAAAGTAAATATCCAACCTTTAAGTAGTGGCACATCCAACATAGAATTTCCAACTTGCAAATAGCCAACATAGCAACGATATGAACAGCTAATAGCCAAAGTTCCAAAACATTCCAAACCTTTTTTCATGTGCTTCTACATTTAGTATATATATTATCATATAACTAATCACCTTTGGTGTTTCTGGCACATACAACCACATATCTTCACTTTTGTATATTCTGGGACATTGAAACTCTCGGCTCTAAGGCAAGGTCAATTAGGCGTATAGCTTTCTTCCACAGGTGTCTTTAATAAAACATCAGTTTGTTCCAAAATACCCATCACAGATGGACACTCAGTGTATCTCTACTGTTTCAGGGAAGGGCATAAATTTTGTAGAAATTTTACTGAAATGGCCATTAAGAACTGTCAGACCTGCCTTAAATTCTGTCTCTGGCAGATATCGCTCAAGGCCATTGACACCATCTCTAAAGAAACAGCAACCTCTGTTTCTACCTTTCAGCAGCAGGTTGACACAGAAGCCATAGACCCCCGTGAGACTTTTTTCCTTTGAAGAGGACTTACTATTAAACAGGGAGAGAGATATGCAGCTCATCCTCAATACTGAACCTTAAAATGAAAGCCAACTTTGAAACTGGTATCTAAACGTTCCACCATGGAACACCAAGTAAAAGAGGCCTGCTCCATCTTCAGCAAGCGGAAGGAAACAACACAAACCAACGTCCATTCCTGGGTGAAAAGAACAACACAAAATTAGTGTTACCTCACATTCACAGGCCTCAGAATCCGATGATGACTTCTCTCCATCAATTCTTGCAATTCCCCAGAATGGGATGTGGTGGGTCCAATTACTTTCAATCTTACTCAGATCGCTTATACTGGGTGTCCAACTCTCTTCAGCTGGAGGTATAAAGACCACAGGCCCTACAGTCAGATCCAGTCTATGATCAGATAAACTAAAATATGTCCACACTGGTACATATTGGCATTCTACCATCTTTGCTTGACCTAATAAGAGTCCTGGGTTAAACCATCTTCCCTGCCACCAGCATCTAGGGAGGGTGGAGAACCTTTACAAGATTCAAGATAAGGATGCCATCTTCCAATATAAACACCCACTACTGAACTCGATCAATGTAGAGGCCTTTCAAACAAGATCAAGGGGATGTTACAACACGACCGCCATTAACAGGGAGGGCCGAAAGATTGATATGATTGGCAAGATGATATATTCAATCACAGTATTGGGAATAAGAATGGCAGGTTATCAGGTCGCAATGAGAGCATACCACAGATTTTTATGGGCTAAGATCAGTCCCCTTTGAACAACCTCCCTAAAGATAATTGTACTTGAGCCACAATTTTCCCACAGGAAGCCGTGTCCCTTGCCACACAGGAGATGCATGTGGCAAGATATGCCACCAACTGCACAGCCAAAAACAAGGCTGGTGTAGTTGTACTCCACAGATATGCCCGGTTATGCCCTGCTGGTGTCTTTGCATAGAGGGCCTACCATTTGATCGAGACTGCCTCTTTAATTGGATATAATGAATAATCTGCATAAGAAGAGGTAAAGAGCATAGTAAAATGCATGGGTTTTCATCCACAATACCAGCAACATCAGCTTCACTCTTACTGGGAACACCAGTATAACTACCAGTTCCTCAAACCTCCTTCCAAAAGATAAAACACATCTACTACCTCATTGTTCCAATAGTCCACTCAGTCCAGCCAGGAACCAAGATTTAAATTTTCCACCACATCAAAAAAGATGGAAGTCCAACCAATACATCTCTGGCTTCTCTTTCTCCCACATCCCTGAGATCCATATCCCTCTGACTGCTCCCTTTCACAGCTACATTCCACCTTTAGTGCCACATTTCACTGCCTGGCACACCATCACCACCACAAGAGGGTCTTGACCATTGTGCTGTTTAGCTATGCAATAGAGTTCACCTTCCTGCTCCCGACAGTGTTTTTAAGACCCAAAACACCATCTCAAGTAACAGAGGATGAAATAGCTACTCTCCTCCAGAAAAAAAAATGCTGTCCAAACTATCCCCTTGGAGTTGCTGGACAAGTCCCATGACATCGTGGTGCCCCAAAAGGATAGCAGTCTTAGACCCAGCCTAGACTTGAGGGATATAAACTCATTCATAGAGACAAGGAAATTCAGAATGGTGAAACAACATTGTCCTGCCATACCTGTAGGCCAAAAGGTCAGTCCCAGATTCTTTGAGGGCACATTCTACAAAGGCAGTTGCCGCTTCCATCACCTTTCTAAGGGCGTTCACCTTAGTGGCATTTGAAAGATGGCAACATGGCTATAATCCTTGACCTTTGTCAAACGCCACAGACTCTATGTCAGAGTCAAGCTTGATACTACATTTGACAGAGTGGTAATTGTCTCTTTGCCATTACAACTCACCACCCAGTAAATGAGTTTGTGCGTCATCCATATATCCATGAGACCATGAAGGAAGGCAGGCTGCTTACCTGTAATAATAGTTCTTCTTTGAGTGGTCTTCTGTGGATCTGCACATCTTCACCTCAGTGCGTCACACCAGATTATATTTTTGGACAGTGGTCAACTAGGGGAACTGAGGGTTCACCCCAAGGTGGATGGTGCACATGCAGTGCAGTGGATCAGTCTTTTTTTCAGGTGAAACATAAGTTGTAAAGTGTATTTAAATTGCTTAATGCTTCCTTTAAGAGCCTTTTCACACGACCCCTAAGATCCGCTGGCCACTTAAATTCGGACCAGAGATCTTAGGGGCTTGTCGCTCTTCCTGTGTCCCCACCCCTCCGCACTTCCTTGCTCCTGTCTGCGTGAGGGGAGGGAGAAAAAAAAGGAAGAAAAGAACGTGGCTCACCTCCGTTCTGCCTCTCGCTCTTGCCGCGGCAACATTCCAGTCTCTTAAGTAGCTCTTAAAGGGGCGGGAGCCAAAAAAAACAACAAACAGAAGCGAGGAGAGCCCCGCACTCACTATCGTTACACCACATCAAGGAATTTTCACCTCCAGAGAGCAGGTACTTGAAAGGTGCGCTGGGACGCGCTAAAGTGGGTGTGGTCGCACTTAATTTCCTGTAAACTCCGGAGCTGGTGGGGAAACATTTTTAAGCTCCGGAGCTGGGAGCCATTTGCCCTGGAGTTTAGGGGTCATGTATAAACGCCCTAAATGTCAACAAGTTTGTGCTTGCAGTTTGCCTTTAAATCAGCTTATAACAGTTCAATTAGATGTTCTCAGTTATTAAAGTTACAAATCAAGCATTTGGTTGAAAAGAATACATTTCACACCTCATGTATTGCTACAATATATCGCATCCTATCCCCACAGTTATTTAACAGTTAAACAACAGTGGATCAATCTAACAGATTGTTTAGGCCAGTGGTTCTCAACCTGGAGGTTGGGACCCCTTTGGGGGGTAAAGCGACCATTTCACAGGGGTTGCCATGAGCCAGTGAAGAAAAAGGCACAAACAGCTTGGGTCCAAAGCAGAGGGGGAGGAAGCGGGGGGGGGGGAGTGAGTTACAGCTTGGTAGGTTGGAGGGCATGTCAGTCAATGGCACCGGAGGCTGCGATTGGCTGAGGGTGCCTGTAGAGGGAAGTTCTCTATGGCACCTTGCGGCAGTGGCCTGCCAAAGGGGACTTGTGGCCTCTTCCAAGCAGGGCACATGAGGAACTGTATTAAAGGATTGTGACATTAGAAAGGTTGGGAACCACTGGTTTAGGCTCTGGAATGGTCTGAGTAAGTTTCTTGCACACACAGAAAAGGACCCATGTGTGAGAGAATTCAGAGATGACCCCTGGGACAACTGCCTTTACGGATAAGCAATCATTCCTGACCCTGGAACTTTCCCAATTGCATTTAGCTGGTTGATTATTTCTTTTCACTTTTGCTTCATTTTTTTTAAATTGCTATCCAGAAGAGGCTCATGAGTTTGGGGAGACATGCCAAGAGGAGTCAGTTTGGCAGGAAAACAGGGGGGGGGGGTCTGAAGCTGGCCAACCATTGCTTGTTTCCTTACTTAAGAGCTCTTGTGATGAGAGGCAGATGTTGTCACCTAGGCAAGTCTTCCCCTTTTTTCCCCATTGTTGCATGAATTGCAGGAGACACAGTCCCAGCAAAGGCCAGAAACTGGTTTGCTGGAAGCTTTCCACCCACCCACCCAACCCCGCCGCCCCAATCTTGTTTTGCTGAGTTCCTACCAGTCAGTCTTCCCCAGATGTGAACTTTTTAAGCAATAGAACAACTGAACAATTACTGTAAACATGTGGACCACAGCTTTTTTTTATAGTACAGAGAGTGCAGTGTTTGAGAGCAGACAGTTATGTAACATGCTGGGTGGATGCAAACAAGAGCTGCCCAGATTCCAAGGACTACGCAGTGCTTGATGCTTGCCAATTAGCTGGAACATTATGTATATATCCTCCCCCCACCTTTCCTTTTTTATCAGCACTGCAAGTGTTGCCGAGTTCTTGATAGGCACAGTGCCTTGAGTGAGTTTTTGTGATATCCTTTCTTCCCCTCCCCATCACCTTTGCAGGACATGTTTGAGGATGATATCAAAAGCGAATAAAATATCCTGACTTTAGGAACTTTGGTGGTTGGACCTAAATGTCTTGAAATCTCCTTTCGGCACAAATTCATTGGGTGCATTCCCCAGCTTCCTCCATTCAGCATTTAACCCTACACGGGTCCCGCTGGTTAACCTTGAATAGGTTCCTGCAAGTTGATCTTTAAAAGTTGAAAAACAAGTACAGTATAGGCTGGCTGCCAATGCACTGGGCCTGTCACTTGATATCACTATGTAAACCTCGCCTTTCTTCGGCTCTAGAAATCATTTCCCTGCCTGTTTTGGCTCTGCCTTCTTGGTTCTCTTAACCTTGCCTTCTTTTGTTTGTTGTAAACTATTTCTTTTTATAGAAGCACAAAGGGGGTTGAGCCGTGTGTCCAGCAAACCAAATGCAAAACTTGGCTAGGGGATACCTCTATAGGCTTTGCGCTAGGCTGGAAGGTGCCATAGCCTAAAACAGGCTGAGCCTTGTATCCTGTTCAAAGTTGCTCTGGTGCTTTCTGGGAGCTCAGCCTATCCTAGTTCATAAAACACTTCAGAAAATCTGAAACAACAGATCGTGAATATGACTGGATTGTGGGGTAGATAACACAGTTTGAGGTAGTCAAAGCAGAGCCATGTTTTGGGTGACCCAATAAAGAACCATTGATTTGAACAGGAAAAAAAATCTTCTTCCTTGATGAACTTGGTGAAGTATAGAAGGGAGAATCTTTTACTTAATAAAATTTATAGCAGGAATCTCAATCTGTAAGCCAAATAAGTGGCCTAATTCCTGTTAAGCCTCTGGATGCCAGAGTACGCCCACTAAAAAAGAAAAATATGACTGGTGAGATCTCATTGCAATTCCACATCACGTATTTGAAAGTATATTTCCTCACATGGAGGCACTGATAACAGGGACAGTCTACTTTCTGTTGTGTTCCAAGTCTTGATGGGAGAGGAGGTGGCTGTGAAATGTGGTGGTCATTTGCTTTTCCCTCCATGCATATCAGGGTTTGCTTTGTCTTCAGAACTTCACAGTGCTCCAAGGACTGCCATCTTGTATTAGGGAGACTCAAAGGCACAGAGGCTTATCACAGCACTAAGTTAAATGTTGCAGTAAGTAGGAACTGGCAAGCCACTCCAGTACTCCTGCCAAGGAAACTCCATGGACATGGAGTCACGAAGAGTCGGTCACGACTGTAACGAGACAACACACACACACAATCATATTAAAGTGAGCCCTACCATCCTTTTTCAAGTGAAAGCATTTTCAAAAGAGGGAGAAAATTATTAGCCAAGGAGGAGCAAAGGAGAAGATGGCTTGGCCCTTTCCCTGCTTGCTGCTTCCTTCTCTCAACTATACCCTTGTCAGGTTTTTCAACCAGGAGGATCTACCTTTAGGGGAAGGAGGACATTTTAGAGGAGATATTATATTTGAGAAATAGTAGACAGGGGTAAAACAATAGTTCTGTACTCATTATTGTTCTGCTCTAAATTTCTTTCTTGTCAAAGAAACTTTAAGTGTGTGTGTGGGGGGGAACCTTTCTATTCAACAGAATCTAATTCTTAGGACTCAGCTGAGCTTACTACCAAAACAGTCATACTGTTTGTATTTTTTGTGTCTGTGTAAGGAAGTGTCTTCCACATCTACATTCAGAACATCATACCATGTTTTTTAGATTTATGTACCAATAATTCTGTTCATGAAAAATTCCTCTGTTATTCTAATATTGGAGGTGCTGTGTCTTGCATAGAGAAGAAACTGGAGACATTTTTGGAGAAGCACATGGGTATTGACATTAATGTGTAACTCTTGCAACCACACTTGTTGGTAGAAAAATGTTAATTGGTTATATTTTTCTAATAAAGTTGTCATATATTCTAGGAGGTGTTTGTTGGCATTAAAAATGGAAGCTTGCTATCGTATGTTGTACGAACAATATGTGTTAAAGTTAAGAGCCAACTGCAGTAACTAGAATTGAGTAAGCCATACCCTGGTGTAAAGGATAAAAGTTTTAACCAAGCCTACTTGATTTCCCTGTGGCTTTATCTGTCAGAATTATTGCATATCTGTGGTAAAGCAGTTCCCTTTCTTGGTAACTGTATTGTCAGTGTGCTAATACAAAAATGTCCCTTCTACTCCTACTTATTGCTTTCTTAAACCAGCTTTCTGTAACTCAGTGACCTCCAGGTGTATTAGGTTACAATCACAATCACCCTCACCCAGCACTGTTGGACAGTTGTCAAGGAATGATGGGATCTGGTGTCTAGCGCATATGTAAGGTTTGGGAAGGATTAAGCAATATCAGAAGAGCTGAGGGCTAATTTTTCACATTTGTCAGCAGCTCAGTGGCCTCTGTTCTGAAGTGGAGCTAAAGGGATGTGCAGTATGCCTATGCTTAATAATTTCAGTCTTGTTTTCTAAATACAAGTTGAGGGTTGCTACAACTGACCTTTGGCAGTTGCAAGATGGGTTGAAGTAAGCCATCTTGCACCCTCTAGTGGTAAAAAGTGGGGACTCAGAAATGATGTTTCCAACAGCGCTTGGTTCCCTCAAGGAAAAGAAAATCGGATGGCAAAAGGAATTTGAGGAAATGTGAAGATTTGTGCTCATGCCAAACGTCTTACAAAGTGCTTTTTTGAAAAGATAGGTTTAGTGGATAAATAAAAATGAATCTTTTTGAGACAGAGAGTGAGAGAGAGAGAGAGAGGAGAAAAAGAAATATTCCTATGGAATATCGCCTTTTTTGTCATATTTTTATTTCTGCCTCTTCTTTCACTGAAGTCCGTAAGCAAAACTGCTAGTGCCCCTCCCCCCCACTTTATCCTTGATCCCCCTCAGCCTGAGGTGTAGTCAGGCTCAGTGGGTTGGAGACTGGCCTAAATTATTACTCTGAGATTTACGGCTCGGTGAGCATTCAAACAGGTTCTCCAGGTCTCAGTTTGAGAACCACTAAAGTGATTTTTTATATAAATAAACCTCCAAAATTAATTACCAGTAAGTAGATTAAAAGAAGACTAAGAGAATATTTTGAGCTTTGACAAACAATTGCATTCCTTTCTCCCTAAAAAGGACTTTATGAGGAACCTGGAGTGTTGTGCTCTCTTCTGAACTGCTGGAGATAATTTTGAGAATAAAAATAAAAGTATTCAAAATAAAAACAAAGTAAAAAAATCCATGAGGCAAGCTGTAGAAGTAGAACTAGGAACATAGATTCGGATTTGGATATATTTGGAATGCACTGAATAATGCCATATTGATATAGTTCCAAATAATTCTGAATTTAAATTTTATACTTCTAAACATTTGTAATTATAATCCCTAATATTTGGTGACCCATTTACTCTTATAAATTAGAAAACAAAAGTCCAGGTACCTGCTTTCTAGAGAGCAGTGAAAATAAATAAATGCAAATTCCATGGCCATTCTGGGGGGATTTCTTAAGAAATAAAACTCAAAGACACTCTAGCACTAATAGGAGAGGCAGAGAACCCAGTACTTCTTGATTGAGATAGCCATGGGTTTCCAAAGGGTGGAGGGGGGAGTATGAAAGTAGAACCTGTGCATGATGTCTGTCTGAGCCAATGAAATCTAGAAGGAGGCACAGACATGAGAAGGTATTTTTTTCCACATTGGTTTGTTCCAGGTGAAAAGTGAGCGTAGCTGTTGATGTATCTACTGAGCATGTCTTGTTTATGATATCCTCTAGTACAAGCCTGCACTGCAGCAGTTTTCTCAACTTACATTTATATTCTTTACATCTCATTGTATATTGTTTACTTAATATATGTTTAGAATAAGATCGAGGATTAGCAGGTGTGTAGGTTAATTTGTTACAAATCAACAGGGAAATATTAAGTTTAGACCCCATGGGGTATATTAGGCAGAGGAATAAGATTTTATTTAAACAGATATGTTAAAATAATAGGTTTTGTGTCTATGTGTGATATTCATTGGAAGGGTTTGTGTTCTGCCTTAATAGAGGCATAGTTCTTTTTTGGGTAGGGTTTGCGGGCAGTATAAAACATGGCACGGTAGAATAAGTGGGGGATGGCTGCAGGAATGCTGACTGCACCCATCGCTGCAGCTTCTATTGACAGGAATGTGAAAGGAAAAAGACAGCCAAAGTTGCTAATATTAGCCTCCAAACAAAATCTGTCACCAGGCTGCCTTGTTCTGCAATGACACTGTGAAATTGCAGCAGGCAGCAATACGTGTTGTGTGTGCCTCTGCCTGAGAAGGTGGTGGAGAAGCCTCTGGTTCGAGGTGGGACAGATACGAGTGAATCTCAGACACTTTCCAATGACATAGCCTTCCATATCCATACCATGCAGCTCTATCAAATGTGAGGAAGGATTTGCCCCCAACCCCATCACAGCAAATCTCTCCTATGCAAAGCAGCATTGTGGTTGCTGGGAGCTCCCCTTCAAGTACATGCACAAATATTTTTTCACCCAGTGCATTGTTAGTTTGTTGAACTCCCTGCCACAGGATGTGGTGATGGCATCTGGCCTGGATGCCTTCAAAAGGAGATTGGACAGATTCCTGGAGGAAAAGTCCATCACAGGTTACAAACCATGATGGGGATGTGTAATCTCCAGGCTTAAAACTGGGGTACTTCAAGGGCCAGATGCAGGGGAATGGTATCAGGAGACATATATGTAGTCTCATGCGCTCCCAAACTCATCTGGTGGGGCCACTGTGAGATACAGGAAGCTGGACTAGATGGGCCTTTGGCCTGATCCAGCATGGCTCTTCTTATGTACCCAGTGCCTAGAGTTTGGAAACACCAACGAGGGAGAAACTATCCAGCTCTGCTCATGTCAAGCGAATCCACTTTCTGCTTGGTTCACTGGTAGAAAAGGGATACAGGAAGCTGGACTAGATGAGCCTTTGGCCTGATCCAGCATGGCTCTTCTTATGTTATGTTATATGTTATGTTATTCGATGGTAGGGGAAGAGGAGATTGAGAGGGCTTAGGGGAGCACTGCTTCAGAAGTATGTGGCACCGTTATCACTGTTGCCCTTCCACCTGCACCTCCCTCACAAGTGTAGGCAAGTTACCAGTCCCTGGTTTGGAGCAAGCAGTGAGAAACTGGAGCTCCCCGGAAGCCAATAATCTGGAAGCATTTTCAACGGTATGCAGTGGATCTTCGCATGGCTGAGTGCATGCACTGCAAGAAAGTGCTCCAGCATGGGCAGGACCTGGTAGTAGCATGCTCAGCCACCTGAAGACTCAGCATGGTGCATTGCCACTGACAGATAAAGTGGGCACTGTCAGGGCAAGTGGGTTCGTTATTGCAAAGGGTAAGAGACATGAGAGGGCAGAGGTTGAGCTGGCAGTCCAAGGATGCCAGGAGGAAGATGCGCAAAAAGCAAGAGGCGGGAAGCAGCAGATGCCAGATGCATTTCTTTGAGCTTGGAGAGCTAAATATGTTCTGCCTACTTTTCTCTCATTGAACCATCATACAAGTTTTGTACACAATGACACCTACATCTGAAAACACAGATGTTTAGTAAAAGGGGCAGTAACTCTGAGATCAGATACTCTGAACTTCCTTCCAGAAGGATGGGTCCTGGAGTAAATCAAGCCTGAACTCTCTCTGGAGGCAAAAAAAGGCAAAGCTAAGGCTGTCCTACTTTGGGTGCATCACAAGAAGGGAAGATTCTCTGGAAAAGACTGTGATAGTAGGAAAGGTGGAAAGCAGAAGGACAAGGACAAGACCAAATATGAAAGGGATTGACTCCCTAGAAAGGAAGTCACAGGAGCCAGTTTATAAAAGCGGAGCAAGCTTATTGGGAATAGGACATTTTGGACCCTCATTCAGAGGGTTGCAGTAAATCAGAAGCACATTTGACAGCATGTAACAAGAAAGGCGACTGTAGAACAATGGGAAACACAGAGGGATGCAAAACAAAATAGCTACTCTTTCCAGATAACAAAAAAAAAACCAACCATAAACCCTTGCAAACAGGACATATCAAACTGAGCTGGCAGCATGAGCTTGATATACAAACACTGTAGGAGAGCACAGACTTCAGTCTTTCCCCCAGTCCTCTTTGAAAAGTGGTTTGATCTGCAGATGCTGTCTCCCTTTTGTGAAAATGCCTCACCAGCTAATTTCTGTACGTTGGGGCTGCTGTTAAAAGACCTCCACATTGAGTTGAGACAGATCTGTTTCCTGGCCCATCCTTAATCTTACATGTTTCCAAAATATATCGAGTGTTCCTGTGTTTAGGAATGTTGTAGTTCATCTTCTGTGATATCTCTCAGCCACCTTGAGCATTACTCTTTTTCTTTTCTTGTAGTGGAAAGGCAGTAATTTAGAAATAAGAAATAAGCCACAGATATTCATGTAATCAAATCCTTTAAAAAAAACAAATAAAATCCACACTGGCTCTATTTCTACCAGGATGGTTTCCCAGATTATTAGGACCTGGCATCATTGGGATCCAAATAAATTGTGGTAACTCATTCCTTAACTTATATTTAAATCCTTTCTTCTGCAGATATGACAGCCAGCAGTAACTGGTTATAAATCTAGTTCAGGAAAGGGTTGGTCATGGCTGTAATGACATCACACACACACACACACACACACACACACACACACACACACACACACAATATTAAGCCATTCCTAAGTGTCTGTCCCTTAGATTAATAAATGCCCATCCAACTATATCTTCTTGAGCATTGGTACTTAAGGTGGCCACCCCTAGGGAAGCCCATAAAACGTTTACGAGAAACTGGGCTTTTTCAGTGGCCGCCCCTGCTCTCTGGAAGAAATTGCCAGTTGACATTCGTTTGGCTCCATCTGTGGCAATGTTTAAGAGTTCTTTGGAGACCTGGCTCTACCATGAGGCTTTTGGCAGTGCTGCATGTTACTCACCACTTACCTGACTCCCTATTATGATTTGTTTGTTCTATGTTTTTATTATGTTTACTTAATACATATAAAATGTTATTTTTAATTTAGTGTTTTAACTTTCCTTCTACACTGTCTGGAGTTATTCTCTGAATTAAACTTGGGTGATAAATAAATAAATAAATAAATAAATAAATAAATAAATAAAATTCCAGTGGTCCCCAAGGAGAGGTGGATGGGCAAGGGTTGTACATAACTAGGAAGTGCTAACAAGGATGCAGAAAAAGAAACATCTAAAACCCAAGAATGCTTCAAAGGGCCTTTTTACACGACCTCTCAGATCTGCTGGTCCCTTAAATTCGGTTCGTTGCTGTTCCTCCGTCCCCACCCGCTCTGCACTTCCTTGTTCTGTCTGCGTGAGGGGAGGGAGAGAAAAAAAGCCTTAAACAGGGACAAAAGAAGAAAGCCTTACCTCCCGTGCGTGGAAGCTTGCTCTTAAAGGGGCGGAGGCAAAAGAAAAACAACAAAAAGAAGCGAGGAGAGCTCAGGCACTCTCCGCATCAAATATTTTTCACCCCCCAAAAGCAGGTACTTGAAAGGTGCGCTGGGTCACGCTTAGGTGGGCGGGGTCGCACTTAATTGTCTGCAAACTCCGGACCTGGTAGGGAAACATTTTTAAGGTCCGGAGCTTGCAGCCCTTTGCTGCGGAGCTTAGGGGTCGTGTATAAATGCCCAAAGTAATAACGTCATGAGTGTAAACATTCCTTGCAAGTACAGCAAGGGTCCATTTGGATGGTTTCCTGAGCCTTGCATTTGTATACGATTTCTAGAGCAATTCCCTTTAGGTAGCCGTGTCACATTGATCTATGTACAGGCAATCCAGCCAGCTGGGTTAACTAATTCTCTTGCAGATAAGAGGATCAAGCCAAATGAAATGTTTTAAGCTCATAACAACTCGGTTTAATGAATACTGTAGTCAGGGTGAACTTCAGTAAAATGTCACATGGGTCGTCTTATCTGCAAAGCTGAGTCAGCGGGAGAGAGGACAGTGGAGGGGATGGGGAGGCAGGATTCTGTAGGTTTCCAATATAATCCTGCCTCACCGTTCAGAGACACGGATCTGTCCAAGTGCCATGC
Organism: Phrynocephalus versicolor; assembly: GCA_023846285.1. NCBI lineage: Eukaryota > Metazoa > Chordata > Lepidosauria > Squamata > Agamidae > Phrynocephalus > Phrynocephalus versicolor. Next base: position 11,762,810 of record JAHTLZ010000330.1, on the reverse strand, counting down.
CTCTCGAGCACATCTGCTTTCCAGGATGATAAAAGCATTGAACAAGGAGCAGACTGGGCGGATTGAGCTGGACTTTTGTGAACGTGGAAGGGACCATTTAGCATGAATCACAATAATTTTCACTAGAATCATATTATTGATTTGTGAGGAACTTCTGTGCTTGTTTGCACGTACACTCTTGCATGTGTTAAACTGAGCACGTGTGTTTGAGTGTAAATACTTCTACAGCTATTGGCAAAGGTGTGCAGAAAGGCAAAATTTGCCTGATACCTACTGTTTGGATTAAAAACGTAAGAACCACAAGGCTGGTTCTACCATTAGGCAGCATGAACTGTCTCTACCAACAGCAGATCTTAGATGTCCGGAAAAGACATTGTGAAGTCCAATTATTGAGTTCAACCATCTGCTGAGTGCAGGAATCCAAAATCAAAGCAGATCTGACAAATTGCTGTCCAGTTTTCTCTTGAATGCCTCCATTGTTGGAGCGCTCACTGTGTTGATACTTTCTTAAGTTTTGTAAAATTGTGAGAATAATTGAAAAACATGTTGCTATGTATGACCTGCTTAGGAGCCAGCAGTGGGTAGTAATAGCTTGAGGCTGGTTCTCATATATGTATCTCTACTCTTGGTTGATAAAAGGCCAAGTGATTTGCATCACTCAATTGCCATCACAGAGATAACAAAAACATTGCCATTTTTCATTGAAATAAATTTATCCTACTAGTGGTGCAAAAAAGAATTAATGTACGGTATATCTCTGTGTTAAACTGACCACAAAGTACAAGGTTTGTATATATTAATTTGGAGAAATGGACTTTGTACCTTTGTGGATGAAACCTTTTATTCGTGGATGTAGAATTCATCTGACACCTTGATATTCAATTATTCAAGTGTTCTTCGCGTTTTTGAACTGTATAAGTAATGGTTAACTTCTTTTCATGCAGTGCTCATGTGTCACAAGTCAACAACAACAGTATCCCTGCCTCTGGAGAGTAAGTGTGTTGCATCTTCATTATTAGTTTTTCATTGTTCCTTTTTATATTTGAAATACTCTGTTGGCTTGGCAAGCTTATTAGTAATAGTATTATATCCATGACCAATTTCTCTCTGGGGTACCTAGCTGAAAATGAGGCTATAGTAATGTACAACTGCAGTTTGGGTGATATTTTGATGGTAACATTTGCATGTGCACCTTCCTGTCGGTTTCAAAGATACTTTATGTGGTGGAAGGTAGACTATAACCTGCTGATGAATAAGAACATGGGGAGGCTTATGGGGATTTGGGGGTGTTTTTTCACATTTTTGGGACCTTTTAAATGAAAATGACATATACGGTAAGTGTTGTTGTTTTGCAAAAACATGAGGATGATAATGATGATGGTGGCAGTGATGATCACATGGCTTCAAGTTAGTTCTGACTTATGGTAGTCCTTTTCAAGGGTTTCCAGGTAGCGATTACACAGAAGTGGTTTACCGTTCCCCACCACCACCACTTCTGAGGGACTCTGGGACTGCGCAGCTTGCCCAAGGCCACACTGGTTGGCACCGTAGGGAATCAAACTCCCAACAATCCCAGCTCTTCAGACAGTTTGGAAACCACTGAGCTATCCTGCCAGGGTGCAAAAATGTAATTTGCCCCAAAAGCTTTTACTTTGCACAAAAGACTATTTTCCCCCCACTGAGAAGCAGTGATCTAAGGAATTCTTAAAGGTGGAAAAGCTTGGAAACCCCCTCCCCCCAATCAGTGATCTCATCCATATTTATCTGGAAGAAAGGAGATCGGGAAGGTATAAATCTCCCCAGCCCTGCCTGTTGAAGTGGGAGGAGATGATTTATGTGAGTGCCTTGATTCCACATGTGGTTTTGAGGGCTGAATGATTGCCACTTTAATCTTCTGCCCTGGGTTAACTATGGCAGTCCTTTTGTTTACAGCCACACACTGATAAGGGATACAGGTTAAAATATGAAATCAGTCCCTTCGAAGAGGTTCATTATTTCTTCCTCCTTTTAAAACTGCATTTATATTTAATTTTACTCCTCAGGTTCTTAGAAAAGACCATTCGGTCAGCCGTCGAGCAACATCTTTTTGATGTTCATGGCTCCGGAGGTCAAAGTTCTGAAGAATCTGAATCGGGGACGTCCTCAACATCTTCCAACGTGTCAGCCCGGCAGCGGAGGCGGCACCATAAAGAGCAGGATGAAGCCCGAAGAAACAGAGATATGTATGTTGGTGATCTTTCCCATTTGGAAATAGGTCATAACAATTCCTGGGTAGTTTCGGATTGTGTAGTTCTGTTATCTTGAACTGTGTGAAGAATTATGAGTTTCAGAGCAGACACTTTGGTTGTTGGGTCATGAAAAGCATTATTACCTTCCTTGTTATGGTCGCTGTTGTCAACATCAGCTTCAGTTGTGATGCCCTAAGGCAGGGGTGTCTGGCAACCTTGGGAATAAAACAGCGTGATAGAAACAGTTACTTCAAAACATCCATGGATTCTATTTTGGGTTGCCTGTGAAGTTGCATTGTTATAGACAGAAGATTCTGACTACACATTTAAGGCCCACACAATAGAAAACTGATCTTAAAATGTTTCATTGTTCCCCATTTCCTTCTTAAAAACACCTTCAGGACTTCTGAAGTCCCTGAAGAGTCTGTTCTAAAATTATAATGATTATCAAGACAGAAAAGAAGAGAAAATGATCATGTGGATTCAACAGAGTCCTCAAAACCAAATGAAGTAACATGAGACCACCACCATCATATGGGTCTTTTCTGCAGTCGTTATATTTTTGTGTGTCCAGTGGTTGAGCCTGGCCAGTTTCCTTATAGGAGAGCTTTCCATGGCTGAAGCATGGTATCAGTGTCAGCTTTCCCAGGCTGGATGGAGGTGTTGGTGGTCTCGATCTCACATACCTGGAGGGCATCAGCGTGAGGAAGGCCGGTTTATAGATTTCTGCTTAATAATTGTACATGTGCTGTGCAAATGTACAAAGAATGATAACTCTTCAGTTATTCAAGGATACAGTGGTCCTCCGCCCTTTCGTGGTTTATATACTGTGGCCCCGCTATATCGCAGGACCCCCGAAAGGGCTTGGAGGAGGAAAGAGGTTTGGGGGCTTTTAAAACCTTCCCCTCTTTCCCCAAGCCCCAGGCTCCAGCTGATTGGTGCTGGGGTGGGGGAACAAAAGGTTTTTCTCCCCCACCCCAGCACCAATCAGCTGGAGCCCGGAGGTATCACATGCCACTTCTCCCCACCCCCTCGGGGTGCTGGCAAGTGGCGTGTAATGTTTAAAAGGCTTTTGGCCACGAAGCCAAGCGCTTGGCTCTCCTGCCGAAAGCCCTTTTTAAAGATCGCCCGCTGCTCACCCACATCCCCGCGATGTTAAAAAAGGGCTTTCAGCTGCGGAGCCGAGCACTCGGCTCCACGGCCAAAACCCCCTTTTAAAGATTGCGCACCACTCATGCGCACCCCCCCAGGTGCTGGTGAATGCCGAGCAATGCTAAAAGGGCTTTCAGCTGCAGAGCCAAGCGCTCAGCTCCGCAGCCGAGAGCCCTTTTAAAAGATTGCACGCCATTCGCCTTCACCTCCCCCCCCGGGGGTGCTGGAGAGCGCGCGCATGATGCTAAAAGGGCTCTCGGCCGCGGAGCTGAGTACCCTTTTAAAAGATCGCACGCCGCTCCCCGCGCCCCCTAGGGCGCTGGGAAGCGGTGTGTGATGTTTAAAATTGTTCCCCCCCCCACTCAACCTGCATCCGCATATCGTGGATTTTTCAGTGATCGCGGGTCGGGTGGGTCCCTGACCCCCGTGATGGACGGGGGGGTTACTGTACCATGATGGGGTCATTGTACCCATTTCTTTCAATCCCAGATGTCTCTGGAGCAGATCTGGACACCTTGCTCACAATGGGAGGCACTGCAGCTCAGTAACGGAGGACGTGACACTTTTGCCTTCATGAGGTCCCAGCATTGTTTTTTCCAACTGACGTTTGGCTGAGGGACTGGAGAACTGATGCCAGTCAGTGTGCACCATCTAGATCACCACTGAGGACTCCCCCACCCCACCCCCGCCCCAGCTCAGGACATATCTGCCATTCTGCCAGAACTGCTACCTTGGCACGAGGTAGAACTACAGTAAAGCAACATCCATGGAGCCAGGTGTCATTCATACTCATGTGGATGTTATCCCACCTACAATGTTAATTCACCATTTAATGCTGTGCATATGTAGTCTGGAATAACACCCGTTTTAACAAGGATACAAATGAGACTCTAGTTTCCCAGTATTCTATGTGATGACACAGGGATGGGCAGCATCTGAAGACATGGGGACTAATTGAGTTTCCAGGCGCCAACTTAAGTCTACACCTGCTGCTTGGGGATGCAAGGGATCTTAGGTTTCGCCTCATTCCACCACTGCCATTCCAGTGTAAAAATCATCCCTGGAGATTTCGAGGAGCCAAGGCAAGGCTGGCTGCCTTTTTATTTACATGCACCTAAAAGTTTGGTTGGTTGGTTGGTTGTTATTTTGTTTTTAATGGGAGGCTTTCCACTGGCATCAGGGGGATAGGATTGAGACATACAAAATAATGCAGGGCATGAGTAAAGTGGATAGAGGGACGCTGTTCTCCCTCTCACAGAACTAGGGGACATCCACTCAAATTGAGGGCTGGGAGAGTAAGAACAGACAAAACAAAAACAATTCACCCAGCATGTGGTTAGTCTGTGGAACTCCCTGCCACAGGATGTGGTGATGGCATCTGGCCTGGATGACTTCAAAAGGGGATTGGACAGATTCCTGGAGGAAAAGTCCATCCCAGGTTACAAACCATGATGGAGATGTGTAATCTCCAGGCTTAAAACTGGAGTACTTCAAGGGCCAGATGCAGGGGAGTGGTATCAGGAGACAGATATCTATTCTTGTGCACTCCCAGACGCATCTGGTGGGGCCACTGTGAGATACAGGAAGATGGACTAGATGGGCCTTTGGACTGATCCAGCATGGCTCTTCTTATGTTCTTATAGCTCCAGAATCCCCTTGGCAAATTGTGTATTGCCAATTGCTGGATTAGTCCAACCAGTGGTCTGACTCAGTGTAAGGATCTTCTGTGCTTCCAAGGAAGAGAAAATGATGCCCCTGTCATGTTTCTGTACTGGTACACAGTTGATGAACCACTTAATTCGTTTCCTATTAATTAAAGGGGAATGTCATGCCAGCATCCTCAATTAAGAGCCAGTAAAACATTTCCGTTTACAGTGGAAGCAGTCGTAGCAACATTTTTATAAATGGGGGAGGGGGAGATTTTCCACCCCAGCAGAGTCGAAGTCATGCTCTTCGCATTGTGCTGGGAGGCTTCTGAGGCAAGTAGGTCAGAGATAGAGTAGCGTACGTGTTCAGCAGCAGACAGTGCTGCAGTTGGGTGTGTGTCCCCCCCTCCTTTGCGCAATCTCCCCACTGAATTGCAGATCTACCCTTTTCTGGTGTCTCTGTATTTCACCTTCTCATTTAGTTCGGCCATTTGTCAGTCTTCCCCCGTATTATCTACTCTGACTGGTGGCAGATCTTCAGGGTTTTAGAAGAGATCTTTTGCATCGCTTGCCACCATACTATGGAAATTAAGAGTCTGGATTTGGGACTTCCTATATATTTTTAACAGGCTGTACGTCTGATGTACATCTTGCTGTCCAGTTCTGCCTTCCCTCACAGGTATTCAGCTTACCTGATGATGTAAACCTGGCTAGTTCTAATTAGCCTAAAGAGCAATGGTGAATGGCAAAAAGCCAGCCTTTCAGCAAATATTGTTTTTATGTCCTTACCATTTTCGACAATTTGATTCTGGATCTTAAAAAGAACTTACAAAATAGCAACAGTGAAACATTCAGATGACATTAATTAGCATGAAGGAGTTCTGTGCCACACTTTAGTTCTTCATGATTAAATCATCACATGGAATCAATTTATGAAAAATCTTGATGAAAAATTCTATTTGTCATCATATGATGAATTTCTGATAAATGACATTCTTTGTTTTCAGCATTGACATATACACAGACCTGTATCTCTTCTATATTTCTGCATCTAGTACATTCTGTTTACTGGGATCTTATATTTTATTGCTATTGCAACATGAACGGGGCTGTAAAATCAGAAATTTGAAAGCATTGGGAAATTAGATAGTTTTCAAGGTTTCCCTCCTACTTTGCCTAAGTTTTTGGATCAATAGTCTGTTTCATTAGTGTCAGCACTAAACGGAACCTCACAGCATCAGATTCTGGTTGGCAAGAGAAGTTAGGTTATTACATTCTCTTGAGAAATTGAAATGTTTCGCTACTTATCCAAGCAGCTTCATCAGTCCGCGGAAAGTTAGTGGCGAGTCATCCATTTTATAGTTCACCTTAATTTCAAATCCCCCTGGTCTGAATAGGCTCATAAATAGCCTGGATGGTTGAGAATCTTCACAGACATATTAGCTTATTAAAGTGTTCCGCTTATAGGCTATAGTGCCTTACATGCTTTCTAGGTTTACATTTCACTATTTCAGGATTGCTATAGCAGTTTATGCTCTTTGTTTCAGGGGAAATAAAGGTTCTTTCTTTTTTTTTAACAAAGAAAGGGATTACAATAAGGAACCAATTTTAATATTTTCTCTTTAAGATTCCACATTATTGCACACTGTCAAACCATTTCACCCAACTCAGGTTTTGGTAATGTGTTAGTAATAATAATAATAATAATAATAATAATAATAATAATAATAATAATAATAATAATAATAATAATAATAATAATAATAATAATAATACACAACTACGCTAGTGATTTGTAATACAAAATCCAGCATAGTTATCTTGTTTGCTGTGGTGGTGGCGATGATGATGATGATGATGATGACGATGACGATGACAACAACAACAACAACAAAAACAACAACATTAACAAGATCAGCATCGGTCAACTAGAAATGGCAATATTATTAGGAACAGCATATATTCTGCTAAGGTATCTCCAGTCATCTTAGGCTCTTGGAAAGAGCTTGATCATTGGAGAAGGCCAACTCCAGCTTAACACCTGGCAGCTGTGTTCTCCAGATCGTCGTCGTCGTCATCATCATCATTATCATCTTAGAACTGCAGAGCAGGAAGGGACCCTATGAATCATTGAGTCGACCCCTGAACTGAACTCCCAACCCTCTAGCTCTGCAGTCAGAGACCTAAACCCCTGAGCTATCCAGCAGTTTGGTCATAATAATCTCAGGAGAGCTTTTACCTTATCATATTACAAAATCAGCATGTTTTGAGTGTTGCCATATATACTTTCTGCCCATGCTAGGGCTCAGCTCTCAGTCAAGTTATAAGCTAGTAACTGTTGACCTGTGTGTCTTGGTATGACTGAATGTTCCACAGCAGAGAAAACATATCCACACATGTTGAAAACTTGCCTAAGAGAAAGAGCAGGTCAAACACTTTCCCTGACTACTGATTTTTCTGTGTAGATGGGTTTCTTCTGCCGTGTGCATGATCAGGCTTTCATTGAGTCCTGTATTTTGTCTATACACATAACCCTTTGATGCATCTCAAGCAGAGCACTAGATGGACTTTTCCACCAATTGCTTGAGTGGAAACACTGCTTCTCCTCTCCCTCTTTCTCCTTTTCAGGAAGGGGAAGGAGGAACAATGCGTCGAAGAAAATTCTAACGGTGTCTAATCACCATTCTTGCTAACCTCCAGAATGAGAATTTGAGAAAATTAATTAATAGATTTGTCCCGTCTACCTGGGACAGGGGCTAGAGCTTTCTCTCCTGTTGACTTTGTGACATTAAAGCTCACTCTATAATTCCTATTAAATGCCCAAACTGGGTTACTTTCTTCTCATTTTCCTCCATTCCTCCTCCAAGTAACGTTGAGTCTAAGGAAGCACAAAAACCATTATTTTTTGAATCTGCCTTCAGGGAGATTGGCAGAAAGCACCTGCCAGAACACCTGGGTTCCACATCAGCTTTCCAGTGTACTGCAGCATAATACGTTTTTAATTGCTAGTGTACATGAAACGTTTTGTCCTAGGATATAATTCAGAAGCATAACCTGCATATTGATCCAGAGTTTGCCTGCCTCTTCAGGTGGTGACGTTTTTTTCCCTGAACAATTAATAAGCAGATTTGTGGCTAAGATTTTAATGTATATTGTAGTTGAATGAAACTCAGGCATAGAAGTCACCTGACTAATAGATTATCTTTTAATAATAATCCATACAAATTAGAAAGAGCCTTGTGAAGGAAAATCTAACAAAGCAGATCTCTTACTTCAGCTGAGCAGATTACAGGGGAAGGCTGTGCAAATCTTGTGTTTAGTGTAATCTTGCATATATATTCTAAAATTTCTAAGATAAGGGTTCCTTCAAATATTGAGACTTCCTTTTCTTTCCTTCCCTCTCAGACAGTGCAATCTGTACAGGTATATTAAATAAATTAAAATAGCCTTGCAAATGTTGCAATGGTAATAATGTTAGTTTATCATTTTGTTTTGATGGCTGTGTTTAATAATTTTATTGTTGATAGCTAACTGTTGTTGATAATTTTATCATTGTCCCTATACAAGAAATCTAGATTTCCATTGCTGTCTGTCCTAGCAATAGCAGTAGTATTATTTCCATTTATACCATATTTTTCTTCTTTGGAATTCAAAGAGCCACTTGTCTAGTCTGCATCCAGACTCCCTCTGCTTAGCGTATATTCTTTGCTTTCATATTACATTCTCAGATTTATGTATCTTGCTAGTAGTAGATTTTATAACCTGCTGGACATTAATACAGTTACTAAGAGTTGGCACACATATTGTGGGATGCAAAATATGTAAAGAAACACCGAGTCCAAATACGATTTCCCCACAGAAATGTGCGAAATCAGATGTTGTGACTTGTGTTCACAATTTGGCTCAATCACTGTGTTAAACTCTGCACCTCATTTTGTTTAGGGAGGTCATCAATAAAGAAAATATTCCTTCTGGCTTCAATAGCATTGAAGAATATATGGTGACGGGTCAAGAAGTTGAAAAGTTGCAAGAGAACAACTCTGGGTACATTGGAGATAGGAGCAAACCGAAGCGGCAGAAATCCAGCACCAAACTTTCGGAGTTGAATGACAACAAAGACGGTCCTCTGGTAAGCAAATCTATTAATAGCATTCCTTCAGAGCCAGGTGAAGACTTAACAGTGGTGATCTATTAGAACCATTTGGCTCACTGAACTGTCTCTTCTTCATACACCAGCAGCAACGAAGAAGCCATAACTAAGATCTCCCTGGAGAGCTGACTGGATGCTTAAGTGTCCTTCTTGCAAATAGCAGTTCCCTCTTGAGGAACAGATAGCAGCCAAGCTAAAGGAATGCATGCCCAGATGGAAGAGCTTGCTGGCATCCAAGGATAGTCTGGGCTGAAGGCTTCTGGGGGGTTTTAGTCCAAGAACATCTGGGGACCCAAGATGGGGAAACATTGCCTTAAAGGGATTCTGGCTTGCAACCAGCAAAGTGCTACAGTACATTTTGCAACCAGGAGACCAAGCACAGTGGGATAAGTGGTGATAATACAAACTAGTTGCTTTTTGTTGCTTCCTGACATGGCATGTGATAAGCTGGGTTACTCTCATCCGTGGTAGGGGGGGAATAGATTTCTCTCTCTATCAACATAGTAAATATGCTTTTCTTCTTTCCTATTTTAAGATCTTCTAAAAGAAATGCTGTAATCACGTTGTTACATTTACATCCCTACATTACTCTAGTATGATCAAGGCATCTCTCCTTTTCCTCAATTTTGATACAACAAAACTGTGAGGCAGGTTGCGTTGAGAGAGAATGGCTGGGCTGGATCCCCTGTTGAGTTTCATGGCTCAGTGGGGATTTGAACTTGGTCTCCCAGGTCCCAGAAGAATGTTTTAACCACCAAACCCAACAGGGGCCATGTGTGGGTGATGGGAATATGTAGTTGGGGATTTTTACAAAATGAAAGCTGGAGAAATACAGAAGATTTAAGTTACCTTGCTTTGGCAGAATCGTGTTATGTAAAATGAAGATACTACCTAAAATGAATTTTACGTTTAGGCAGATTCCTAAACATAGATACTTGGGAATGGGCAAAGGAACAGTATAGAAAATGCATACATAGATTAGGAGAAATACCCCCAAGGAGGTTTTCAGGCACCCAGAGGTTGGTTAACTCTTGGTTTTTATTTGTAAAGCTGATACTCTTTTCTGTGTAAGAAACTTTCCCCATATGGGAGTGAACCCCCATTTTTACTTTTAAAGACAGCATTGTTGTGAGGCGGTTTTTTTCAGTTGTCTGATAAATATAGAAGTATAGAATATCAATTGCCTCTGTGTATGACGGTAAATAGAGGGCATGACAGAAGAGACTGGGAATGGAGCTGGAAGGCAAGGTTATTAAGGTGTCCTCACTTCATGTCCCCACAGTGTGCTCAAAGTCCATCTTTGATCATCACAGTGGAAGGTGGCTGTTGGAACCAAGTACAAGCCAACGCAAGACTAGTTTCTTCTTTCTGCAGATTCAGTCATCATTTGTGTCGCTTTGAAGTGTTACTTTTGGGCCGATCTCCTGGAATCCATTCTCCATGCTGAGTGGAGAGGGTTCTGAGACTTGTAACCCAAGTAATCTTTCCAGATGATATGTCGTGGAACACATGGTAGACAATGCGTACTCCTTGGACTGCATATAGCCTCCCTTGAGCAGTTTAGGGTCTCCCAGCCCCGTACCACCACCACTGCTGAATTTGTGACTCCTATGGCAGCAAAAACGAAATGAAATGAAACAGCACCCCAAGCAATAACAACCTTCTCCCCCCCCCTCAAAAAAAAGACAAACAACCCATCAGGTTTCTCTTTGGAAAAAGGTATGTGAAGGAGCATGCCCCTTCCTTCCAATGCAGAGTACACACCAAGCAGCCTCCTGGAAGTACAAGTGCCATTCGAAAGAAGTCATTTGCTCCTCACACATCCTATTTTGAAAGAGACTTGTGGGAAATGTCACAACAAATTCAGAAACATGGGTTAGTTAAAGCTCCCCGTGGGTTCAGCAAAAGGCGGTGTGGCCCCACCCCTTAGGCCTACTACAGAAGCATTTCTATATCCAGGGATATACAGATATAGGCAACATATCCTGTGGAAGCCCACAAAATACAGTTTGAGAATCACAGCCGCATAATTGTGGGTGTTTTGCTACTTTATATCACAGAGTATGCATGATATGATTGTGATTGTTTGGGGGAAAACAAAAATCATATGCTCTTACTTTCAAATATGATTTCATAAAATGATTATTCATAGTACAGTGGTACCTTGTATAAAGAAATCAATTTGTTTCAAATGAAATTCTGTTAAGCAAATTTTCCTTTATACAAATTTCCCATAGGAATGCATTGAAAACAGAGTAATCCCTAATTGCGACAACTTTTATGTTGTACGGATTCTCCCCATAGGCAATTCTGTTAAGCAAATTTCCCCTATCTCCGGAATTTTTTGTGTTGTACAGATTTTGTGTTATACAAACCATTTGTTATATGAGGGTCCACTGTACTTGTCTTCTTGTTTGATCTTTTACAGGCAATGGAAACATTTGGTTCCACGAGACCTCTGGATAGGACAGAATCTGATGACATGGAAGTGTTTTCTGAAGACAGGTGACTTGCTTAGATAGCAGTACTATATAGACAAGTTTTCATTGAATCCTAACAACAAATTATGCTGTGCTGACTTTGTAAGTTAGTTTTGTTAACTAACTTACACTGTCTTAGTTTAAATTGCATTTACCTGGACACATGACTCTTAAGAAGCCTGAGATTCTAGCTTTTCTTGAAGAGCATTATGTTTAAATTGGCGATGAGTTGTGCAATATGTTGTGAAAGACTTTGAATTTCCCTGGTAACTAATATCTCTTTACATTTTATATTATATTATATTATATTATATTATATTATATTATATTATATTTCAAAATATGTATAATATTTTTACCCTACCTTTCTCTATAAAAAGTGCCCAGGCAATGTACATTATGGGAAGACAATAATTAAAAGCTGTATTTAAAAGCTATACAGCATTTTTATCATGCTGTATAGCTAGAAAATCTCCAATACCAACTTAGCTTCTGTCTTGAGGAAACAGACATCACAGGAGGAATTGGGATGGAAAAAAATCAATCATACTCACTCATTTTCCTAAGATAGTGGTTCCCAAACTTGGGTACCCATATGTTCTTGAACTAAAACTCCCAGAAGCCTTCACCACTAACAGTGCCAGCCAGGATTTCTGCGAGTTGTAGTTTAAGAACATCTAGGACCCAAGATTGGGAACCACTGTCCTAAGAGCCAAAATAGAAATAGCTTAGATATATGGAATGGCTGCCTCTCGGTGGTATTTGGGAAATGCCCCAAAACAGCTGATTTCATTGCCTTCGCCCCACCTTCTTTATCTTTGCTTTGCAACTTGGAATGTCATTGCAGAAATGTGAACATGATACTTCCATTATGATGAGCATTTAATCTAAACCTTTTTTTCTGTCTTTTGTAGCAAGGACGGTGGAAGTGATGGCGGCATAGTAATACATTCTCAGGTTAGTATCTTGTTTGTTTATAGTTGACCCCTCAGCCAAAACTCAAGAGAGAAAATCTGCAGGCTTTTCATATAAATAGAAAAGTCTATCCCATTTTGTTGAATCATCTGGCACTGGCAGAGTTAGCCACTTGGCACCAGTTTTGCCTTCAGGAGAGCAGTTACAACTGTTCTTTTCTCCCTTGCATTTGTTAGATGAAGTTTTTGTGCTGCCTCGCTCCCTTTTCCAAGGAGAAAGGCAGGGTAAAAATACTCTAAAATAAATAAATAAATACTAATATGTTCAAAGTATTTCTAAGATATCCAGTGTACTCGTGTCCTACATAAAAGAATATGCAAATTACTCTCAGTAACTTCAGTACTGTCTATGGAGTCCTTTTCACTCTGTTTACAAAATACTAATAATAATATCAGTGCATAGGATTTTAAAAGTTTTTGATGGCTCAGTGTGTTTCATGCTTGTGGTCTTCAGGACAACGTTGGGCAGTATGTTGTGCATGTGCAAGCTGCACACACCCCTAGCATTTCTGAGGATGCTGCTTCTGGTGCCATATTTGTTGTGTTGACCACAAAAAAGCAAAGCTTGACATTTGCAACTGTGTTGCTGCTGGAGCCGTGGTTCCACTTTAAAATATGCTGTTTCCTATGTGACTTGTTTCCATTGAATTATAGTAGAGCTACTTGGGTCCAGAGTGTCATCAGGTACAATACTATCATTTGATGATGCAGGATACACACAGCTAAAGGATCCCTAACAGCTGGCCACCATTTTCTGAAGTATCCTGTCACATTGCTGAACAGTCTTTGAGCTGAAAATTCTTTTCTTGACATTTCTTGCCATTTGGATCTGTTACTTCATATCCTACCCTCCAGTGCCATAGAAAACAATCTTTGTCCATCCATGTGACAGCCCTTTGGATATCTGAAGATGATTATCACATCACCTTCCAGTCCTTTCTTCCCCTGCCTAGTCCTATCTGGTTCTCTTTCAACCATTCTTCACAGGGCTTTTCAGCTTCCTTGTCATCTTAATTGTCCCCCTCTGGACACTTTCCACCTTGTTGATATCCTTGGTAAACTGTGACACACACACACACACACACACACCGAATTGGACACAACATTCAGGCGATGTCTCACCAACTCACACTGCAAGGATACTATTACTTCCATTGATCTGGACACTTTCATTCTTTTGATGCAACGCAATACTGCATTCACTTTTTATTATTATCATTTTAATTTCTGTTTTATTTTGGCTTTAGCATAGCACTGTTGACTCAAAGTTAGCTTATGGTCTAATTATTCTCCATTGGTGTGTGAAGCAATCCAGTGATGCTTCTGGGATGGCGCTCTGGTTGCCCAGGGAATGGCCAAAATCTGTTCATTGTCCTCAGAGTCTTTGGGGAGACTTCTTCTATGTCCTTCCATGACCTATTTAAAATTGTTTTGACCCAGTTTTCTGATATGTTAAGGTCATCTTGAACTCTGATTTTGTATTTGGAAGTGTTAATTACCCCCTGCCTATTCGGTATCGTCCACAGATTTAATGAGCATCCCCTGTATTCCTTAATCCAAGTATGTTATAACAGTGTTAAACACTGGACCCAAGATAAAACTCGGAGGTACCTCTCTTGTCATATCTCCCCAAGATGACAAAGCACCATGAGCAATATCAACCAGCTACAAATCCACCTAAGAGTAGCGCTACATCAGGTTGCCCACAAGAATAGCATGAGAGTCCTTGTTAAAACGCTTGTTCAAATCAAGATACACTTAGTTTACTAGCTTTTTTTAATTTTATTTTTTGTTTTTACAGCTGAGAGGTGCTAGTGCCTCAGGTTTTTTAAAATTTATTTTCATTTCCCCTCCTCCCACTGGTCCGCAGGCCGGAGGGACATTTATATATATGTATTTTTAAGTTGGCCAGGTCAACGCCATTTAAAAAAAAAATTTACAGCGCCGATCACGCAGCCCCAGGGGCCAGGTCGGTGCTTTTTTATTTTTATTTTACAGCACAGACCATGCAGCTCCTGGGCCAGGTCAGCACTTTGCTTTATTTTTATTTTTATTTTTTAAGTCCCCGGATGCCGGGCTTCCCCCGCCCCACCTCTCAGCTGTAGGGCAGGCTTTTCCCCACTCCGACTACTGGAGTTCCAGGTGAGGAGACCGGCACTCCAGGACAAGGTAAGTGACACTGAGGAATTAAAAATGAAACGGAACGGAACAGAAATTTCCATTTTGTTTTGTTTCCTTTTTTTTATGGGTTGGTTCATTATTTGTTTAGCTAAAGAAACAAATAACAAAGAATGAAACGAATTAAAAATTATTAAAATTAAAATTATTCCCTCGAAAAATTCATTTCGTGCCCATTCGACATCTGACCTTGGAGACTTGAAATCGGCCAAAGTACTGTAGCTCAATGTTCCTTTGACATCTTTTTACCAGCCCTGTACTGCTTCCCTTTCACTGTTTTATTCTACTATTCTATGAAGACAGAGGAAAAGTAGGCATTATGCAGGCAACCTGCCCTCCAAAAGCTTTCTCCTCCTTTCCACATTCTTTTCCGTTATCCAAGCATAGCTGAATAATCCCTTTTCCAGTATTTTTTAATGTCCCTTTGAAGTCTGAGCCCATTCTGAGCTTTATTAACGTTTTCCCTGCAGATACTGGCTACTCCTTTATACTTTTGTTTGGCAATTTGCCCTCTCCCTTTCATTGTACGCTATGGTGGGATGGTCGTACATCTCCCTAAACCTCAGACATTGTCTACTCACAGTCTAGATGCAGGCCAGTATTATTCCAGTATTGCAAATTGGAGGAGGGGGCAGGTTGAGGCCACAGTTACTGGCCCGAGATCATTTAGGTGGTTTCTTCCAGAGTGAAATTTGAACCTAAGACTCCATGGTTCAGAGGCAATCACCTTTTTACCAACATCACTACCAACTCAGTTGGGACTGAGTTTCAGAAAGCAGTTTTGGAAGAGGTAGCTGTATTAGTCTGTGCAAGAATTCCAGACAAAATCCAAAGCAACAAAACAAAGCGAAAGACAAAAACAAAAACATGTGACACCCTAAAAACTAACAATTATATTTTAATGTAAGCTTTCATGGGTCAAGTCCACTTCTTGAAGAATTTCAAGAAAACAGTTTCTGAAAGCTTTCCTGAAAGTCAGGAGGAAGGGTCATGTGATTTATTAGCTCACACAGCAGAGAGTGACCCGTGTTCCATGTTTTGTTTTTATAGAGCGACTGTTCTTTTTCTATAGGATTTTCCCCCTAATCCTGGCAGACACTTCCTTAATACTTTATTCTGAGAAATGAAAGTTGTTCCTTCTCTTTGGGGTTTAGAGATTAAGAGGGGGCAGCCCTGAAGGCAGAACTTTTTGTTCCCTGTCAGCTCTTTTTTCTTAGCAGTTTGTGATTGCTCCTTTCTTACAGTCTTTATCGAAGTTTCATTTAGCATATTATTTCCTAGAAAGCAAAAGATCTCAGCTGGTTTTTGGCTGACTAGAAAGAGGACACTGCAGGTTTTCTTCCTTTCCCTAGAAATGTTATTTATAAGAAGAATTTTGAGAGGTCGGATAGCTGTGTGAGTCTGTTGCAGAAAAAACAGCGAAGCAATTAAGTCTCTCTTTATCTCTAGAGCCTAATAAATTTCATTTGAGCGCATGTATGTACTGCAGTTCACTTGATCAGATACACTGAGCCCTGCCTCGGTATCTGTCAATGAATCTTGCGGTCTTTGTGCATCTGTTGAAGTCAAATACATGAGCACTAAATGCAAATAAAATGTCTTTGCCCTTAAGGCACATTTTATTTTTAGAAGAATGGAATTAATGACATGCTGAATCCATCCGGAACAGAGCAGTGGCATGGTGATGTTCTGGGAACTGGAGTATCCTCCTTGCAGTGCACAATTATCAATAGTTTTCACACCTCATTGTATTTATTCTTCTTAAATATAAGCTTTCCAGTTCTGCGCAAAGCAAGTTAAGTGTGGCTGTGGGTACTCTGTGTAAGGAGCAAGTCAGCCTTCTACTGCAGTATTACTTAAATTGTGTGATTAAAGAATGGGTCCAAAGAATTTCTTTTGGTAACCACACTGTTTTTGGCCATTTGGACAAGCTGCCTGCCCACTTCCAATCATTATTTCTTTTTCATTCAGTAGGGCAAATCATGCTTCTTTAAAAATAAAATTAAAAATGATGATGTTTTATGCAAGCTAAGTTACATGGTTCATACCACCTTTCTTTGGCTTTTTGTGCTTTGCACAATGGTGATGCAATCAGTGGCTGAGAAACTGTGTGTTAAATGGTGTTATTAAGATCCCTCTTAGAGCCTAATACTGTAGATGTTTCATACTGAGAGTGGTAGACAGGTTCACTGAGTTCCAGGGACTGGGAGTACTTGCCTGATTGTGTAACAGGAGAAATAAAACTGTACCCAATGATGTGATATTTCTCGTCCAACACACCCACTCCCTGTGTACCACACAGCATCTATTTATATCTTTCCTTGCCCAGCTGCTTCTTTGGCGGAGTCAGGGGGTTTGTGCCACAAAATACGAGCTGGCAAGGAGGACAGAGAAACACAGCTCTGTCCTACATTTCTTAAGCAGTCCCTGTATCTCAATGTCTGAGTACGTTGTTACGCAGACCTGTCTGGTCTAGGGGCTAGAGTACTGGATGAGGACTGGGATGGGGGGATGCTAAGTTTCAAATCCCTACATCAGCCATAAATACCGTTGGATGACCTTGGACCATTTGTTACCTGTCAGTCTCAGATCTGCTGTGAAGGGGGGGGGGGAATGGAGAAGAGGGATGAATAATCAGCTCCCTGCAAGACAGATTGAATATAATTGTAAATAATTTAAAAATAGGATTAAATATAAATTTGTGTGGCTTTGAAGAACACCTTTGCTTTAATAATTCTGGGAAGCTTCACTTTGAAATATCATCATCATCATCATCATCGTCATCATCATCATCATCTTAGAACTGCAAATCTAAAGAGATTGAATGGATCATCAAGTCCAGGCCATGCCAAGGAGGTACAACCTCCGGCTCCCGAGTGGGATACTTAAACCAGGCAACTATCTGGCAGTTGAATTAATGCATTCATTGATGATGTCCAGAATACTTTGTTGTCAGATGTGCAGCACCAGTGCTTCTCTGTCTCTTTTGGCTCTCTCTAGCAAATGCCCAAAGCAAGGTTTTCTGAAGAATACTGCCCCACAAACCAATACTGTATTGATGTTTTCTCACAAGGCCATGGGGAATTAACCCTCTAACACATTGCAAAAAACTAAGGAAACACATGTTTGAATCCCTAACTATGGGCTTCTCTGTGAAACTCACTGAGACTCAACTCACTGACCATTTTCTTATGAGGGGGAGGGGAGAATTCTCCATACGGTCCTGAAATCTAGAAGGCATAAAAGGTTGATTAAAAGTGTAGTACAGTGGTACCCCGACTTAAGAGCAATTTGACTTAAGAGCGGGAAACTGTCGGCATTTTAACCTTACAAATTTTAGATTTGGTCTGCTCGACTTACAATTTTCCCCCCATTTTTTAATTTTTAACTTATTTTTTCAATTTATTAGATAGGTACCCGGACTTAAGAGTAGTCCAACTTAAGAGCATGCATTCGGAATGGATTACATTCGTAAGTTGAGGTACCACTGTATAATGTCCTGTGATTCTTTTATGCTTAAGACCAATAAAACTATGTGAAATAGTCACTGTTCCTGCTGAAACTTTTTGTTACACACTTGACATGACCGACTGGGCTGCTCTCAAAGCAGGAACTTTTTTTTTTTTAAATGAAAATTGAGGATACTAACTTACCCTTTAAAAAAGTAGTGTTACATTGAAATGAAAATTCAGGCAGTGTTGTCATCACAGGGAGGGCATACATTCGCCCCTAAGATCTCATTATCTGGATATTATAGGGTCAAAAAATGTTACATTCCTTGTAGGTTTTTTTCGCATTCCATCACCTTTCTAAGCCCCTTGCTTAGGGGGTGCTTAGGAACATACCTTTCATAACAAGCAATGCTATTCAGAGCTCATAAACAAGAGCATTTTCTCTGCTTACTCAGGCCTTGGATGAGGAGTGAAGGAAAGGTGGACCAACCCAGTAACTATATGTACCCTGTTTCCCCGAAAATAAGACCTCCCCCAAAAATAAGCCCTAGCAGGATTTCTGTGTATTTGTTAAATATAAGCCCTACCCTGATAATAAGACCTAGTGATGGGTGTGGCTATGGTTGTGTGCAGGGCTGACATTCAAGCATATTATAACTAATAAAGTAAGGCATCCCCTGAAAATAAGCCCTAGTGTGTCTTCTTGAGAAAAAATAAATATAAGACAGTGTCTTATTTTCAGGGAAACACGGTATTCATAGTTAGGGAATTCTGCCAGAAGGCTCTTGAGCAGTGGTTCCCAGCCTGGGAGTTGGGCGCCCCTTTGGGGGGGGGGGTCGAATGACCATTTCACAGGGGTCGACATGAGCCAGTGAAGAAAAAGGCACAAATGTCTTGGGTCTGGAGGAGGAGGGGGAGGAAGGGGGAAAGAGTGAGTTACAGTTTGATAGGTTGGAGGGGATGTCAGTCAATGGCCTATAAAGAGGGAAGTTGTCTATGGCACCTGTGGCAGTGGCCTGCCAAAGGAGGCTTGTGGCCTCTTCCAAGCAGTGCAATGGGGTCACCACAACATGAGGAACTGTATTAAAGGGTCGCAGCATTAGGAAGGTTGAGAACCACTGCTCTTGAGGCTTATAGGCAGTTCAGGAATGTGGTGCTTTTCTGGACTACAGTTCCTAGAATCCCCAGCCAGCAGGGCTGCCGGCTGTGTCAGACTGGAGATTCTGTGAGGTGCAGTGCAAAAAAGGAGCTTTTCCACCTCTGTGGATCTGACTCACTGTAAGGAAGCTTTCTGTACTGCCGAAGAACATTAAAGCAATATGGCTGCCTTTTCTCACAGAGCCCAAAGCTGGTGAAATAAGAAGCCGTGATAAGTGATTAGAGTTTTCCACTGGGACCTGATCAGTGTGGCTCCTGGTTCTCCTGGTAACTCCTAGCACCTTGTACATTTAGCTGTTTGCAGGTGAGGAAATGTGCTGTTAGAGTAGTTTTTCTAAGGCTGGAATATCAGCAGCACCTGAAGCAAGCATAAAAATCCATTTGCAAATACAGTGAGCTGTCAGTCTGCACTTAGCATGGGGCTACGGATCCATTGCACCTCCCTTGGGTCTAAGCTGCCATTGTTCTCCTGAAAGCTTTATAGATTATTCATTGCATTATAAACTGCATGAGTGAACAAGTAACCCACTGAGTGTAACTAAAACGGATTGAGAATGTATAGGGACCCACTTTTATTCCAACATAGACTGTCAAGCAGACCCAGAGGCAAAATACTCCAGTGTTTACCATGTTATAGAAATGCTTTTATGTGGTGTGTGTATTTAACTCCTGCTATAGAAGGAATAGGCTGACGTTTGCATTTTAAAGATGTTTTGTGGCAGGTTATGGCTTGTTGATTGTTACTTTATGAGGATTTGGTTTCTGTTTACAACTGGCTCCTGAAGAAGCAAATGTTCTGGGTGTACACTCTCGCTTGTTCTACCCCAAATCCTATTAAAGAGGGGCCAGAGACCAGCTTTTGTGCTGATTTTGTGACACTGTTTTGAAAGGTCATTGACAAATGAAGCAACAATACAAATACAGATTAAGATTCTGGTACAGCTAGTCTTATAGAGAAGGTGGATAGGAAAGTTCATTTCTGCCCAGTGGCAAATTATCAAGTATTGCTTCAGCCTTTCAGGACTTCTAGAACAGAGAGCCAGAGAGCACAGGACATATTGCAGGCTTGCAGCTTAAAAAAAAAAAAAAAAAGAAGAAGACCTGAAGTCACATTTTGTGTATTTAACTGCTGTAGTTTAAAAGCATAACAGCTGAGGGAGGGTGTCTACTTTTTGCTTGAAAAAGACTACAGTTTTTCCCCCCTGGGGGGAAAAAAGCATGTGCTGCATGTTAAACTAAGAAGAAAAGGAAATAACCAGCATGCTTCCATGTTACTTGAGAGGTCTTTATTTTACCTGTACTAATAAATTAGCTAGTTGCCATAATAGAGACTTGTTTCTTTTCTAGTCTGCCTTTCAGCACGGAAATAACCCCTGGGCAAATAGATATAAAAATGATATATGTGTAGTGCAAATGGCTTCTCATCCATGGGCAATACATCTCCCCTCCTCTCCAAGCCTCCTTGAATCACTTTTCATGCCCCAGCTGCTTGCCATTGGGGGGTTTATTGCCCTCTTCAGACCCATCTCTGTAGGAGAGTGGTTCCCAATAGGCCACTGGTGTCCAAACTTTGGCCCTCCAGATGTTTTGGACCACATCTCCCAGAATTCCAAACCTGTATTGCCAATGACAAAGGACTGTGGGAGCTGTGGTCCGAAACATCTGTACGGCCGAAGCTTGATCACCACTGCAATAGGCCAATCTTGGCTAGCACATGGATTTGCTTTCTCTTCCCGTAAGGGAGCATGCCTTCAAAGCATGAAGCTTCGATACAGGCTGAAAGTGTTTCAGAATGCTCCCTGAGACGTAGGTCCTTGCAGTAGACGTCCAAAGACATTGCACAGCTGTTCTCTCTTTTCCTCTCTGTTTTTTTAAAAAATATGAAGGCAGAATAAAAAAAATAAGCAGACACAGGAGCATTACATAAGTTAGCAGGCTAAAATTCAGAATATGAGGCAAGCAATACATCTGTAACTTGAAACACTCTTTGTGAATAGGATTACTTTAAAGAGTGTTCCCCTGTCCTATCACTCCATCTCTCTCTTTCTTTATTTCTGACTCATGTGGTACTTCTCTATAAACTCCTATAGGTGGAGCCAGGACCTCTCTTAGTGATTTTACAGAATATTATGTAATAATCTAACATGGTAATTTTTTCGCTTCATCAATACTGTTGAGAATGAACTGACCTAAGAATACAGGGCAGTTTTGAATATTACGCTGTTTTTCTTGCTCACTCTCATTGGTTTGGCCGACAAAAGCAAACTGTTATGTCACTACTTTATAGATTTTTGCATCTTCAATTATATGGGTTTTTTTTTTACTGCTATTCACTTTTCTTATCACAAGGTTTCTCTGATAATCTGCTTGGTCTGTGTGGCATCAAGAGCTTGTTTTGTTTGTTTGTTTATTGTTCTGTTTTTGTTTTTGTTTTGTTTTTTGGACCACGACATCTAGACATTTCCAGATAGAGAAAAGCAAGAGTTACTTTTTGCACTATAGCTCCCAGAAAGAAAGAAAAACTGTCAGTATGGCTAATGGCCATAGTGGCTGCAATATGATAGTTCTTATTAAAAACAAAACAAAACATTTAAAAAATTTCCTCATCTCTGCTTTTAGTAACCTCTCTAAGACAGCTTCATAGATCTAAGTAATATAAATTATTCTGCAGCATTAGTGATGACATTTTAATAGACCCCATATTTCAACAGAGAGTGAAACTCCTAAACACATTACTAGGGAGCAAGCTGCACCAAAGATACAGGGGCTATTGGCAAGGATAGGATAGTCAAGGTATTTCTCGGATTTTCCTTGTATTGTTTACATGATAGTATGCAAGATAAGCCCTCAAGGATAGCGCTGTAATTTTGGTATCTGGCTGCAGAGTGAACGGTTGGGAACTTGACTCCCCACTGTCCCTCCAGGGAACAGATCCAGCCTATGTGGCCTTGGGTAAGCTGCAGTCTTGGGATGCCCTCAGAGAAAAAAAGAGTAAGCCATTCCTACTATTTACCTAGGAAGACCCCAAAAGGGTTGCCATTGTGTCAGAACTGACTTGATGGCACATGATGATGATGATGATGATGATGATGATGATGATGATGATGATGATGATGATGATGATGATGCAAGACTCATGATCTTTCCTGGTGCTTTTTCATCCAGAAGGACTGCTAATTATTTACAGGAACAATTATGCCATACAGTATGATATTCCTTAAGAAACTGTCTTGTTTTGTTCCTCATTTTTTTCTTGCTGACTAGAGAATAAAATTGCTCATCATCATCATTTTACTAACAAATATCAATAACAAATGATAATAAAAGTTTCCAACATCCTTTTATATTACTAGTCAGTAGAAGTCCATGCTTACAAATGAATTCCCATTGTGCTAAAGACACACCCTTGAAAGCTTTCACTAATTTAAGTGGTGATTTTTAAACACAAGGCCTGCCTTATATTTCTTCATCAGTGCTTTCCACCCGTCCCAGGGGAGGGGAGCAGGGCACTTTCATTCTCTCATTGTATTTCTGCCTCTCTTGTTCCCCTCCCTACACTAACCTCTTTCTAGATTAGAGGTAAATGCTGGCTGCTGTTGTTGTTTTCATAAAAAGGACTGATATCTTTGAAGCTACTTTGGGAGTTCCCTGTGGGCTGAGTCTCTCTGCTTTATACCTTTTGCACTCAGATAGAATGAGCTGTGTGATGCCCTTGGAAAGTAAAACCAGATCGCTTAAGTAGGCAAAACGAACAAACAAACAAAAATGGGGAAGGGGGAGCAATTGTTGTTGTGTCCGTGGCACACAATATTTCAGATACGTTACTGGGAAGCATTAACATAGCAAAGAGTGGCTGATTCCCCCCCCCCCCGGTTTCTGTGCTATAAATTATAGATCTCCTCTACAGCAACTCTTTGCTTAGGAATGGGTGGGAGGGGAGGGGAGATGGATAATGATTGGGTGGGATGGGAAGCATTCTTGGTTGCTGGATGATTTCCTGGAGCCCTCCAGCTCTTCCAGTTGTTTCGATGCCAAAAAGCCAGCTAGGATTTGAGTTTGCGCAACTGTGGCTCCTAACATCCCCGAGCACCTCCATAAATAGAGTTGCTCCCCCGCCCCCCCCCCCGCCCAGCCAGAAAACAAACCCAGGAAACCCAGGGACGGTGCAGCCAGCCCAGCTTAGCTGGCACTAATTGATCGCCGGCAGCACTGACTCGCTGCCAGCATCGACTTGCTAGAGAGCGTTTGCTTACCATGCATTGCTTCAAGCCGCTCCGCGTCCTCTAGGGAGAGGGTCACTGGCAGTGGTGTCTTCTGCCGGAAGAAAGACAGTCGGTTGGTTGCTATTGTAGCCTTGGCAACCACAACACTTCAAGGGCTGGTGTGTGTTTTTTCCCCCGGTGTTGGTATCTTACTGTCTCGAAACTCGGCACAGTTTCAAAGGAGGACATAGCTTTTGCCCTGCCTTTCCTGTCTTTTCAACTCATTCAGGAACTGGGCACCCTTATCAACTGCTTACCCTTTTTGAGAAAAGCAACTTCTGGACTTGCCAACTGTGACATTTTATCCAAGGAGAAAGCTTTAGTTTGGAAAAGAAGATTTTTACTGGTGAAAGCAACCGGAGAGAGCAAAGAGTGTGGATATCGAGAGATTCTGTGTTTACCTGTACAAGCCATGATTTTTGTATCTGTTTACCTCTAGACACCCCACGCAACTTGCAAAACATTGCAAAACCTTTTTGTGTGTGTGGTGGTGGTGGTGGTGGTAGTGGTGGTTGCTTGTTGCTGCTGCAGCATCCGCTTCTCATTTTTTTGTTCCAGAATTTGAACATGAAGATCCAGGAGCCTCCTAGTATTCCCGAAGCCAAATTACAGAGAAACCAGGATGCAGATGGCCAAGAAGAGAATTATGCATCTGAAGTGCCTCAGCTGGACTTGACTGCCTTGTGCAATGACAACAACTGGGAAGGTACGGTAGGTGGCTTGTTTGTTGTTGTGAATGAAAGAACACTTTGGTACAAGATGGGTACATGCTTCCCCCTCACTACTCCATTTTGATGGATGAGCTTCAGCCTCCGGAAAATGACTTTTATGTTAAAACTAACATTTGCACTGGGAGAAAATATATTGGGACATCCTATATAGGATGATGATTTGAAGAAAGACAAACTGAATGGTTTGCTTTTTTAATGTTTCTTCTGTTGACTTGCTGGATCTCTGAGGTGCCACAGGATGGGACAGCATTGGCACCTGTGCGCAATAACACAGAGACGTGAGTTACAACCCATTGCGATGTTCTGCAGCTGCCTGGAGGAGATTTCTCTCTTTCCAAACGCAGATAATAGGTGATTGTCATGAAGAAAACCTGCTTTGTTCCCTACCTCTGTAGTCCCGTTGAATGATCTGGATCCCACCCCCTCACCTTAAAATCCAATTTTCTTAGAGTTGTATTCCACCACCTCCCTTCAACATCTTAAACTGATTGCTTCAGATGTTCGGGGGTGGGTGTTTTCCAAGTTGGCAGAATAGAGATGTTTTGCATTAGTCCCTTTAATGATTTTCATATGTCTCGGCTCACACATGCTTCTACTGTCATGCAGAAAGAGAGAGAGAGAGAGAGAGAGAGAGAAGGCAGGGGGAGCCAAATCCACTTTCCCTTGTTTACTTGTGCAAAAACTCCAGTCCTGAATGGCTCCTTTTTATCTTTTGCAAGCAAGGGAGGCTTGTTGTGGTAAATATCTTTTTAGTAAGTTTGATATCTTTGTTACTTTGCCCTTTGATGTTCGCCCCCCCCCCAAAAAAAAAGCTGAAATGGCAATGAAAGCCAGAGGGCTTCTCTGTAAGCCATACAGTCGGGAGATGTCAAATGTATCCCATAATTTGATTCTTCGGTAGGTCTGGAGCCCGTCTTCATTGTTACAGTCAGGAACAGCAGTTAAAGCCAGTTTGTTTTCTAATTTTCTGACTGGGATATCTAGGAGCACAGGCGGGGGTGGGGCAGGGATGTCATTTGGTCATGTTGCTTCAGCACTGATGTACTTGATCTAAACAGAGGCCCTTTGGAGGGAATGTTAATATATACCTTGTTATTTATGTATCACTTCAGATGTTAAAGCAGGGTCAGACCCAAAGGCTAATAGCCAAACAGGCTATGCTAGCAGCTGTGAGTGTTCTCAGCGGAAGGCATCAGGTGACATGGTGTCCTTTTTTTGCAGTCAGATAATGCACAAGGACGAGGAACTGTCCTTTTTCATCTGAAATACATCTCAGAGGAGCCTTTCGAAAAGTCTTTCTTGACACCCCCTTCGTATTCTAGTTAGCCATGCCCTGAAAAGGGGGCAGTTGTATATTTTTATGTGTTCAAAGGTGACCCAGATGAGTTTTTCACTCGCCTTCCATGGGTTCAGCTCTCTGGTCAAAAAGTCACAGGGTTCTCTTCTCCATTTTGAAGTCTGGATTTTGTAGAATGTTGACATGGTGGGGTTAGCGGTTGGCAGTTGCAGCAGTCAATGAATCTTGCCCTAAGCTTTGAAAAGTTGTTTGTGGATCTTAGTCCCCCACCCCCACCCCAGCTGCCATGACCAGTGGCTATACAGGCTAAAGAATTCTGGGAGTTGTAGCTTTTCAGGCTGCGTTCTGTGATCTTAGTCTTGACCAACCTTCCACCTCCCAGACATGTTGGACTATGGAGCAGCAGCAGATAGTTACCCAGGCTCTCTGCCTCCTTTGAAGGAGAAGCCTCAACATGAAACAGGTGGGTGACTACTTTCCCGCCGTGGAAAGCAAGGCCAACAGAGTCACCTCCATGAGTGCCTCAACACCACCTGTGACAGGCATTTCACTCTGCTTCTTGGAAATGCTGCCTGTATTTCTCTCTCTGCATTGTATACTAAGAACTAAAATTTAATATAAGGTGCCATCCTGTGCCAAGGTATCTTGAGAGCGAGAGAGAGTACTAAACCCTATGTTATTTCTTTGCAAATATATAATGGAACTGTGCTACATGGGTTTGGAGCGTCTGTTTCTAAGTCTGGGACTGAGGACGTGTAATGTATTTCATGGCAGGCAGCTCCCAAATCCAGCCAAGATAAATTCTAAGTAGAATGAGAGGCGTGGAACGTTTGGGTGGGCTTGCTGGCTTATTCAGAAGTTATGGCTGGCACGTCTTGGCCTTCCCTTGCTGGCTGGACTACAGCTTAGAGCCCCACAACTTATTTAGGAAAAGCTGGCTAGAGCACTGAAACCGTCGGCTGCAAAGTCGGCAGCTCAGCGGTTCGAATCCCAGGTGCCACACAGCGGAGTTAGTGCCCACTGTTAACCTGTTCATGCTTTAAAAAAAAATTTAAAGTAAAAATTCAAAAATCAGACATAGATATCCACTTACTATTATGGCTTCCAGGAGTTTATGGGTTTCAGGAACAGTAGTTTTGGCATTGTCTCACACTCTTCAGTTTTCCCTGCCTTGGATCAACATTGGATAATCTTTGATTGGAATCTGAGGGCTCTAAGTAGTCTTGGGACCTGTAGGTCCTCTGTTTGCCAAGCCCTGCTGTTGGCGATGCTTTAGATGCTTGGTTGCTGTTTCCAGAGGGGCGAGGCGCCAGCACTCTGCAGGTTGAAATGTTAAATAA
Organism: Phrynocephalus versicolor; assembly: GCA_023846285.1. Lineage (NCBI taxonomy): Eukaryota > Metazoa > Chordata > Lepidosauria > Squamata > Agamidae > Phrynocephalus > Phrynocephalus versicolor. The sequence goes on along the minus strand of JAHTLZ010000330.1, from coordinate 11,735,762 downwards.
AGCAAAGCAAAGTGTTCTGCTTATGTACCACCCCATACCACTTCAAGTAGTCTCGGGGCGGTTTACAGTTTAATTACAGTATGCAGGCTACACATTGCCCCCCCCCCCAGCAAGGTGGGTACTCGTTTTACCAACCTTGGATGGATGGAAGGCTGAGTCAACTGTGAGCCTGCTACCTGGGATTGAACCCCAGGTCGTGAGCACAGTTTTACCTGAAGTACAGGCATTTAACCGCTGCGCCACGAGGCACTGTGACAACATTACAGCAAAATGTTCACAATGAATTGCTAGTTTTCAAGAATCCAAAAACATGGTGACTGGTAGAGCAAGATCAGAACTAAGCACATTTTCTTAAGCAGGAAAAGCATTATCTTATAACTCTTTATGAGTCCTTTTGCACAAGGCTGCTTTCCCCAAAGGTTCTGCCTTTGGGGGGATTTGTTGTTGTTTTGACTCCAGAATTCCTTTATAGAATTAAAAGATCAAAACTATAAATCTTAAATTGTCTAATCCTGTGGAGCTAAGTAGGAGCATGCAAACCAGCTTAGTAAACTATCCAGATGCAAAGGGGGATATCAAAGTTCTTTTGGGATCTGGTAGGAATGGGTCACAAGATAAAGTTATTCCTTTTAATGTGTTCCAATATGCTGGCCACTTCGGCTTCCCACACTTGTCCCCAACTTTCCAAAAATATCACTTTAAACTTTGGTCAGTTGAGCCCACCAGAAGATTTGAGGTCCTTTTGGACTTAGCAGCAGTTGTCCAAGATACGAGCTTTTTGTATCTTCTCTGTAAAAGTGGGACTGGAGGATTTATAACTTGCACTTTACCAAAAAGCGTAAGCCAACTCAGCATCCTGAGGCAGTGTAGCATAAAATGAAATTACTATGACAACATAATTCCTCTCAAAGTTAAAAAAAAATACTTTTGGGGGCTAAAAGTCCTAGAAATCCTGCTGACTGAGAGTGAAAAAATGAAAAAGTAACTTTTTTCAAGTTCCTAGGTATAGGCATACTGATGATGGCAAGTGCCTATCGTTTAAAGTGGCAGAAGCTTGGTTTCAGATCCATGGATGGATTAGGGCAGGGGTGTTCAAACTTTTTGCAAAGAGGGCCAGATTTGGTGAGGTGAACATGTGTGGGGGCCAACCATTCAGCCACATTTGGCCCCCAGGCCAAACTTTGGACAAGTCTCTATAACATGCAACAAGGCGGGGAGGACGCTGCAGCAATGGAGACGGGGCGGGTAGGCTGGGCAGGTGGTTGGGGGGGATAGACAGAGGCAAGCTGACATCTCCATCCGGTATGGGAAGGGGCCAGCTGGTAGGGATGCGTGACAGGCTAAGCCGGTGGGAGGAAGAGGCTGCGGGCCACTCAAAATTTGGAAACAGACGCATTTGGCCCCCGGGCCTGACTTTGGACATGCCTGGTGTAGGGTTTGATGATGTCACAATAGCAGCAAGGAAGGATTCAGCAGAGCATTCTGGGAAGGCAGAAGTTAGCCTCTAGTCAGGTAAAGGGTCTCTTTCTTTGGGGCTATGGGAGGACTGACACTGGAGCCTGAGTTTTGGTGTAGTCAGAAGATGTTTGAGGACATTCATTGTAGCACTGTCAAAAGTGGCTGGTACTGAACCCTGTCAAATATGGGTTGTTTCCGTTCTTCAGTCTTTTGTCTAATGTTCAAGAGTTGAGTCATGGCAACTGGATTTCTTTACTTGTGGGATCAAAATGTTTTGGTACTCAAGTAGCTTCTTCTCAATTTTTTTTAAAGCTCTGATGCTTGATATACTGTATTTCTTATACGGAGTAGTCAGGCACTGAGCATGGAGACACCTGGAAGTGCACAAAGGCTCAGAGATAACACTGAGCTTTGAAAAGTTGGAGGATCCTGAGAATTGTAGTCCAAGAATGGAACCTCCCTTAACTCGGGCTATTTCCAAGAAGGCTGTATGAGTGTAGCAACTGAAGAATGGCTTAATACAACCTGATAAAAGCATGCTACCAGTGTACATGCCTTTGCCAGTCTGTCATTGTCCATCCCCTGATACAACAAATCTCAAAATAGGTTTTGCATCACATTGCACTGTGTGGACACATAACTTTTAGGCATCCTGCAGATTCTCGGACTAGAATCATGTCTGCAGATTCTCAGACATGTTCCAGTATATAGGATAACTGAACATATTGCTTATTTTTAATTTTTTTTTACTGGATGTTAATTTGATTATATATTTTGCCGTAGAACAAACAAGGCAAGAGAAGGAAGCACTGGAGCATTTCGGATTAGATTGTCAGATTCAGAAGAGGCTTTAGGAATGAGTGGATTTTACCATTCCATATTATAAGATGGCGTGAACAGAGTTTGAAAGGATTTTTCATAAATTTCTTCTATGTGAAAAAGTGGGGCGGGGGGGGTATATCTCTGTGGAGCATTTTGGCAACTGGTTAGTTCTCTTAATGTGCTTTCTTATCACAAGAGGACAGTGATTTTGGCAGCTAGTACAATGGTATGCATAAAACATATCAAACAAATTGGGGACGCTAATCTTTGTTCTTCAGAAGCAAATGCATTTTAAATTTTGGACATGAAACAAACAATGTGTGTTCCAAGTAAGACAAGTAAACGTTTTCACCATTTTGCCGTCTTGCTGTTGGTTTTGCAATATTTGGGGCATAATGATCTTGTCTGCTTTGTTGAATGTGTTTAAGCTATTTTTTTAAAAAAAAAATAAAAACATATCCCGTAATGGAGAGAAGAAATAGACAGAATTACCTTAAAGCTAGCATTTGTTGGATTTCATAAAGGCTTATGTGTTGAATGACATTACCTGGGAGAAGTCAGAACATACTACTTGAAGATGGCAGAAAGAATTGTGTATATCATTCAGCTACACAAGGCCTTCTCAACCCTTATCCTAAGCCTGTAAATTATCATCTTTCAAATATTTGAGCTATAGACCAAATTAATGGATTTTTCCTCAGCTATAATTCTTCTGGTATCAATGAACCCCATCTAGACCATGGATCTGCAGCTGTCACGGTCATTTCTTGCTTATCTGATAAAAGTGATGTGCCAGCAGTTGTGTCCTTTGATGGTCCCCTACTCTCACAAACAGGGACCTTTGGATTAGCTGTGAGAAGACCCTGAATACAGTGAAGTTGCTTGATGTTATCAAGGAGATTCAGATCAGCAGTTATGTTAGAGAACCTTAGGGGTTTTTTTAATAGTTCCTTTGCTGGTCACTGATTTCGCTAGAATTGTTTGCTTGCTTATTGGCTCGCTTGCTTATTTATTTTTGATCTTTCCACCAGAGCTAGGACGCAAAGTGACTTTACAGATTACATCGGGCTAGAGTTCTTTTTGTGAAATTGTGTTTGAAACGTGCGGCTTTACAGCTATCGTATGATGATCAGAAGTATAAGGCACCTTGTGTTTTTGGAGAGCCATGGTCTGAAGCTTGCTCTGCAACATGGAAACAGTGCCTAGTGCATTTGATCAGCACAGAAATGTGAATGGCTAGTGTTTTCTTTATCTGGCTGTGGGTCCAGAGTTCAGGAGCTTGACACACAAACACACACATACCAAAAAAAAAAAAAATTGCCTCCCTGACAGGGACTGGACTCAATTACCCCTAGGGTCTCTTTAAGCTTTGCAGTTCTAAGATGATGGTGACCCGGTAGTACTCAAGTATGGATTCTTTAGTATTCTTCAACTGCAACTCCAAAGGCCCAAGCTTAATCAGGGCTTCTGAGTTCAGCGCAACTAAGATGTTGATTCCTGGCAGAACATCCATATGGTTATTTGTTGAAGTACTTTCTCTCTCTTCTTTGGAAGATCAGAAGGCAGCTATGAGAGAAAAGAGATAACTCTTTCAGTTATAGCTAGCATCACTCTCCCCAGCAAGCTTGTCCCTACACTGCAAGTTTGCCCCTATAAATGCTCTTGTTGTTGTTTTTCCTCTTAGCTCTTTAAATATTTTAAATCATCCTGAGGGGTCTGTTTAGCGCTTGATGGTTCATCTGAGCCAGTGGTTCTCAACCTCTGGGTCCCCAGATGTTCCTGGACTGCAGCTCCCAGAAGTCTTCATCACTAGCTGAGCTGGCCAGGATTTCTGGGAGTTGTAGTACAGGAACATTTGGGGACCCACAGATTGAGAACCACTCATCTGAGCATTATTGTTTCATTTGCTCTGTCTTCACTCAGTTTGTACGCTGTGCCTTGTTCCCATGGCATACTGCAATTTCTTTTTTTTCTGTTTTTAACTGTTTTGCAACATCTAGAGAAGCAGAGTAAATATGAACAGAGATTTTTGAAAAAATAGTTATTGATAAATATAATTAAGCAGTTTTTTCTGGTCCATAGCTATTGTATTCATTACATGTCTCATAAGACCAGTCATGAAATATTACAACAAGGTTACCAGATTCTAACTCAGGGCTCTCTCCCATTTGATTTCCAGAGCCCGTCCCAGCCTTTTCCTCCTGGCAGCGCGATGAATTAGATTCCGACGAAGCTCACCTCTCCCCTCAGGCCGGCCGCCTTATTCGCCAGCTTTTGGATGAAGATAGTGACCCAATGCTATCTCCTCGTTTCTATCCCTACGGACAAAGTCAGCAGTACCTGGATGATACAGAAGTGCCTCCTTCCCCTCCCAATGCCCATTCATTTATGAGGTAGGCCAGTAAGTGGTTTACCAATTGTGGCTGGATGACAACGGGCCATTCCATGGCCTGTTAAGATACAGAGATCTTTGGCCCACCAGTATGTTTCTTCTGCCCTGTATTTCCTCTGAGCATGTCGGACAACTGGGGACTCACCCATCCTGGCTGGATTGGAGACTCTGGTACCTGGAATAAGGGAGAACTGCTTTCTTGTTCTAACACAAACCAAGAAGGACTCCCGTGAAGGGTATAACTAGGGCTTCAGGTTGCAGGAGACCACATCTGTGGTGCAGAATGAGAGCAGGAATTGTCGCAGCAGGAATTGTCAGCTCATTCCATCCCAAGTAGGGAATTGTGCTTTTTCCCCCTCCCAGGCCTTGTTTTCCCACTTTTCTTTTCCAAATGATGCACAGCATTTTGCAGCTAATGGGCCTAATTAGCTCTCATAGGTCTGTTTTGTTTTGTATTTTTAGAGAGGGGTGAATGTGGTTGATCTGTTATGGGTTTTTGTTTTAAACAGCTTCTAATTCTGTAAATATCACGACTCCCCGAAACTTGCTTATACCTACCAGTTGTTTTTTGTTGACACATTTGACTGTCAGCACTGACAGTCTGCGTTTGCCATGGAAGAGGGACACACATCTTATTTTTGAATACTGACGTGTGGAAAAAAATAGCTCCCTCCAAGTAGAAAACTAGAACGGCGAAGAGCAGCAGAGCCAGTCCTTTTCACCCTGATATGTTAAGGTTCTTAAATCCAGTTGCTGGGTCTCAGCTAAAATAATCTCATTAAATCACTTGCTGGAAGCGGAGGTAACACTTGTGTGAATTCCAGTGATTCCATGCATGTCTAGATGGAGCTGCCAGGTGGATCAAGCCTTACATAGAAAGAGGGAAATATGATATTTCCCTACCTACCAATCCTGAATGCCTGTGTTGGCTAGTGAAATCTGGTGGTTTTAACCCCAACAGGTAATTTTTGTAAGCTCTGATTATACTGCCATATGTTTTTACAGGGAGAACTCGTCAGGTTCAGTCGCATATACCTCCATTTAGTGATATCAGGTGTCAGATGGTGAGAGACACCTCCACCTGAGTCCCCAAAGACCTACTTCTGGTCAAAATAAACCTTGCTAGGCAAGATGGACAAATCACCAGTGACTACCAGTGCTTCTGTGTCAGAACGTATACTGTATATGTGCACCAGGGAGATTACCTTTTCATGTTAGTATGCAAATATGAAGATGGGCAACTTTGGCTGATCCAAGGACCACTTTTATGTCCCCAGAAGCTTCCCGGGGTTGACCAAAAGGGTAATCAAAAAATCGAGAAAGAGAGTGAAAGAAGCATGAAATTGGAAATGGTCAGAAGTCTGCTTCCAGTTTAAAAAAACTGAGTTTGTGTTAGCAAACAGTGCAGGAGAGCCTATGACCTACTGAAAAGTTGAATTGCTGTTTGTGGATTGCCTAGGAGCTAAAATCCACCTTTTTCCCAAGGGTATGTGTGTAGGGGAGTTGAGACCAATGTAATTTTGGCCCATCCTGATTCACGCCAAATTAATCCTGCAACAAGTGCTCGCTCGCTCTCATCTTTAAAACAGGAGGAGAAGTTCTTCACTGGGGTCTTGTGAAGATGACCGGGAAGATTTGACACCAGCACAGCTGACCCGTAGGATCCAAGGGCTGAAGAAAAAAATCAGGAGGTTTGAAGAGAAGTTTGAAGAGGAGAGGAAATATCGTGTAAGTACCTGAAAACTTTCCTTAATCAGACAGGCAAGGCTGTCTGGATTTGAGTTCATTGCCCCCCTCTTGTTGTGGTGAGAAGTATTATTTGCCTGAACATCCTTGGAGTTACCCTGAAAAATGGCAAAGTTCTCAAGCTGGTCACAAAACATAAAGGGTTGACAATATTTAATGGCTATAATTGTGTGTCGTCGTAGTCCAGGAGGAAATGGTTGACAGTCTTTTAAGACCTTCCATTCTTAGACTGCAATCCTATGCATACCTGCTATAGAACAAGGTCCACTGGACACAGATTTGATGATTGTCTGAATAAAATATGTATAGATCACACTTTCAGGCCACATTCAATTCAGAAATGTTACAGTTTTGTATAGAGCAGACAGAGCGTAGATCTGTATATCCAAATACATATATTTCCGTTTTACACCCGGGTTTTTCTCATGTTTTAGAGAACCTCGGAAGAATCTGTGACATCTGCAGATAAGGATATTACAGTTTGGTCATAGAATTCTAATATTGCCATGGCCCTCATTTTAGAATGCCATTTATTCCGAGCGCATTGGTTGCTGAAAGTATGAAACGGGAATGGGGAAGTCTCTCGTGCCACAACATCCCCACAAAACACACATTGTATTACAGGCAAAGAAAGTTCCAGGCTGTTACCCAACTTGCACTCATATGTGCAATCTCATAGGTGATCCTCTGTTTCCATTTCTGATGCTTCCATTAATACACGCACACACATATACAAATAATCCCCTCTGCTTCTCCCCCCGCTCCCCTTGCAGCCATCACACAGTGACAAAGCAGCTAACTTGGAGGTGCTGAAGTGGACAAATGACCTTGCAAAGTTTAGAAAGCAGCTGAAAGGTAGGAGCCCATCGTGCCCTGAGGCCCTCACGCAAGATGTATCAAAGTTGTTCTGCTTTTCCTGTCTTTCCCCCCCTTTCCTCTTAACACCCCTTCCTGGAAATCCACTCTCTTTTTCTTTCTGTTCCAAAAACTAGAGTCAAAACTGAAGATGTCCGAGGAAGACCTGGCTCCCGTCATGCGCCAGCGTAGCAATACACTCCCCAAAAGTTTTGGCTCTCAGCTGGAGAAGGAGGAAGAGAAGAAGCAAGAGGTGTCGGATAAATCAGGGAAACCAGCTGTGGAGGCGACCCTGGAATCGATCCAGAAAAAGCTGCTGGAGAAGAGGACTGAGGCAAACCGACCTGAGGACATAAAGGTATTACGGCAAGGAGGGAATGGTCTTTGGTATCAAGCAGAACGATGGGTGTTAAGTTAAATCAAGTTCGCCATTTTGGAATTCATGCATCTGTTCAGCAGGCGTGAATACAAATTGGCTGATGTGTGCCATTTTTTACGTGGGCGAAGGGAGATGCTGTATGCCCTCACCCTGACTAGAAGACTTGCTTTACAATATGGGAAAGATACCTGCTGGTGTCCTGTCATTCAGTGGCTTGAAGGATGTAAAACCCAATGAAGAGAGTGTAAATGGTAACTTTTTGCGGATATATTTTTACATATTTGAAAGCCCCTCTTTTAAAAAAAAAAAAAACTATATGCCTAATTATTTTTATTTTCACTTCTGCCTCTTTGTGCATTCTGTTTCTGTTTTGTTCCAATATCATTAGCAAAAAAGTAGACTGATTTAGTAAATGAAAACTTTCAGGTTTCAGTTGTGGAATGTTCCTAAAAGTAGACTGTGGCTCCTATAATCTCCAGACATCATTACCACTGGTCAGGGATTATAAGAACATATCTCGAGGGCAACAGGTTGTCCACCACTGATTTAGAAGAATACCTTAAAACTTTTATTTAATGCAGTTTTTTTTTCCTCAACAATGATAGCAAATCATTTGGCAAATCTACTCTGACATGAAAATTGCCTTGTTGTTTTCTTACCACTTACAGGAAACACTCTTGCATCTGAAGCCACATACAGTGTGGTAGACTTATGTTTTGGATTCACAATTCCCAGGATCTTCTGGCCTTTGCAAGTTGGCAGATTCTGGAAGCTGTAATCCAAATAAAGTAACTTTCACACTCTTGTGAGGTACCGTATTTTGCTACAGCCATTGTAAAATTCCTCTCAGCCTTCATGTTAATATTCCTTGCTTACAGTGGTGATGCTTGTCCCCGGAAGCTCCTTCTTGGTCTTTGGCTATTGGTTCCTTCTTAAAGGATGGGATAGAGATGGAATTGGCATATGCTTATCGAAATGGTAGTATTCCAAGTTATGCTGTAACTCCCCCCTCTCTCTTTTTGCTCTACCCTCCTTCCTCTCTTCCTTGATTTCTTGATGCAGGACATGACTAAAGACCAGATAGCGGCAGAGAAAGTGGCTCTTCAGAAAGCTCTCTTGTATTATGAGAGCATCCATGGAAGACCAGTAAGTATAGCAATCTTCCTATTGATAGTAAAGCTTCATATAGGAAACTGCCTGTGACACAATATTCCTATTGATAATATAGCTTCATATAGGAGAATATCTATGGCAACGTGGCATTTTTGCTGTGTGCTAGAGCGCAGCAATACAGATAACCAGGGTGATTGACTTCATAATAATATTACACAGGATTTGAGAAAGTTATGATTTGGGGCCCAGAATCTTACTAAGCTAGCACAGCTATTGGAGATTTTTTACTAGCAGCTTTTATAAGCTGCATGTTTAAAAATCTCTCTCTCTCTCTCTCTCTCTCACACACACACACACACACACAAGCTCTGATATCATGTAGTTGGTTGGTCCATCTTTGATTGCTGGCCTATTGTTGTGTATTGAAAAAATTATGTAGTCCACGAAGTGCTGCTGTCATTTGTCATTGGTTCCTGGTTCATTGCTTAAGGACTTAACTTTCCAATTTCTCCCAGTTTCTCCTAAATGTGCTATATTTCAGCAATGGATAAACAACTTTCGTAATCAACAGTTAAATGAACAGAAATTGATGCTTTCTTACACAAAAGTTTAAGTGGCTTGTTCCCCATAAACTCAACAGCCTTACAAACTTTTAGAGTTTTCTTTTTTCTTTTGTTTTGATGTGCAAACACAAGGGTTGAAATAGAGGTCTGAATTTTTTAATTTAAAACACGAAAGGAAAAGCCACCATGGACAAAAAGCAGACAAAACTATCTGGTCCTTGAGAAGCCACAAGATTCCTTAGTTCAGGGCAGCTTTCTTCTCTCAGAGCTGGTTCTTCTGACTGGGCCTTTGTCCTTCCACCATTTTAAATGATCCATCCAAGTAATGCGGGAAACCCTTGAAGGAAAGACTCTAGACTTAATTTTCAATGTGAATTCCTGGTTTCCTACTGTGTTCCTCATGCTCTTGGCCTCATGTTGTGTGCCATATTATTGCTTGTCTCATATTATTTGCCAGTGTTTCAGTATTCGTCAGAACAAGCTGTTGATCCAAATTGACATCATATGGACCATTTCACACCATCTGCTTTGAATGGATGCAGATTACACACCCACAAAATGTACTGCAGTCTTTGGCAACAAAATGTGCTGCTTATCGGCCTATTTTATCTACGGTGATTGTTGCAAAACTACGTTGGTAAATTGATGTGTAAGGACCACAATTTGGAGTGATGAACAGAGTCATGTTACTGGTTATTTTGCAGAAAACCATTGCTGTTGTTTTCCTCCATTCATTGTTTTGATGACATTTTTCTCGTGGCAGCTTTTGTTTTCCATTATACCTGAAATATATACTGTTTGGTCTATTGTTAAAGCGTTGCAATTGCTCTGTGGTTTTATTTAGCAATAGTGTTTCACTTTCTCAACATGATTGTTACTGTCATCACTTGGGTTATGAATTTCAAAGAGTGCTACAGTAGCAATGGGAAGAAAACAGTTCCAAAGCAAATAATTCAAGCTGGCTTGGTTATATCATTAACATTGTTTTCCTAATACAGAACAGTACAAAAGACATTGATTCCCAAGTGAATGTTTTGTAACAGCTTGTGAATTTCACATTTCTCTCTTTGTTCACACAATGTGTAGCCTGTGTACTGTAATTAAACTCTAAACCACCCAGAGTCTACTTGAAGTAGTATTGGGGCAGTATATAAGCAGAACACTTTCTTTCTTTCTTTCTTTCTTTCTTTCTTTCTTTCTTTCTTTCTTT
>JAHTLZ010000330.1:11674556-11725214 GCA_023846285.1 Phrynocephalus versicolor | reverse complement strand
TTTCTTTCTTTCTTTCTTTCTTTCTTTCTTTCTTTCTTTCTTTCTTTTTTGTTGCATGTGAATCTTTGCCTTTATTTAATTGTTGATAAAAACAAAAAGATAACCAGGCAAAATGGAGCCAGACATAGACCTTGGACTTGAACCTCTGAGAGATAGGAAAGCATTTCTTTTCTATGTTGGTGTTAGTAGAAGCTATCTCTGAACTGTATTTTAAAAATACAAAATGGAAGCCAGTAAACTGCAAGCAGTAGATAATAAAACAAAGATAAAATTGTCAGCAAAAAATATAAAACCACTGCAGCATATTAAAGCAAGACAGAAGTAGAACCAGCAGCAAAAGAAGAGAGTGCTCAAAATTCTAGAAGTACCAGAAACAGCTCTTAAAATCCATGAGAACATAAAAAAAGATGTTACCTGATATTCCCAATGCCCAGGTGGGCATTCCCAGGTATAATAGCATCACTGAAAACACCTTATAATTTATAGTCCATCTGTCTCAGCTTTTTTCATGGAAGCACCTATGACAGGTTCTCAGATGATAACCTGGCTCCAAACCCTTTGTAACCATCCCAAACTAACATATAAACATACTGGCATAGAATTTTGTCATCCAACATTAGCGCAGTTATTTTTAAATTTTATTTTCAAAACCTGTTCAAGTAGGTTGTTCCTTCTTACTGGTGATTCTACAGATGATAATGGAATAATACACAACAGAAAAAGTTGATACCTCTCACTCTTTTCCCACCACACTCTTTCCTCCAAGCATGTTTTTCTCCTATTCAGGTAACAAAACATGAACGACAGATGATGAAGCCCCTCTATGACAGATACCGCTTGGTCAAACAGATCCTCTCGAGGGCCAACACCATCCCTATTATCGTAAGTCTGCAGTTCAGCTGGGCGTCTAGTTTGACCAGGGTGATAGGATGATGGGGAGAACCTCATCTTTCTGTGCTGCATTGTCCCTCTTGCCTTAGTCTCAAGTACAGTGGTACCTCAGCTTATGAATTTAATCCATTCTGAATGCATGCTCTTAAGTCGAACTACTCTAAAGTGGGGTACCTATCTAAAACATTGAAAAAATGAGCTTAAAAATTAAAAAAATGGAAAAAAATTGTAAGTCAAGCAGACCATATCTAAAATTTGTAAGTCGGCAGTTAAAATGCCAACAGTTTTCCACTCTTAAGTCAAATTGCTCTTGTTGAGCTGCTCTTAAGTCGGAGTACCACTGTACTTTCCTCCAGGCAATAAAACCTAGGCAGACATGTGGTGCCAAAGCAAAGGGAAGGAAGATAAGGTGGGTTCTCTGATACAGGATGCTTTGTGTGGTGTGCCCAGTTCCATGTTGAAGAGGCTAGCTTGTTGTGGTTGCGATGAAATATAGAGTGTGTGGATTCTGCTCCAAGTGGGCAGCCCCTTGGTGCTTCATTTCAGAATGGCATACACTGTCTGCTTGAACCGCAACTGCCCCATGACTCAGTGAACCCCCGTTTGTGGATTTCTACTGCCATACATGAGGAACGGGGCAGAAAGCAATGTGGATTCATCTCAGAGGCCCACGTATCTTCTTGACGATTGGATATGATGATGAGCATGCTCTGATTGCAGGAAGGGCATCCTTGTACTTAGTGCCAAAGTTCTGAGAATGTCATTTCTCTAAAGAATAGAGCAGAACTTTTCCACCCCTGTTCTCCTTGAGTTGCTGTTGACACTCTGGACTTAAGAGTTTTGGCTGCTCACAATGGCCCCTGAGCCAAGAATGTTACCTTTTTTTTGTTTTTTGGCTTGTGTTGCCTCCAGGGAACCTACATCCTGCCAAGGCTGTCGTCCTTGAGACTCCTTGGCTGATGGAAGCAAGCTAGCCGGCTTCCTGTTTCTGACCCTGAGAGGAGAAAGTACCACAGATATAATTGCTACAATTTCTTCTACAAAAAAGATTTGTGCTACCAGGGGGTGGGGGCAGGAAAGAGGTCCTGTTTGTGCCGAATCCAATCCTTCCCTCCCTAAGCTTCTGTAAAACACAAGATCTCTTAAGCAGAAATTCCAGATTCTACAGTTTAAAAAGAGGGAGAGAATTGGAGATGGAAAAGGAAGACAATTGGCGCTTTTCAAATACTTGCAATACAAAGGAGGGACAGGATCTGTTCTCAATCAACCCAGAATGCAGGACACACAACATGGGATCAAGTTACGAGAAGCCGGGTTTTGGTTGAATATCAGGGGAAACGCCCTGACTGCTAAAGCAGTATGGCAGTGGAACCAATTGCCTCAAGAGATGGGGAGTTCTCCAATGCTGGAGGCATTCAAGAGAAATTTGGACAACCACCAGGCAGATCTCCTTTGATGTGTATTCCTGCCTAGAGCAGTGGGGTTGGACTAACTTCATGATTCTATGAAATAAAGTGTTTGTGTGGAATGGGTGGGTGGGTGGGAAAGCCATCTAAGTGTGAAGGGAGGCAGCTTCTCGTTAAAAAATAAAACTAGATGTACTCCCCACCTGAAGAACTGCAGGGCTGCCTACCTAAGAACAAGACACCACAAGACTTAGCCCCACTTTTTATTTGTTAACAAGAGGAAGAGTGTGTACCAGTCTGCTGTGTTTCCCTATTGCTATTCTTGACTGTTTTGTAGGTACACTTAAACCAGTGTTTCAGATAATGTTTGGCCCAGCCAGTGCAAAAACATGAGATGCTTTTCCTGTGTGTTCAACCTGTTCTTTTATTTCATGAATGAATGGTTATTTCACTACTTTTTGCTACCACACCAAGCCTTGGCACCTGGATATATGTGTGTTTTTAATAAGGATTCTGTTGACATGAGTGGATAGGATAGTGCATGGGTTACTTGGGTTTGTTGCTTATGCCTTGGAAAGCACCAGTTCCTTCTCAGCCTAGGGCAAAGAATATGAGCCAGCAGTGATGTCCCTCTTGTTCAAAGCTGATGATGAAAATCATGAAGGGTTCCACAATATCACATAGGCGCTCTTTAGTCCCATTAATTTCAGGGGTCAGGAGCACATACATCAATACCAGTGGAATACCATATTGCCAGAATAGTATGACAAATTACAATCTGTGATTTGAATCTCCAAACCTCAACCAGCATCTCATTATGCCAAGTCCCTATGCTGTCCCATTTACTCAGCTAGTATAAGGAAGCTCCTGCTTATGAGGAATTTATTCCTTTTCCATGAACCTGATGGTGGTTCAATTGGCAATGAGAACATTGTGCATGAGTCTCCCTGTATCTTCAGAGCATAATGGGAAACACAGCCATAAGACTCTTTTCTGTTCTGCATGATGTAGGACAAGAACGGCCAAATTCCCCGGGGCAATACCGTGCTACCTCTTAAGACGAATTTAATTTGTTCTATGGATCAAGTCCTACGAAAAATTCAACCTACGAAGCACAGTTAAATGTGGATTCCAATAGGAATGCATTGAATTCGTCTTGCAAAGCATCCCATAGGCAAATTTGTCTTACGAGGTTTTCCTATTCACTAACATTTCATTCGCCTTATGAATTTTTTTGTCTCAAGGGGTATTCGTCTTATGAGGTATTACTGTATTGTGCTCTTAAGACTGACCACATCCACACAAAACCCAGAATGGAAACAGAAGTAGACTACCAGTTTTGCACAAATCTGTTTTGGAGAGTAAAGTTAAGTTTACACTCCCAGGAGTGGCAAATCCTATTTTTTAGCTGGTGAAAAAAATCTGCTTGGATGGTGCATGAAGGATATTTATTCCCTTATCCCATTTATTTTATTTCAAGATATGCTAGTTTTTGGCTTCCTTGGGGGTTTTGTTTGTTGGCAAACGAGGTGCTTTTTATTTTATTTTAAATGGATTACAAGGCCAAATTTTGGACTTGACTTGACAATGAGTGAGGAAGTGGAGATTTGAAAGGAGGGGAAGAGAGAAGCTGGTGATGGGAAAAGTCATAATACGGCTTGCTTTTTGAACATCTGTTGCAGGGTTCCCCCTCCAGCAAGAGGAGAAGCCCATTGCTGCAGCCCATTATTGAGGGTGAAACCGCTTCATTCTTCAAAGAGATAAAGGTGAGCATAATTTCATTTCATTTATTTCATTTATTAGATTTATACTCCACCCATCTGGCCGTCAGGCCACTCTGGGCAGCTTACAACAGAAAGCCAATTACATATCACATAAAAATAACAACTAATAAACAATAAAACCACAATAACATCAGAAAGCAAACCTCTAACTAAATATATTAATTTCAATTAAGTGAATATTAGTATCATTAAAATTAATTAAACTAATATAGGAATTAAGACTAAAGAATTAAAAATTAAGATGGCGGCACCACAACTAAGAGTTATAATTAAACATTTGGGAAGGCCTGTTGAAAAAGGCAAGTTATCAATGCTTTTTTAAAAGAAGCCAGGGAAGGGGCTAGACTAATCTCAGGTGGGAGCTCATTTCACAAAATGGGAGCAATCACCGAAAAGGCATGTGATTGTGCTTCTCTTGGGATTACAGATCTTAGGTGCCAGGTCTAGAAAGTGTATTATGGGCATTTCTTACTTGAATCAGGTGTTCTGAAAGGGCAACAAGGTCCCAAACCACTGAGCTCTTTATAGATGAGAGTCATCACCTTGAACCTGGTGTGGAAACGTACATGAAGCCAAGCAATGTTCTACTGCTGACTAATTCTTTCAGCTTGTATCATGTCTCTTCTCTCAAGCTGAAGAGGGTCAACATTCTTTTGTCCTGATTCACAGAAGCAAAATCATTCTTTCTTTTTGTCTGTCTTGTCTTTGTCAACATTCTAACTACCTGCTACAGCTTAACCTTCACTGCCTCCCTGGCTTCCCCTTGGCCTCATTTTTGCTTCCCACATAGATAACACTTTTCGATTGGCAAAACTTGCCATTTTTTTCTTGGCTTCTTTTCTTGTCGACTTGTTTTGCGACCATTCCTACTGTTTGTATCTGTATCCAAAGTTCTTCAGTTCACAATCTGGTCCTAGAAGTGGTACACCTCTGGCCAAATGGGGCAGTAGAGTTCTCAAGTGGTAAGAATGGACTGTAGTTGTTGAAACTACAGGTGTAGGATCTAATTTTTAATATTTTCCTCCAGTGGAATAACTCATTGCAAGTTAACACCTTGGAGAAAGAAGTTCTAGTCAAGCCCTAGAGCAGTGGTGGGGGGAACCTTCGGCACTCCAGATGTTTTGGATCACAACTCCTGTAGTCCTTTGTCATTGGCAATCTAGGCGTGGAATTCTGGGAGTTGTGGTCCAAAACATCTGGAGTGCCAAAGGTTCGCCACCACTGCCCTAAGAGGGTTTCTTTATATAGTAGGAGATTCAGGTATTTGATTCTCTCCCCCAAGCAGTCTGGGATAATACAGTACACATTGTACCACATTTGTACCATTCTGTATGTGTTCCTCTGGAAGTTGAGTCATGGCTACTGGACTTCTTTTTGAGAGATAGAAATGTTTTGCTGCTCATCCAACAGCATCATCAGAGACTGATGAAGCTGTTGGATGAGCAGCGAAACGTTTCTATCTCTCAAAAAGAAGTCTCTGATGATGCTGTTGGATGAGCAGCGAAACATTTCTATCTCTCAAAAAGAAGTCCAGTAGCCATGACTCAACTTCCAGATAAACTCACCTGGATGAATGAGAATCTTCACAGACATTCTGTATGTGAAAACTGCACCTTTTTTGCATGCATGTGCGCACACATGCTCAGTTACTGGTTGCGTACCTTTGTATCCAAGCTTCTAGAAATAAATTCATCTGCAGAAGCCAGGCAATATTGTTCGCTATTTGTGGAAAGTTTTCTCACCTCAGGTGGCACTGGGTTTGATCTTTCCTGAATTCCATTCTCTTCTACTTTGGACCACTGTTATTTATGGCATAATAGCATGGAATTAATGATTATGACCTATATAATCCTCAATGATAAATGATACAAAATACTGCATTGTCTAAGGTGCCGCAAGGTTCTGTGGTTGCAAATGTATCATTTGCTTTGTCATTTGTTTGCTTTGCACCTGTTGTTGCTCTTGTTACCTTCTTTCATGTTGACCCTATGAGTGAGCTAACTCCAAAATGTCCTGTCTTCGGCTGATCGGCTCATCTCAAGCCTGTGCCTTCCTTGCAACTGCATGTATTTAATCGTTATTTTAGTGCCAGCTAAAGAAAGATGATTGCTAAAAACCAGCATGCATATATGTATCAATAACCAATAGGGTTTTTTGTTTTTTGTTTTCCCACTTTTCTGTTCGCTGAGCTATCCTAAAACAACAGATAGGAAACAATCTGTGTGAAATAAGAGCTGCACTGACCAAGGTTCTGAACTTTGAAACAAAACAGACTCCTTCCAGTTTAATCCCTACCTAGGATAGAAACTCAATAAAAAGTTCAGCAGGCATGACATCTCTATAGTGGACCATGTGTTTTGCATGCACAGGAGAGAGTCCTGCTTTTTACACTGCTCTTTATGTCAGCTGTATTACAATTGCAATGCCCATTAGAAAATGCCTATACTAACTTCTTAATTCGTGATAATTTAGAATTAGATTTATATCAGTTCTATTAAAAAGGCAAAGGTTCCCCCCGTCCGACTCAAGGGGCGGTGCTCATCTCCGTATTCAAGCCAAAGAGCCAGTGTTGTGCAAATCCACAGCTTCGTGGCCAGCATGGCTGCAAGGAAACAGTGTTTTACCTTCCCGCTTTTTACAATGGTACCTATTTATCTACTTGCATTTAAATGTTTACAGATTGCTAGGTTGGCAGGAGCTGGGGTTATCAGTAGGAGCTCGCTCTGCTGCGTGGCACCCGGGATTCAAACCGCCGAGCTGCTGACTTTGCAGCCAACAGTTTTCGGAGCCTTAGTCCACTGAGCCACCACACCCCACATCTGTTACAATACATCTATTACAGTTCTATTACAGTAGCATAAATTTAATAGGATGTTAGTCCCAGTGCCTTGGATTCATTTGCTGGGGTTATCTTTGTAAAAGGATCTGAAACAGAGAAGGTAGGCTGAGTGTCTTAGAAATTTTTTAACACAGAGCAGGCACTACAGAACTCCAAATGGTCTGATTTAGTCCAGTACACTTCGTATGTTCAAGCCCTCGTATTTGCAAACTCAGGAGAGAACTTGGAAATGGTTATTTAAGACTGCAGTTTCCAGATGGCCACACCCTGGCCATCGGATGCTCTCTAGACCAAAGTGTAAGTTTTCCAAACGACGCTGAACAGGATATGAATTGGAAGGTCCTGCACCTGCCCTCTCCAGTTCTGTGCCATAAAATACCTCCAGTTCAGAATGTGCATCCATCAGGTGTCCCATGAAATAAAAGACAGTTGCAGTTGTGTATAGGTGTGCACCTTGCCTCCTTCCACCAAATTGTGGTGGGCGATAGTTCCTTAGCTAGCAAAGCCACTGCTAAGGAACGCTGGGGATCTTAGTATTAGTCCATGTACACCTGCAGTTAATCACCTTTTTATTCTCTTCCTCTCTTGCAGTGGACTTTGTTGCACGGTTGTCTCAAGAAGAATTAGGGAATGCTCTTCTTTCTTTAACGAGTTCTTGCTTTTTAAGAATACCAGTTTAGCATACACTGTATGGAGTAGTCATTGTGCAAGACTCAAGTGTGTTTACATGGTAACACCTATTGGCTTATTCCATAGTCGAGTTAGTTTTTTGCCCTCAGAGCCTACTGTCTATCGCCACAGAAAGCAGTATAAAATGCCACTTCACGTGGTAGCCATTTTATAAGGATGAGCCTTCCATATGTCAACACTGGAGGCACTCAGTCTGCTCACCACTGTTTGTGTTTAGGAGTGTGATGCATGCTGTTGACAGACAGAATGTGTCCGGGGAAAACAGCACAGCCTGTGTCAATAGCCCTCTCAAAATCTATCCACAGGAAGAGGAGGACGGTTCTGAGGAAGATACCAACACGAAACTGGATTTCACAATCACCCTCAAATCTGACTTAAATGTGAAAAGTTTCTTGGACCAACTGGAAGATGAGGCTGATGGCTTTGTTTCTCCAGTGGATGACAGGATTCCTGCAAGAGGCAGTCAGGATATGGGACTATCAAATCTTCATGCTGCCTCTATGTATGTCAGGTTTTTGGCACTCTGCTTTAAAATTTGCATGCTGTTAAGTTTGCGCAAAGATAATAAAATTGGGAGGAAGTATATATAATACAGTCACCCCCCTGCCATTTCGCGGTTCAGATACTGCGGTCTCACTATATCGCGGGATCGCAGTACCTGCACCTCGGAGCCACGTGGGGGGGACGATCGCGTCGCTCCCTGCCGCCTCCCCAGGCCCCTCTGAAAGGCCTCAGAGCTGTGTGGCGGGGCAGTGGGGAGCAATCGTGTCGCTCCCCGCCGCCCCCCCCGGGCCCCTCTGAAAGGCCTCGGAACCGCGGGGAGGGGCAGCGGCGAGCGATCAGGTTGCTCCCTGCCGTCCCCCTGGCCCCTCCGAGAAGTCGCGGGCGGGCAGCAGCCGGAGGTCAGATCCCACAACACCGCCTGTGCACGCCGCACCAAGACTTCTCGGACAGGCGTGTGATTGCCCGCCCCTAGGCCCCACCCACCCGCTTCCGCATATTGTGGATTTTCATGCATTGCGGGTGGGGTGGGTCCCTAACCCCCGCGATCAGCGGGGGGTTACTGTATGGCAATAGTCTGATAATATTATATATAGGATGATCTGACAATTGTATAATATAGTGGTAGGATATAGAGAAATAGATGTAGAGATAGATATAAGGATGTTCTCACAAAAGTGCAGTGGCATCCTCTGCAGCCAGATGCCTAAACCACGGAGATGTTACTTGAAGGGGAGAGTTGCTGCTCGTTAAATTCCCCTTTTAATTTCCACACAACATAACATTCAACTTCTTCACTAGCAGCAGTTTACTGTTCCAGTTTATGCCATTGTACTTATGGCAGCATAAATAATCCAGGGGTTTCTGGCCACTGTATTCTATATTATTACAACATCCACTGTATTGAATATTAGATTATAGTTGATATTATGGATCTGTGTTTTCATAACAATGGAAGCAGGGCCTGGATATAATCCATTCCTATCTGTTGATCAAGTCACAAGGTGGTTATAACTTCAACATTGTGTTATGTTTTTCTGTAGTAATTGCCATCTGTTTTAAAATGTTGGACGTTGGCTTCTTCTTTTTCAAATGCTGTAGGCCAGAACTTGTTGAACAGCTGCAAGAAGTTAGGGAAGAGAAAAAGAGGATCAGAAAAAAACTGAGAGATTTTGAGGATAACTTTTTCCGACAAAATGGAAGGTAAAATTTTTTACCCTCACCCCCCAAACCCATACCCCCTTGCTTTTTTAAACCCACATCTGTTCCCTTGGTCAGGAGAACTACCTTTGCTTTGTGTCCACACTTGTAAACTCTTGCTAACACCTGCTTGTTCAAGTCTTTACATTTTCTCCTATCCAACCTTAGTATTTCAAGGTTCAAATTTCTCTTCATCTTCTGCAGTTCCAGGCACTTCATTCAGATTTTTAATTGGGCTTTTTTCCTACTCAGATTGAGCTAATTTAACATAATATTAAAGATATGTTAATGGAAAATACCTTCACCCAGCCCTCATCTACAGTTATTGCTGCTGTTGTGTGCTGTCAAGTCATTTCCAGCTTATGTTGACCCTATGAATGAGCCATCTCCAAAAGGCCCTGTCCTCATCTCATGTAAAGTCAACCCTGTGGCTTTCGTAAGGTGTGTGTGTGTGTGGGGGGGTCAGCCCATCTCACATTTGGTCCTCATCATTTCTTGGTGCCTTCTACCTGAAAACAATGTGGGGAATGTCATTTCAATGGAAGATGTACTTCTTGTCTTTCTTTCAGAAATGTCCAGAAGGAAGACCGTGCTCCAATGGCTGAAGAATATAATGAATACAAGCAAATTAAGGCAAAGCTGAGGCTGCTGGAAGTCTTAATCAGCAAAAGAGATATTTGTCCTAAGACCATGTAAGGAAGGTGCACCTGACCTCTGCCAATGGAGTTAAGAAGTTGACCAAGCCAAAGGAATGGTTGCTTGAAGAAATAACTCAATGAGAGCCTTATACCATGAGGGCCTTTTTGAAAGAGCTCTCCATGGACTGTAGCTACCGAAAGAGGGGGAGGGATCCTGCGCCTTTCTTCAGACATACGGCCTCTTTTGCCGCTAACCTGCTCATCCAAGCCACCACAAGGTTGGGAGAAGGATTATGATATTCTTAGAAGACTTGGTGCCCTGAGGGGTACCTTTTGCTTTGATCAGCCTGTGACTGGTGAAAATGCTTCAGCTAACAGAGTCTGATTTGTACCTTCTCTCTGGAGCACCTGGTGCAAAAGGAGCAAACTGGTTTGAGTAATCATGAATCTCCAGATAATTTTCTATCCTCGCCAGACCAATAAAGCTCCCAGGTCTGCACTTAACGGGGAGGGGTTTTTGCATTCTGAGACGAATCTTGTAGTTTTTTTGTTGTTTGGGTTTTTTGGTACATTTGCTCCCAAGTGAATGCCGAGATACCATCCCTTGGAAAAAGAAGTAGATTTGTGACCTTGATCTTCGGCATGACTTTTATAGACAGTGCTTTTTTATTTTCCTGAGGTTGTTTCGCAACTGTCACTCCTGTTTGTTTGGAAAGAAGAAAAGCTAAAGAAATGGACTCCCCCCCCCCGAAAAGTGGGTGATTCCAGTGTTGGTTAGGTTTTGAGTGGAAGGCCTTTTTCTGCAGGGGGTTCTGTTTGGGTTGTGGTCTTCAGGCTGTGTTTTGAAGCCCCTGTAACTTCTCAGAGACATGATAGTCAGGGCTGCACAGTAATGAAGACGAAGAATGGTGGACCAGCTATCTTGGAAGATGGCATATAAATACCATTTTCTTCTGCGATAGTGGTATACTCTACAGTGTTATCTTGGCCGTTGGGTATGTTGACGAGGAACTAGATTGGTTCCCCCACCACATTTTTCTAGAACCCGATAACAACATGCAGCAATTCATGACAAGTTCCTGGCATAAAAGTTGACCTGAAATGTCGTCCCTTACGACATCTGATCACCCCTTATAAATCTGGCAGATCTGTCTCATCTGACAGCGAGATCGTACCCTTTTCTGTTCATGCTTAGCTGCAGCCATTCATGTGGCTATGTTATTGTCGTACTTTCAAATAGCTTGTGTAAAGTTCTAGGTACAATGATGCACTTTAGAGAAAGAATTTTTCTATTTTTTTACAAATTGAAAACCAATAGAAAGTATAACCAAAACTGTCCTTTGAAAAAGATAAAGAAATATTTTGTCTATGTGACTCTTTTGTTTTTATGCCATTCTTTTAGACCTGAGAAGTATGTCTGAAACTTAGCTTTAAGATTTGTTTAGGAAAAAAAAAACAAGCAGGGAATAGGAAAGTGTATCATCATTAGCAGAAGCCTTTCCATGATCAGTGCTAGAAAGTTTTGAATGTGTTTCATACATGAATTATGTCTGATTGAAGTTCAAAGAGCTGCCTCCCTGTTATCTGCAAAAAAATGTGAAATTGAAACCATGGTTATAAAATATACAATATCCATTCAGTGAATGCTCGTCCAAACTGAACAGCAATTATTTAGATTTTCTAATGAAACTTGATGCACAAAAATGTGGGCCAAGTTCCAGAGAACTGTGAAACAAGTTTCTTGATCCTAATATTGGGAGGCTGGCTCGGAATAACGCTCTCTTATGCCACCTAGCTAACTGCATTTGAAACTGAAAGCAGAAGCTCCGGAGAGAAAAAAGCAGCCCAAAAAATCTCTTATGCCAACACAGGCCACTAGAGATGGGCACGAATAAAAAAAATGACGTTTCGTTTGTTGTTTGGAGGGTCTGTTTCGTTTCCGTTTTTCGAGAATTTTTGCAAAAAAATCGTTTTCGTTTTTGTTCATTTCGTTACTGTTTCGTTACCATTTATTTCAATTTTTGTGATTTTTTTTAGCATTTAAAGCAGTTCACTGTATTGCAGTAACAAAACGAAACGTGCGACAAAATTTCGGGTGTTTCTGTTCGTTTCGTTTCATTTTGGAGACAAAATCCGTTTGTCATTTCGTTGCATAACGAAACAAAAAAACGGAAACGGAAACGGAAAATTTTTCGTTTCGTGCCCATCTCTACAGGCCACTAATAGGCACTTCAAAGTGCAGTCCTAAACATGTTGGTTCAGAAGTAAGTATCTTGGAACTGAATGGTACTCAGTCTCAGGTGGGCATATTTATTGGCATTAAATAGTTCTCTGGACCTGGGTCATTATTTTCAACATGGCTATTCTTATTAAAATTGCTACTTGCAGATCTTTAATCTTTTTTTTTTTAAATAAGTGTGATATATTTTCTTTTAGAGTCTGAATTGGGATAATTGTGTGGTGGAAAAGTTCTCCCCCCGTGACAGTCGCTGAGTGCTGAAATTATGAATGAAAGCCATGTGGGTGGGTGTTTCTCTTAATTTTCCAGTCAAATGCACATTTATATGTTTCAAAATGTTAATATAAATAAATGAGGTTGACATGTTTCTTTTAATGCAAAAGAAGAATCGTAATTAATGAACCACTTGCTATAAATGATTCCTAGATAACATTTTTGAAAACAAAACAAAAAAACAAAAAAACTGGAGTTTGTTCATAGGTTTTACAGTCAAATCATTAACTTCTTTTTCGTTTTTGTTGGGTTTTTTTACATTAAAATAAATGTGGAACAATGAGCATGTTTTCGCCAAATGTTTTGTCAGGCTTCCAGATTTAATGTGTACACACTGTGTGCAGATCTTTATCTTATGAAAAGCTTTCTCATTACCAAAAAGCAAGCACTCAGGGGCTCAGAACAGCAGGAAATGTGTGGATTAGCAATTTCATTTTAGCCAGATTGTCTCTTATATGGTCTGACACAAGAGGGTGATTCACCCAGAGAATAGAAGACAGACAGCTTGCTCTCCAAGTGTTTTATCAGGTCTAGGCCTGTTAAGCAAAAATTGATTCTGTCACAGTCCTGCTTGCCTCTTTCTAGGTGTTAAGAGCCAAGAAAGGTCAAATCGTACACATCCCACTTAAGATCTTCCTTGCCATTCAAAGATAAATTCTCTTTTGAAAGATAAATCCACTTGAACTACCTGAGGTTAAGAATCAATGAACCAGCTTACAGTGGAAAAATGTTTGTTGGTTTGATATCTGTTCAATTTTGTAAACCGCCCAGAGTAGCCATGTAGTTACATGGAGTGGTATATTAATTAATTAATTAATTAATTAATATACAGTGGTATCCTGACTTTAGAGCAGCTCGACCTAAGAGTGGAAAACTGTTGGCATTTTAACTGCTACCTTACAAATTTTAGATATGGTCTGTTCCATTTTTTTAAAAAAAATCATTTTTTTGATTTTTTAACTTCTTTTTTCAATTTTTTAGATAGGTACCCCGACTTAAGAGTAGTTCGACTTAAGAGCATGCATTTGGAACAGATTAAATTCGTAAGTCGAGGTACCACTGTATAGTGCTGAATCTGTTCAAGCTGAAGAGTACCAGTGAGATCTTAGTGTTCATTTACTCTTTCTTCCAAATGGTCCTAGAGAAGTAATCTGGGATCTGAGCTCATCTCTCACCCTAGGCTGGACGTAGAGGCTATCTCGGCTAGCTTCTATTTAGACCGTAAAGTCCCTTTCAGAAATCACAGACAGATTTCTGAAAAAAGATAGATGTTCATTATATGTAAAAGTACTCTTCACACTGCATTTCCTTCTGACGGAACATTTTGCTAACCTTCCTTGCAACACGGAGAGTTGCTTTTTCTTACCTTTCCCCTTCCATCGGCACCACTGACATTCCTGGTTAGCAGAAGAGGCTGCATGTGGGTATGGGGTAAGGAGGAAGGATGATGGAACACTTTCCATCTTACAGTTGCCTAAAATCAAGGATACTCCAAATCTAACTTTACAAATGGGATTCTGGGAATTGTGGTCCCCAAAACTAACTTTGCCAACCTCTTAGTCAAATAAGGATGGGGCCAAACAAAAGGTGGAGCTTTGTCATCCTAACTAAGGCATGTCCAAATTTCGGCCCTCCAGATGTTTTGGACCACAATTCCCAGAATTCCAAGCCTGTATTTACAATGGCAAAGGACTGGGAGTTGTGGTCCAAAACATCTGGAGGGCCAAATTTTGGACAAGCCTGTCCTAACTTCATTCTTCCTGCATTTCCAGATATACAACATGCCTTGCCCAAATTAACTATCTCCAAAGAAGGTGGGAATTGTAAACTAATACAAAACTGTCACAAAGCGGTTGCTCAAATTTCCTCTTTTGTCTTTTTCTCCGTCTCACACACACCCAATACTGTGGTAGCCCCTTCTTCACATGACAGTTAATTTTGTCCAGTTAATTTAATCCTATTTAGAAATAGAAATCATGATACATGGACCTGCTTGAAAAAGCTGAATTATTTTCTCTCCCAACAGGCACATATTTCCTGGGGTTAATGAGACAGTAGGTGGAAATCCAGAGGGTACAAAATTCTGTTCATTCATGCAAGGGGCAAAATGCTTTATTCTTTGCCATCTCTTTGGTAAATTTGCTGCAGTTATCTTCAGTTTTCTGAAATATCTTGGGTTTCCTTCAAAATGGAGAGCTCAACCCATTTACATTCAAAAGGCATTTTGCAGGTCATGTATTTTGTTTTCATATGTTTTCATAACATGTTTTCTTCTTCTGGGATGAATAAAGTAGAATACGCAGTGGGGAAACACAGGAGGGACTCCGAATTGCAGAAGTTGTCCTCTGGTGTCCTCTAAAATTTTACAAGTACAGCGCTATAATACCCTAAAATCTCCAAAGTAAAGAAGTACACCCAACACCTTTTAGAAACAACTAAGATGTCAAATTGTATTCCACCTCTGAACACATGATACTTTTCGTCTAGATGTTCAGCATGTGTTGATAGCACATTTTAGTGGGCTCTGTTGACTATTCAGCCTTCTAAGTATGGACATGTGCATGCATTGACAAGCCATCTCATAGTTTGTCTGCCATGAAAGTTCTTGAATTCTATCTTCCCCAGGAAATTGCAGCCTAGATTCAGTTGTCCCCAGCTAGAGTAGCTCTAGTGAATGCTGAATGCTAAGAGAACACTAACAAAAAAATCACAGTGATTCAAAAGGTCTGTTGAAGTAGGGGACTAATTATCAGTGTAAGCCTTTGTCTTTGTGTCTTTTACATACACACAGTTATATACAGTTCGCATATACAGTACAATTGGCAGACTGAACCCAGTCACCTCATGCACTATATGGAACCTTTTGTTAGACTTCAGAGTTCAGACCCTTGGCTGGAAAGTTACATCATTTTCTTCTGTCAATATTCTACTTTACACAACATGTGAAACTTTATGTGACCAGTTCCATGTTTACATCACTTCAAGTCAGGAAAAAAAATCATTTAAAGCACCATCTTTCTAAAAATGTAAATTGACTGGCAAATGTTATATGTGTACATTTTTGTACTTGATTGTATTTTGGATAAAACTAAATAAAACCTATTTTTGACTCCATCACTCTTTGCAAAGAATCCAATTATGATGGCCCTAGTCCAGTCCAGGTTAACCATGATTCCCTCTCATTGAAAGGAAACAGCACAGAGGTTAATCACAATTAAGCTAATCCATGGTTCTCGGAAGAACTGACTCACAAATAAGGGTTGCTTCCTGAGAGTCACTGATGTGGCAGCTTTTAATGATAAATGATGCTATTCTGGAAACTGCAGGCCTAATTCTTAGTTACATGTTATATAACAGTTTTGGAGCCAGGATGCATGAAATATACGACGTATTTATCAATCTGCCTATAATTTAGCATTGGGCAGTAAAGAGGTTGAAGAGCCAAACTGGCAGTTGGGAGGGAGACTGGCAGTTGGATAATGTTGCAAAGGAGGCATGCAAGAAGGGAAGCCTGGTTATAATGGGGGACTTCAATTACCCTCACATAGACTGGGTGAACTGTTGTTCAGCATATGATAAAGAAATAAAGTTCCTAGATATGCTAAGCTAAATTATTGTTCCCTGGAACAGATGGTTGAAGACCCAACTAGAGGTACAAGCATCCTTGACTTGTTCCTGAGTAATACACAGGATCTGGTGCAAAATGTTAATGAGACTGATCCAATACGGAACAGTGACCGCAACACAATTACTTTTAACTTATTCCTAGACTGCAAATCACGGATAAAATCTAACGCAGAGATCTTTAAGTTTTCAAAAAGAAAATTTTCCAGAGATGAGGAAACTAGTAAAAAAGAAGCTGAAAGGTGAAATTGAGAGAGTCCAAACACTCCAAGAGGCATGGAGGGTGTTCACAAAAACCGTAACAGAGGCAGGGGCCTAATGGGAATGCATACCCAAAAGGAAAAAGGGCACTGCCAGGTCCAAGAGGAATCTGATGTACTGTACCTTAGAGACCACATGCCTCAAACAGAGCCTATATTCGTAGGGAGGGAAGCTGAAGAATTAAGCCAGATAGAAATAACCAGGGAAGAGGTCCTTGCATGTCTTGTTAAACTAAATGCTAACAAATCACCCGGACCATACGGCATCCATCCACGAGTTCTCAAGGAACTTAAAGATGAAATTGCTGATATCCTAGCCAAAATATATAATATTTTCCTTAAATCAGGGATTGTGCCTAATGACTGGAAGGTAGCGAATGTAACACCAATCTTCAAAAAAGGATCCAGGAAATTACCGACCGGTCAGTTTGACATGTCCCAGGTAAAGTGATGGAAACCATCCTAAAAGAGTAGGGACCAGAGTACCTGGCGGAGCGCATCTCCCAAAAGGCATCCGGATCCAGACCCACGAGATCGTCTCAGGCGCACTCACTGTGGGTGGCCACACCCAGAGAGGCGCGGAAAACGTGCACGCGAGACCGCGCCTTCTCTGTGATGGGGCCTTCACTTTGGAACTACCTCACCAGTGAGTTGCACCTGCTTCAGTCCCTGCCCGCCTTCAAGAAGGCTTTGAAGACCCTCCTTTTTTTTTTAAATATATTTTTATTTATTTCATATCATCGGGATCCCTACATAGGATAGGATATGGGTGGGGTGGGAAATCTAAGGATAATACAGGGAAAGTTCCAGTGGTACATTTACAATATTTTTCTATATATTAATACACAGACTATATTTTAATTTAATAGTGTTGGAGTCTCTTTTTTTAGCTATTTCTTTTTCGTAAAAGGTATATAGTGGTTTCCAGCAGTCTCTTGCCTTCTGTAACTCTTTGTCCTTTATAAAGGATAAAGGATAAAGACCCTCCTTTTTAGAGAGGCCTTCGGCGACCTTGTGAATTAGGTTTTTTTTTCTCCTTGGGCTCGTCGCCATCTTGTCCTCCGCTGCCTTATTGCTTGGAGCTTTAACTGTTGTTTTATGTGTTTTTATTGCTGTTAGCCGCCCAGAGTTCCCGTCGGGAAGATGGGCGGGATACAAGCTTATAAATAAATAAATAAATAAATAAATAAATAAATAAATAAATAAATAAATAAATAGGCACATACAAGAGAAGGTGCTGCTGAAGAATCAACATGGCTTCATGCCTCACAAATCTGTTGGAATTTTTTGAGAGTGTCAACAAGCATGTGGATGAGGGAGATCCAGTTGACATTGTTTATCTGGACTTTCAAAAAGCTTTTGACAAGGTCCCGCACCAAAGGCTCCTAAATAAACTTGCCAGTCATAGTATCAACGGGCAGGTCTTGTCCTGGATCAGCAACTGGCTAAGGGACAGGAAACAGTAGCACTAAATGGACACTTCTCCAAGTGGTGGGAGGTAAAGTGTGGGGGTCCCCAAGGTTCAGTACTGGGACCTCTGCTTTTCAACCTCTTCATAAATGATCTAGAAGTAGGAGTAGCCAAATTTGCCGACAACACTAAATTATACAGGGTAGTAAAAACAGAGAGAGATTGTGAGGAGCTCCAGAGGAATCTCTTGGCACTGGGGGATGTGGGCAAACCAGTGACAAATGAGCTTCAACATTACTAAGTGCAGAGTGATACACATTGGGGAGGGGGACCCCAATTATGTTTATAAACTGATGGGGTCAAAACTCTGCAACAAACCAGGAAAGGGACCTTGGTGTCCTGGTGGACAGCTCAATGAAGGTGTCAACCCAGTGTGCTGCAGCAGTGAAAAACAGCAAACTCAGTGCTAGGGATCATTAGGAACAGTATAAAAATATGTCAGCATATGTTTATCTGCTCTCTATAAATCTATGGTGAGGCCCCATCTGGAGCATTGTGTCCATTTCTGGTCACCAGAAGGATATTATGGAAATGGAAAAAGTGCAGAGGAAGGCAACCAGAATGATTAGGAGAATGGAACACCCTCCTTACCATCTGAGGCTACAACAGCTGGGCCTCTTCACTCTTGAACAACAGCACCTAAGAGGTGATCTGATTCATACATGGTGTGGACAAAGTATATAAGGAAAAACTCTTTTCCCTATTGCACAACACGAGAACTAAGGGCCACTCCATGGAACTTTGGGGTGCTAGATCTCAAACGAATAACAGAAAGTACTTTTTCACCCAGAGGATCACTGGTCTGTGGAACTCCCTGCCAGAAGAAGTGTTGACTGCCATCAGCCTTGACAGCTTTAAGAAAGGATTAGACAATTCATGGAGAACAAGAGTATCAATGGCTGTCATTATGGATGCCTAAGGACAACCTCCGGGTTGGAGAGAGAGGCAGGATATCTCTCAATGCCATTTGCAGTTGACATAAGGGGCTTCACCATCTCACCTGTAGCTTTCTATGGCTTCGTTTGCTATGTCGCAAAGATGCAGACCTCACCCCCTGGCTGACTTGCACAGCATCCAGTACAGTAGAAGCTTAACTGTAGCACACAGATCTGCAGCAGACATGAAAATGATGGCTTTTAAAATGCAAGCCCCAAGACTGGCATGTTAGAATCGAGAAGGCAAAACTTGTGGCTGTTTGAGGAAATGGGATTATTTCATTTCCCAGCATTACTGTGTTAATGAGGAACAGAGTCCAACACCGGCTGGAACTTGCCTTAATAATGCCAACAAATTGCATGTAACTTTTGGGATTAGCTGCATTAAAATCGGCTTTGGAAAGTAGCCAGAAACCATGTGACAAATTGCTTTCTGCCAAGAAAGTACTTTTTTTATAAAAGAGAAAAGATGAGGGCGGAGGAGAGGAAAAAAAGGGAAATGCTCCCAACTACTGTATTAGAGAAAAGCCTTTCTAAACAACAAATTCTGTTGTTTTTTCAGCTCCGCTCTGGCAGCCAGGTCTGGTTTGGCTTTCTATAACTATTGATTGGGACTTAAGCCAGCCATTCAAGGCATGTTTCAACAACAGTAGTTCTCCCACTTCTACCTCCCTTTTCTACCAGTGAACCAAGCAGAAAGTGGATTCACTAGACATGAGCAGAGCTGGATAAAGAGTTTTCCCCTCGTTGGCGTTTCCAAACTCCAGGCACTGGCTAAGATGCAAGTCCCTCACAGGATCCATCCTAAACGCAGAAGAATCCCACGGTTGCAGAGCTTCATTTTAACTCTCCCCTCGTGGGATCCTAAAAGAAGACGTTTCTTTCCTTCATTGAGGGCAAAGGAGTGTAAGATCTGAAGGAAACGTGACATTTATTGCGTAATATCGGGCTATGTACACATACAGGACAATAGAAAATAAACATTTGAGAAGGCTGTATTTAATGTTGTACTACAAAGAGAGGCAGAACAGCTTATTCAGGGAGCAAATTAATGCTTTTAATTGTCTGACAGTCCTTCACAGCTTTTCACCAAAGAGGTGCAAAAATACGGTCCAATAGTATTGTTCAACAGTTTGTGAATACTGTGGCCCAAGCCCAAACAAAGTTAAACGGTGACTAATGGCTACTTTACATCTCTGACTTAAGAAAAAAACAAAGAGGAAATCCCCACAGACACCAGAGGAAAGGGATTGAGTTGATCGGGGTCTGTTGCCTCAGAGGAGGAGACCCCACTAATGTGCTATTTGATTCATCCCGTTGGTTGTTTTTCTTGGGGACTGAATCAAAACTACTTTTAATTGGGGGGCAGGCCACCAATCTTATATAAATAAATCCATCTTCCAATAGTGACGCTTAAATTAGACAAAGAACCTTAGGAAACAAAAGGCTAACCATTTGGGGAAAAGAAATAGCTGGTGTGCAGAGAGGGGTAGAGTAAGCTGAGGAAAATATGTAAAAAACCCAGCTTCCTTGGCTGGATTCCCTGCTGCCCTCCAGTGTAAACAGTGCCTGCAAGGGCCCTGGCTCTCTCTATGGGAAGCAGAGATGGGGCCCCTGCCAATGGTAACATCTCAAGGGATGGCAATAAGCTGAATCCTCCGCACACCCAGCTGACAGATGGAACAGATGGTGCGGGTGAGGTAAATACTCGGCAATGACGTAACTGCGTACACAGAGGGACATGAAATGTACTATAATATCACTCTTAGGTTCTCATCCTTAAACACACAGGCAAATGGGAAGGGGGACTGCATTTAAATATGTATACATGGTTTAAAAACAACAGCGTTAAAAGTAGAATATTCAGCTATTGTCATCTAAATTCACATGAGCTGCATTTCCATCCACTTCTGAGGTACAAAGTGCTGAAATTCTTCCGAGCAAATAGGAAGATACATTATTTACCCTGTCCTTCATCTTCTGTGACCAGTCACCATAGTGGAATTAAAACAGAAAGGAGCTCCATTTATAAAATCTTCATCTTCTTCCCTTTTATTTTAAAAAAAACATGTATGCGTGAAGGAACCACATTCAAATAACATATAGGATATGGTTGTCTAGATGCCATTACAAGAAACAAGGAAACCATCTCTGTTTTACCACAGAATTTACTTGTGAAAGTAGAAGCCAAGTTGCTTGAAGAGGGTCAAATTCTTGACTGGGATGGGAAGGAAAAAGAAAGGAATTTCACAGGTCTGTGGAAATAGTGGAAGGGGCATGTCCATCTGAGTTACCACAGTTCATCTTTGGAAATGTTAAAGCTATTTCAAAATATGTCAGGTACTTTTAACGGGAATTGGGAGTGAGAGGGGGGGGGGAAGAAAACGAAGACTTTAATAATAGCCACCATTAAGTATAAAAGGTCTAACAGACTTTGACTCGTCAGTTGAAAACGTCAAAGCTTAAACCCCAAGAAACGTGGAATGGACTCGGCTCTCGTTTTTTGTTTCTGTTTTTATCCTATGCTCTTCCCCTCCCTTTCACTGAGTATCTATATCCAAATTCCTTACAAAAATAAAAAGGAGACAGTATTTTTTCTTTCTGTACAGAAGAGTCTGTGTTGGCAGCGTCTTGACCTCAAGCCAAGCTAAAGCCCTCGTAGTGGTCGATGGCTTGCGTGAGCCGTGTGCTCAGGATCTCCTTGGTGCTGTACTTGGGCAGGTCGAGGAGGTTGTAGCAGGTGTGAGCTACCGGCAAGTAATCCTCCCCGCTGGAGGTCGACTGGATGACGATGCGTAAACTCGACATGCCGTAGATGGGGATGCGATCACTGCCCGTCAGGAACACTGGAAGAGGTGGAAGTGGAGAACCTATTATATTCCACTCTGAGGGACACTGTGTTAAGGAGAACAGCGTCTTCCCTGATCACACACACACACACACACACACACACACACACACACACACACACATCTTTTGAACAACTACTACCACAGCAACAATGATCCATCATGGGGAAGAAAAAGTACTTTATTTACATCTGGAAGTTGAGTCATGGCAACTGGACTTCTTTTCTTGAGAGATCAAAACATTTCACTACTGTTCCAAGCAGCTTCGGCAGTCTGAGGAAAGTTGGTGGCGAGGCCTCCCATTTATAGTTCACCTTGATTTCACATCACCCTGGTCTGAATAGGATCATAAGGAGGACAGTGCCCTGAATAGGCTTGTTATGTGGGTAATCACCTGAATAGGCTCATTAGATGTACACTGGCCTGGGGTGTCTGAAAGGCCCGCTTATGCAACCCTTCCCAATACCCATTAAGTATGGGTCGTTAGCTGTGGCTTTCCTGGTGGAGGTGTGAAGTGCTTCTGATTTTTTGGGGATTGATGAAATGGCAGCTTGATAAGTAGAGACAGATTGTGCCTCACTACTAACTTTCCTTAGACTGACAAAGCTGCTTGGATGAGTAGCAAAATGTTTTGATTTCTCAAGAAAAGAAGTCCAGTTGCCATTACTCAACTTCCAGATAACTTCACCTGGATGACTGAGAATCTTCACATATTTTACCTACACTGAGCAAGCGCTCTTCAGAGGGTTGAGTCTACAGGGAATACACTAAAGGTTTTCAAATCTAGCTCGGATAGCCATCAACCAAGGATGCTTTAGCTCCAGTATTCTTGTTCTGACAAAAGGTTGGTCTAGATTTATACTGGGTTTCCTTATACCTCATCTTTTCTGTGAATCAGATTTCCTGGATTGACAGTAAAGGGCTCAAGGCCTCACTCAGGCATACCCAGGCCGGTAACATGCCAGGCAGCTAAGTAAGAGTACAGACACAACTGCTGGGAATCCACAATCCATTCTCTGATTTCCCTGGTTTTTAAAGAACCAGGAAGAGAGCAGGAGTTTGTGATGATGCCCACTCTCCTCAGGTAAACTCTCTCGAGGGAAATTTTTTTCAGGGCAAAAGGGAAGGATTATTTTTACTCTTGGCCAGCTCTTATCAGTCCACAGCTATACCTGGGCCTTTAAAGGGAAGGGCTGTTCCTTGGGGCCGTAAGTCAATGGTAGATCACTTGCTTTGGATGCAGAAGGTCCAGCTTCAGCCCTCAGCATTTCCAAGCAGGCCTGAACAATTCCACCCTGAAAGCCACCGCCAGTCCGTGCTAACACCACTGGGCCAAATACGGGGCATCCTCTACTGCCTCGTCCTTTAACAGCCTAACCCAACAAGCTAACGACCACAGACATCCCCCCTATTTGAATAAAATAAATACTTACAAAGAAATTTTTTCTTCTTTTCCAGAGGAAACTCGTGGAAGGTCTCCCAGAACATCTGAACCGTCGGATGAGCAGCTGAGTAATCCCCCTTGTAAACTGCACTCTGTAAACCAGACACAAAGAGTAATGGCAGTTTCTGAATCTCAGGGTCAAGTTTGTGCATTAGTTCAAAAAGGGAGATCTTGTGAACTTTTAACTCAGCTAAGCAGTTTTCAGGCTGTAAGTGCCCAATGGTTACAGCCAGCTTCATAGATTTACAGGTGCAGCCAAAACTCCAATACCATTTAAAGCACAGTCATTTCCTTTGAAATTATCCACTATGTATGCCTATGTTGTGTCGTTATAGTCGTGACCGACCCTTCGTGACTCTACGTCCATGGATTTTTCTTGGCAGGAATACTGGAGTGGCTTGCCAGTTCCTACTCCAGGCGCCTACAGCACCTGGTATTCCCTGGTGGTCTCCCATCCAAGTACTAACCAGGGCCGACCCTGCTTAGCTTACGAAATCAGGCGAGATTGGATGTGCTTAGGGCATCTAGGTAGCTCATTATCCACTACAGTCCTATGCAAATTTATTGAGAAGGAAGTATGGCATCAATGAAAATGACACCCACCTTTTGAGAAATAAAAGTCACTGACTTTATTTATTTATTTATTTATTTATTTATTTATTTATTTTATTTATTTATTTATACATACATACATACATACATACATACATACATACATACATACATACATACATACATACATACATACATACATACATACATACATACAATTGATATGCCACCCATTACCCAAAGGTCTCTGGGCAGCTTACAATTAAATTTTATTTATTATTTGTTATATTTATATTTTGCTTAATGTAGAAAATTGCACAAGAATAGGCCTACTGAATTAGTAGGAATTCGGGAGTCATCTCCTTCATATGTTCCACTGATTCAAATGTACTAACTCTAGTTACAATTTTAATGTTTTATTATCACCTGTCAAACTGGAACCTAATAGGGCTTTCAAAGCAAGTGAGATACTTAAAGAGTTGTTCCACATCCCCAGTGAACTTCCATGTCTGAGCAGGAATTTGAACCCAAGACTTCTAGACCATTACTTTATTTACTACACCACACTGGCTAACCGGGTTGCAGCTTACAATACCAAATTGTGGTTGAAGACATTTGGGAGGACACACAGTTTGGTTAGGCTGACCACCTGACAAATTCACTTAGTGGTGAGTCCTATAGAACATGGTGGAAAATGCTTCCAATGGGTTTACAGAAACCTCTCTTGCAAACACCGCACCTCAACTGTCCCTGGTTAGCACAACTTAGACAATCTACTTTCCCTTTAAAGAAGGGAAAGAGAAACAAAACAGAAAAGGGGGAAAAACTCTTGCCTCCTCCTCTGTGTTTTGATTAAACCACTTAATGATCTGGGGAAATGGAAAGCTTCCTTGCTGCTGACCTGCAGAAGGGAAAAGGGGAGAAAATGTCCATATATTTTAATTGTTGCTAATCAGCACATCAATTGTGCTTTGAAAGGGCTGTTAAATAAAAAATGGAAAACTTCCTGTGCCTTCCTTTCCACCGCTAAGCAGCAAGGAGGTTTTCCATTTCTCAAGATTGGCCAATGGCTTAAGCAAAAGGACAGCTTAAGCCACTGGCTTTGGTTTGATCTGAACAATCACTCTTGCTCAAATGAACCAACACAAAGCAATCCTACCCACGCCAAAAAGGGGTTGCCTCTAACAGGGACCAAAAAAGGTGCAAGTGGGCATTGATCAGGGACAGAGTAATTCATAATGGCACGTGCCTTGTGTATTTGTTGGGAAAAGAAGCAAGCCAGCCTGCCCCCTACCTAGACTAAACTGAAAAATAACCATCTGATCATACCAAGAGAAAAGGACAAAAGAGAGTCAGCTTTCTCTCCACTTACCTCCTCCAGTTCTTTCCAGTTGTAGTTGCTGCTTCCAACAATCATGGCTCTCAGTTCGGTGGGCTGGAAGAGTTCTAGCACTTTCCCCCCACAAACCTTCAGGAAGCCCGTGGAGAAAGCTGCGTACCACTCATGTATCGACACATTGAAGATGTAATTCACATAGGCATCCACAAATTCCTGCCTGGAAGAGCGGGAGACAAATGATGATCATTATAGCGTTGTATAGAAACAGCAGTGGCAGATCGGAAGTCATCAAGTCTACCATGACAGTAGAGCTTCCAAACACTGCTGCTCAGAAGAGTAGATGTGCCGGCACTTCTGCATTCTGTGATTTAGCTCTAACTGCCTTGTAGTGCATTTTTGATTTTCCAATTTGTTATTCAGCAATTCTTTGCACACGCTTGCTCGCTTACAACAAAGTGTTAAAAGATAAATGGAATAATTTTGAACGCTCAAGAGAAAGCAAAAAGGGATATCCAGACAAAAGGATTTGTACCGTGGGCACCAAATTAGCTGTCCTGAAAAAAGAAACAAGACATTTTCCTTGTCGAAGGGCTGTGTGTAACTTTAAGCCTGTTGACAAAGGTTCTGTGCTCCCCGGAGTTTTGTGTAGGCAAGTCATGATATCCCCAGGCAGATTTTGATACAAGATAATGGGACAGAAAGGCCAACATGGTTCAGCTTCAATCCTCCCCTCCCCCTCATCTTATATGCTGTCAACTCATAACCCATTTATAGTGACCCTAATGGGGCTTTCAAAATTAATAGATATTTAAAATAATGATTTTATCAGTTCTCCTTCGCAGTGAATTTCCATGACCAAGTAGGGATTTGAACCCAGGTCTCTAGATTCCTGGTCAGTCACTCTATCCGCGACACCAGTGGTTCCCAACTCTGGGTCTCCAGATATTCTTGGACCACAAGTTCAAAACATCCTGTCCCACACAGCTAGCAGGGAAGGCTCCCGGGAATCCAAAAACAACCGGAGACCCAAAGATGGAAACTACTGCATTGCACCATATGGAGTCACACTCATTGCTAGTAAATAAGCATTAACATCTCAACCATCTAGAATAGGTGTGTGTGTGGGGGGGGGATCTGTACAAAAGCTAGGAAACCGGCCAACCATGGTATCTTCCTGGGGAAGGGGGTGGAGCCAAATGGGGGTAACTCCAGAGAATGGAACAGCTACTTCAAGAAGGCTAATAGTTCTTCTGCTCTACCACACAGGAAGCTGGACTAGACTTATTCTTCAGTGGGATTCATTTGGGAAACTAACTTCTTGAAATGAGTCTTCAGCTTCATGTTCAAGCTTCACAAAATGTAACCACATTCAGGGTGCTGTTTGTTTATGTAAATCTACTGCAAATAGAATAGAATAAAGCGTGCAGTGTGAAGTGTAAGGATACTGGATGTACTTTATTAGCTTTCACTTCCCCCTGGACTAAACCAAAATGTCAGTAAATGAAGACGGATGAAGGAAAGAAAACAGAACCTTTTATTTCCTGTTACATTCTTCACCTTTCAGTCACAGTCTTTAACATTTCGTTTCATGCACGTCCCCTAATGATTCCTGCACAATAGGATTTTTGTTCAACATCTTTTATTTCTTTAGATTCATATTCACCTGTCTAAAGTGCAGAATACAAAAATCTTCTTTAAGAGGCTTAGGTGTAAGCCAAAATGTCCACAGTGAAGATTACAATCAGTCACATAGGCACTACAACGTCAAAGAACAGTTGTCCGTCCTTCTCCAAACCACCCCCAAATCAAACATACCGGTTGTCTTTCTGTACTGCAATTTTGTCTCCATCAGGGACTAGGTTCTTCTGCTCCACCACGCCATAGCTTTCGCGGCATATCTGTTTTTCCCACCCAAAAGAGAGGGCAAAATTGTTTTATTCTGTATCTCATTAAAGGAAGTTATAACGAAAAGAGTTGTGCGGGTTAACTCCTGGAGCATAAAATCACTTTTAAAAAACACCAGCAAAACCGAAAGTTCTGTAGCTCCTTCAAAACTAACACTTTTCATCACAATGTGCTTCCTCAGAGGTATCCCAAACCACATTCCACAGAAGCGAATGCTATAATGAATTTATGCGGCTTAAAGATCCTACAACACAGGATTAGTTACAACACAATTATGAATTCGGAGGTGGCTAAAAAACATACTAAGCTAACAGTCATGCACCAGGATTTTTTTTTAATGTTGCATTAAATGGGTTCTGTGTCGGTTGGTTTTTCTGACTCAGAGAGAATTCCAGTGTATTAAGAGTTAGCAGAATGATCCAAACGGTGGTTAAGGTTTCATGTGGAAAGCAAAGCAAAAAGCAAAGTGTTCTGCTTATATACCACCCCATACCACTACAAGTAGTCTCTGGTTGGTTTACAATTTTAATTAAAGTGTGCAGGCTACACATTGCCCCCCCCCCCCAGCAAGCTGGGTACTCATTTTACCGACCTCGGAAGGATGGAAGGCTGAGTGAACCCTGAGCCTGCTACCAGGGATTGAACCCAGGTCGTGAGCACAGTTTTACCTGCAGTACAGGCATTTAACCACTGCGCCACAGGGCTCGGAACTCTTGTGTTTCCCAAATTCAGCCAAGGAGGGCAGATGCTCATGGTAAAGGGTGCTATTTTTGTAATTCTAGGAACTGAAGTCTCAGAAGTCACCCAGAGTCCTTCAGAAAGGCTTCCTGGACTGGGAGAGGAGGAACCAGATGGCTTGAGATGTGTATTTCCCCTGCCATTGTGAGCTTCACTGCATGCGGTTTGGCCGGGAGGTTGAAGGGACAATACCCTTTCTTCTCCATTGCTTCCTGGGAGTCACCTCGTTGCTCCACTTGAGAGTAGCTCAGTGAGAGGCTCCCCCTACCGAGTATAATGGGTAGTGAGAATACCCAAAGACTATTTCAAGGATTCCTAGAAAGCAGACCAACTGGTGCAGCAGCTTCATTCTGCTTTCAAGTTTATACATGAAAAATGGGGATCTTTAGCCCATAGAAAAGAAGACGGAGAGCTGATAGGATAGCACTTTTCAGATATTTGAAGAGCTGTCATATAGAGGAGGGGCAGGACCTGTTCTCAATCATCCCAGAGTGCAGGAGGTACAGTGGCACCTTGTATAAAGGAATTAATTCGTTCCAAATGAAATTGTGTTAAGCAAATTTTCCTTTGTACAAATTTCCCATAGGAATGCACTGAAAACAGTAATCCCTAATCGCAACCATTATTATGTTGTATGGATTTGTCCCATAGGTGATTCTGTTAAGCAAATTTCCCCTATCTCCGGAACTTTTTTATGTTGTACAGATTTTATGTTATACAAACCATTTGTTATATGAGGGTCCACCATACAACAATGGGCTCAAGTTACGAGAACCCAGCTTTCAGCTGAATATCAGGAAAAAACTTCCTAACTGTTAGAGCAGTACGGCAATGGAACCAATGACCTCAAGAGGTGGTGAGTGCTCCAACATTGGGGGCATTCAAGAGGAATTTGGATAACTAGCTGGCAGATATCCTTGGGTTTGTATTCCTGCATGGAGCAGGGGCTTGATGGCTTTGTAGGGCCCTTCCAACTTCACTATTCTATGATTCTGCAAAGAAGCACACTATGGAGGTAGAAAGATATACAGTAACTTCCCCTTCTTGTTTCTCCTCTCCCAACCCCAAAGGTCTTCCTGGGAGGCATCTGCCTGGGAGGGAAAAAAGAATTTTTTTTCACCCAGCACATTGTTAGTCTGTGGAACTCCCTGCCACAGGAGGTGGTGATGGCATCTGGCCTGGATGCCTTCAAAAGGGGATTGGACAGATTCCTGGAGGAGGCACCCATCACAGGTTACAAGCCATGATGGAGATGTGTAATATCCAGGCTTAAAACTGGGGTAGTTCAAGGGCCAGATGCAGGGGAGTGGTATAAGGAGACAGACATCTAGTCTCATGCGCTCCCAGACACATCTGGTGGGGCCACTGTGAGATACAGGAAGCTGGACTATATGGGCCTTTGGCCTGATCCAGCATGGCTCTTCTTATGTTCTTATGATCTCAGTTACTTCTGGCATTGAAAGTCCTAGGTTTATGAAACTCCCTACTGATAATCATGTCTGCTTCTTGGCACCATGGCTTGACCAAAATGGTGCAGGAATTCCCCCTCTCTCTCCCTGGGCAAATAATTTACACCAGCTAGGACAGAAAAAGTGTTCCAGTGGCAAAAGCAGCACATTTCTCAGACTGAGAAAGCTACTTGGGATGAATAGCAATGTTTTGATCCCACAAGAAAAGAAGTCCAATTGCCATGACTCAACTCCCAGATTTGTTAGGACAATTTCCCCACCTTGGTGAAGAAGAAACTAGATTTGGCAAGTGACTAAAATGTAGGGACATATTTTCTTTTCTTTTTTTCAGGTGACAATGCCTAAACCCCCAGGGTTTATTTTCCTGTATAGTTTCTGCATTCAAACATGAATCTGAAATACTGAAATGTCCTATCCTGGTGCATGAAGGCAGATGTAAAATACAGATGGACATAAAGGATCTATCTAGTTTTAATTGCTAAGGACACAGAACAGGGAACAAGAAAAACGACTAATTAATCATATTAAACACACATTCTTACCTAAATTCATTAAATTTCAAGTGTTTCTCAAAGCTGCTATCAAGAATTTTGCTGATTTATATGTGACACACCTGCTCTGATTGGACAGCAAATATGTTGTTACTTGTGGCTGGATTCCCTCCCAAATTTTAACAGTAACCCCAATATATATCTCCTTTTAGTCTCACGTGAATGCTACAACCGCAGGAAAAAATGTATGCAAGCAATGTGTAGGAGCTGCTCAGCTATAGTCCCTTCTACATTTATTTATTTATTTATTTGATAAACTTTTATACCGCTCCTTTTTCCACAATAGACCTTAGGGTGGTTTCCAGATTAAAAGCAGCTAAAACAGCTAAAAACAGCAAAAACAAAGCCATAGGTAAAATCGCAGAACAGCAAGAGAGGGCGCACCCTCAGCAGAGAACAACAGATCAAAAAAAGAAAAAAGAAATTTAAACAGAAATAAGGTCACCATATGCCTCCTTGAAAAGCAAAGTTTTTAATGCCTTTTTGAAGGCAGGAAGGGACTGTGCGAGGCGCAGCTCATTCGGAAGTTGGTTCCATAGGGAGGGGCCAACAACCGAGAAGGTGCGGCTGCGAGTTACCGACTTCCACGCCTCCCTAGGTGTGGCCACCCTGAGTGAGCGTGCCTGCGACAATCGAGTGGGTCTGGCCTCAGTTGATCTCTGGGAGATCCGCTCCGTCACGTATTCAGGTCCCAAGCCATGGAGGGTTTTGAAAACCAAAACCAAGACCTTGAACCTTATCTGGAGAGCAACAGGCAACCAATGCAGGCGCGCCAGAACTGGGGTGATATGATCGTATTTGCGAGCACCCACCACCAGTCTGGCCACCGCATTTTGTACCCACTGCAGTCTCCGGACAAGGGTCAAGGGCAACCCCACGTAGAGTGCGTTGCAGTAGTCAATCCTCGAAATCACGAGGGCCTGCACAACTGTTCTGTAGGGCTCAACTCAGCCTTTTAGCTTCCAGCCACAGTGGTGGCTTATCCACAATCAAGAGATGATGCTAACGACAATGTACTAGATTTCCTTTCAATCGTCATGCACCAATGCTTCATACAGGCCTCCAGTGTTTAAAATATTGTTTGTATTTATTTGCTATCATTGGTTTTAGACTTTGTGTTTTCAATTTCCTTTGAATTGCCCAGAGCAGCCCTTGAGCTAGATAACCAAAGTGAGTGAGTGAGTGAGTGAAACTGGCGTTTTGAGTCACTTGTGGCACAGACCAGTGCAAGCTAATTCTCAGGAATAACAAAACATATGGAGAATATCATTCTATTCCAATTTCTATCTGTGTTGCAGCTGGACTTTCCCCCACCCCCATATCCTGCATGCACCTTGTTTTCCCTGGCAGATTCACACTTCCAGAAACTCCACGGACTCCTCCAACACCCAGACATTACCCTCCCTTAGTGGATCACCTCAAACCTGGGTGATCCTTTGGCCCACAAAAACACAAACCCTTTGCAATTAAGTATATATGGACTGGCCTTACTGTAAAAGACAGGCAGAACACTTCTTCCACATCATCCTCCAGGTAATCTAAAAGCTGTTGAAGACTCCTACAAATAAGATAAAGACGTCAGGGAGGAAAATGGAGAGACAGTAAAACAAAGAAACGAAACAGTTTTGATACAACATTGATTGCACATATCATAAAACTCCCTTTCCTTAACCTTCTAGTAACTTCTCTGGAGTCAGCTGCAAACACCAATGGAATAAAAAGAATGCTTTTTTAAAAGCACCCAATATAAAAATAATTTTGCAATATTTAAAGAACATCACCACATGGGAGAACTTCAATTGGGTTATTTATTTGTTAACAGATGCAAAATATATAAGCTGAAATCTGGTTCGTTTTGGTGTAACATAAAGCTAAGCCTGCGCAAGTGTGCCAGAGGTTAAACTCAGCCAACCAGCATTGCGCAATTTGATTGCACAATCTTGTCATATGGCTCACACTATGACATGCAGAGAGGCATGCGGAACTGCTTTGTCCAACAGGACTTCTGCCATGATTTTTCCTACCACTTCTACAGCTTCACATTATGCACTCGTAACTATACAACAGGATTTCAGCCAGATGACAGATGTGGTGTGACAGATCCACCTTTAATAGTCTGGTACTGTATAAACATTACTTGGAATGTTGTAGTGTTATAAAATTCAATTTGTAGCCATATACACACTTGACTAGCTGCCCGACGACTAGAAATGGTTTGAAAAATAAGAAAGGATATTGAAAACAAATTAAAGAAAAATATAAAGAAAAATGAAACCCTAATCTGCACTCTGCTTTGAAAACGTTCCTGGCAGGTAAGGCGCAAGGGAGGCCTCTGTTGCTCTCTCATCCCTCTGCTTTTGAGGTTTCTCTGAGATGGCACGTTCCAGACAATACCCCCACAATCCAGTGGGGGGGGAGAGAGAAAGAGCGCCACCATTGGCTCACTTGTAATCATGTGGCCTGCTCCAGTGCACGTACTGCAAGACACTGCTCGTTGATCAAGGCAAAATTGATCAGAAACGGTTGCTCGTCTTGCAAAATACTCGTAAACCAAGGTATTTCTGTATTAAAAACAAAATAAAATCCTCCTTTCCAAAACTAATACTGGACTGGGTAGCAGAATTCTACTGCAAACTATTCTCAAATGGATAAAGATATAAGATTCATTTGAAAAGTTGTTCTTTTGAAGCAACAAAGCAATCTCCAAGTTTCTGGTTTTCCTCTTTACCTAACTATTTATTCTTGAAGAGCAACACCAAATTCATGCTGAGTGTCTATGCCAAACAGGCAGGAAAACATTTTTCTAGAACTTTCTACCTTCCTTCCATGGGAGACAGCTCCTTCAGATCCTCCAACGAGGGCGCCACGTTCAGGAGTTTCTTGTATAAAGCCAAAGGAAAGTGAAGATCCACCACCGTGAAGTTGTATATGGCCAAACCACAGATTATGCCGATGAGGTGGAACCAATTGTGCTCCACAAAACACTTCAAACACACAAGGAGAAAAAAGTGTTAGTAAGAGTGCATGGTAGATACCAAAACCCTCCAGATGTGTGGGATGGGCCACACCACTGGGAGGAAGGACAGGATAGTCCCCCCCCAAAAAAACCTGAAAGGCTCCCAGGAAGTGAAGGCTGACAGAGTGAAATCTGAAAAACAGCAGGTCTTGAAAGCTGTCTGCCACCCTTGACATGCACCCACAAGCTCAGTTCTGCTCAACAGGCTTCCCTAGGGAATGATTCGCACCCATAAAGCCAAGCCACACTCACAGTATCCGAAAACCACAGCAAGTTTGAATCTGGATAGCAGGTGAACATTCCATAGATGGGATTCAGGAGTTCTTTCAACAGCAGAAGGAAGAATTCCTTTGTGACGCCACCGGCATCAACTGCTTCCTCCCCGTCGAAAATCACCTGTCACAACGGGTGAAAATGGTACTGCTTTAATAAGAACAGAAGAACTGTGCTGGACCACACCAGCAGCCTCCTGAGTCTGCTAATTTGTTCCCAAGGGGGCCAATTAGCTACCTACAGAAAACTTCCTGAAGGAGGAGGTAAAAATGCTTCCCTTCTTAATGCCCACTCCGTCTCCCTCTGAAAACCAGTCTGATAAAATGGTAATTACTAACTGCATGCTGTCAAGTTGAATCTGATTTATGCCAAACCTTCTTCTGGGTTTTCATGGTAGAAAATCCCCAGAAATAGTTTACTGGTCCTATTTTTAGAGGAGGGGGTGCCCTGGGACTATGCAGCTTGCCCAAGGCCATACAGGCTGGCTCCTCTCCTTCAAGGCATGGTGGGAAATAAACCTCCCAACGTCCAGCTATGCACCCAGACACCCAATTCACTTGGCTATCTACACAGCTTCCTTTGATACTGGAAGAAATTCATCTCCGTCATGACCAGTTGCCATGCTGTACA
This sequence comes from Phrynocephalus versicolor, assembly GCA_023846285.1. Taxonomy (NCBI): domain Eukaryota; kingdom Metazoa; phylum Chordata; class Lepidosauria; order Squamata; family Agamidae; genus Phrynocephalus; species Phrynocephalus versicolor. The sequence continues at coordinate 11,691,698 of JAHTLZ010000330.1, read as the reverse complement.
AATTTGCCCAGTCCCGTTAAAGTCATTCAAGTTGGCAGCCATTATTATAGCTTATAGCAGTGGTGGCAAGCCTTTGGCATTCCAGATGTTTTGGACTACAACTCCCACAGTCCTTTGTCATTAGCAATACAGACTTGGAATTCTGGGAGTTGTGGTCCAAAACATCTGGAGTGCCAAAGGTTCACCACCACTGGCCTATAGTAACAAACATGTTGTGTCAGATACAGAAAGAAGAATTCATTGAACTCTATGCTTCAAAAGCAAACAGACCTTTCTGCCTTTAGGGGCTATGCCCCTTGTCTTGTATAGCTGGAGGCATTGTCTGATGTTCAGTTTCAGACAGCAAAATGTCTTGGGCCGCCCCCACCCTTATTTACCATTTTTCTAAACTAACCAGCTTCTAAGGTAGCTTTGCAATACTGAACAGGATTCAAGAAAATAGCAGAAAAGCTTCCATTTTGTTTGCACAGAAGTACATGTAGAAGAGCCTGAGAGGAATGAATGAACCAGACTTCTGCAACATGATGCTCTTCAGATGTCCTTGGATTGCAACCTGCATAATTCCTAACCACCAGTCATGCTGGTTGAAGCAGAGGGAAACAGCAGTATCACATATCTTAAGAGCACCAGGCTGGGCAGGGTTAGAGTACATGACCTAGACGGGTGTTCAGATCTACAGGCATACCTCAGTTTGTGAAATTAATGCATTCTCAGGGACGTTTTGTACTGCGGAAAACTTATAAACCAGAAATGCATGGGGGCCCAATGCATTCCTGGGAAACTTGCTTCAAAATCTTTTTAGTAAACCACATTATTTCGGGGGGGGGAGGGTGTTGTAAACTGAGGCATTATTTTCAATGGATTTCCTTTCGTGAACCAAAAATTACTTTAACGGAGTGCTCGTAAACTGAGGTATGCCTATATACCGATTTTTAAAGGTAGAGAGACTTACACTGTATGAAGAAACATTCAGGTATATGAAAATCCACCCGAAGCACTACGGCCCTTGTATAGGTGTAGTAGGGCCTCACTGTGATGTAGGCCACAGTTGTGAAACTAATGCGAGCAAGGAACCAAGAGGGCCTTACCTTCAGAGGCTTTTTCAAGTCAATATCCGAATGGATACTCAATTCTCTGAGGGCATCGCCAACCAAGTTGCTCCTACGGACATGAAGCACCAGGAAAGGACTTCGGGCCAAGAGGGGCTCCAAGGTAAGAAGCATGAAAACATTCTGTAGATTGGCTCCACTGATGGCTACCTGGAAACACATCCAAAAATGAGGGTCAACCAAAGAGACCCCAACACCCAACTTTGCCATGGTGATGGCATCTGGCCTGGATGACTTCAAAAGGGGACTGCACAGATTCCTGGAGGAAAAGCCATACAAAAATTCTGTGAGAGGAGGTTACCATCTAATCAATATGAAGCAAGCTCAAAAAATGGGAATTTTAGAACAGGAAGAAGGGAAGGTGTTGGTCTATTGCTATTTAATATATAACAAAATACAATGTCCAAAGTACTCTGTGAGATTCAGCAGTATTATCTATCTACTTGCCTATCTACTGGCCTGTCAGCCAGTTATCAACAACTGATCACTCCACAGAAGCAGTGGGCAGATGACTTTGGAGTGCACCCCCTCACAGTGGCTGTGCGTTTGTGTGTTGTGTCGTTATAGTCGTGACCGACTCTTCGGGACTCCATGTCCATGGAGTTTTCTTGGCAGGAATACTGGAGTGGCTTGCCAGTTCCTACTCCAGGCACCTACAGCACCTGGTATTCCCTGGTGGTCGCCCATCCAAGTCCTAACCAGGCCTGACCCTGCTTAGCTTCCGAAATCAAGCGAGATCGGATGTGCTTAGGGCATCTAGGCAGCCTCTCACAATGGCTATGCTGGCTAAAAGAGATGGCCGTGAACCACTGAACTGGCAATTCATGCTGGTTCATTGCTTGGTGCTTTCTACCCCAATGTCCTCCGACGGGCACCCATTCAGAGGCAATATATGCATAACCTCTAGGTGGATTGTAGCATAATAAATAAAACAGCACTTCATTGCTGAAATGCGTTTTCCAAATGCAAAAATAGTGCTGAAATATCACTTCATCTGGAACTTGGAAATATTACTTTTGGGGACAAGACCTCCCAAACTCCCCCACCTGAGAGGACATGCTTTGTGTGTAGAGTGGTGGTTCTCAACCTGTGGGTCCCCAGATGTTCCTGGACTGCAACTCTCAGAAGCCTCTACCACTTGCTGTGTTGGAAGGGGTTTCTGGGAGTTGCAGTCCAGAAAGATCTGGGGACCCACAGGTTGAGAACCACTGGTGTAGACTAGAGCATTCCTTATTCAATCCCTTGTGCCTGCAGTTAAAAAGAAACTGTAAGTTGCAAGAAAGAAGATTTGGACGAAATATTAGGAAGAACTAAAGAGAGAGCCATTTGACAGTGAAATTGACAGTCTCGGGGGATGGCGGTGGACTCTCCTTCACTGCAAATTTTTAAATCAGAGGTTGGACGGCCATCAAGCATGCTTTAACTACAGATTTCCTATGCTGCCAAGGGACTATTGAGCCTCTGACATCCTTCCCAGCTTCAGAACTCTGATTTTGAGAAAAAGGGTGAGGTGTATGATGACAGAGATGATGATGCTTGAGATCCTGAGCAGTTGCTGCCAGACAGAGTAAACAAGATTGGATTCTATGAGTAAAGCAATTGATGTGATTCGGGCTGCTTGCTATGTGCCAGGCAAGTTGCAGCTGAAAAGATCTTGGTGTATATTCTTAGCAACTACGGTAAGGAACTACAGTCCCTTCTAGTGATGCATCATGCAAGATAAAGACTGAATCATGGTGACCTGTTACAATGGTGGGCATGTGTGGTAAAATGAAATACATGGTGGGAAAATGAAATAATGCACAGCATATTTTCTATTCCTAAAATATGTGTCTTACAAATTTTAATGAGAATCCTATTGCTCACTTATGCCACCATAAGTGGCACAGACCATGGTAATGAACTGCCTCTAATTAATGAGTCACTCTTCCATCTCTGACTATATGCTAAGGCATGCCATTCTGGCCATAATGTATTTTATCAGCCAACTATTACTGAGAGCAGCGGTAGAAATCATACATCCCACATAAGGCCAATTTTCAAGAGTCTGGGCAACCTGTAGCCAGAAGGTTGTCCATAAATCATCTGAAAATTTTTGAGGGGCTGCTCGTGGATGAAAATTCCACTACAGAGCATGGGTAGGGCTCTGCTTTGGTTCAGGGGAGGGCTTTTATTTCATAAACGATATCTGAGAATAAAATTTAGAATGCATTTTTAAATGTGGCGTGCTCCGCAGAGGGTCTCTAAAAGACAAAAAATTCTTCTGGACCACCAGAACATGTCCATCCTGACACAGGTTTTTTTAATATATATAATTACTCGACTGCCTGCATCAACCCAGATCAGCAGTGTTGTGGAGCTAGGACAGAACAGGCCACTGTGACCACCTGAAAAGCAGGAGGAGCAAGGGATGGAGAGTATGTCTGTGAAGATTCTCATTCATCCAGGTGAGTTTATCTGGAAGTTGCCTCACGGCAACTGGACTTCTTTTCTTGAGAGATTGAAACATTTCACTGCTCACCCAAACAGCTTCATCAGTCTGAGGAAAGCTAGTTATGAATCCTCCATTTTATGGTTCACTTTGACCTCATGTCACCCTGGTCTGATATAGGCTCATAAGATGAACAATGGCCTGAATAGTCTCATTACACCAGGCCTGCCCAAAGCCCGGCCCGGGGGGGGGGGGGCGTGCAAATCCGGCCCGTCAGGCCATTCTGAGTGGCCCGCGGCTGGCTGGCCTGCCCCTCCCTCCCCCTCCTTCACCCACACATTCCCCTGTGGTGGCCACGGCTCCCTGTGCTTCCTCTGTTTCCCACCTTCCTTCCTTCCAACACCTGTCTGTCTAATTTCAGTTTGAGCCTTGGAAGCATTGGGCAGGCAAAAAGCAAGCCTTGCCTTAATCCATTTCCAATTAAGGTGAATTCTGAAACCAATACTGAGGCTAGTGTATTGTGCTAATGTATTCTTGTTACACATAATTATGTTTCTATTGAAGCATTGATTCTTGTTACATGAATTATCTGTTGGCTTTCAAAAATCTAAAACCCCAAGATATAGGTTCCCTGAAACTAGTACTATATTTTCAGTGTATTGTGAAACAGCAAACAAAATCTGACAGCTAGAATGTAACTGATGTAACACCTTTTCAAAAAGCAGTTGTGTGATACTAGTCTAGAAATGATGATGAAACTTCTCTGAGTTAGGAGAAGAGTTTGCCATATGTGTATAGGACACTAGTCCCTAATACAACATGTGGTGTGCAGATTTTCACTAAGGCCTCTTCACTGTCCATGTGTTTACTGAGACCAGAATAATTTGTGATATTATGAATAAAAAGTGCTAAGCACATCTCCAGTAGCAAATAGACATATAGGCACCCCTTTTGTCCTTTGTGTGTCTGTAAAATTACAGTATTAAAATCTACCCTAAGCAAATAGACATATAGGCACCCCTTTTGTCCCCGTTTGTAAGTTCCAAAGGATGCAAAAAGGTCTTGAAAATTCCACGAGAAAGCAAATTTGTGTGTCTGTCTAAAATAAGCCAAAAAGCGCAGCATTCCTGTAGAAGGTTTGCTGAAACAAAAGAACAATTAACAGTGCATATGTCTGGGCTTAACGCCAGCTGAAGAACATTGTGAACTCTTATCAGAACTCCTGGCATTTTTCCCAGAACGGCTGTAAGGAGAAAATAGTTAGACTCACAGAAATTAAAATGCAAAATATGACTTCTTTGACCTGTGGAAAAAAAATTAAACAGAGACAATTATTATTTGTAATAAACAGCGTATTGTCTACAGTTATTGACAAAGACATAAAAGTGAAAGCAGGATGTCTTAAAATAAGCCAAAAGCTGATTTCCTTTTGAGGAAAGCAGGGAAGAAGTGTAAAAGTGTTCTGTCGTGATGAAGTCTCGGGTGACCTTCTAAAACGCCGATTTGATGTTCCCTTTGCAACAAGGTAAACGCTGTACTCTGAGGCTGATTTTCAGCAAGGGACAGAAAATGTTTCAGAAAAAGGTGCCTTTTCAGAACAAAGTGTTTTTTCAGAGCTAACTCACAGTTCCACAGCTTGTAAGGATAGAACCGTTGATCTCTGTAACTTTTCCCAGGACTTCATCCATGTAACACAGCAATCAGGCCTGTATCAGCTGAGATGCCTTTTCGGAACGAAGGAAAGCAGTGCGTTTCCCATGGGGGGTGCACAGAAGCAGCTCCATCCCAGGAAGGGCCTTGTTTAAGCCTGGCTTTCTTCTCTCCGTCACGATTTCTGCTCCACAGATCATTAACCTCTTCTGTTCCACCACCACCCCCGCCATCATTATAATCTGCCTTAGAGTCACTACTCACAAATTGGCACGCATGCAGAATACCAGCCACGGAGATAGCGGAATTGCCGTAGAAAGTAGCAACATCTGGCTTGCGTCCAGCATTAAAGTTCTCAAAAGTCAATTGTTTATTGACGCTTATGCAAAGCATGCTGGAAAAGATTCTCCACTCCTCTGTAATTCCCATCTCTTCTTCAAATGCCACAAATTCAGCACACAACTCCTTTGCACCCTGACGAATGGCAGCAAGCCCAGCAACATTAGAGTCAGATTTGGCAGCCTTAAGAACAATCTCAGCCACACTGGAGGAAGCAGTGTCCATTGCATAAACCTCCTTAACCTCTTTCAATGCTTCAGAGGGAATTGGGGCACTTTTCTCAGCGTGAGCAGGGGCGGCAGCCTGCAGGACCGAAGAGATGGCCAAGGCTGCTGCTGAAACAGAGCCAACCAAGCCTGCACTGAGCAATTTCCCATCATTAGCAGTGGATAAGGCTGGAGAGGGCTCAGGCACTTGCTGACTTGGGAATTCAAGGACTTGGCACGCTGTTAGTGGCGCTGACGGCAGTGCAGACAGACCTGTGCTCACCGGCGGTGGTGCTTTAGGAGCTTTAGGAGCCACAATTAGACAAGAGGCTGGTAAGGGAGGCAGAATGATGGGCAATGGTGTTGGCAAAGACTTTATTGCCAATAAAGGATTGCTTGCAGTGGGTCCTTGAAGGCATGCACGGACCTGAAACCACGTGTGCCGGACCTTAAAATTAACTCTGGGATGTTCCCGAAGGGAGCAGCCAACTTTGTCCCATTTTTGAAGATCTAACATGCCAGCTAGTGGAAACCAAGGACATATTTCAGCAATTTCTTTGGCAAGATCTTCCACCTCCTTTAGAGGAGCTTTGTAGCTATTCTTAGTGAGCAGATAATGCAGTTCCTGGCAGAACTTTTGTTGTGGGGAGGAAACAGCATTCCCGCCCATGTTGAAACAGTATCGGTAGTCTTAAAGTACGTGATCACTCACCAATTGGGATCGAAGGTCGTCTTCGATGGTGATTGTTCTGTGCACATGGGATCCTTTTGCCCGGATGAGGTGAGCGATGGTAGATCGACTCCTGGTGCGGCTCGCCAATATGTGGGAATAACCCCCACGTGGGAAGCCCCAATCTGTGAGGCTTGAAAAGTTGCTCGCCAACTGGAGGACTTAACTCCTGTGAATCCTTAACGTTTTAAGGATTGAAAAAACTTTGGGAAGCCTATTCCAGAAATAAGCTTGAGTATTGATGAGAACCCAGCAGGGAAGCTTAACCAGCAACCCCCCCTAATGGGTTGGAAACAAAGAAAAGAGTCCACACGTGTTTCTTGGTGCAAAATGGATGCTTCTCCTTCTATCCCCTTCTACCAGTCTCTCTGTTCCTCTGCATCCAGCAAGCCTTTATTGAATTACCACATGACTACAAATCCCATTTAACTTTGCAGCAATTTCTCAACCAATAACAGACTTATACGTCACATAAAAACACACATACAGGCATTTCTTTGTTCTAAGAACTGAGCTCACTACGCATGTGTAGGAATGCAGGTTACTCAACAGTGAACTAGCCTGGGAAACTGATGATAAGTGAAACATAGTGTCTGAATCTAAACCTTGACTTTTCAGAACAATACGCTTGTGTTAAACTGTACTCGTTTGTTACGTGCCTTCCAGCTTTCTGTTAATGGATGCCACAGAGGCACTGTGAGTGAGAAAGATTCTCCTACAGTCCCCACCTCCCTTCTTCCTCCATCTCTTGGTTTCCACCTCCCCCCTCCCTCCCTTGGTCCCCACCTTCCTTCCTGCAGGTGGGGTTGCAAGGGGTCAGTGGGTGGGGCTTATGGGTCAGTGGCTGGGGCTTGCAGTGGGATGGCAGGGTTGGGGAGCAACCGGCCCCTGACACATTGTCAGCCACCAAATCTGGCCCTCCTTACAAAAAGTTTGGACACCCCTGCATTACATAGACAATGTTCTCAATGGGCTTTTAGGTGAACAATGGCCTAAGATGCTGAAACCCATAAAGTACGGGTCATTAGCTATGGCTTTGGTGGTGGAGGTATGAAATATTTTTTATTTGTCTGGGTATTGTTGAAATCACTGCCTGGTAAGTAGCAGACAGACTGTGCCTGAGAGACAGCTAGAAAAACCAGAAGGAGAAGGCGGAATACCTGCATCTGCAGTTCAGCATCCGTCTGCAGCATCTTAGTCTTGGCTTGTACATCAAAGATGAATGGATATGAGCACAGGGTCACGGCATCCTGCAAAGGAGGAGCAGTTCAATTTAAGGTTGGCACTCTAGACTTATGCTGCAAATTACTTGGGCAAGAGTAATTGGAATTTTTACCTGCATGATGGGCGGTCTTACTTTCTGGGCAGGGGGGGGAGAGACAGAAGAGAAAAAAGAAAAAGAAATAGGATGTCAGCTAAAAATTGTCAGCTTACTGTTCCTCCAGAGAATTCAAGGATTGATACGTTATGTTCAATCTCCTTATCCTCCCAAAAGCCCTGTTAAGCAGACCAGGCTGAAGCATAACTTTTGTGCCCTTTACCCTTACACCAGCCTGGCCTGGCACATGTATAACAAGACCTAAGCTCAATATTGATGAGAAACTCATTTTTTAAAAAAATTTAGACCTTCTGGACAAACAGGCTTGGAAACCAATATAAAATCCCACATGCATTTCGGTCTGGAAACAAATTCGTACCGTTTCCCACCTTCTACTGCCTGCACCTTCCCTTCTGTTACTCTTTTATACCTATTTGTTCATAAAAAAGGTAAAAAGGTAAAGGTTCCCCCTGCACATGCGTGCTAATCATGTCCAACTCTAGGGTGGTGCTCATCTCTGTATGCAAGCCAAAGAGCCAGTGTTGTGCAAGTCCATGGCCACATGGCCGGCATGGCTGCAAGGAAACACTGTTTTACCTTCCCGCTTTTTACGGCAGTACCTGTTTATCTACTTGCCTTTACCGCACATGCTTTTGAACTGCTAGGTTGGCATGAGCTGGAGTTATCAGCGGGAGCTCGCTCCACTGTGTGGCACCTGGGATTTGAACTGCTGAACTGCCAACTTTGCAGCCAACAGTTTTCAGAGGCTTAGTCTGCTGAGCCACCATGCCCCTCACTGAGCCACCATGCCTCTCATATATTATATTATATTTATATAAATACCTGTCACACCCAAACATTCTACATTATCTAAGCACCCAAAACCTGAAACCAGATCAAATAATCAAGCCAATAAGTTGCATTGAAATTTTACTCTATCTGGAGGATCTGCATTTGGATGGGGTTCAGTTTTCATACACAGAAGGCACAGCTGCACCTTGGGATAGCTCCCCCACATCACCCCCAGCTCCCAATCACCAAGTGAATGGAGAACCTTACCATTCCAGCTTGATGCAAGAACCACATCAGGTAGTCTTCCTGGATATCCACCAGGCTGGAAATTTCGGGGATGTAAAACTTGTCATATTCTACGTGCTTAACTCTCTGGTTTACCTGGTTTCAAAAAGGTTAAATTAAAAATGGGAAACGATGCAACGAAGTGTTTATCAATATGGAACAATACAAAAAAATAAAGAGGGTTAGAAGTAATATTTGGCAAAGACACCGCTAGCAACCATAGGTAAATTGAACTAAGGAAACGAGAACAGAAACCCCATTTGGAGTGCTATAATGCCGTCTACGTGGGACTGCCTTTGGAAGGTGTTTAGAAACTTCAGCAGGTCCAAAGTGAGGCAGCCAGACTGTTAACTGGGGCTGGTTACAGAAGTCATAACATTCCTCTGTTATATAAAATCATAGAATGATGGATTTGGGAGGTCCCTGTAAGACCATCAAGGACAACCTTCTGCTTAAGCCCAATGCCAGCAGCTCTACTAGCTGCAGGTCAGTTTCCAGGCACAATTCAAATGCCTGGTTTCAACCTATAAAAGCCCTAAATGAGACCAAGCTATCTTAAAGACTGCAACTTCCCTCATGAGCCTGTTCAAATTTTAAAATAACCTGGGGAGGCCTTTCTTTCACAGGCATGTTGGATGGGGACATGAGAGGGCCTTCTCTATTGCTGCTCCAAAACTATGAAACCACACACACACACACACACACACACACTCCATGAGAGACCAAACTGGCACCATCTTTGCCATCCTTCCACAAGTAGGCACCAAACTTGCTCTTTTGGCAAACTTTCTCTCAGTGACTGGCTTCCTAAGAGGGATTTAAAATAAACAGGTAACAGGGCTGTTGTGTTTGACATTTTTAATATGCTTGAGAACGATTTTTTTATCTACTGGTTCTAATATTCTATCTGTTCCATTGTTTTAAGATACTGTAATAATGTGCCCTAAGCACATCCGATCTTGACTGATTTTGGAAGCTAAGCAGGGTTGGCCCTGGTTAGTACCTGGAAGGGAGACCACCAGGGAATACAAGGTGCTGTAGGCACCTGGAGTAGGAACTGGCAAACCACTCTCGTATTCCTGCCAAGAAAACTCCATGGACATGGGGTCACGAAGAGTCAGAAATGACTGTAACGACACACACACACACTCAAAATAATGTATTGCTTTTCAGATTTTAATATTGCTGTTTTAGCACTTGTAAGCCACTGGAGTTTCCTTGAGGCAAAAAGCGAAGTATAAATCTTTTAAATAAATAAAGGTTGCAACAGAGTAGTTCTATATGACGCAATCTCAATGCCTCTCATTGAAAGACGTAGGTTTTTAAAAAGGACAAGACGAAAAGCTGAACCACGGCAAAACACCAACAAACCCAAGCATATTAGTAACACAGTTACTACAGATAGGTTGAAGGGCAAACAGAAAACGCAACATAGAAATGGCACGTGTGAACTAGGGGCAGGCACACAGAAGGGGCAGGCTAGTAAAACTCACAAACTTTCACTACACACATATTCTGAACACATATACAACACACACTCATGGCCATGCATACATAAAGTTGTTTTCTTACTTTATGGAGTTTCTCCAGAAGTTTTAGTGCAGCGGTGATATAACTACTGTACAAGACGGGGATCAGTAATGTTTTCCTTCCATTCAAGAGGTAAACGACTGCACCTTTATAAAGATCCACCAGCCTCAAGAAGTATCCTGGGCATACCTGAGACCACCAATTATCTAAAAACAAATTATTCATTTATGTATTAGGTTCCTACTGAAGTAAAAGCTGCTTAAAAACAAACACCTACCCTCTACTCATCCCCCTACTTAGAAAGTAAAACTTTACCATTAAGAATGCAGCCCAACTATAGGCATATTTACTAGAGATGGCCACGAAACAACTAAAACGGTGTCTTGTTTCATTTTTCGTGTTGTTTTTCTTTTCTATTTTTGTTTCATTTGAAACAATTTTTAAACAGAATTCATTTCTTGTTTTGTTTGTTTTTGTTTTGAGTTTTATGTGTTCTATGTGTTTTTTTACTGTTTTTCGGGCATATTGGGGGGGTATGGTGCGGGGTTTTTTTAGCCCCCAAAGCAAGCGGCATTTGCGGCCATCACCACTTGCTTCTAGAGCTAAAAAAAAGTTTTAAAATGTTGCACTTTCCCCCCGCAAGTGGGCATACTGGGGGGAAGGACGGGATTTTTAAATTATTTTTGAGCTCCCAAAGGAAGTGGAAGCTGCGGCCATCACTACTTACTTTGGGGGGCTCAAAGACAGTCTTTAAAAACCGTGCTCCCCCCCCCCAACATGCCCAATTGGGAGAACAAAAAATGAAATGAAATGAAATGAAACAATTTTTTTCATTTCGTTTCATTTCGTTTTTTAAAATTAGTTTGTTTGGTTTCGTTACAAAAGAAACGAAAAACAAAAACGAAATTTTTTTAAAAAATTCATTTCATACCCATCTCTAATATTTACTCTACTTGGAAGTACATTCCAATGGTCAGCGGGTTTTTATTTCCAGCTAAGTGGATGCTGGACTGCAGCGTTAAACACAGATGACTTCCAGAGGTTTGATATTGAAAAAGGAAGGGAAATCTGGCTTGAGGGTGTGGCACAACATCCAGTCCCCACATTGATCAGCAAATATAAACTTCCAGTGCTAACTCAGCACAGCAAGGTACACCCATGAATTGGGTTTCCAAAGCTTTCAGCCCAGGAATGAAATAAACACTATAACAGAATTAGCATGATGGGATATAGTGTGATTAACAGGGCTCAATATTAACTGCACATTTACAGCCTTGTATCAAGACTCTTATCTATGGAATGTAACAGTTGAGACATAATAAGCCAAGCTAGAGAAAGTTAGCAAGCTACTATTGGTTATTTCATTCACGAGACATCCAGAAGCTTCTCGGATCAGGGAGAAGAGGGGAAGAATGTACTTATGTGGGTCAGAAGCTCCTGCTTGGATTCTGCTTCAAGATGTAGTCAGTTAGATGTAGGTCAAGCCAGCTTAGGCTTATATTTTTCATAGTATCTACTTAGCTGATATGGTAAGTTTTATTATTTTTCAGGCATTAATGTATGATTGTATCTGATAAGTATTTTTATATTTTTCATTGATTTTTATGAGTTGTTTTTTTCATTTTTGCAACTTAGAATAGCGAACGTGAGTGCTGAATAATTTCTTTCCCAAAACAACGCAGGGTAACAAAACAGCAAGAAAAGAGAGGAGACACCTAAGACTTTGCTGGGGTTCCTGTCTAAGCGTAGGATGGCCATGGCCAAGGGCAGCGTTAAGGTGACGTAGTACTTGGAGTCTTGAAACGGTGGGAATTCTGGGAGAATCAGATAGATTCTCATGGCTTCAACATCTGGTGGGGAGCTGGGCAGCTGCGGGATCAAAAAGCTTTCAAAACTCTTCAGGATCTGGGGAAAGGAGAAAGAACCGTAAGAAAAAGAAGGAAGCATCCGAGCTATTTGTACCAGCCTATTGCCAGGATGTAATTCTTATCAACACTAAGGATGTTCATCCTCTATATTAAGAAAGCAACCGTCTCCTTGGGCTCTCATTACTAGGCATTAACACGCAGCTGTCCTTTTCGGTTTCCTCTTCCCTTTTGGTCCCCTTCCCATCCCATGTTCACTGTATTTAAGTGCACTGTACATATTGTAATACATATTGTAATACAGCAGGACAACTTAAGAACATAAGAACATGGGCCAACAGCCCATCTAGTCCAGCTTCCAGTATCTCACAGTGGCCCCACCAGATACGTCTAGGAGCGCACAAGACTAGATCTCTGTCTCCCGATACCACTCCTCTGCATCTGGCCCTTGAGGTACCCCGGTTTTAAGCCTGCAGATTACACGTCTCCATCATGGTTTGTAACCTGTGATGGACTTTTCCTCCAGGAATCTGTCCAATCCCCTTTTGAAGGCATCCAGGCCAGATGCCATCACCACCTCCTGTGGCAGGGAGTTCCACAGACTAACAACGCGCTGGGTGAAAAAATGTTTTCTTTTGTACCAATGGGATCCATATCTGCTGATTCACTTATTCACAGTCTGAAAACATTAGATATATTAAAAGAAAAATCCTAGTATGCATTTCTAGAGGTGAAGTAGCTTGTAATATACAAAAGCTTGCACTGAAATAAATATGGTATTTTTTAACATATTCACATGTGGTGGGGGTGGGGACTTTGTTTATGTTCATGATGAATGAGACATAGGCCATCACTCCATGTACTTCTAGTTTTTATAGCCCTCCTCTTCAACTCAGTTCTAGAGCTATGGAGTCAAGCCATACAGATGAACCGCTCATGGAACTATTTCAGCATGGGTCCTCTTTGAAGCTATTCAAGCTCTACAGAACCAATGAATCTGTGATCTAGAGAAGTAATAATAACAAAAGCTGCCCTGCCCAACTGGGATTGGAGTAATTTCACAAGACCTAAAGAAGCTAAAACAGTTGTGTGACAGCTGTAGTCCAAATGCATGACATCTGTTATTGTGCAGTATTCACGTCAGGGGAAAAATACTTAATTTCCCAGAGGTTTTTATTACACAATTGTATGTATGGCTATTCCCCCATCATGGCCTGAGAACTCTGCCTGTTCAATGGAAGCACTGCCATTTGCCCTTCTGTCACAGCAGCTGCTTGTGGGAATCAAACATGAACACACAGTGATGGAGCCATTCAGTCTAACCCATCTCTCTCTCTCTCTCTCTCTCTCTCTCTCCTGGCCAAAATGCTTTGAACCCACTTCCGTGCCTGACTGGTGCCCTGTGTGTTTCTGGAAGCCTCAAACAGCTGATTCCTCCAAGGTGCAAACTTAACTCAATGTTAGTCCCAATTATCACAGAATCTCAAAAATCAGTGGAGCAAATATCACTCGAGGCTAAGTCCAAAACTTTTCAAGGGGTCTACTTTAATTGGAAGTAACATTGGATTCAGCCCGTGGACCGAGGATCTGAAGAGACGAATAAAGCAAACAGATTGTCACAAGTGATTCAATTCAAGCACTTAGCAAGCTCTGCGTATTCACTGGGTGCACCATGATTGGTAGAACAGTTGGGTTTAGCCCAACTGAGTACCAGTTCAAGCAGACCCGTTCAACTGGATTTAGCTCAGGGTGGATATAGTATTTTATAAGATTATGATACAGTACCTCAACAAATTAGAAAGTCTCACCAGCAATCTGAAAACAGCAGTTCTTGGATTTGACACTTTCTTATTGCATAGTTTCTCTGCACTTAATTGCTGCAATACTAGATCAAGATGCTTTATGAATATCATCACCCACTTTAGCTTTAACTCTTGGGTTCCATGACATATCTCTGCGGGCACCTCTACATAGTGAGCAGACTGAAAGCCATCCCTATGTCTTGTGAAGAGTGAAGAGTCAAGTTCAACACATGCTCAGTCATGTGTTCTGGGCCACGACAACTGCCAAAGCATGGTTTTCTCTCTTATCCGTGCTCCCACACAGCTGCTTTGGGAGCTAGGTAAAACGCCATCCTCCCCCAAGCTTCATATCATATCCTCGTGGCCAAGATAAGCAGCAGAGCAAAAGGGGAGCTTTGGCTTCTCATGGGCTCATCTTACAACCAAGACACGGTCTTTTTGAACTTGCTCAGAAGAAGACCATCAAGACCAGGAGAACTTATTCCAAAGCTCTCAGACTGTTACTGTTTGTCATTATGTCATAGCCCTCTTGCTGCTTCTCCCTAATCTCAGCCCATGATCTGACAGAGACAAGAAGCAACTGTCTAAGATCCTTTCACTCCAAACCCAGGGCAATGTGGCCTCCAAACTTTCCGATTAGAGATCAGTAAGAAGCAAACAACGACCCCCCCAAAAAAATCACCAACTGGGCTAGTTCATTGTTTGGTTCGTGTTCCGGTTCATGCATACGTATCTGCCACACACACAAAAAACGCATCAAACTTCTTTCCACCGGGCATTTCGTTTTGCTTCAGCAAAATGGATTCCCACTTACCCCCTTCCTGCTGCCCCAACTCCTCCTTACCTGGTCCTGCCTCCTCCTCCTGTTCCTCCACCATTGCCTCCACCTTCAGAGACAGCAGCCCAGGGGGCCTTTAGGTGGTCACATGCAGAGAGACAGTGGGCCTGGCTTCTGGAAGCTGTCCCGCTGTCTCTGAAGACGGTACTGGATGAGAAGGAGGAGGCAGAACCAGGTAGCCATGAAGCACTACAACCCCCCAGCTTCCTGGCTCGTGCTCATCTCTACTTCCAGCTTCACATGCTGAGCCCCATCAAGAAACACAGCAAGGAGATTTCAGTCCGATGCTGGAGATGAAACACTGGTTTGCCTTGAGTCATAAATAAAGAGAGGAGCTGTACCATTTCTTGCCAACGCTGACTGGCATGGCAGCTTCATCTACAGTAATAAACAGACTACAGCTGCAAAGTCGTATTATAGCCTCCTGAAAGGGGGCGCCTTCCATACGTGTGTGATTACAAATCTCATCCTCCCCAGCCCACCACAATACATTTATTTTCAGTGTTAAGACCTTGCGATTCATACCTGGTCAAGCAAGATGGAATGTTGAGATGTCATGAGCTTATCAAACATCACTCTAGTGGAATTCAAGTCAATCCCTGGAATTTTGGGGCTAGTTTTAAAATGTTCATCTATTCTAAACAAACAAACATACACACAGTATTATTATAATGAATGAGAGATGCCAGCAGTGCAATGCATTTACAGTTTTTACTATGTTACATTTCTGTCCCCTATTTTCTGCAAAAAGCTCATCGAGGCAGCATCATGCACGGTAGGGTCAACTGAGCAAAAGTTACTAGTCTCAGGGTACCCAGTGAGGCTGTATGAGAACCTGGATTTAACCTTGATTTAGCTACACCTAGCACAATGACTTACTAGCAAAGACCAATCTAGAAGGCTTCATGAGTAATGAAGCTGTTAGCAACCTAAGAAGCCGTATGGATGGCGACAAGTGACTGGATGAATTGAAGGTCAGGATGAAATGGATATGATGGTGCAGAACTCTGCCAGATGGAGCAGGAATCCCTGATTAGGAGGCCAGAGAGCAACCTGAGGCCATGCAACAGCTTTGAATTCCCGACACCTCAGGAACGCCTGAGGAATTCCAGGCTCTTTCCTCCTTTGGGTTTCAAAGTGGCTTGCTAGTTTTAACAATGGGTATTTGTGAAAGAGTGTGGAAAAGTTACTTTGAGTATGGCGTCTCCCAGAATCTCCCAACTGCTTGGGTGATTCGCGGTGTTTCTCACTCAGAAAGACAACTTTTCCAAGTTCTGATCAGTCATCATAACTAAAATAACCCTCCTGGTTTAGAAGCAATTTCGCCCTTCACTTGGTAAGAAGCAGCAGCACGGAAAAGCCTGGGGAAGCCCCAGCTCTACTGTTACGCCGAGGGAGCAGGCTGTCCCAGGCAGCAGATGATGAGAGGAACTACAAGGGATGGAGCTGAAAAGAATGCATACAACCATCTGCAAATACTAATGTAAGTGCAATTGTTTTGCCACAATCTCGTGTCTTCGGAAGGGAGGAACAAATTTCGCACAACATACATCTTCCCTTCTACATGGGAATTACACCTAGAAAAATGTCCTAAATCGGAAGAAGGCAACCAGTGAACGTACAGATTTGTCCTCCTCCGCCCACCCATCCCACATCAAGTCCTATTAGCTGGTCAGAGTTGCTTGGAGCAGCAGTTACATGGCACCTGTATGGACACACATTCTGCACTATCCAGACAGGCAAAGCATCAGGGGATCCACACTCTTTGCATTACCTCACATTACCTGCAAGTACCCCTACTCCATACCTTCCTTACAAAGAGTTGGGGGTATTTTTTAAAAAAAAACATAGCCTCAAGAGGCCAATTTTTTTGTAATAAAAGGGAGTACGGGAGGCCAGAGAGAAGCCATCTGCCCCTCAAGACATGTCAAAGCCCCCAGAGGGCATGAGTGGCTTTTTTAGCCAATGGTTTTTTTCCAAACAATGTATATATATTTTAAAATATAAATATATAATAAAATAATATTTACTTATCGTGCTCTCTACATTCCAATAAACCAATAACATATAAACTTGCAACACAGCATTTTAAAACATGTACATTGTAATTCTGGCAAGTGTGAGGCACAGCTACACTTGAGCCCTGGGGACCAGCTGCAGCCTACGAGATAGCATTGACTCCAGGTTCAGTAGAGATGGCTCTTGGATTATCCATTGCGAGGCAGTCCGCAACAGTAAGTGACAAGT
>JAHTLZ010000330.1:11649350-11665625 GCA_023846285.1 Phrynocephalus versicolor | reverse complement strand
CCCCAACTTACATTGCCACCAGCGTTTAAGGTTCACTTAGCCTTCCATCCTCCCATGTTCCTGTTAAGTCAGAGCTGACTTGATGGAAGGAATTATTAATTGCATAGCGTGGGTCCACAAAGCCTTTAATAGATTTCCCCCAACTTGCATTGCCACCAGCATTTAAGTGTGTGTGTGTGTGGGGGGGGGGTTCCTTACCTTTGTTAGGACAGCAGTGTGGTCACTTCCACAGCTGATATAGACAACCTTTTGAGTCCTTAAGAGCTTTACGTGGCATGGAGACTCTCGATCTACATAAGAGGACATAAAATAGATGCATCACAAGTATAACATTGTCAGCCATGTAAGAACTTGGTCGGGGAAGAGACAGCTCTGAATTAGCAGTTTCCTGTCAGCCTCGCTCTGTCCATCTATAAAGTTGTTAATGATAACTAAATAGCTATGGTTCCTTACCACAAAAGTGAATTTTAAAAAAATTAACCATCACCAGCGAAGCTACAGAAACACTCCTAAAGATAAGCAATGAAACCCAATGGCTGTAGGGTACAAACAGAGCCTGATAAATGGAGCCATTTAAATCTGCAACCCCATGTTAAATAAACTCCATCGTGGGACCTAGGGAAATAGGGCAAAATGTGGCAGAATACGTCATATCAACGAATAATGCATGCGCCTCTCCCCCTCAAGCTGAGACTGGGAGCCAAAGGAACGATCAACTTGCAAAGTAAAGTCCTGATGTCTGGCTGGAGAGCTTAGTGGGGTGGGTACAGTAGTCCCCCGCCCATTCGCAGTTCTTATACTGTGGTCCAGCTATATTGTGGGGCCACTGTATATGAAAAAGACCCCCTGGGTTAAGTGGGGAGAGCCTGTTGGAGGCCTCAGAAATGACTTCCGGCTTGCAGGGAGGCCCTTTTGGGGCCTCCAAAAGACCCAGAAAGGCCCTTGCAGGCCCGTCCGGGGCAGCGCCAGGTTGGAGGTAAGTACAATAGCCCCCAGCTAGATGCCCCAGCTCCAACCCAACCTGCATCTGCATATCGTGGATTTTCGATTCTCGCGTGTCAGGTTGGGTCCCTAACCCCCGCGATAGGCGGGGGGTCACTGTATATGGCTGCAGAGCCAAAAGTTGGGAGTTTGGTTCCCTGTGGCATCTCCTGTAAGTAGAATCATCCTGTATGGCCTTAGAAATGATAAATGGAGGCCAGATGCCCTGAGAAGGGAACAGTAAACCATTTCTGAGTAGTCTCTCCCTAAAAGACATTGAAAGGGGGCCCAATAAATCATATCTAACTTGACAACACACTGTTACTCATCACCTTATGGGGTTCAAGAACATTTACTGAAACATTTTACCTCCTCAGGTCACAGATCTAAAGTCCTATCAGAAACTTTTGCTCCCGTCTCCCCAAATGAGCCATCTGAGTATTCTTACTGTTGCCCTCAGCAAGCAAGTGCAATGCATCTCCAGTCTTAGGTTAAGTGCTGGACCCAGACTCGGGGAAACCTGGATTCAAGGACCCACCTTGCCATGAAATTCATTGAGTGAGTTCGGGCTATTGATATTTTCTTGGCCTGCCCTTCCTGGCAGGCTTGTTGTAAGGATATAATAGAGACGAGTAGGAGAGCAATATATACTTCGGTTTTGCTGAAGGCAAGGTGTGGTATAAAAGTGATTAATACATAATAATTTCAATGGTCTGAACTAGACCTCAGAGAAAAGGTCAGAGCAGCGTGAGATGTGAAGAAGGGAAGAAGGCTCTCCTTATATTTTTTCAAACCATCTCTTGAATCCTTAGCTGCTGAGCTTTTTCAAAATTAACTTTGGGTGGAGGGCACATTCCACTGAGCAAGGGACAGCGCTGATCCCCTACAAGATCCCCAACTGCTTTGCCCCTTCTGAAAGGATTAGTCAAGCAAGGCGTTGTTCCGTTCCTTGTCTCATCATGCCGAGCACAATGGGATGCCCCGCTTGTAAAGAGAAGGGATGACCCCATAGTAATCCTTCTTTCTCCATGGCCAGCAAGGATTTCATCTTCCCCGACAAACACTCAAAGTACCTCGCTCATCACTCAGCCCCAGCTGTCCGGACGTATTCTTTCCCCAGCCAAAGACAGCTCCAGAGAGAGACAAGGCGAAGCTGTGTGCTCCTCCAGCAGCAACCTGAGCCAAGGGGATCCCATCGAGAGACTTGACACGCTGAGGGCTAGCTTGGGAGGGGAACTCCTTGCCCAGTCCGAGTTGTCCGTGGCTGTTCTGTCCCCACGCAAAGAACTGTCCATCTGAGGGGAAAGGAGATATGGAAAAGAGTAGTCAGAAAAGTAAGCCCTCTCTTATGTCACAGCATGGTCATTTCACATTTATCCCGAGACATCCTGAGGTAATTAAGGTATCTGAGGTGATTAAGGTATCCTGAGGTTTGATAAAAACACATGAAAGGGCCTTCTGTATTGCTGCTCCCAGACTTTGGAACTCCCTCCTGCTGGAGGCCAGGACTGTCCCATCTCTGCTGTCTTTCTGGAAGCAGGCAAAGACCTTCCTCTTCAGGCAAGCTTTCCCTGAATGAGGGACTACCTATGACTTTTTAGATGGATTATCATATATGATTGCATTGACTGACTTCATAAGTACCCATGTGTTTTCCATATTGTAGTTTCCATCCCTCATTATGGATTTTTTCCTTTTAACTGTGTGCTCTTTTTAGTTTTAATGTCGCGTTTTAATGTTGCCAGATAACTTTTCTAATTCCCTGTTCTTAAACTTGAATATGTTTTAAGTGTTCTGAACTGTATATTGTCTCTCATTATTGTAAGCCACCTTGGGTCCTTTTCCAAGGAGAAAGGTGGTGTAAAAGTATTAAATAAATAAATTTAGGTCCCATACATTATATTGGAATCCCAGATGCGATGTCCCCAAGGAGACTCAGATGATCACTTACTCTCAACCTCAGTGTTCCACCAGCATATAGGAGGATATAATGGTACATGACATAATAATGCTAATAATGCTGATTGATGTAACTAGGATGTCATGAAGATTATGGAGATATTGCACATATGAAATTTTGAGTATTTCAAGAGTGTTGTATAAATGCTAAGCATTATTTCATGGACAGTTTTATAGCTTAATGGCAGAAAGCATGCCTTGCAAGAAAAGGCCATTAATATTTACAAGTTTCAAATGTGGCCTAAATATAGCCATCCTGAATCCCCTCATCAGGAGAAGACAAATGAATGAATGAATGAAATTTCAATCACAGTTCTACTCCGATGCCTCACAGAGTTCCAGCGATATGAATGTGAAATATGGGTTTAGACAGGGACAGCCTGAACAATGGGCACAGTGAGGCAGCCACCTAAGGAGGCAGCTACATTGCAGCTCCAAGTAAAAATGGCTGAAGTATCAGATATTAGTCATACTATACCAGCAGCAAGGGCTAGGCAATGCCAATTGCCACAGGAGACCTGAAGTATCATCTCTTGGTTCAGCTTTTTTATTAACCTAAACAGGGGAACAAATTATATGTTTTAATAGAAATACACACAGATAAAATTTATTTGGTTTTATAAAGGACTTGGTTATAGAAGCAACATTATGCACAACAATTCTGAAAAATATAAACATTTGGCTAGCATTTTAAAATAATACTGCTCAAATAGAGATCATGGAGAAGTGTCAGACTAAAAATAAGAGGATTTTCCACTATGCCTGACTCTTGTATTATCAACATGCTACTTACAATTATAACCCACAGTGTTCTTTTCAGCTGTCTCTAACATCATGGTAAAAACAGCCAAAAATACTGAGACATCCTGAGATTTCCACCACAGATGAAAGGAACAAATGTTTAGCAAGGCAAAGGGTGCTGAAGAAGGAACAAACCAACCTTTTTATCCTTTTACAACATTGTCTGAAGAGCAATTTGCTTCTTCTGCCACGCAAACACCTGTAGAGGGGAAAACTATCTAGAACTAGGCATCACCCCGCCCCCAATTCAGTTGTTTCTTCCAGCCCAAGCCCATTTATAGCTTTGGACGAACAAATGCAGCAGCAGAATTGTAACTTGATGTTTTCACAAGTACCTGTATCCTAATGTTTGGTGATCACGAAATAAAACAACATTCACAGTAATAACAACAGCTTGCCAAGAACAAGCTGTACGGATTCACGCCCAACCCAAATTGAAAAATTTGGCATCCTAATGCTGAGGGGCATGATGGCTCAGTGGGCTAGAGTGCTGAAACTGCCAGCTGCAAAGTCGGCCGCTCGGCGGTTCTAATCCCGGGTGCCTCGCAGCGGAGTAAGCTCCCGCTGTTAACCCCAGCTCCTGCCAACCTAGCAGCTTGAAAGCATGTAAAAATGCAAGTAGATAAATAGTTACTGCCGTAAAAAGCAGGAAGGTAAACAGTGTTCCGTGCGCAGAAATGCGTTCGGCCATACCGGCCACATGGCCACGGACTTGCACAACACTGGCTCTTTGGCTTAGAAGCAGAGATGAGCGCAGCCCCTGGAGTTGACACAATTAGCACACATGTGCGGGGGGAACCTTTATCTTTTTACCTTAATGCTGGCATCTTTTAGATTCAGGGCCACTGCTTGGTCATTCTGGTGGCTGAGGGTGAGATTCAGACAAATCTTCTTATAATGAAATAATACCCAGAGGATCTACAACGTCATAGTTGGATTCCACTTCTATCAGCCATGCAACCACGGAACATGAAATAAGACTCTCTCTGTTCATCTAAGCACAGAACATCTCCACATACAAAGATATCCTGCTGATCCTGTATCTTCTTCGCACACTTATTTCACACGCTGGTGACCACATCAGGACCTTCTTTTGCAGGCAGCAAACCATAGGAAACTCAAGGGGTATGGATTTGAACACCCTTGCTATCTGAAAACTTCACTGCACATTCTGAATGGGACAAACTCCCCAGAACAGCTGAGGATTTATTCTTACTGGTTACCTCGGAACAGTCACTGAGTCTTCCGTTATTGTAAGGCCCAGCTGGCCGTCACTGCCTGTGCCCCAGGAAAAGAGCTGTCCTTGGTCACTAAGGGCCACACTGTGAGACTCTCCACAGGCCACGTGGATGATGTGTTGACCTGCAAGGCCATTGATTTGTTCTGGGAAAAGACAAAAAAAAAAGGTTACTTGCACACCCCAAGCAAACACGTTCCTGCTACCTACCGACTAAATTTCCGCATGAGGCAATGCTGGGGAGGGGAACAACATCAATTTTAAAGAACTCGTTTAAAACAAAGAGAACGGAAAACAAGCAGGGTAGGTGCCTAAACAGACAAAGAGTTATGGCCCAAGTTCAGGATACAAATTGCTAATAACGTAATGTGATGCTAAGCCTCATACTGGGACATACTCCCAAAAAGATGAAATGACAACTGCTTTCAGACATTCAGAACAGGTTCCTTGTTCAATAAACTCACACGGGGCAAAGCGAAAGGATCACTTAATTAGCAGTATTCAAAAAGGCCTCTCTCTGCCTCCAAACTTCATAAAGGGAGTTTTGTTTTGTTTTCAGAGTTTCATTTTGAAACACAGTGTTCAAAGTTTTGTTTTGAAACACAGAGCCAAACCAGAGCCATCAGAGAGAGTCATGTTTGCTTAATTCTATTTCTGCCCTATGAATGTTTTAAGCTGTGGAGAGAGGGGAGGTGGTATGACAATCAAGGGAGATGTGCACCTGAAATGAGCTCATCTCACACCTACCCTCTCTCCCCAGTTTATCTCCTTGTAATCCACACTCCATTCTTCCCCAACCTTGGCTCCAACACAAATGAGAAAGGCCAGGCAAAATGTATTTAGAGCACTTGGCAGCTGCGCTGCGCTGTTGGGACAGGGTGCCTTCCACAATTTCCCTCTTTTGATACAAGGTTCTGGTTTTTTCCCTTATTCCCCTGTTCTGCATCTCTGCCCTATCCATGCGCAAAGAGAAAATGTGTGCTGCTTATATACCGCCCCATAGTGCTTAAAGCACTCTCTGAGCATTTTACATTTATGGAGACTACACAATCCCCACTCCCCCCCCCCAAAGAGCCTGGCACTCATTTTACCAACCTCGGAAAGATGGAAGGCTGAGTGAATCTTGAGCCAGTCTACCCGGGACTGAACCCCAGGTCGTGAGCACAGTTATAACTGCAGTACAGCTGTTTAACAGTGCTCATGAGGCTATATAACTGCCCTAATGTGGTAGAAAGCCAAACTCTGCAACAGCATACATACTATACTGTTCTAAAGTAATTATTTAATCTGTACATGACAAATATGGTCAGCACCTTACATCAAACACACTTTCTCCTTTCTTCATTTATGAGACAGTGACTAATTACCATATTTTCTGTCTATAAGACACCCCTACTTTTCCAACCCAAAATTACAATTTTGCAACAATGCATTTCTCTCCTCGGCTCACTTCCGTGTATAACACAGTCCTCAATTTTTAGTCTAAAAGTTTTAGATAAAAATATAGTCTTATAAATACATGAAAAAACACTGTAAGTTATGCACAGGAAGGTTAATTCTCCATTGGCATTCCTGTCCCAAGCTCTCACGTAAGGAAGATGGGTAAATGAGGCAACAGCCATTTATTTAAATTGTGACGAAGAATCTTGGGCGGATTACTCTTCCCTTAATTGCATATCATGCTGCGTGGGGATGGGAGTTGTGCAAGAATTAGAGGTTCCCCTGATTTTGACAGTTGCCACTAAAAACAAAACACTGGTGCAATTATCATTTTCTTCAATATATTTCTGTATACAAGTCATATATGAAAACAGGGAAATCACACAATCATGAACTTGAAGAACACCTACTTCAATTGTTGTTTAGTTACTTTAAAATATTTGTATTCTGGCTGTTTTTAGCTTTTAAATATTGTCTTTTTAACAATGTGAGCTGCCTTGGGTCCTTTTAAGGAGCAATGCCGGGTGAAAATATTTAAAATAAAATAAAAATAAATAAAATTAATCCTCTGCCTGAGAAATGGAAACCAAAGCTACAATATTCCTACCAGTTGTTCACACAGCTACCAGTAAAAGACAGCCCACTGCTAGGTTGTATTACTGGAAACTATGCTAATCGCCAAAAAGCTGCTTCTAATGATTCCCCCAAATTTGCCCTCCTATCGCTTAAGCAAACTAAAACAACCCTTAGCATCTGGGGCTCTCTCTTACAGAAAGTAAAAGTACAGTAAATCTTTGTCTTGCTTTTTTCCCCCTGCATCTTCACGGTGATAATTTTGTCAGTAGCACTCTGGATGAATAGCTCTCTGAAAAGGGTCAAGTAGTTATTGAGACTGGAGGGGGAAAAGTCTTCAGTCTGCAGTGCCCATGATTTACTGCTGAGGTAACTTGGCAGCCCAAGGAAGATCTCAGCTTGCCAGGCACAAACCAGGAAATGGAAAGAGTTCTGTGCAAATGGTGTACAGTAAAGACATGAGCCCTGCTTAGTACACTGAAAATAGCTGTTACAGAGATGAGCCTTCATTTCCCACTTTAAGCCAAAGCACTACGGGATGATACACAAGCAAAGAGATGAGTTCCTTTCCAGAAGGGATGTGCTTTTAGCTCCCACAATCTGTCTCTTTAACATTCCTGTTCCAGAAGTTTTTAAACTGATTAGTGTGGATCCTGATGGCGATTTTAGTGTAGTATTTTAATATATTGTAGTTACTGTATTTAAATGTTTTATTGTTTTAACTGTATTACAATTTTGATGTTTTAGTTGTCTGAATTGTTTATTTTGATTGTGAGCCGCCCAGAGACCTTTGGGTAGTGGGTGGCATACAAGCTAAATAAATAAATAAATAAATAAATAAATGCTGGAGATCTCAAGTGTGAGGAGAGGAGCACTTCTGATTCCTACAGGAGTGCCTGAAACCTTCTAATGGAAATTCGAGGACAGAATAGATTCCAGTCAAAGAAGAAAAACTAAGAGGAATCATACAAGAATTCCTCAGCATCTTAGACATTCACTTGCATTTCTTCTTAGATGCTAAAGTATAACACATAGTTCGCTTCAATTGCTGAAGGGGCTATAGCTGCTAAGATACATTTACCACACACTATGAAGCCCCACTGGAACAAATCTACAACACTGCCTCTGTTCAGCATCATGGATGCTACATATGGCCTTCCAAGACACAAGAGCACACAAATGTAAGGCAAAAAAGTGCAACAAGCTTCTTTCTTCAACAGCTGGCAAACAGCTGCTTTCCGAAAGTTTACAATAGCTATTTTGGGGGCCATCAGATGCAAAAGAACTTAAAGTTTCCATCTGTTACGTCTCTGCAAAAGGAGCTGTGATTATTTTAATTACAGTGGACCCTCGTATAACAAATGGTTTGTATAACATAAAACCTGTACAACATAAAAAAATTCCGGAGATAGGGAAATTTGCTTAATACAGGCCTGTCTAACAGGTAGACCGCGGGCTACTGGTAGCCCGCAAAGGGTTCAAAAGTAGCCCGCTGGCCATCAGTTTAAAAAGTGAGGGGATAAGTTCTCCACCCCTCCCTCCCCCATCCCAAGGACCACCACTGCCCCAGCAAAGTTCTGGGTCTGCCAGCCCACTGTCTCAGCTGAGCAGGGCAGTTCAAGGGCCATGGCACATTGAAATCTGTTCGCTCCAAAAACAGATTACTTACAAAAGTTTTTACTTAATAAGCATGTGGTTGGAACGGATAAAATTCGTAAGTAGAGGTTTTAGTGTAGTCGACCTCAGGCACTTTGGGCGGGAAAAAGTAGACCTTGGCCTGTTCAAAGTTGAACAGCCCTGGCTTAATAGAATCGCCTATGGGGCGAATCCGAAACACATAAAAATGGTCGCAACTAGGGATTACTCCATTTTCAATGCATTCCTATGGGAAATTTGTATAAAGGAGAATTTGCTTAACAGAATTTCATTTGGAAAGAATTAATTCCTTTATACAATGTACCACAATATTTTAGAACACTTTAAAATAATGAAGGGTGTGCATGTAGAAAAAGCACCCTTGGAAAATGTACACTGAATTCCAAAAATGGGATTTGAACTGAAATTTACTAAAAGTTAGCTAGCTGCAGACTAGTCTGCAAGCAAGGTCACAATACAAAAGAAGTAAACAAAAAGAATATCAGCCCGAAAAACTCACAACAGCTATCAGTATCAGAATACATTAGTTTGCAATAAGTAGAACATTGTACTGTAATGTGTCGGCATGACAGACAGGTGGAGCTTCTTGTCCTGGGATATGCTTTCTTTTACTTAAGCCCTTGTAGTGGTGGCTCAGCGGGCTAGACTACTAAAAATGGTCAGCTACAAAGTTGGCCGCTCACCGCTCAACGGTACGAATCCCAGGTGCCATGCAGCAGAGTGAGTTCCCGTTGTTAAACCCAGCTCCCGCCAACCTAGCAGTTTGAATGCACGTACTGTATATACTCGAATATAAGCCTAGTTTTTCAGCCCTAATTTTGGGCGGATAAAAGGGGCCCTCGACTTATATCCGGGTCAATACTTTTAGCCACTGAAGCAAGTGCTTGTGTCAGTGGCTAAAAGTCATTTTAAACATTGTGCCCCACTTCTCCTGACACCCCCCCCCCCATGTTGCAGGGGAGCAGTGTACAATGTTTAAAATGTCTTAACCACAAACCCAAGCACTTGCCACACAGACACACACACACACACACACACACCAGCTCACAAAGGAGGAGTTGCCAGGCCCTGCTGCATTTCCCACCCTAGACTTATACTTGAGTCAATAAATTTTCCCAGTTTGGGGGGGTTAAATTAGGGCCCCCGACTTATACTTGGGTTGACTTATACTCGAGTATATATGGTAAATGCAACTATATAAATAGGTACCAGCATAAAATGCAGGAAGGTAAAACAGTGTTTCCTTGCAGCCATGCCGGCCACACAGCCACAGACTTGCACACCACTGGCTCTTTCGCTTGAATACAGAGATGAGCACTGCCCCTAGAGTCAGACATGGATAGCACGCATGTGCAGGGGGGACCTTTACCTTTGTAATTTCAACGCGGTGAAATCCGAAAGTTCTGTAACAGTCACAACAATATTATTTATTGTCATGGTGGCAAATTGCCAGACTCTGATTTGAAGGAACTGTATTAACAGGAGTTGTCAAAGACAATAGACATTTTGGTGATATTTCTATTTGATTTTGGTTTTGCTCCTGGTGAAATTGACACATTCACCCTAAAAAGGCACACGGAAACTTGCTATGAAAGAATCACTTGTAAAGCACAGCACATTCACTGATGAACAACAAAAGCATGGTGAATAAGAAATAGTAGCCTTGACATAGGGGATTGAATGTGATACTCTGGGAATGACCTCAGCAACCCAAGGGATCAAGTGGGCTGGGCGTTTTATAACTCTGCACAGACATCCACCCTTCAAAAGAAAAGCAGACATGTTTTATCTAAGGCCGCGGTCTTACCACAGTTTTCTGCATATATAAATTTCCTGCATATTTTTTTTTCGGGCGGTCACGTGATTTTTAATGTGCAGTTAGTGTCCTTTCTTCTGCGTCGTATTTTCGTATTCTGGTTCGTTCTCTACCTGTCTACTTCGCATTTTGTCCTTCTTTCCGGCTCTAGTTTCCAAGCCTCCGTGGTGTTAAAGGGGAACAACTGATTTTACTGCGTATTTTCAGGGTCCTGTTGTGGATACAGAAGCAAATAAGTAAGCATTTTCAAGCGAAGTTTCTAAATCCAGCCCCTAGCGGTGGTTTAGGAAACTTCGCTGAAACTGCTGTTCCAGGGGCGTGGTCGGCCGGGACCAGAATTTACTTCTCTTCCCGGTTAGCACGTGATCTTTTACTATGCAGTTTGCAACGCCCGGAAACTACACAGAAAACGCTCGTAGGACTGCAGCCTTAGAAGGCGTAGTGAAATTCAGGAATGTTAAATTTTGGACTACAATTTGCAGAAAGCACCCCAACTCTCAGCCAGCATGGCAACTTGACAAACTCCCTGGGAGATTCTAGGGTCTGTTCTCTGAAGAAGTAACTATTCCCAGCAATGTCCAAAATCTGGCCATCTGCCAGCTAGTTGGTACATGTATTACACATTCCAGCACCCAAATAAAAACTGTTTTTTGCAACCCTTTTGAAAAAGTACAGCATGTTACTGTCAGTTGGCATCACCTTCTGAATTCCACCCCACAGGCGGGAGGAGGACAAGTCTTTTCTTTTTTCTTTTTTTGAGAAAGACAGATTATTTTGGGGCAGACTAATCCCCAGGGAGCATGGCACTGAACTAAAATAGCTAGCTTTCAAAAAAAGAAATATTTTGGGAATGAAACTCTGTAAGAAAATGGTGGTGAACGAAGCATTTTATTCCTAAGTCTTGTAGTATCTGAATAACGCTCTAAAGGGACAAAGTATATTTAGCTGACTGCATACTTTCCACTATAATGTTTCTCTCTCAGTGGGTTATTTTCACATGACATTGAAAGGTTTTTCTCACCGACCTGCAAAGCTAGCAATCTCTTGTGTTTGGCAAAGGATCGGACGTCCAGAACCATTGTGTGGAAGAGTCACTTCTTCAGACCACAACTGAGGATGTAGCATCCAGGTGTTTTGGATCCCTGGGAATTCCAATCCACAGATCAACACTTTCACCTGAAGCAGGGCTTATATTTCCTGTTGCTAATTTGGGAAGGAGGAAAGGAAGCTGCCGTGGTGCTTTCAGAGTTTCACAGTCCCTCGGGAGACACCCCTATAAAACCCAATTACAACTGCCAGAAATGTATCTATAGATGTGGATCTGTGAGTTGGACTAGTCAGAATTCTGACCGGGAAATTCCTGGAGAATTCTGAAAGTAGGAACCCAAAATATCTCAATAGTGCTTCTCCAACCACAATGACCAGGACCATATTACAGTGGTCCCCCACCCTTTCATGGTTCATATACTGCGGTCCTGCTATAGCGCGGGACCACAGTGTATGAAAAAAGCCCCCCTAGGATAAGGAGGAAAAGTCCTGTTTCAAGCTTCCCATACTTACCCCAGGACTGGAGCTGCCCCAAACAGGCCTGTGGGGGCCTTGCTGGGCCTTCTGGAAGCCCCAAAACAGCTTCCCTGTGAACCGGAAGTAACTTCTGGATCACTGAAAATCATTTCTGAGGCCTCTGAGAGCCTTTCTAGGCCTGTTGAAGGGCTCAGAAATGATTTCCAGTTTACCAGAAGTCACTTCCGGTTCACAGGGAGGCCCTTTTGTGGCCTCCAGAAGGCCTGGGAAGACTCTCACTGGCCCGTTCGGGGTAGGGCAAGGCTGGGGGTAAGTACAAGAGCCCCCAGCTAACCCCCCCAGGCCTGACTCGACCTGCATCCGCATAGCGCAGGTTTTCAATTATTGCGGGTCAAGTCAGGTCCCTAACCCCTGCGATAAACGGCAGATCACTGTATCAGCAGCTGCAGTGGATGGAGTGTGACCACTCCTAACCTGGCTAGTCGCAATGTAAAAACCCTCCTTTATTTCTCTGGACTTTCCTTACGTCCCAGTAATGCAAACGGAGCAATAGTTTGAGATATAACATAAATTGTGTTTTTTTTTTTTTTAATTGTAACACCATAATGGTTACTAAGTACATTCTCGAGCTTGTGGTTTACCCATATTTCTTAAATGAGCTTTCTTTAGTTACTAAGTACAATATTTATACAGCTCCCTGGAAAACCCCACACTTCAGTACATAGATATGAACTATTTCCTTCTCCACCCATCGTCATTTAATCTCTCTCTAACCCCCCGCCTTCTTCTCTTTGTTTTCTTATATATTACCATGTGGCATCTTCTGACTGGTGCCCTCACTTCTGATGTCATTCAGCCAATCTCTTCCCTGTCAGGTGTTGCTAAGTAGACTACTGTATAGGTATGTAGATATTCATCACAGTAATTACTTATATACTATCATAAAATAGTGTATGTTTAAACAGATGGGTTCAAGTAGCTGGCTCAAGGTTGAAAACAACACACAAGCAAAATAACTCTGCCTCCTCTCAGTGTCTCCTCCAGCCTGTTTTTTTGTAACAGCTTGATTGATGAAGAAATCTAAACTGCTATGACAAGTTGACAACGCTACTTTTTGTGCAAATGTTCTTGGTGGATAGATGAGAAAGCTGTGACACACATTATTTCAGACACCTGGAAAAAAACCCTCCACAAAAAAGCCATGCTGAAGAGAGAGAGAAAAAAATAAGTTGGAAGTTTTTAAGCAGAGGCTGGATGGCCATCTATCAGAAATACTGTGATTGGGGGTTCCTCCATGGCAGGGGGTTGGACTGGATGGCCCTTGAGGTCTCTTCCAACTCTATGATTCTATGATTCTAAGTGTTTGCTTGTCTTACAAATAGACAATATATATAAATGTGTCATTTTAATATTGGTACTTTTAGTCTATGTGTCATTATTGTTTTATTTTTTATCTTCTAGTAATAGACTAGTTTTGTTGTTGTTTATTTGTTTTATTGTTCTGTTTGTATTTGCCTTCTGTAAATCGCCCAGAGTGCTCCTGTTATCAGATGGGCATCTAGAAATCAATCAATCAATCAATCAATCAAATCAAAAAATTCTCTACACCTTTCAAAGGGCCCCAGACAACATGGCCAGTGGTCACGTGGGAATGCAGCGTTCAAAGCGCCAGGGGAAGCAGGATGTCATTTGGACATGGCGTCAGCGATATTCTGACATGCTACCTTGCTAACTCCAAGCAAGTTACTCTGAGATCAGTCAGAAAGCTACCACAGTTCAGTTATATGCTAGTTGACTGGAAACTGTTACAAAAGCTGCAAGACTGCCACTGGGAAAAACCCTGTTCCTTACACTGCCCGGGAAGTATGCTATTGCGCTTCCACTGAGATGAATGTACAGTAAACCCCCACCTATCGCAGGGGTTAGGGACCCCCGCCCCCGGCCCGCAATAATTGAAAATCCGCAATATGCTAGTGCTGGGTCTGGTCAGGACTGGGTGGGCTCTCTGGGAGCTCTTGTACTTACCCCAGGCCTGGAGCTGCCCCAAACGGGCCTGCAAGGGGCTTTCTAGTCCCCCAGAGGCCCCAAAAGTGCTTTCTAGTGATCTGGAGGTCACATCTGGTTTACCAGAAGTCACTTCCGGTTTGCGGGGAAGCACTTTTGGGGCCTCTGATGGGCCTGGGAAGGCCTTTCCTCCTTACCCCAGGGGGCCTTTTTTTCATATACTGTGGACCCGCAATATACTGGAACCACAGTATATGAACCGCAAAAGGGCAGGGGACAACTGTATCACCATTTTAGTAACACAAAACTGCAGTGGAGTCAGAGCAATTATAATCAGAGGGACGTTTCCCTCAGTGAAATCCCTGAGTGTGCAACGGTAACACATATTTATTTTATTTATCTATTTACTAGATTTATCTATTTACTAGATTTTTATGCAGCCCATCTGGCAGCAAGGTCACCCTGGGGAGTTCACAATTCACACATAGTGTGGAGCTCAGTAACATACCGGCCATATTCATTGACTTTTAGTAGTTAGTAGGCCCTTCTTCCAATATGAAGCTCCCAGGCTAGGGATACAGCTGAAATAACATTTACAAAAAAGAGCATAAAAGCCAAGGCAATTTGACACAGTAACAAAAATAATCCAAGCTGTGGAGGTACATCATAACAAGAAAAAACAGTGGTTGTTTCCAGAGGTTCAGAAAGGATGTACCTGGTTTGCTTCCTTCCCTCTCGTGGCCCAGTTGTCCGTTGGTGTTCGCGCCACAGGTATAGACTTCTCCATCCTCCAACAAGAAAACAGAATGGTTCTCACCACAAGCCACTTCCTTGATACTCTTCTGATGAATGAATCGGCTGCTCTGAGGTTCAGGAATGATCGTCTGGAGAGTGCTATCTGCCCCGGGAACTCCAAAAGGCCAATATCCCCAACATAACATCTTCTCTTCTTTTAGCAAATCATGTGGCTTGATTTTTCTCCACCCTCTGAAAGATAAAAAACAGGATTCATTCCCTATCGATATTAGGAATCGTTTCCAAACTAGATGATGAGCTTGATAGAGAAAACGGGGACGCCAAACATTTTTGGACTCCGACTCCCATGATCCTTTACCACTGCCTGGGACTGGTGGGAAATGAAGTTTAAACAACTTGTGGAGGGCCTCACATTCTCCATCCCACGATATTCATCGAAATAAAACATTTACTCCTGCCTATACAGTGGTACCTTGTATAAAGGAATTAATTCGTTCCAAATGAAAATATGGTAAGCAAATTTTCCTTTATACAAATTCCCCACAGGAATGCATTGAAAATGGAGTAATCCTATTTTTATGTTGTACGAATTCGCCCCATAGGCAATTCTGTTAAGCAAATTTCCCCTATCTCTGGAATTTTTTATGTTGTACAGATTTTATGTTATACAAAATGTTTGTTATACAAGGGTCCACTGTACATGTATGTGTGTGCGTGTGTGCGTGCGTTTGTGTGTGTACAGTTAATAGCCATGCGACCCAGGCCTAAGTCACATATTGTAACCACATACTGCCTGCCTGCCTGCCTGCCTGTGCCAAAGTGTCTAAAGTTCTTTTAAAAAATTAATTGTTGCATTTTTAAAAATATATAAACTCATTTCATCTGGTAAATCAAAAGTAACTAGAATTACATCTGTATGCAAACAGCACCAGGCAACACAGGAGCAGGCACTGAACTACTTGTTTGTTTGTGTGTTTGTTTGTTAGACTTTTCTACTGACCAGATAGGGAGGCTGCTCATGGGCTCTTCCTCCTCCACCAGTGAGAACACCACCTCACCAGTATGAACAAATAGTTACACCAGACGAGGGGAGACATTATCCCTTACGTTATCCAGGGTAACCTATGTTAATTCTGCCATTACTATAGGAAAAAGAGAAACTAATTCATGGGGGCTCCTTCATTCTAACCAGTTTGCTTCCAAATTCGGGGCTCGTTTGAAGGCATTCCCCCAAGGGAGGTGAACACGCCACATCTACAGGAAGGGTCGTGAAAAGTGATGCGACACAACCAGAGGCAGAGAGCTGCTCAAGACCCTGCACGCCACCCCATCCCGCTTTGGGTTGTGCTTTGCGGCGACCGTCTTCGCGTGCATCCAATCCCCCGTTTTTGAGAAGGAAAGACATAAGATGGGATTGCCGAGGCGGGAGGTCAGAGAGACGCCGATGGCCGCGCATGGAGGCTAACCGTGCCCACGGCAGCAGCTGCACGTACAATGAACACACGCGGGCACGAGCGCGCGGGCACAC
>JAHTLZ010000330.1:11626243-11644575 GCA_023846285.1 Phrynocephalus versicolor | reverse complement strand
GCACCACCAAGACTTAGTCCAAAAGTGACATGTGGTGGTGCATCGCAGGCAGTGTGGTGCCAGGCCAAACCCAAGGTGATTGGCCTCCTCCTCCTCCAGTCTTTCCTCTGGGCTGCGAGATGCCGTGTTTCACACAGAAGGGGGGTAATGATTTGAACAGTGTTTGCATCGCAGGCAGTGTGGTGCCAGACCAGACTCAAGGTGATTGGCCTCCTCCGCAACTCTTTCCTCTGGGCTGCAAGACACTGTGACCCAAGGACAATGGCATTTTACTTCCAGTCAGGCAATTCAGCTCCTTTTTATACTGGAGCTGGCAGTGAGCCTCCCGTACTCAGGCTCTGTGCTGTGGTCTCCTACTCTGCCTTGTGGCCTGGCAGGAGTGGCCGCCCTTACTCTGGCCTTGTGGAGTGGACGCGTCGCCCATAGATAGTCCTCCTTGTATAGCCTAGTGGGCTGGGCTGTGGGCTGTAAAACTTAAGTCAGAGCAACCCAGAGCCCTATCCCATTCCCATCCCTACCAAAGCTATTCCGGCTGTACTAGCTACTAGTAGCTAGGTACGAACGTAAAACGTAGCTTTAACCACCTCAGGCTCTAACTGTAGTCTAATGCATTGCTGAATGCTGACCACCAGACCAATCCATGACCAAAAGCAGGGTTGCATTGGCTTTGGCTCATTGGCTGTATTGCTTGTCCTTTAAGTGTGTGTGACTTGTCTGTGAATGTGAAGTGAAGTGAAGGCAGAAGGACCTTGGAGATGGGGGGGGGGCAATTTGAGAGGAGTAGAGTTGTAGACCCCTCATCCAGATTTGGGGAGGAACGGCATGTCTTTCTCCTGCTGCCTCTGAGAGGTGGAGGGGAGATGGGATGGTATCAAAAAACCAAACAACAAAAAAGTACAACAAACAGGCACGTCAGCCAGACCAAGTAGGGTGGCTGCTGGCTGGTTCAGCATCAGCAGATTCAGCACAGCAGACCAAGAGGGGAAAAAAAGAAATGCAAATTTGTTTCTACCCCACTTGGTTTGCTTAGGATGCACTCTAGCCTTGTTGTGCAGCAGCAAGTCCATCACCCAGGCAACTGTATTTCGCCTGCTCGTTTGCGGGACCCGCGCCCGCGCGCCCGCCCGTGCGCCCGCCAGCCAATCCCCTTGCTTGCCGCTGCCGCCGCCCACGCATGTACCCCCGCGCCCCCGCCGCCCGCGCTACGCCCGCAAGCCGCAAGTCTCGGTCGGACGTCAAAATGCGCGAAATCGCGGCAGAAACGAAAACGAAAAAAACGAAAAACGAAACGACTAATTTTTTCGATTTTTCGCGAAAAACGGAAACGAAACGAATCGGACCCTAGCCGAAACCGAAACCGAAAACGAAGTTTTTTTTCTGAGTCGTGCCCATCTCTACTGACAATATAAATAGCTAGTCTTTGTGGGATAATGAATGATCATTTCAGTTTAAAAATGATCACAATGTCAACCCAGAGAACAACCAACAGTATTCTATATAATTTATGTACCTACAGTACCTATTGCATGGCTAAAATGATCACATGATTAATCCCCAGAGCTTTTGAGGTTGGGACCTTTCCCAGACATGAAGCATCTAGTTTCAGTTTATTGGCTAGACCTTCCCTTAAAAGGGCTGCCATTTTGAATTTTTCTACTTATGTTCATGCAAACAGATTACTCCTTAAATTGGACTAGCATCCACTGATGGGCTTGGGTGGATCTAAAAATGATGTGGAAAATGCAGGGTGTCCATCAATTTCGTCGATTTTCTGCTTAGCTTTTCCTCCACCGTGCCTTAAGGACGGTTAGAAATCAGAAGCAGCATGGCTTTCTAGCGGTGAGGCTGCTTGGTTATGGAACAGGTTGCTTCCAGAGGTTTGGGTTCTCTTTCTCTCAAGATATTTACATAGCTGATGGGGGTGGGGTGGCAATGTGGCCTGTGACAGTACATTCTGAATAACATTTTGTGATTAGGGTGGAGGTGAAAGAAATCTTGCAAGATGTGGTGTGTGTGTATGCCTTTACTTGTGGGGTTCCTGAGGCTGCAATGGCTGGGTCTCTTCACTCTTGAATGATGGCGCCTAAGAGGTGACTTGATTGAAGTTTATAAAATCATACACGGTGTGGGCAAAGAAGATAAGGAAAAGCTGTTTTCCCAATGGGCAACACTAGAACTAGGGGGCACTCTATGAAACTTTTGGGTGCTAGATCTCAAACAAATAAGAGAAAGTATTTTTTCTCCCAGAGAATCACTGGTCTGTGGGGCTCCCTGCCAGAAGAAGTGACGGCTGTCATCCTTGACAGCTTTAAGAAAGGTTTGGACATGTTCATGGAGAACAAGGGTATCAATGGCTATCATTCTGGATGCCTAAGGAAAACCTTTGGGTTGGAGAGATAGGCAGAATATCTCCCAATGCCATTTGCGGGGAATCATAAGCAGGTGAAGACATCTGCTTGGGAATAGATGGTGAGCCACTGTGTGAGACAGAATGCTGGACGGGATGGGCTGCGGCCTGTTCCTGCAAGGCTGTTCTTATGTTCTTATCTGGCAACAGAGGAAATTCCTCAGTCTGATACAGTGAACTCCAGCTAATAAGTACGTCTGGCATAATGGATCTGTCAGACTTTAAAAGCGCTGGAAGATGACACGGTTTTATTAGTTTTCATTGACATTCACTGAGGAAATATAGCTAGAACTAAATAAGATGTACTTTAGTGAACAGAAGTGGACCCTGAAATGTCCTGTTAACATTTTTAATGAAGAGGAAGCAGGCGAAGCAGGAAAGTCAAACTATTCCAAGTGCTTGAAAGCAATGTTGAGACACTGTTATGGATGATAAATATTCTTAAAGTATATGACATCACTTCCTATGTTGACAGTGAGCAACCAATAGCTCATCACTGCTAGGAGCACTATCAATATTTCTAGCCATGGTTGAAATCATATCTGTAGATAATGAGCAAAAACAGTACACAGGAAGGAAGTGATTGAGGAATTTGACATGCATACATACAAGCAGCTGGACAAGTAAGAAACAAAAATTTCCTGTACAAGAAGCATTTCTAAGCCATCTCGCAACTAGAGTGTTTGTTTAGAACTTGGGAATGTGTGTCCACACCAGCCTCTTCATGTCACCCCTACAAGATATGTCAAGACTACAAGTCCCATCATCCTCCCTATCACATTGATCCCTCCCAGGGACTAGCGTATTACACAGTATATTTGCGTAATAGTCACACACTGCAGAATCTATTAAAACAATAACCCCAACTAATACATTAAATACCAGAGGAAAGGTCTGGTCCTCATTGGAGCTCTAGTTTATGACGATGCTAATCCGGGCTATTCTCTCTCACTCTGAACTACCCCACAGAGTGGTTAGGAGGAGAAAAGAGAATGGTATGGCACATACCACCTTCACTTACCATGTCTTCCATAGAAGAGGCGCAAGTGTAACTAACTAATAAATAAAGCTGCAAATTGGCTGAGAAGATTTTTAGAGAGCAAAAGCATGCAAGGTTCACGGAACGAAGAAGAAGTGGCAGAGACTCGGAGTCGAGTCAGCCCACTGAGTCCAACAGAGCTTCTTTCTTGGTAAAAGTGTAAATTAGAGCACTACGCTTACAGTTCAACCCTCCTCTTGGAAATGTGTCCAAATGAGTTTGATTGTACTTGCTCTGAACTTGGGAAAGATACAGTATTCTGTTTTAACTTTTTGTACCAGTGGCAGAGCTCACTAGAAATTCTGGGATCTCTAGTCCAATCGCTTTTTCAAGTGTTGTGGTTGCTCCCAAGCAAGTGCAGTATATTAATTGCTTTCATGATATAATAATTATGCACCGTCAAGTCAAATTTAAAGCAGCCCCTTCCAAGATTTTCTAAGGATGGGGCACCCAGAAGTGGCTTAGTGTTCCCTTCTTAGGAGAGAACCTGGGGCCTTGCAGCTTGCCCAAGGCTATACCGGCTGTCTCTTTTCCTGGGAAGCACAAGGAATCAAACTCCCAATCCCTGGCTTTGAGGTCAAGTAACCACATTCACTGAGCCCTGTCGCTGTTCCATAAAGTGGTATACATGGCAGGGGGGGGGGTGTCCCAATTTTCCCATCAGCTCTGACGAGAGCAAGACTTGTTCACCTCCACCAACGTTACCACTTAGTTTTTGGACCAGCCTTCAGTCTCCCATTTTTCAGCTGGGCCCTTTCTGCAGAAATGGATTTTTGTATGTTTATGTGGTTTTCATCCTCTAAGGAGCAGGAGAGTAATTGTATAACCCAAATGCTACTTCTTATCAATGTCAGAGAATCACAGAATCATTGAATATGCAGCCTTCTTTTACACCCTCACCCACGCAAAAAAAGGCAAATCCAGTCCAGTTTCTGTAAAAAAATTATATTTTTATTCTTCTTTAAAAAGAATTCAAGCCTGTACAAATGGTTTAAATTAACTTTACAACAACTCTATGAAGTGGGTCAATGAGAAAGCGACTGGTGTAACATCATCCATTGAACATGTCTACCTTTATTGTTGAGTGGGGATCTGAACCCAGATATCCCCAATCAATAGACAAATATTTTAGCTCCTGCCATACATTGTTTATACAAGTAAAAATCCTATTCTCTCCCGCAACGGCAAAAGTCCTAATTTTTCCCAACTGAAAGAAACAACAACAAACGAGTTAAGTCTTCAAGCAGATGGCACTTGTAGGGAAAAGTCCTTCCCGAATTCAGGGTAGGCCAAATTTCTCAAACCACTCAAGAGCACAGAGGACCCTTTTCTTGAGTACATCTCTGTTGGTGTATCTTGGCAGAAGGAAGACTTTAAGGCACGTGCAGGCGACAGGATACCGCTGGTCTGGGTCTGTTTTCTTTGTATCTGCAATGGTGAATGTAAATTTTTCCATCCCTTGGGCTGGAATGCAGTCAGTTCCTGTAAGAAAAGCTGAAGAGATAATAACAATTACTCAAAGCATTGCCACAGCATACATTACCAGAAAGGCACAAAGGACATCCATCGGTCAAGGGAGGAGAGATGTATTCACTGCCAGGTGACTCTCCAACACTTCTATGCAGCAAATTCTGAAACGTAGGTATCAGCAAGCTGTGGAGGCCAACTGTGCCTCTCCAGAACCCACTACAGATCACAACCCCTTAGCAATGCAGATCTCTGTTTTCAAAATAAGCAATATTCAGTATTTATTTTTAAAGTCCTTACATGCACTTTGCTCCTCCCACTCACCCATGCACACTAAAACAACGGCTGGCAACATGCTTTAGAAAAGTGTTGCCAATTCTGGAGGTTTGTCGATTCTCCATTTTTGACAAATGAACAAAAAAAAATAATCCCACTAGGACAGGGTTCCAGGAAAGCTTCTGGAGTTGCAACAACAACAAAGCCCAAAGCCATAAGGGGTGGGAGGACAGCTGAATGCAGTCCATTGCCTACATGATTCCCAGCCATATAGGGAACATCTGAGAGTACTACATCCTTTAAGTTACATTGCAGCCATGTGCCAGGATTGTGGAGGTGAACCTACTCCCTCTATGCACAGGATCAATCAGTGCTAGCACCAATTGAACTTGAAGACATACAGGAATGAACCTGACCAAAATCATAGATAGGAGACCAATGGATGCCCCATGCAAGAGAGCAAAATAAAAGGAATAAATGATGTTTAAAAGTAAAACAGGATTTGCTCACACCTCTGGGCAGACTTAATGGCTGACATTCATTCACTGGTGTCAGGGAAGTTGCTCACTGGTTGCTCAGAGGTGTGCATCTCATAACCCTCCAGCCCTAGCTATGGCCAGTGTAGATACTGATGAGAAATTATGAGGAGCTGTATTTCAGCAACATCTAGAACAGTGGTTCCCAACCTTCCTAATGCTGCGACCCTTTAATACAGTTCCCCATGTTGTGGTGACCCCCTTGCCCTGCTTGGAAGAGGCCACAAGCCCCCTTTGGGAGGTCACTGCCACAGGTGCCATAGAGACCTTCCCTCTACAGGCACCCTCAGCCAATCGCAGCTCCCGGTGCCATTGACTGACATCCCCTCCAACCTATCAAGCTGTAACTCACTCTTTCCCCCCTTCCTCCCCCTCCTCCTCCAGACCCAAGACGTTTGTGCCTTTTTCTTCACTGGCTCATGGCGACCCCTGTGAAATAGTCGTTCGCCCCCCCCCCAAGGGGTCCCGACCCCCAGGTTGGGAACCACTGATCTAGAGAGTTCCAGTGTGTCTGTCTGCCCTCACTCTTAGCCTCTCACGGCATGTATTTTGGGAGACTAAAATGAACTAATCTGCATGAACCTGAGGTCTTCATATTTATTTATTTATTTGTCTCATTTAGAGGGGAGTCAAAGGCTCATCCTATTTTTAAAAAACAGAATTAGAAACACAATAAGTTATACACTAAAAACAATTAAACTCTAACATAAATTAAAATACATTGAATGAGCAAACTATTTAAAATTTTAAAAAGAAACTTTACTAAAAATACATTAAACATGGTGAGTGAATAACAAGAACTAGAAACTAAGGCATCCATTCTGCATTTCTATTGGCTCCATGGATCCAGTATGTAACAGGCTCCCATAAAAACCTCTAAAAGGAAGTCACATGGTATCATAAAAAGAAATTTCATTTAAAAAAAGAAATTATTACCAAGAAATTTCTTCTTCCTTTCTTCATCAAGCTCATGAAACACAGCCCAAAAATCCTTGATTGTCTCATCAGACTTCTCATAACCACTATATTTGGCATTCTGAAATAAAGAATAGTTATTTTTAAAAATCCTGCTTTATTATTTCTTCATGATCGATCTCTTTATACAAACATTCATTGCCACAGATCATCTAGTTACATTTCAGCCATCTTTAAGCTTCTGTAGGTGGAATCAGAGGCCCACTGTGCGTAATGTATTGCAAAGCAACGGAGGGACAAAGCTGTAGCTTGTGATATAGTGACCCCTAGTTGTTTCTTAGGTGTTACTGTGTGATTCACAGGCCACAAGTCCAACGGCATTGGCTTCTAAGCCTGAGTATTGAAGGCAGCTGGATGAGATTATATACAGGCTGTGTGCTATCATTCAGATTTATCCAGATGATGAAATCAATTAAGAGCAACAGCAAAAGCCCTACCACCTTCTGGTTCTGGTGTCACAGGAGCATCCTTTCCCATGTGGAAGAAACTCAAACAATCTAAGAAGTCTAGCAGATGTCGGTTCACTGATGTTTTGCACGGTGTGCCGTTTGTACCTGTGGCTAATGAGGGCCATCATAGATTTCTGCTGTTGCAAGCAGGTCTTTTTAACGATTCCATAGGAGTGTCCTGGAATCCTTTATGATGGTGCAGAGCATGAAGGGATGAGACCGTAACATTGGTGCTCGTATAAAGATCACTGCACACAGAACTTTTTAACACTGTGTATATGATGCAGCCACGCAGAAACCCAGGTGTGTACCTTTCACCTTTTTGGAATGCAATCCAATGTATGTTCAAGTGCAACAAAATTCCCAATGTGTTCAGTGAATCAGAGAATCATAGACTTGGAAGAGACCTCGAGGGCCATCCAGTCCAACCCCCTGCCGTGCAGGAACCCCCATCACAATATTTCCGACAGATGGCCATCCAGCCTCTGCTTAAAAACCTCCAAAGAAGGAGACTCAAAACCTAAACAAGCATGCATAGGCTTCCAGTCAGCATCCAGAATCCAGTGGTATGCTTCCAAAACCACAGGGAGCTTTTGCAAGTGAAAGCAGACAATCCCCCTCCCAAAGCCCTCTTCCTCGTAATACCTAAAATGTCTGCTATGAAAGATTGGAGATTTGTTGGCACTACAGCGAGTGCAAGGGAAAGGGAAGCCCCGGTTATAGTTTGTGTAGAACCCTGTGTTGCCGCCGAGTAATCTCAAATGAGCAAAACCAGTGAGAATTAAGCAATCTTTGGTAAGGGTTGAAAACGACGTATGAAGGTGGTACAAGTACATCCCAGTTCTATCACACCTCACACCCAATGGTTAATCCAGATCCAGGTCAAGCATGCTCTACCTTTTCTAACTGTTCCCAGTCGTATTTTCTATGTCCCAGCAGGACCACACGGAGTTCAGCAGGAAGGAACATTTTCCATGTGTCAACTGGGCAGCCTCTTTCAAATCCACGCATGAAATCTTCAAATTGCTCCTTAACAGAGACCGTGAACACATGATCGATGTAAGCTTCCACATATTCTTTTCTGTTAACAGATAAATCAAGCCGTCTATTTCAATGGCCACATTTGTGGCCAGATTTTCTGTTTGGCTACCACCTTGGGAAAGCCATCCCAAACAGGACAGCCCTTAAGGGTAGCACTTCCATCTCAGCGCTGGTGATGTTCCCTTAAGCACAACCACATCTTCCATACACATAGTATCACAATACTATCATCGTTGCTACTAGTAGCAGTTTAGTAACACATTTGTCTTCTAGAGGTCCTTGCTCATTTCTAATAAGAATTGTGCATGTAAGAACTGAAAGCCTTCACACATTTTGTCCCACACTGAAGGGGCAGCGTGAAGTAGTGGTAAGACTGCTGGATGGAGACTTTGGAGAGTGACTGTTCTAGTTTTCAGAGCCACAGAACTGATTTACCTTGCAGGACTGCCTGGCGTCGAGAAGAGCAAAGCTATGTACGCCTCCTTCAGTTCATTAGAGGAAAGGAGGGATACAAATATAGTAACAAAAAACAATCAAACCCTTAAAAATGTTTGCTGAAGGCTTTTCTTGATCTCCGGCTACAAGTTCTAAGCTCCCAGCAGAAGCTTTCTTGGGACACTGGAAGCCATGGGCAATTTACTGTTGAGTTTGTCAAGAAAAAGAGCAGACATGAGCATTGCTCCCAAGGGCAAAGGTTATTCAATACATTGCAGTGCTCTTTTACTCATGCAGGGCATGAGTCAAGTGGATAGAGGGACACTCTTCTCCCTCTCACAAAATACCAGAACTAGGGGACATCCACTCAAACTGAGGATTGGGAGAGTGAGAACAGACAAAAGAAAATGGTTTTTTTTACCCAGCGTGGTGTTAGTCCCTGGCATAGGATGTGGTGATGGCATCTGGCCTGGATGCCTTCCAAAGGGGATTGGACAGATTCCTGGAGGAAAAGTCCATCACAGGTTACAAACCATGATGGAGATGTATAATCTCCAGGATTAAATACAGGGTACTTCAAGGGCCGGATGGAGGGGAGTGGTATCAGGAGACAGATATCTAGTCTCGTGCACTCCCAGAGGCATTTGGTGGGGCCACTTTGAGATACAGAAAGCTGGACTAGATAGGCCTTTGGCCTGATCCAGCAGGGCTCTTCTTATGTTCTTATGTCTCGCATGTCATACAAGATGGTTTTCCAAATGCAAGAGCTCATGTGTGGTCATGCCTGTGGTTCTCCTTATCTCTGTTGCAACCCTAGTGTCAAAGCAGCACAGGTCTATGGAGGAAAGCGTAATCCTAGACCAGCATCGCAGAGCGACTAGCTGAAAAGTGATGTAAAGGTCACATTTGCAATTAGTTTATTTCACAAAACCTCTGAATGAGCATAGCCTTTACCGAAATCAGAGCTTTGATCCCCATAAAGTATAAAGTATCAAGGAATTTCACAGAGCTCTTTTGTGTTGATTTTATCTTGGTAAGTGTGGTGCGATGGGATGAGACCTAGGAGATGCATTTTTAGGACTCAGTGAGCCAGTCACTCTCATTCAGCCTAACATACCTTACAAGGCTGTTTTGAGGATCTAGTACAGTGATGGCGAACCTTTTAGAGACCGAGTGCCCAAAGTGCAATTCAAAACCCACTAATTTTTTTGCAAAAGTGCCAATACAGTAATTTAACCTGACTACAGGTGGCTATGAAGGGGCGATGTCGGGTGCCCACAGAAAGGGCCCCGAGTGCCACCTTTGGCACCCATGCCATAGGTTCGCCATCACTGATTTGGTATCAAGGAGATCAAGTATTCTAGTCTGATTTCATTAGCAGATGTCAGATGCAAATGCAATTAATACATAAATAAAATAATGTGTTCTCTTTATGTACACGAAGAATAGTAAGAAGAGATGTTAAACTGTTTGAATGGGGAGACATTACAACACCTCTCTTTGCCAGTTCAATATATTGCACACTGAGAACTCATAGTTTTCTGCATAACAGTTATGCCATTACATTTACTTATTTATTTAATATATAAATTCAGTAAATAAATTTGAAGGAAACACTATCAAAACTTGCCTGTTGTACTTTGTGACAGGAATATTGGCACCATTTTCTTTCAGCTCTACTACAGCTCCACCACGTTCTTCTGATATCTAAACAGAGATAAAGATACGAATAATTTTTAATTCTGGTCAGTCATTAGGAAATGGTATTCTTTTCATTTGGAATGATGCATGGGCATGTAAATTGTATCTCCTTCCACACCAACATGCTTCACACTTCAGATTATCTTCTTAAATTTTTCTTTTTGTACTTTCAGAAATTGGGTTTTAAAAAATACTCCCTGAGCAAACTTTGGTAATACGTTTATTGAAGGGCATGGTGGCTCAGCGAACTAGAGCGCTGAAATGGTTGGCTGCAAAGTTGGCAGCTCGGTGGGTTGAATCCCGGGTGCCACGTAGTGGAGTGAGCTCCCGCTGTTAACCCCAGCGCCTGCCAACCTAGCAGTTTGAAAGCATATAAGTTCAAGTAGATAAGCAGGTACCGAAGTAAAAAGCGGGAAGGTAGACAGAGTTCCATGCGGCCATGCCGGTCACATGGCCATGGATTTGCACAACACTGGCTCTTCGGCTTGGAAACAAAGATAAGCACCACCCCTAGGCTAGCAGACATGTGCCGGGAAACCCATTGCCTTTACCTTTAACACCTTTATTAGGCTGGTAAAATATCATTTGA
Source organism: Phrynocephalus versicolor (assembly GCA_023846285.1). Classification (NCBI taxonomy): domain Eukaryota; kingdom Metazoa; phylum Chordata; class Lepidosauria; order Squamata; family Agamidae; genus Phrynocephalus; species Phrynocephalus versicolor. The sequence continues at coordinate 11,633,660 of JAHTLZ010000330.1, read as the reverse complement.
GTGGCGAGCATTTGGGTTTTCCAGGATTCTTGATCAGACTGAGTGTTTCAGTGCTTTGGGGTAAAAGGAGCAAAAGAGAAGTCCTCAAATCAACATAGTTTGATACTAGAGGAATTGAAGGTATAATTAAATTAAGAAGCCAAGATAGAGACTAAAACATAAACATTTAGATGGGGTTCCTTTTCTTCTCTGCCTTAAACTTTGTAATACTTAGATCAGTATTGCCGAACCTATGGCACAGGTGCCAAGGGTGGCACTCGGAGCCCTTTCTGTGGGCACCCGACATCACCCATTCATAGCCACCTCTATTCAGGTTAAATTGCTGTATTGCCACTTGGTGAAAAATTAGTGGGTTTTGAATCAAAGTTTGGGTACTCGGTCTCTAAAAGATTCGCCATCATTGACTTAGACTGATAAAGAGCCATGGAGTACAGTAAAACCTTGGTCTCCAAGCAAGATTTGTTATGGAAACATGTTTGTAATTCAAGGCACTTGTATATCAAAGCAAATTTCCCCATAAAATATAATGGCAACTCAAATGATTCGTTCTACAGCTCAAAAATAATCGTATAAAATGATTACAATACTGCAATATGATATAAAATAATAAACATAAAATATAAACATAAAATATAAATATAAATATAAATATAAAAAAGAAGAAGAAACCCTAACCTGCCCTCATCTTTGAAGACCTTCATGGCTGGTGTGAGAGAGACTCCCCCCCCCACTCTCCTCCCTTTGCTTTTGAGGCCTACCTGAGACGAGCAGCAGACCAGGTCCTTGAGCTGCCAGTTCTGCCGTTCTAAATTATGTTACATTTCATGTATGTGTGTTGTGTCATTACAGTCGTGACCGACTCTTTGTGACCCCATGACCATGGAGTTTTCTTGGTAGGAATACTGGAGTGGTTTGCCAGTTCCTACTCCAGGCGCCTACAGCACCTGGTATTCCCTGGTGGTCTCCCATCCAAGTACTAACCAGGGCCGACCCTTCCAAAATCAAGCAAGATTGGATACAACAGTTCTTATCATGCAGTGTTGGTTACCTGCTACTCTTTAGATTGTTACATGTTTTTGTTCATATAATTAATGTTTGCTGCATACTGCCTTGAAGGTGTATTAGAAGTAATAAATGGGGGACACACACACCCATACACACACACAGTTCAGCCACAAAGTCTTTTGCCACCTGGTCACTTGGGGCTATTAAGAGGGTATCAGTATTTCATACCGTGAAATCCAACATCAGATGTTCAAAGGCATCTTCATAAGGTTCGTCCAGAATTGCTTGAAGACTTCTAACAGAAAAGAAAAAAGTAGGATACAGTGTTATCCCAGTGTTAAAAAAATTGCTTATGTATAACAATACTGGTGTCAACAGAACTTTCTGACAAGTATAAATACTGTATTCACTACCATGTATCCATTGTCATTATAATCCTACCTATTTTAATGAAATATCCTTGCAACATGCCTTTTTAACATGACAGCTTTGGGCTGTGATCCATTATACATTTGTGCAAATTACTTACAATCCCCAGAACAAAAGACTTTCAAATAGACCAGCCAACACGTCCCTACAATTCTGATCTCAAAATAGATTCCAAATAACACCTCTTGTTTTGCAGTACCTGTACATGGGAAACATTATTATGCCATACCTTCCTTCTGTAGGGAAGAGCTCTTTGAAATCTTCCAAAGTCAGTGGAACATTTGCCATCTTCTTGAACAGCGCAAGAGGAAAAGGAAAAGCTGCTATTTTCGCACTGTACATTGCCATTCCACACAGGTATCCAATTAGGAAATATATATCTTCATCCTGTGCTGGTACCTATTTTTTTTAAAAAAGACTTGTAACGGGAATAGTACTATTTTAAAAAAACCCTCAACCAATATCAGCTAATTTAAACATGAGTCATTTCTATGTGTACTTGTTTGGCTCTTTTCTGCGTTGCAGAATTCAGACTTATGATTCCAACCGAGTTTCCAACCCAAACCTATCCTACTCTTTCTGTCAAGCACTCTGTAGTGAATTTAGCCCCTCTTTGTTAAACATCTCCATGGGTGTTCTCTGTTCTTTATACCAAAGTAGGCAAAGGGTAGATTGTGGTCTACTGGTAGATCTTAGGGATCAGCAAAAGTTGTGGACACTCCCTATATATAACAAAACAAAACCAAAATAGAAATAGAAATATCAAAGGTGTTGTGGCATCTTAAAGTTAACAGATTTCTGGCTAGCTACTGCTCAGAACTGAACCCTCTAAAATAATCCTGTAGAATATACGTAGATGTAGACACATAAGTAAAAGGTAAAGGTCCCCCCCCCCCCGCACATGCGTGCTAGTCGTGTCCGACTCTAGGGGCGGTGCTCATCTCCGTTTTCAGGCCGGAAGAGCCAGTGTTGTGCAAGTCCATGGCCATGTGGCCAGCATAGCCAGCATTACCTTCCCGCCTTTTACAGCGGTACCTATTTATCTACTTGCATTGACATGCTTTCGAACTGCTAGGTTGGCAGGAGCTGGGGTGAACAGCGGGAGCTCGCTACACTGTGTGGCTCTGTGTGGATTTGAACTGCAGAGCTGCTGACTTTGAAGTCAATAGTTTTTGGAGCCTTAGGCCACTGAGCCACCACACCCCATGCCACATACCTGGTGGGAAAACCAAATCAAATGGGATTCTTCAAAATGCCTAAATATCTGTGCTTCTGGAGCACAGAGTTCCCTTCCAAGGATAGTAAAGAGCTCCTGAGACAGGCCTCCGTCATCAATCCCAGGTTCTCCTTCAAAATGCACCTGAAAAAATTCAGTAACAATTATTCAGATTATCTATATAATTTGGAAATATAGGTCACTTTATTCACAAAATGGAGCACAAATACCATTGTTTTTTTTTACTTTATTCAGCAGCATTAACAGATCTACACAGTCACCTGTTCTACTTTCTGTTCTGGAGAAATAAAGCCGGTACTGAAAGTTGGTGACACATTCATCTGCAAGCAAGATGGATTTAAGTCACAACCTCATTTTTTAAGAAAAAACAATTTTTATTTAATCCAAAATCATTTTAATAGAAATCATGATTCAAATCAATTTGATTTTTTAAAAAATGATTTTATTCATCCTGGCTGCAATCCTCAACGGTAAGAGAGCAAGTATGGTCTTAACAGAATTGGTCTTCAATTGAATATATATCAGATCCTCCTCCTTGTGCCATCCCAGGCTGATCCAAGGCTCTGAAAACTGTTGAGCAACCCGATTCCAAACACTCTGACTGAGAAACGAGACTCTCTCTTATTTCAGTAGGACTTGCTTTCAAAAAGACTGCAATCTCACAGATTTAGCTGGCAGCAATTTTTACTGAATTCACACCGGGGCTCCTATTCCAAGAAAACGTGAGAAAAAATTCGCGTGTGGAGATTCTCAGTCATCCAGCTGAGGTTATCCGGGATTTATGACTAAAATGACTTCTTTTCACTCAAGATCAAAAACGTTGCACTGCTCAGTCCAGTGAAGAACTGGAGAAGTTGCTTGGATGGAGTAGCGAAACCTTTGGATCCCACAAGGAGTCCCGTTGCCATGACTCAACTCCCAGGTAAATAAACGAGAACCGCTCCCAGAAATCCTGCCTGGCACAGCTGTTATTCAGGCAGGCTGGGGGATAATGGGAGCTGTAGTCCGAGGCCATCCGCTTTCTCCAAATTCCTCTCCCAAGCGGCCAACGCGTTTGTTACTCGCAAGTCCCCCGAACTCCCAATTCAACGACGAGGCAGATGATGATCGCTCGTCTTCTCCCTTTCTTCGGAAGTCACACCCGCTGAGTTCAACCTCATCCCGTTTGCCGAGCCGAGCCGAGCCGAGGATATTCACTCTCCGGCTAGGAACCGAAAGCTCGGCCCTCGGGACTCCCCCCAGGTATGTTTTCCGAGGGACGCGCCGCCACCGGAAGCAGTCCGTCAAAGCCCGCTTCCCTTCCGGTTTGGCTTTGGGGCGGGGGTGGTGGGGGCTCCAAGCGGTGGGGTGCCGCCGCTGCGAGACTATGCTGGCTTCGCCCGCGGGGCTCCGGCTCCTGGCTCGCCTCCCGTGGCCGGGGAGGGCGCGGGCCTTCTGCGCCGCCCAAGGGCAGCGGCCGCCGGAGCCGCGCCCTCCCTTCGACCTCAGCCTCCTGGACGTGCTCGTGTGCCCTTTATCCAAGAAGCCGCTCAGGTCAGCCCGCCGGCCTCTCCCCGTCTCTCCCACCACCCCACCACCCTCCTCCTCCTCCTCGCTCAGATCTCTTTCCCAGCCGGGAAGGGCGGGTTGCGGGGGAAGGGCGGGCGCAGAAGTGTGCTGGGCACAGAGCTTGGAAAAATTACTTTGGCACGACTCGTAAAATGCCCTAAGCTGGCATCGCTCCTTTGTAACCGCTACCCTCACCGGGGATAGCCTCTCTCTATCTCTCCCTTATCCATCCATCCATCATATCTATCTCAGAAGCTTGTCAGTGGTGGTTGTTTTTGTTTTTTAATGATAGGGCAAACTTCCTTCAAAGAAGAACATACACTCGACATGTGCAACCACAAGATGCGAGTGTTCTAGAACACCATTCTCAACTTTTTTTGCCCACAGCCATAAACACAATATGAAAGAAAGGTAATAGGCCAATCCAGAATTGTATAAGTCAATAATGAACCTTATAAGGTAGTGTGTGAAGGATTGTTCCCAGTTGGTACCCCTTTCAAATGTGTTAGCCCCCCCCACACGGTCCTTTGTTGTCCTCTCCATTGATAAGGGCTGTTCTAGGACACTTCATTTGCATATGGCAATGGTGAAGCCTTACAGATTCATACACCCAACTGTGTCTGCCCAAATACCCACACAATCTCAGCATCATACAGTGGCTGTTATTGCGAGAATTCATTAGTAAACAATGTGCATAGGGTACTCCTACAGTCACAAAATCTGTACAGTGTAGCCATAATAGCATCCTGAAGATATCTGCTTGCTACTTTCTGTTACTAGTACAGCGGACCCTCATATAACAAACAGTTTGTATATCATAAAATCTGTATAACATAAAAAAATCCAGAGATAGGGGAAATTTGCTTAACAGAATTGCCTATGGGGTGAATCCGTACAACATAAAAATGGTTGCAATAAGGGATTACTCCGTTTTCAATGCATTCCTATGGAAAATTTGCATAAAGGAAAATTTGCTTAACAGAATTTCATTTGGAACGAATTAATTCCTTTATACAAGGTACCACTGTACTGTACATTTCCTTAAACCAGCAACAGTTGTAAATCTAACATATGTCAATATTTGTTGTGTTTATTAGGTATGAGGAATCCACCAATGAATTGATTAATGAAGAATTGGGCATTGCTTATCCTATCACTGATGGCATTCCTAATATGATCCCCCAGGCTGCTAGGATGATTGCCAAGGAGAAGCAAGAGAAGGAACCTGAACAGACCTAGATGAGATTCCTTTTGAGGAAGAAATTCAGACTAGCCGAGGTGGAGAAAAATGTTCCTGTCACTCCCTACAATGACTGTCCTTGTCCCGCTGTTGTCTTTAGCTGGCCTATTTTATTCAGCCAGTGTGGATGAAAACTTCCCCCAGGGTTGCACAAGCACAACAAGCCTGTGTTTCTACAGCCTGCTGCTTCCCATCACCATCCCTGTTTATGTCTTCTTTCACCTTTGGACCTGGATGGGCCTGAAACTCTTTCGTCACAACTAGCTCATGCTGACCTGGGTCTGCCTCTCAGGGAGTGCACGCTGAAAAAAAAGTGTAATAGTCTTTCTTTTAATGGTTTGTCCCATGAATCTGAAACAAGTAAGAGCACCATATTAAGCACCATATTTAAACATCTGTGCATCAAAGCATGTAAACTAGGACTCATGTGATTTGAAGGAGATGCTTCTGTGGCTACCCATACAGAATTTCAGGCAGTGAACCAGATCCATGACCACAGAAGAAGCAGTGAGGTGATGCAACCAATTCTGCTAACAGTGTACTGTTTGTCAAGCTAGGCAAGGCAGCAAGGCAGCATAGACCTTTCTTGCTTTCTGTACCCATTTGCTGTGCACACAGGGAAAGGTCAGCTGTAAAGGCATAAAATCTTTCTTGTCCTTTGAAAAAGCCCTGGGGAGAGATGTATCCTAAGGCAGACCTTCACATGTTACCAATTTTCCAAAAGACATTTATTGTCTATCTGTAACAGTGCACTGATGGAAAGGCCTTTTGTGTCGGAGTTTGATAATGTCTGATATGCCTCTTGGTATACTAAGAATGGAGTTCTCAGGTGACTGTTTAATGGTAGAAACGGTGGCAAACATTCACCACACCGGATTTGGCTTTGATTAAGCTGCCCTGTTCTTATGCTTGCACTCTGTAGGGCAAAACGTTTGAGATTAACATACTGTGCCATGTCATGGATCAGAACAGAATAAAACAGGTTTGAACTTTTTTCTTTTTGTTTTTGTTTTCATAAACCACCAGAAAAACCAAATAGATTTTTACTGTTCCACACAGATTTTGCACCTCTAACCATTTGCTTTAAAGAAGCTGTTATGTATAAATATCCTAATTTGGGCTCCTTGAACTGCTTGATAATGTTCATATGATAGATGGCAGAATCACAACCTTTATCTGTTGGCCAAAATCCACTGCTCTGCTTAATAGAATTACCTTTGAGATCCAGCATATATGTACATGGTCTGTGCGTGGCTCTAAATTTTGAAGTCCGTTTAGGAGCATGTGTGTGTTGCCTTTTGTTTGCAGGTAAGAATGAAACGTGAGTACTTGCTGGGCACATATCCCTCACATGTCTTTTGAAAAGTTTCTACAGGTGCATAAATAATAATAATAATAATAATAATAATAATAATAATAATAATCAATCATGTTTTTTTTAATAATGCCCTTCTTTCAGCAAATCTTTATATTATTTATTTCCTAAGAGAACTATGAATTGTTATTGCCAATAAGCTAATAGAAAGGTTAAATACTATGACAAAACCATGCTTTCTCTCACAGTCCAATTTGCCAGAGATGTACTAGTACCTGCAGCAAGCAAACAGATAAGTATTAGACCTGGAGCAGGAGGTCACTGTTAAGACATGTTGGCTTGTGATTGCTCCAGCTTTCCTTACACTGATGCTCTCCTGTACAGACTGCATCTCCTGTTGTAACCAAGAAGTTCAGACAAGAAATGGTAGTCTGCTCCCAGTGTGTGTGCATGTATGCATGCATGTGCGTGCATGTGTGTTGGTCTCCTTGACATGTTGGCTTTTAATGAAACCAAAGTTAGTTGCATTTAATTCTAGTACAAACTAACAGAATCCATTGTTATCTCAAGAATCAGGATGCTATTTATTTATTTATTTATTTATTTATTTATTTATTTATTTATTTATTTATTTATTTATTTA
>JAHTLZ010000330.1:11593701-11626233 GCA_023846285.1 Phrynocephalus versicolor | reverse complement strand
TTATTTATTTATTTATTTATTTATTTATTTATTTATTTATTTATTTAACTTATTAATGCAACAGTTATAAATTTAATAGGTTTAAGCACAACTGCATAAAGTTGGCTCACAAAAATTGTTTTTTGTTTTTCTATGAAATGCTCCCAACAATATATGGCTGAAATCTTGAACAGAATTGCTCTCCGAAAAGAGCTCTGAAATAGAAATAGCTGACACAGAGCTCAGAAAGAGTAATGTCCTGGATGGCAACTCCAGAATTCCAGGCAGCTTGTATGGCCACTGAATATGATGAATGCGATGTATAAGTGATTCTGGTGGTATATAATCAGAATAATTAAGTTGGAAAGGGCCTATAAGGCCATTAAGCCCAATTCCCTATTCAGTGCAGGAATCCAAATCAAAGCAGATCTGATAGATGTCTGTTCAGTTTTCTCTTGAATGCCACCACCTCCCCAGGTAATTAGTTCCATTCAGCATTCCCCTCAAATTTTCTGAAATACTGCATAGTGGCTCCACCCTGTTGATGCAGAGTTCCGGCCATGACGAGAAGCAAAAGGGCAGAGATACAGGCTTTGCTGTGTGCACCTGATGCAGCAGCTTGTGCCCATCTGTTCCTTTGTCCTACTGCTCTACCAGTTAAGATTCCACCCCCCTTGATACTCAGCCTATCTGGTGCTGAAGACATAATGATGTAGCTTACATTCAGCTTATTGCAAATTGCATTTGGTGGTGTCTTATTTGGGGTGGGGTGGCTTTAGAGCCTGGATGCAGCTAGGACAATGTACAGAACAGGCACGCATGCTCCATTGAACCCATAATGATAATCTATCACTTCCTGTCATTCCTAGTAGACAGGAAGTGATAATCACAAGATTATAGGCTGAGGTGGCTCCCCTCCTTGACCACTCTCCCTCTTTTAGAGACACATCTGTCCACTAGAAGAGATCATAGAATAAAGGAAGGGGGCTATAAGGCCATCAAGTCTAACTCTCTGCTCAGTGCAGGAATCCAAATTAAAGCAGATCTGACAGGTGGTTGTCCTAATTTCTCGTGAAAGCCACCAGCGATTGTGTGCTTGCCACCTCCCAAGGTTCCATTGTCATCACATTGCTCTTACAGTTAAGAGGTTTTTCCTGATACTTAGCCAAAATCTGGCTTCCTGTAACTTGAGCCCGTTGTTCATATTTTGTACTCTGAGATAAAGAGATCCTGCCTCTCTCCTTTGTATGACTGCCTTTCAAGTACAGTATCTGAAAAGTGTTATATCTTCCCCCTTGAGTCTTCTTTCCTCAAGGTAAACATGCCAAGTTCTTTCGTCAAGTAATTTAATTAAGCAGTTATTGCAAGCTCTGACTGGGGGGGAGTTCTATCCCTGAGAACTCATTGGTGTTTCCCTCCAGAGAATTAAAATAAAGATAAGCCTCCCAAGAAGATAAAAGAGGCATTTTTACTGCTTCTGCCTGATATAAACTCTTGAGTGCTGTAATTGGTGAGTCAACATCCCCCCCATCAAAATATTTGGACTTAAGACTGAGTAATTCAGTAAACTAAGAAGAGGATGAGGAGGGGGAGGGAAGATGGCCTCCAAAAATTGAGGTGAAGGATTTAGCTCGGTTTCTTACCAATATGGAACTTAATATAAGAACAGATATAAAAATCCTGCATGAAAAGATCAAACAGATGACAGAGACAATTAAAAACAAAGTGTTGGCAGAAGAGATGAATAAAGAAGAAATAGCTAATGTATCTTAAAGAGTTTGAAAAAAGATTAGCCTCATTATTGGATAGGCAGCAAAGAAGAAATTTAAGGCTATTTGCAATTCCAGAAAGCATTCTACAAAGAGACCTTCAGAGGTGAATATTGCTATGGCTACGGGATCTCCAAATTAGTATAAATGAGCATGATATTGAAAGAGTGCACAGGAGTTTCAGGAATAAACCGCCAGCTGGCAATCAGCCAAGACAAATAATTATAGCCTTTGCTAGGGAGAAAATGAAAGACAATGTTTGGAATTCTCTAAGGAAAATGAAGTCTTTACAAATCGATAGCCACAGAATTACAGTGTGGCAGGGTTTTTCACCAGAAACTTTATGAGAAAGAACTGAGTTAAAACCCTTTGCGCAAAAGCTATTAGATAAGGGTATCTGTTTCACTTGGGAGTTTCCTATGGTACTCCTGATTTTCAAGGACAAAGTTTTGCATAGCTTTGTATAAAAGTGGTAAACTAATTCCATATCAGGAATTATTTAAGGAAGTGGGGAAAATTATTGTTTGAATTTGTTAGGGTTGTATATATCTGCAAGATGTAGGACCTCCAAAAGAAGATAAGAAGATGGGGAGAATATATAATATTTTGGAGCCAAAGGGAAGAGGTTTAACAGGCAAAATATATCAACCTATGGTTGAAGATAAGGATTCTAGGCTTAAATCACTGCATAACGAATGGATTAAATATTTGGTATTATTGGAAGACGATGTAAGGAAAGTAATGAAGGTAAAATTAGAGAAATTCAGAGAATTAGAAAGGAACGTGATAATTAAGTGGCATAGAACACCAACACAACTGGCATATATGATAAAAAGCTTTAAAACCAAATTGTTGGCATTGCAATGATAAATCAGGGAGGTATTCCCACCTATGGTGAGAATGAGCTAAAGTTAAATCGTTTGGGGATATAATACTGTACTTAAGAAAATAGAAAACTGGTTGAAAATTAAGCTGCAAATTAATGGAACCTTATTATTTATGGGAACTTAAGTTGTGAAAAACTAAGGGAAGCAGATCAATACCTATTGAAAGCAATGTTAGTTGCTGTGCATGCAGTAATTGCATGGGGATGCAAGGATTCATCTAAATCAGTGGATCTCAACCTGTGGGTTCCCAGATGTTCCTGGACTGCAACTCCCAGAAGTCTTCCTCACTAGCTGAGCTGGCCAGGATATCTGGGAATTGCAGTCCAGGAACATTTGGTAACCCACAGGTTGAGAACCACTGATCTAAATGGTCTGAGAATAATTGGAATTTTATTTATATTGAAATAATTCAATCAGATATACTGGAGAGTTTCAGAAAGGGAAGATTGGGAAACCAAGGGAAGGAAAAGTGGTATGATTGTTTTAAATGAGTAAAAGAAGAAAAGGTATCTAAAGAAATATGGGATAAATGTCAAAAAATTATGGATTGGCTCCATATATAAATCCAAATAAGGAGTTTAAATAGGGGAAGCCATTGATGTATAGACAGGCATATGATGTGACATAGTGTTTGTATGGAAGGTTGAAATAATTGGTTTCCCCTCAGTTCTTGGGGGAGGAGGGGAGGGGGAGGGATGGTGAAAATTTAAGTATAAAAACCATGAATATGTGCATATGTATTACTTTAAAAATAGAAATAAATAAAATATTTGGGGAAAATATTCCAAGGTCAGACTCCTAACCATGATGAACTATGAACTTTGCTATCCCTCTGTAGAGCATTTGTTTCAGTGTTTTAAAATCTGGCACGCAGAGACCTAGTTAAAAATATGGCATTTCAGTCTGCAGTGTTCCATCACTTAGGGATTATAAGTATAAAATTTGGTTTCTTACTGTAAAGAATTGTTGAAACTGATTTGTTCTTGCACTTCTTATATACTGCCAGGTATCCTGCATCAGATATTGTCTTCTTACACGTAGTACACTGTTCAAACCAAGGTGTGCCTATAAGGACATGGATATTGAGTTGCAGGTCTGTTGAATATATTTTGCAGTCACATTTTACATAAACCTTATCCAGTTGCACTTACCATGGGGTTCTGAAATATGCGGGACAGACCATGCATAGTTATCTTATCTTCCAAATCAAACATGAAAGGAAAACGGAGGAGAGTCTGCAATGCCATCTACAGTGACAAAATGAAAGAAGAAGAAGAAACACAGGTGAACAAAAGCCCACAAAATAAGACTAAAATAATCAGTGGTAAGAAACGGACATGTCTTTCCTCCATATTTTTTACTAAGTTGAAGTTCACCCCATTGTCGTCAAATCACCACCACCCACGTGCACAATAAGAATACTGTATAATGTTTGGTGAACCCTAGGATTTGCAGAAATAGAAAAAGAGAAATTTTAGGAAGAATGTTGATAGTGGATGTGTCATTTTTTTATCATAGCTAGTGTTCTTTGATGGTGGAGTTCTCTCTTTAAATCTTGCTACCTTCTGAAAGCCTGCGTCTCTTATTGTAGAAGTGAGAACTCAAATCTCAGGACTTGCTGTTAAGTTGAACTTAAGTTGTACAAGTGACTTGACTTGGGTGCCCTCCCATGACTCAGACCGGACTCACAACTCGGAACCCGCCCACCTTTTTTCTGGGGAAGAAAGATTAATTTTAATAGGGACTCAAACTTGAGGAGTTGGTACCAAAGCCTTAGACTCTGATCCAAAAGATTTGCCAACATCCGTGTCTAATAATTGTGCCTTCTCAAGGGGATAAGATATAGTGGATATTGTAGGATGAACTTTGCAAGACCACTCCCCCATAGGCTCAGCTTTTGATGGATCACCTCTGATCCTGGAATGTTTTTTTCCCAGAAGAAAACCAAGACAATTCTTTCCTATCCAACTTGACATAATATGAGCATTTCAATTTCTGACACATATTTCTTATAATTTTAAAGCCCCTACTGATTTAGCAATAGCAGTTCTGTCTAAAGAATCAGTAAATAAGATACCCAATGCTTGTATGAATAGAAGGTGAGTCAAAATAACATTTAAACTGAAGAAAATCTTTTTTGTTGAAACAAACATTGAGGAAAAACAAACAGCTAGTCAACTCAATAATTAAACCTTGTTGTGATAAGACATAAGGAATATAGTCTTTACCTGCAATTCATTCAGCCTTGAAAATATTCTTCTTATCACCTGCTCACAAATTGGATAAAATAAAATAAAATAAAATGTGGGCAAAATATTGTGTCAGCAAATAGATTCACATTATCCCTTTTTGTTGGACCAGTTGCTACTCTTCCAGTACTCTTCCTTCTTTATAGCTAAATGGTTATGAGCATTAAATGTCTATTTGTCATCATGACCGCATTTGTTTATACGTTTACATTTACTTATGCTTGGAGAGACTGGGATTTTAAATTTCAGATTATTTCACCAAAATATTTGAGAAGATAGAATAAATCTGAACGAGGATATGATTGAGACATACAAAATAATTCAGGGCATGAGTAAAGTGGATAGAGGGACTCTCTTCTCCCTCTCACAAAATACCAGAACTAGGGGACATACACTCAAATTGAGGGTTGGGAGAGTGAGAACAGACAAAACAATTTTTTTTAACCCAGTGTGTTGTTAGTCTGCGGAACTCCCTGCCACAAGAGGTGGTGATGGCATCTGGCCTGGATGCCTTCAAAAGGGGATTGGACAGATTCCTGGAGGAAAAGTCCATCACAGGTTACAAACCATAATGGAGATGTGTAATCTCCAGTCTTAAAACTGGGGTACTTCAAGGGCCAGATGCAGGGGAGTGGTATCAGGAGACAGATATCTAGTCTCATGTGCTCCCAGACGCATTTGGTGGGGCCACTGTGAGATACGGGAAGCTGTACTAGATGGGCCTTTGGCCTGATCCAGCATGGCTCTTCTTATGTTCTTATGTAGGACAAAATTGTATCATTATTGGTCCCCATATCCATGTTTCCTGAGGAGAGGTGGATGGGCAGAATCAGTGCACAAGGGGAAAAATAACTCTACCACAAGGAAGGAAAAATGAGCTAATACACCTCAAAACTGTACTACTTACTTGTTCGTGTCTTATGTGACTTATATTTGGACTTTTCAGTATTCTTTTCACTTCAGGAATATAAAAATTACTTTCCTGGATCCTAAAACCAGTCTTGCGATTGACCTGTGTTTATAAGGGTGAAATTAGAACAAAGGTTTATTAGGCACATGAGGTGGGGAGAAGAGATCTAACACCTAGAATTTTTAAGAAATCAGCATCAGCAATGTGAGTGCAAAACACCTAGCCAGTCTTGCAAAAAAAAAAAGGTAAATGTGACATTGGCAATGATCATTTCTGGTTTGCTTCATACTATACTTAACAAATTAGCACTGGAATGGAATGTTAAAAGAATGGGACCCCCCCTCACCCCCATTGGAGAGAGACTTCCTCTCAGGTAATGCTTTAGCAATCAGAAGCAGAGTTTGGAAATGTTTCTTCCTTCCTTCCTTCCTTCCTTCCTTCCTTCCTTCCTTCCTTCCTTTCTTTCTTTCTTTCTTTCTTTCTTTCTTTCTTTCTTTCTTTCTTTTTGAGCTGTTGTGACTTGGAGACCTCTTTGAACCCTTCAGTAGTTCAAACAAATTAACTTTCTAGGGCTCTAGTCAGAAACCACCAGTGAGGCAGGCCACCCCATTTTTCTCTCTTTCTGCTAACCTCCTGTCCTCACAACAGTCTTCTGCTCTACTGAGGATGTGAATATGCTGAAAATGAAGAGCACTAAGATGTTGCTTCACAACAACTTTACTAAGCTTTTGCTTTTCAACACAAGGGCCTCACCACATGATGTGAAGCTTACTGTGTTCAATGGGATACATGACTAGCACTCTACCTCCACATTAAAAGCATGGCATTTTTGTTTTCCATGTCCACCTGGGCCTGAATATCATACTGCAACTCTCTACATCACTGAAACAACATCTACAGACAAACTCTTCCCCCATCTTCAAATCAATTGTCATATCATACAGTCAATTAAAAATACTTCAAAATCACCAGGTTTATAAGCGAAGCAAATCCTGTGGTATTTGACCATGTAGCTGGTGTTTAAGCAAAGTGCTAGAGAGCCAAGTGACTTTTTGGGAGGCCTGAATGGATTGTTCACAGAAGCTGTTTTGAACGGCCTGCAGCCCTAGGGTTGTTGGTTGCCTTCTTCCATTACAAACCAATCATTTCCCATGTATTCTCGAAGGCTTTCAGGGCTGGGATCTGATAGCTGTTGTGAAGTTTTTGGGCTGCTTGGCCTTGTTCTGGAAGTTTTTCTTCCTGACGTTTCACCAGACTCTGTGGCTGGCATCTTCAGAGGGCAAGGAGCTCAGGGAGCCAGGAATTCTCTCTGTGCTCTGGGGTATAGACTGAGTGAGACTGGGTTTTTAACGTTGTTAATCCCTCCATCACAATACAATGACTAACACCTATTCACCTGCATAGGACAAGTTTCCTCTTTCCCACAACTTTAAAAGTCTCACTTACTCTATACCCCAGAGCACAGAGAGAACTCCTAGTTCCCTGAGCTCCTTGCCCTCTGAAGATGCTGGCCACAGAGTCTGGTGAAACGTCAGGAAGAAAAACTTCCAGACCACGGCCAAACAGCCCGAAAAACTCACAACGGCAGTCATTTCCCATATTTGTAATTTTGGTTTGGGATTTCATTTTTTTTAGCGCCCAAAATCCCTGATCAATGACCATTCTAGCTGGAGCTTCTGCAGTTAATGCTTAAGACATCTGCAAGACCAGAGGTTGCAATCCAGCATTATTGAGCTTTAAGATGTTTCTCAGGGATCACTGAACCCACTACTGTACAGTGAAAGAAAAGCAACTGTGGAGAAGGGGCCTAGCAACCACCTCATCATTCCTTTGTTTAGACAGTGCCACCCACCGTTTTAAAAAATTGTTCATATCTTCAGTTCAACGGTTTCCAGGGCCGGATTTAGATGAAGAGACGCCCTGACCTAGGCCTCTTCACTTGTGAAGCCCCTCCCGATTCCCCCATCCTCAAGAGTAGAAGAATACTATTTAAAAGAGCCAACTGCCCTGAGTCTCATAGTTGCTGGGCCTGAGTTGCCGTGCCCTCACATTAAATCTTGGGTTTCCAATTTTGGGAGAGGGGAGACTGCCTTCTGGGAGGGGGTGCAGGACTATGGAGCCCCCCTAGTTTTAGAGGCCCTAGGCTTCAGCCTACTTAACCTATACATAACTCCGCCCCTGAGGTTTCCCTTTACCTCATAGAGCATCTGCAGGACTTGGATAGACCACATTAATTCGCCTGTTGATATTGCATTGTATGAACTTCTCTGGAGGTCAATGAAGGCAGACATCTTGACACTCACAAGTTTCTGATACAGGCTCACTAGATCCTTGAAAAAAGTGACTTCTATATTCGACCAGAAGCATTCTGTGAAGAGAGTAAATTGTTATAGGATAGGAATCTTTATTGTCATTGCCCCCTTGCAGGAACAACGAAATTTTGTGGTTGCTATATAAAACTCATTTAAAACATTTCACATAGATTTAAAAACAGGTACAACACATAATATGACATATAAAATGACTAAAATATGACATATAAAATAAGCTGACTTCAAAGTCCAGGATTTCCATTTAAGGCCAATATTGCTCTAAAAAAGAAGCTATTTTTGAGACGGTTTGTTCTTGCCCTCAGTACTCTATATCTCCGTCCCGATGGCAACAACTCGAAGAGGCGATGACCAGGATGTGATGGATCTCTTAATATATCTAATGCTTTACAGTGGCACCTGGTAGTTTAAATTTGTTCTAGGGTGGGGAGTGAACAGCCCACAGTACTCTCTGCGATTCTTATGATTCTGTGCAACACTGTCTTATCCTGGTGGGTACAACTTCCATACCACACACATAACCCGTAAGTAAGCACACTCTCAATTGCACAATGATAGAAGGCCAGCAGCAGCTTTTGTGGAAGATGGTTTTTCCTTAAGGTTCTCAAGGAAAATAGTCTCTGCTGAGTAGAGATGGGCACGACTCAGAAAAATGTTTTCATTTTTGTTTTCGTTTTCGGCTAGGGTCCGTTTCGTTTCGTTTCCGTTTTCGTGAGCTAATTTTCAAAATTTTTCGTTTTCGTTTCGTTACGTAACGAAAACGAAAATGAAATTTTTTTTGATTCTCCCCATTTAGCTCCATTGAGTGCTTTCCCAGTAACGAAAAACGAAAACTGGCTCAAAATTAGTCGTTTCGTTTCTGTTTTCGGTCCATTTTTGAACCGTTTTTCGTTTTCGTTTTGTTACGTAACGAAAACAAAAAAACGAAAACAAAAACGAAAATTGTGCTAAGTCGTGCCCATCTCTACTGCTGAGCCTTCTTTGCAAGCCCCCTAGTGTTGACACTCCAGGACAGATCCTCCTGTAACTCAATGCCCAAAAATCTAAAACCTGTAACCCTCTCCACATCAGTCCCATCAATCACCAGTGGTTGAATATCAGTTTTCTGCCTCCTAAAGTCTACCACAAGCTCCTTTGTTTTCTTTATATTTAGGTGCAAGTTATTTATTCTGCACCACTTGGTCAACCATGTGCCTCTGACCACTACACTGCACTAGCTAGGGTAAAAGCTAAGAGGTACATTGCTGACAAAAGAAGAGAGCCTTTTATGGAATCATCTTTGACAATGCTTCATCCTCTGCAGGACTTCAGCAAAGCACTGAAATAGAGATGGGCACAACATGAAAAACAAAACACTGTTTTGTCATTTTGTTTCATTACAAAATAAAACAGAACACCATTTCCCCTTCTAGGAACAAAACGATTCATCCTAGAGGAAATGGCAAGGGAGCTTCCTCAACCTCTTCCCTGTAGGCCCCCCAAATTTGGAAAGGTTTGGGGGTCAGGGGGCTGAGTTATTCAACTTCAAAGGGGGTGCCGCTGGGGGAAATCATTCTAATTGAATTGGGAAACTGCAACACCCCCCCACACACATGTGGGCAATCAATTAGCATGCACTCCAAAATAGCGATCACAGCCATGTATCAGCAACAAAACCACTGCAGAGCAAGTTTGGACCCTTCCCTGTAAGTCTGTGAAATTTGGAGAGATTTGGGGCTCAGGGTTGAGTTATTAATCTCCAAAGGGAATGCGCCTGGGGGAAAAATTATTCTAATTGAATTCAGATTCGGAATCCAAGCTGCTAATAGTTTGCTAACAGGGGAGCTATTGAGGATTCCTGATTCAATTAGAATGACTTTTCCCCCTAAGGGCATCCCCTCTGAAGTTTAATAACTCATCCCCCTGACTCCCAAACCCTTCCAAATTTGGGGGGCTTACAGGGAAGAGGTTGAGGAAGCTCCCCTGCCGTTTTGGTGCCTCTAGGACCCAGGGGAGCATAGTGTTTTGTTTCATTTCATTTTGATTCATAATGAAACTACTTTAAAAATTCATTAGTAATGGAATGGAATGAAATTACTAAAGAAACAAAACAGAACACTATATTTCTGTTTCGTGCCCATCTCTACTCTGAAGACATACTTGATTATTCTAAATTGGGGATTATTTAATTTATTTCATTCCATTTTATCCTGCCCATCTAGTGGCCACACCACTACTCTGGGCAGCTTACAATAAAAGTGTCAACAGCACAAACCAAGATTCAATAATAACAACCAAAACGTTAAACAAAAAGCAGATAAAATCCCAACTTAAATTAAACCTATAACAAGATTTGCAAGTACTGTCATCTCCACTACATTTTTATGGCCATGTAATATTTCTTTGTCTTGTAAATAATTTTAAATAAATAAAAATAATGATCAAAATAGGCTGTTCATAGCCTTCAAGAAGGAGGAAGAATACAGATAATATAAGAATTTCCCTTTTCAGGTCATTCAAAGGCTATTTCAATAACCACATTTGTGAGCCTGTTGGTGTGTTTTTTAAATGTGCATGTGGAGTTATTCAACCACCCTGCCAGCTCAAGCTGCCTTACCAAGGATTCCCTTGGCTTGCTGTGAAAGAAGGCAGATGATTTGGGCGAGTTGGTTCAGGAGACCATCTGACTTGATATCCTGCTTCCGTAAGAGGATGGGCACCACCAGAAAGACTCTGAGTGCTTCTGGGGAGGCGGGAGGAGGATGGAGAGAATTCAGCAGCTTTTTAAGACCCTTGATCACCTTAGGGAGGGAAAAAGAAGAGAAAGCTCAATGACACACAAGTGATTGTTGTAAAGCAGCAAGATCAGTTTGATATGATAAAGGGAGTGGTACATTCCTCTTTTTCAGCTGGAGGTCGCTATCCCCATGCTCCAGATTGCAATCATTCATTAAAAATAACAGTATTGTACAGTATTTAGCATTAAGTTAAGAGCCACGGAAAGCACTGCGGGCAGCAAAACGCCACTTCGTTTTACTCTTAAGTAGGTGCGCAGGGGCCTCATCTGGATTGGAACCAGCAGTATGGGAGGTTTAAACCTTCCTCTACTCATGAAATGAATTTCAGGCAAAAATTAAAGAAAAACAAAACAAAACACACAAAACATGCAGCACCTTAAAGACTTGGAGGGGATTCACTGGAAATGGAGTTTCCCCAGTTCTAAAATTCCTATGTGACAGGTGCTTGGTCTTGCATTCAGTGTTTCCCCCACCTGACCCCCCGATGGCAAACATCAAGACCACTTGGAAGAGTGTAAGCTTATAAAATGTACCTTGGCAATGGTTTTCATAATACAGTACATGAGAACATAAGAACATAAGAAGAGCCATGCTGCATCAGGCCAAAGGCCCATCTAGTCCAGCTTCCTGTATCTCACAGTGGCCCCACCAAATGCGTCTGGGAGTAAACAAAGTGCCCAGTTTTTAAGCCTGGAGATTACACATCTCCATCACGGTTTGTAACCTGTGATGGACTTTTCCTCCACGAATCTGTCCAATCCCCTTTTGAAGACATCCAGGCCAGATGCCATCACCACATCCTGTGGCAGAGAGTTCCATGGACTAACACGCTAGGTTAAAAAAATTTCTTTTGTCTGTACTCACTATCCCAACCCTCAGTTTGAGCAGATGTCCCCTAGTTCTGGTATTTTGTGAAAGGGAAAAGAGCATCCCTTTATTCACTTTACTCATGCCCTGCATAATTTTGTACATCTCAATCATATCCCCCCTCAAGCGCCTTTTTTCCAGAATAAAGCATCCCAAATGCAGTAGCCTTTCCTCAAAAGGGAAGTCCCTCAGCCCAGTAATCATTTTAGTTGCACTCTTCTGCACCTTTCCCAGTTCCACGATGTCTTTTTTGCAATGTGGTGTCCAGAACTGTATGCAGTACTCCAGGTGTGACTTTACTATTGTTTTGTACAATGGCATTATAATGTTGACTGTTTTATTTACAGTCCCCTTTTTGAAGATCCCTAGCATGGAATTGGCCTTCGTCACCACTGCCACACACTGGGTAGACACCTTCATTGAGCACATCAAGATCTCTTTCCTGATACGTAATGGATAGCTCAAATCCCATGAGTTGATAAAGTTTTGATTTTTTGCTCTAGTGTGCATTACTTTACATTTTCCTACATTAAAATGATTTTGCCATTTTGCAACACTTTCTCCCAGTTTGGAGAGATCCTTCTGGAGCTCTTTACAAACGGAAAAGTTTCATGTCATCCGCAAACCTGGCCACCGCACTGTTTATCCCTGTCTCCAGGTCATTTATGAACAGATTGAAAAATACTGGTCCCAGGACAGATCCCTGGGGCACACAGCTTTTCATTTCTCTCCATTGTGAAAATTGCCCATTGACACCTACTCTTTGTTTCCTGGAACTCAAGCAGTTCTCACTCCATAGGAGGACCTGCCCTCTTATCCCCTGACTGTGAAATTTTCTCAGCACCCTTTGATGAGGGACTGTGTCAAAAGCCTTCTGAAAATCAAGATAGATAATATCCACCATTTCACCCAAATCTACATGCTGGTTGACCTTTTAAAAGAATTCTAAAAGGTTTGTCAGGCAAGACTAACCCTTACAGAAGCCATGCTGATTTTCCCTCAGCAAGGCTTATTCTTCAATGTGATTTAAGATTTTTCTCTTGGATGAGGCTTTAAACCATTTTCCCTGGGACAGACATAAGGCTAACCATCCTGTAATTTCCCGGGTCCCCCCTCCTTCCTTTTTTTAAACAAAAATTGGTGTGACATCCACTATCGTCCAATCCTCCGGCACTGTGGCCGTTTGAAGAGACAAGTTGCATATTACCGTTAAGACATCCACAATTTCATTTCTTAGTTCCTTAATAAGCCTTGGGTGGATACCATCTGGAACCAGTGATTTGTTGATCTTCAACTTATCTATTAAACCTAAAATGTCCTCTCTTTTAACGTATATTGGATTTAATTGTTTAGTCAAGAGGGTCTGTTTGGTCAGCGGAATCTATCCAAGTTCTTCTGTCGTGAAGACAGATGCAAAGAGTTCATTAAATTCCTCTCCAATTTCCAAGTCCTCCTTTACCTCCCCTTTTCCTCCATCACCATCCAGAGGGCCAACTGGTTCTCTGGCAGGATTTCTATTTCTAACATATTTAAAGAAGCTTTCATTATTTCCCTTTGCTAGCCATATGCTCCTCAAAGTATTTCTTGGCCTCTCTTATCATCTTCTTACATTTCTTTTGCCAGAGTTTATGTTCCTTTTTATTTTCCTCATTTGGGGAGGATTTCCGTTTACAGAAAGACTCTTTGCGCTTAAGAGCCTCTCTAACGCCACACATTAACTACTTAGAGGAGCTCTTCTTTCTTTGTGGTGTGCACTTCTGCTGGGCCTCTAATACCATTGTTTTAAACAGTCTCCAACCACTCTGGAGAGACTGCATTATTTTTACTTTTCCTTTCAATTTCTTTTTAACTAGTTTCCTCATCAGAGGGAAGTCTGCCCTTTGGAAACCAACAGATTTTGTGTCATATTTTCTTGCCACTCTTCCCCTGACGTGCATGGCAAAGGAGATTGCAGCATGGTCAGAGGCTCAGTGACATTCTCATCCATGACCAGGTCCTGACTATCACACAGTATTAGATCCATAGTTGCCTGTTCTGAGGTGGGCTCCATGACAAATTGCTCTAAGGCACAGCCATTCAGCATGTCAAGAAACCTGGTTTCTCTTTCTTGCCCAGAGCTCGCATTGGCCGTCAATGTGGGGATAATTGAAGTCCCCCATGTGCTTTGGCAAGATCACCAGCATGGCATAAGTGTTTAAGGTAACTACAGCTGCTTCCTCAGACTCCATTTTAACAAGTGCAGTATTCTGGGCCTCAAAAATTTACACTTTTGCTACGTTTGTATCTAGTAAGAATATTTCTCCCTTTGTTGTTTATATGAAATCTTGTTTCTAAAGCAGCTCTACTCGAACTACAAATACCCCAGAAACTTACCAGCGCTCACTTCCTTCTGCTTGTTTGGCTCTCCTCAGCAGCAGCTCTGATTGGGATCACACCCAGAGTCCATTACTCGAGGAATCTAGAAATTTCTTCTTAACATATCATTTAAAGGGGCTGTTCAGTGTGTCCTGACCTAAAGGCTCTATTTCTCCTAGCAAGGCACCAGTTTTCACAATTAGACCAGTGCAGAATTTTTCAGTGAAAATATAAGATATTGTATAAAGCAGTCCTCTGAAAGTCCACAGGGAGAAGAAAACTGAGAACCAACAGCCTAGAATAAACCTACTATGCTCCTGCATTCCAGTACAATAGTAAGACCCTTGCTCATAGCAGACTTCCTTGTGTCTTACCAAGAAAAAGATTTTCTACTAATGACATTTTGAAGTGGTTTTCATAGGTCTAAAATCAGAATATAATTCAATTCTACTTCACATTTCATATGAAACTCAAATGTCATGACTTACTTGTGTCAAGACCTTAGATTTAGCTGCAATCTTCTCATAGAAAAGAAAGACAGCGGACAGGTCCACACCTGCAGTCTTCCAAGATGTGGTGAAATGTTTCCCTCTAAGGAAAGATAAAGATCATCTTCAATCACAAACTCTTCTATTGCTTATGGAAATCTACACATTTTGAACTCTTTCAATTACATTGAATTGTGAAGCGTACATGATGATGGCAATATAAACACTAGTTCATGGAACCCTGCTGTCTGTCTTTCATTACTTTTCGACATGGCCTCCTATCTTAATTGCTCTACATTTGCCATCTCTTCCTACATTCTGGGTAGTACAGTTAACATATCATTTGAAGCAGAAGTCTCTTACAACAAAAAGACTGTTAGGTCTACTGCAAGTTTCCCCATGTCACACTTGGCAAATTAGCTTCCTTGTGCCTTGTAACAAAACAATGAAAGATAAACATGGATTAGTTCACATGCCTTAATTTCTCAGATCTTCTAGGTTTGACCGATTTGCATGCCTGGAGTGAAAATATTATAAGAGGAGGAGACACTGTTCTCCCTTAATGCATAACTGGACCATCAGAAAACATATACTATAGTGCCTTAAACGAGTTTAATTTACCTCTTATCTAGAAAGCTTCCATTGATACAAGCTGCACTTGAGAAGATCAGTTTAATTTCCCTGTTGAGTTGAAAAGAAACAAAGCGATTTTTCAGATTTTGCTTTTAGAATGTAGCTGTTTTTCCAAATTGACAAGAGCCGTCTGTGCCAAGGTTCTCTTAATTAATTTCAGCTTCCTTGTGAAGCACCATTTCAAAATGAGAGTATTTCCCCACCGTGACAAGTTTTTCGTAATCATGGAAAAGAGAAAGAATAGTGGAGACAGCAGCTTGACTATCTTCTTCACTCGGGCATCTCTCTGGAAATCTGCATCGTATAGCCATATATAAATATTGATGTGGTGCAGTTGTTCTTCTGCTCAGGGCCTCTGAACTGGGGAGTATGTCTAATAATGCATCAAACAGAAGGAGCAGCTCTATGCTCTGTGCTCAGTCAAGACACAGAGCACCTAAAATTTGTGCCAGCCCTGAGCTGCTTACCTAGTCTAAAGGCCTCATCTTTTCCTGCCAACTGCATGATTTTCATCATCTCAAGAGCTTTGAAATCACTAAGTTTAAAGTTCAAAGCTTCTACTTCAAGCATGGCATCCCCGAGAGGGCTGATCCTGCAGTTTACAAGTGCCATCACTTTAATCCATTACACATAGGCTGTTACTTCACGTCCCGTTCATCCCTCCTTGCTGTCCCGCTTGGGACCGGTACAAAAAAACCTTACTTCACGTCCATAGCGTGACAGCAAAACCTTCTCGACCACGCCCCCTGAACCGGGAACAGAGCGTAACAAGCCATACCTGCCCCTGGCCTGGGGAATTCTCTTGTCACGCTTTGTTCCTGGTTCCTGTTCTGGGACAAGGTCCTGTGAAGTAACAACTGTCACGCAACAACTAGTGTCCACCTAGTGGTCAGCGGCTGAAGTGGCATTCAACATTAGTTTCCCTATGGGAAACACCATGGAGTGCAAATGTTTATTAAAGAAAGTACTGAAAATTCTGTAGCATTGACATGTAAATCCTGAAAGACCAGTAAATTGAAATATCGAAAAAGTTTTATTTACGATATTTTAAAAAAGAGTTAAGAAAGCAAGACAAATTCAGAATTTGTCATGGAACAAGGACGTGAAGTAACAGTTGTCACGAGACAAGTAATCATGCCCGTGAGGAAATGGAAACAGGAACTGAACAGGGACAAAATCACATGACCACGAACAATGCTGTCACGGTACAAACATAATTGCGGAACAAGGTAGGACATGAAGTAACGACCATAATCTAGGTAGTGTACCGTGATAATTGAGTTAGGATTTTCAAGAAAACCTACAGAGATTAGAAAAAATTCTTTTTGCATTAGGTAGCGTATAGTAATCTTTGATTTAAGATTTTTGAAGAGAACCCCAAAGAGATTAGGAAAAAAAATACTTTTTGCATTACAGCTCCTGGAAATCCACAGACATTTGGAAATTTCTGAAATTTGTACACCATAAAAGCACATTTCCTCATCTTGACCCATAAAGACAAAGATATGACAGTAGCATTCTTTGAAATTAATATATTAACCATTGCTCCTCCTTGCAACGGCTGAAGAAATCCAGCAGGGACTTACTGTTGTATATTTTTCCAGCATTTAGGATCTGAATTGGAAAGCCACTTCTCAACCTTTCCCTCCTCCACTTTGGCAAGAGTCCAGTTTGAATCTGCATATGAATTCTGTAACAAAAGCAGACAAAACCACAGAATTATCTCAAACATCTCAGCAGCGGTTTCTTGTGGTGATAATTTGTGATTAAACCAACAAGGCCACGGTAAAAGACAGGAGTGAATGTAGTTCCCTGCAGGTGGGTAATATGACCCAAGCAATGTGAAAATTATTTGGATCTCACAAGGGAATCTGGAGAACCACACTGTTCTTTTGAAAGATAAAGGTGTGTGCAACCGAGATATCAGTTTATTAAGAATGTGGGCAAGCTGCAAGAAATTTGGAATTGCATATATCTTTCTAGATTAAAACATCCACAAATCATCCCAAACCTGCATACCTTTTCTTTTAGAAGAAGCACAATGCTTTGGCTCTCTCCGGCAACGATCTTGACCACTTCTTTTGAAGAACCTCCTTCGGTGACAGATAGAAAAAGACATCACTATTGAAAATACTATCCCTTATTTTTAACCAAGTCTCCTTCTTCAAGCGCCATGTCCTCATGAACATTGCCAATCAGTAGCCTGAACTAGTTTGTATCTAAAGCTATTCTAAACAGAGCAGCTGGGATCACTGTGGACCACTGGTTTGTGTCCTTAAGCCAGAATGTTCTTCTATGCCCCGGGCCATGTTTCCCGTCTATTTTTCCTTGAAGGATAACTTGCAGCCAATGGTATTTCTTATTGCACATTATGTGTCCGAAAGACTGCAATTTTCAAGCCTCCTTAGAAAACCTAATTAGGAAATCTAGCAATTCTAAATACAGGAGAGAGATAGCTCAGGTAATGTCATCTGACTATGCCATATGAACAGGGATACCATTATGTCGAAAGACTCAAGTACTTCCTTCAACTATAAACCAAAGATAAACCAAAGATATGGTTTTGATGTTTGATGTGACCTATCCCTAATTTAACTGCTGCTCTGGGTCCATTTCTTTCCTGTTTCCTAAATCTATTTGGACAATCTAGTGTGCATAAGTTTAAAAACCATCATTTATTGCAACTTTTAGCTATTCCTAAATCTGGAGTTTTCTGGATTTTAACCCAAACGCAAAAGTCTGGCTATAAAAACAATAAGCACGATTTACCCAAGATGATTTTTTGGCCATTCATGGTCAGGTCCAGAGGAAGTGGTATCAGCTGGTCACTATTTTTTCCATTTCCAAGCTGCCCTTCTGCTCCCAGTCCAAAAGAGAAGACTTCTCCCAGAGCTGGGACATAGACAAGAGTATGCCACCTGTTCACAAAGTAAAACAGGTTACATATGTAGGTGGCATTGACTCAATCAGGCCGTTATAAACTAAAGTCAAGAAATCTTGCATATTTTTAATTGCTTCCACCGTGACATGAAAACGTGTCATACCATTTCTTTCTTATTTCAAATTTGCAGCGCGTAACTCAGTTGCTAAATGTACTGAGGTTTTGGGAAGTATTTTGGCATATTTTTTGCAGCGCTCTTCATTTTGCCTTATTTTATCTTTGGCCTTCTGTTTCTTATTGTTTCATACTTTTTCTTATTTGAGAGGCTGGATGGCCATCTGTCAGGAGTACTTTGATGGGGGTTCCTGCATGGCAAGGGGTTGGACTGGATGGCTCTTGAGTTCTCTTCCAGCTCTATGATTCTATGATTCCATTGCAGTCTATCCAATACATAGATGCACTAGAATCATAGAGTTGGAAGAGACCTCAAGGGCCATCTAGTCCAACCCCCTGCCATGCAAGAACCGCCATCCAGTATTTCCGACAGATGGCCATCGAGCCTTTGCTTAAAAACCTCCAAAGAAGGAGACTCCACCACCCTTTGTGGCAGCATATTCCACTGCTGAACAGCTCTGTCATGAAGTTCTTCCTAATGTTTAAACTGAATCTCTTTTCCTGTAGTTTGAGACCATTGTCCCAAGTCCTAGTCTCTGAAGCCATGGAAAATAAACCCGTCCCTTCTTCAATGTGACATCCTTTCAAATATTTAAACATAGCTATCATATCCCCCTCAGTATTCTTTTTGTAATGCTAAACATTCCCAGCTCCCTAAGCCGTTCCTCATAAGACATTTCTTCCAGATCCACAATCATCTTGGTCGCCCTCCTCTGGACCCGTTCAAGAGTGTCAACATCTTTTTTAAATTGAGGTGCACAGAACTGGACACAGTACTCCATGTGGTGTCCGACCAGAGCAGAATAGAGTGGTACTATCACTTCCCTTTGTCTAGACACTATGCTTCTGTTGATGCAACCAAGAATTGTGTCGGCTTTCTTGGCTGCCACAATCACACTGCTGACGCGTGTTCAATGTTTCTGCCACTATTTGGTGGCAGAAACATTTCCCTGATTTCCCCGGAGAAAAGCTTTCGCCTTGACGTCATAAGCCCTTTGGAAGAAGGTGGGGTTCCTTACCTTCCACAGGCCACCTGAGATACCTGGGCACCAAACAGCTCTGCAACAATGCGTGGAAGCAGTTCGTTGCGTGTGGAATTGTGGCCAAGCTGTCCGTGGCCGCCAGCTCCAAAAGTACAGACCAGCCCATCCTTTGTAGAGAAGACAAAAACAATGGTGTGTCAGTTAAAAAAAAGAACACACTGTAAAAAAACAACAACAAGGAATTTTGCAGCATTAGAACAGCACGTTAAACAAACCATCTTTCCCCTCTGTTTGCCCCTGCACATGAAACTGCTTCTCAGAGGGATTATGTGGTATCTTTCAGCAGCTGATTTGGCCATGTTCTGCAGCTGACCATTGGGTAAATCCTAGGGACCAAGTTATTGACATCTTGATACTGTATTTCACAGTGCTTCAGAGATCATGCTGTTTCAGAGCATTGTGTGTGTTTCAGAGCATTGCGCAGTGACCGACTCTGTGACCCCATGTCCATGGAATTTTCTTGGCAGGAATACTGGAGTGGTTTGCCAGTTCCTACTCCAGGTGCCTACAGCACCTGGTATTCCCTGGTTGTCTCCCATCCAAGTACTAACCAAGGCCGACCCTGCTTAGCTTCCAAAATCAGGCAAGATCAGATGTGCTTAGGGCATCGTAGGAAATTTAAGTGGCCACCTACTGCTGCACACTATTTATACATGAGAGGAGCCAGTACAGGGCAATTTGCAGAGAGTCTCCACAAGCCATCCTAGTGTTCACATCACTGGTTATACATCAAAAAGTAATCTCATTTGCCAAATGCAGGCTGGACTCATTAGTGCAACACTGAGAATCAGTGCTTCACTAAGGGAGGCCCTGCAATAGAAATTGTACAAGAAATCCTCAAATTATTAAGGTGGTGTAGAGTAACAGCAAGGCAAACCTTTGAGAGAACTGCAGTATGTTCTCCACCACAAGAAACAGCTGTTGTCTTCATGTGCTTTAAGGCCTTCACATATATAGGATAGTATCTGTCTAAAGAATGAACGGAAAATAAAGTGAAACCCTGTTGAACCTCAAGAAAAGCATCCTGCAAAATAACTTGTTGCTGTCATAAGAATAGAGCTTTCCCCTCTGAAGTACTTGGTTTTTCTGGACTTAGCAGATCCAGGTCATATTTGAACACTAGAACATAGAAAGATGTTGTAGGTTTTTTTAACAGCCCAAAAGAACAGTGAATGGTTTTTGTCAGGGATTTTAGTTTTGACAAAATGTCTGTAATATACATTTAACAGAATACAAAATGATCCAGTGTAAAATGCTATGTCATGAGCTGGACAAGAATGTGTATTAGGTCTAGGACACAGGTGTAAAGAATCATCAGTACTGGAAGGTCAAGATGATTAGACACGGGTGGTAAAGCTAAATCACCTCATCCCATGTAGTGTGCGATTGGCTTACACACTATATTGCTTTGTGTATATAGGTATCAAGCAAACCAGTGTAAATTGGGACTGCCTAAGGTGAGAGCTTTCCCCATTCTCTGTTATGCTGTGCTTTGTATATTGTTATTGTATATTACTCTTTGTCAGGTGTACATATTTAATATAAGTTTTGTACTACGTTCTATTGCCTTGTTCATTTGTCTCCTAGCTCCATAAGCACTAAGTGCATTTATTCTTCCACAACGCTGCTAATCTCTGCTAGTGGTTTATATATTTCCTTCAACATAACATATCCCTATCTGCATAATAGGGTTATATACTTTTAACAGTGTTTACAATGTTCTCTGAAGCTCTGTGTGCATAGCACCTCCCAACTTATTTTATGGCTAAATGGTCAAAATGCTCCCTCGTGTGGCAAAAACCTATTGCAGCCTCACTTCTTAGAATCCTTGGTTGCATCTTCCATCCTCCAAGTGAGAACATATTTCTTGATAATGATGATGATGATGATGATGATGATGACGATGATGATGATGACGATGATGATTGTAGCAACTTTTCCAGGGTTTTCTAAGCATTGAGTACTCAGAAGTGGTTTCCCATTCCCTTCTTCTGGGGCCAGTCTGGGACTGTGCAGCTTTTGGGTAGAGACACAGTAAAAAACTGAGGTCTTGCCCTCTGGCTCTGGACCCAGGTGCATAAAACACCAAGCTACCCAGGCAGCTCTTACTCACATGTCAAAGGCATTTGCTTAGTGAGGACTCCCAGGACGCTGTCTTTGAAACTCTTCCTACGAGACATTCTCCCTTGAGGTGTTTATTGTATGGCAAATATTTCTCTTTTGGGGGGAGATGGAGACTAGAACGTGACAGTATGATTACTAAACCCATGAAGCCTCATGCTTAATTTCTGTCATTCCCAAGACTTGAGATAAGCAAGATGAGAGAGGCTCAAAAGACCTTGAAGAGCTCATTTCAGAAGATAGTAGTGGGATACATTCGGCTTTCCCACCCTGAAGCACTCTGGGTGTTCTGGCTACTACAACACCCATCATCCTTAGACAGATACAGGTGGGAAACGTGTGGTGCATTCCAGTATATCCAGAGGACAACAGGCTTCAAATATTTTAATATTACAGTAGTACCTCATAAGAATGCTCCTTAGGTTGAAAAACTCATAAGACAAATTAAAATTCCAGGAACAGGAAAATCTTATTTCCTATGAGATGCCTCGCAGGATGAATTCAATGTATTCCTATGGGAAATTGCATTAAACTGCGTTTCGTAGGACATTTTTTTCGTAAAACGAATTGACCCGTAGAACGAATTAAATTCGTCTTAAGCGGTGCCACAGTATCAATGACAACTTGGCCCTTCGTGAGGATTCCTCAGATATGTGTTAGGTCGTACTTACACCGCCGGTCTCACCTTTGGTGTCTCCGAGGCCCAACTGTCCAGAACTGTTCTTTCCCCAAGAATAGACCGCTCCAGACCCAGAGAGGGCCAGGCTGTGAGCTGATCCAGCTGCAATCATGGCCAAAGGAATGCCTTCAAGCGCCCTGACCAGCTGAGGCTCCTCAAAAAAGCCGCTCTTCCTTCCCATTCCAAGCTGGCCATATTCATTCTGACCCCAGGCAAAAAGTTCTCCTCCTTAAAAAAAACAGCATGGGGGTGGGAGGAGAGAAGTTTAAAACAATGTATATACCTCTTACATGTACACACTTACGCACGGTTGGTCTCACAAGAGGGCACACAAACATTTGCAAGGAAGTACACCTAACTGCAAAATCAAGAGCTGTACAACCAATCTTGTTCCCACAATGAAGTTGTAAGGCTACTGAGAGATAAGAAGTCAAACTACATTATTTATTTATTATTTTGAATATTAACTTACAGCCACATGGTCTGATAAAATGGGACTAGTCCACAGGGAAAGAGATACAGTAGACCCTTGTATAACAAATGGTTTGTATAACAAAAAAATTGTACAACATAAAAAATTCTGGAAATAGGGGAAATTTGCTTAGCATAAGCGCCAATGGGGCGAATCTGTACAACATAAAAATGGGATCACTCCTTTTTCAATGCATTCCTATGGGAAATTTGTATAAAGGAAAATTTGCTTAACATAATTTCATTTGGAACAAATTAGTTCCTTTATACAAGGTACCACTGTAGTTTAAATCTCTCCTGAGCTAATTTAAACTCTAGAAATTCACCGTGATGTTTACATTTCACAGAATCTTACTGACATTGTGTGATCCTTCAGGTATAGCTTATAAGGCTTCTTATCATAATATTTTTTACATATTTAAATCTCCAGCAGCTCTCTAACATCTAGTTTGATTCTTCTTGACGTTCATATTTTTAATTGATTTTCAAAAAAAAAAAAAAAACCCAACAAAAAACCCCTGCACTTCTTGTCCGCTTTAAACATTGAATCGTTAGCCTCTTTTTCAATGTTACTATTGGCTGCCTTGAGGCATTTTGATTTGAAACAAAAGACTAATTTATATAAATTCAAACCAATAAACAATATGAAATATTCTTTATACCTTTGGAAAGGGCCATGGAATGATAGTCGCCACATGTAATCTGAATGATCGGCTTGCTTCCTAACTGTTTCAGTAACCTATTTTTTAAAAAAAGATACAAAAATTATGGCTGATAATTTTGGCATTGGTATGATCTGAACAACTGAGGATGTTTCAAACAGGCTTTTAGGATTGCTGCAGGGATGAGTTGGGTCACTCTTTTGACAGCAATCACAAAAACAAAAGAACGGGGAATAGGCAAAGAGTAGCGAACAGCACCTTTTCAACAAGCAAACAGAATTTAAAAAAACATTAGAGATTCAAAGCACAATTAAAAACACGTCCACAACAAGAAAAGAACACTTGTCTACTCATCCAAAGACTTCCTCAATGTCAACCCAGTGGGGGAAAACGGAGCAACGAATATATCTATTTTTGGAAGGATTTGGGGGAATGTATAAAGAAGGAAGATTAGGATTATAAATACAAGAATGAAATATTTAACAGTCAATTTTGTGAGGAGTGCAGTAGTATTTTGATTTTATGTATCAAGTTTATGTTTTAACAGTTCATGTATTTTTCGTTGTATATTTTTTCCAAAGAAACAGTGTAGCTGCTGGGGATCTTTGCAATGAAAGGTGATATTAAGTTTGATGGTAGATGCAGAAAACCAGACATAACCAGCAGGGATTAGGAAAGTTACTTTTTTGCACCACAGTGCCTATGATCAGATAGGCATCATGCCAAACTCCAACCCTTTATGTTACGTTCCCTTATACCAGTGGTTCCCAGTCTTGAATAAACCAGGTGTTCTTAGACTGCAACTTCCAGAACCCCTGGCCAGCACAGCTAGTGGTGAAGGAACATCTGCCTCATACAACTTAGGCCGTTACTTCATGTCCTACCTTGTTCCACGATTTCGTTTGCACGGTGACAGCATTGTTTGCTGTTATGTGGTTTTGTCCCTGTTCAGTCCCTGTTTCCATTTCCTCATGGGCGTAATTACTTGCCTCGTGACAACTGTTACCTCACATCCTTGTTCCATGACAAATTCTGAATTTGTCTTGCTTTCTTAACCCTTTTTTAAAATATCGTAAATAAAACTTTTTCGATATTTTGATTTACTGGTCTTCTGGGATGTACATGTCAATGCTACAGAATTTTCAGTACTTTCTTTAATAAACATTTACACTGCATGTTGTTTCCCATAGGGAAACTAATGTTGAATGCCGCTTCAGCCGCTGATCACTAGGTGGACACTGGTTGTTGCATAGCAGGCCGCTACTTCAGGTCCCTTGTCTCAGAACAGGAACCAGGAACAAAGCATGACAAGAGAATTCCCCAGTCCAGGGGCAGGTACGGCTTGTCACGCTCTGTTCCCAGTTCAGGGGGTGTGGTCGAGACGAGTTCCCGCTGTCACACTATGGATGTGAGGTAAGTTTTTTTGTACCGGTCCCAAGCGGGACAGCAAGGAGGGACGAATGGGACTGAAATAAGAGCTTAGTCATCTATCCAATGTATTTTGTGTAACCTCTTTCACAACTAAAGCTGTTGCACTACTGCCTTTGAACCATGGTTTAATGGGAAGATTCCTACCTTGGCTCTGATTTAATACGTCCAGAAGCAATAGGGTGCTCATACAGTTTTCCTTCTGATGAGAGAAGTAGTAGCTGAGACACTCCACAGTCCAATGAATCCACCCTGGCATTCTTTTTTAATTTGAAAAACTCTGCAGGAACAAGCAGGACAAACACTAACGTGACCTTGATGCTGATTTTACTGTATTTTTGTATGTTCTAACTTCTTACTCACTCTGGGAGTTCCAACAAATTAAACGACAGGGCATGAAAATGAAATAATCAATGTACAGTATAGAGAACCAGTGAGGTGTGATGGGTAAGAGCAATGGACTGAGAATATAAGAACATAAGAGGAGCTCTGCTGGATCAGGCCAAGGGCCCAACTAGTCCAGCTTCCTGTATCTCACAGTGGCACCACCAGAGGCCTCTGGGAGCACATGAGACAACTGAGACCTGTCTTCTGATGTCACTCTCCTGCACAGGGCATCCTAACCCCAGTCCGAGCTGAGAAAACTATTTTATTTATTTATTTATTTATTTATTTATTTATTTATTTATTTATTTATACATACATACATACATACATACATACATACATACATACATACAATTTATATGCCACCCACTACCCAAAGGTCTCTGGGCGGCTTACAATTAAAATGAACAGTTAAAACATTAAAATGACAATGGACAATTAAAAACAATAAAAACATTTAAACACAAAATACTAAAATTACTATCAGGACCCACAATCTATGTTATGTCAGTTAAAAAAAAAAACTTCAGAAACGTTATCAGCGTTGGCGCCAGGCGGATGTCACTCGGGAGGGCGTTCCATAGCCTGGGGGCAGCTGCTGAAAAGGCCCTTGACCTACAAGCCATCCCTTTCACCTCCTTGAGGGTTGGCTCTTTCAGGAGGGCTCCCTGGCTAGATCTTAATTGATCTCCTGCATACCTTTGAGCCAGCCACTGCTTCTCAGACCGAGTCTGCTCCACCAAGTTGTTGTAACACTCAAGGGTAAAAGAGAAAAGCCAGCATGCTGCTCACTAGAGCTGTTGGTAGAAAGACTGCTTGAGAAAGCAACTTTTGCAGGCCTGGTGATGATGCAGGGTAAACAAAATCAAATAATCAAGGTACAGCACTTCCTCTATTTTGACTGTACATTTTGCACCCTCAATATGGCAGTTTTCGGTCTGGGAGTTCCAGAATTCATGGACCAGCCTTCCCCATCTGTGCTTTGCCACAAACCCTGCTGTTGCCAACCGGAATGCCTATTGGTGATGCTGACTGGGGATGGTGTGGGTTTTGGCCCAACCTATCTGCAGGGCATCAACGAGAATGGTCAAAATTGTTTGAATGCTGCTTAATTTAGAGGCTTGAAGATTTTCTGCATCCAGAAGAATTCTTTTCTGTCTGCCAGGTAAGTCCTGGGCTTTGAAAGGGATCGTGAAAGCTCAGTTCACTCACAGAAAAAGGAGTTATGTTTTTGGTTTTTGTTACATTTATATCCTTCTTTTCTTCCCATTATCTTACTTAAGGCATCATTCATGGCCTTCCTCTTCTCCATTTTATCTTCACTTGACACCATTCCTGTCTGAGCTACTGGGCCACATTATTACCATACATGAAATTAAAGCCCGATGGAACTTTTGAAATGTTTTGCTACTCATCCAAGTAGCTTCTTCAGTCTGAAATATATCAATTCTTTTCTTGTGGGACTGATACATTTCAGAATGAAGAAGCTACTTGAATGAGTACTAAAAGATACTGATCCCACAAGAAAAGAAATCCAGTTGCTATAACTCAACTCTCAGATAACCTCACAGGGGTGACTGAGAATCTCCAGACTTATACCCTTGTTTTCTCAGTAGCTCCCATTGTTTACTCTGACTATAGGCCATTCTTCAAGGTTGTAGGCAGAACTTGTAAAAATGCTACCTTTTGGCCATCTGTATTCTCGGTATTGGAATTGTGTGTTTGGTATGGTATCAGGATATAGAGAGAGGCAGTTACTTCACATCTTCTGCCGTGATTACGTTTGTACTGTGACAGAGTTGTTCGCGGCCATGTGGTTTTGTCCCTGTTCAGTTCCTGTTTCCGTTTACTCATGGGCGTGATTACTTGTCTGTTACTTCATGGTCTTGCTCCATGACAAATTCTGAATTTGTCTTGCTTTCTTAACCCCTTTTTAAAATATTGTAAATAAAACTTTTTCAATATTTCAATTTACTGTTCTTCTGGGATTTACACATCAATGCTACAGGATTTTCAGTACTTTCCTAAATAAACATTTGCACTGCATGGTGTTTCCCACTGGGAAACTAATGTTGAATGCCGCTTCAGCCACTGACCACTAGGTGGACACTGGTTGTTGCATGACAGTTGTTAACCCACGGTCCCTTGTCTCGGAACAGGAACCAGAAACAAAGCGTGATAAGAGAATTCCCCAGGCCAGGGGCAAGTATGGCTTTTTACGCTCTGTTCCCAGTTCAGGGGGCATGGTCGAGACAACTTTTTGCTGTACCGGTCCCAAGTGAGACAGCAATGAGGGATGAATGGGACGTGAAGTAACCGAGATCCAATTATTAGTCCAGATGTGGAAATCAAAAAGTTGACTTCCACAACTCAAGAAAGAACTTCGAAATCACTCTTTTTCAACTGAAACTCCTAAAATTCCACTGGCTATAATGGCCAATCTTCTAAGTAGCGATATCTGTGATGGTGGATTATGGGAGTTACAGTCCAGAAAAGAAGTTTTTCCAAACTCTGGTCTGCAGGCATAAAAAGGGTTTTCTTAGGATGACTAGGTACAGGATACTTTTCTGGTTGTAATTCTCTTGGACATGCCAGAGAGTGAAATCAAAATGAATTTGAAACCTGTATTACCTCTGAACTAGAAGGCCGCTCCCCAAGATAAAACGCCTGACAATTCTCTCCAAGCATCATCTGACATTTAGACCCTATCCATCCTTAGAGCAATACCAACCTACACCATGATTGTGACAGTCAAACATCTCTGATGCTGTGAAGCTAAACAGTCACCAGAGGAGACTTCCTGTTATGTCTACCTATGATATACTCCTCTGGGTTATTCCCATGGCAGTCTGGAGGCCAGCACTGAAGGACAATTCACACAGGAATTTTATAACTTGGCCTCTCGGAAGACAGGTGCATTTCTTCTGCCTACAAGCTTTTTTAAACCTCAGATTTACTTTTGAACTTTTCAGATGCATGAGTGTAATGCATAATCCACTTCTGATTCAGAAAACAATAGTTATTTGCCTGCCTGGCCCTCGTGTCAGGAGAGTACAAGGGGTATAGAAGCCAAGTACCTATTATGTGTCTTTTAAATGAATCTATAGGATCACATAGGCTTTGTGTTTATAACCACGTATAACCTTATGTGACTACATTGGCATTATGTTTTCAGTGTTAGTTTCCTTCATTCGTACCTTTACAAGTAACTTTACTCTCCTTTTAACTGCTCACGTTCTCTTGTAGCTTTTATGTAATGTTGTCTTTTAATGCTGTAAGATGTCCCCCAATTCCCTGTTCTCAATACTTGAACATGTCTTAATTGTACTGGACTGTATATCATTCCTCATTACTGTAAGCCCCCTCGGGTCCTTTTCCAAGGAGAATGGTGGGGTAAAAAATTACTCTTTAAAAAGGATCTACTTCATCTCCCAGTCTTTTGGGAGTCACTTAAGCAGAATCAGCAAAAGTGAGAGTTAAGAACATAAGAAGAGCCATGCTAGATCAGGCCAAAGGCCCATGTAATCCAGCTTCATTCCCACAGTGGCCCCGCCAAATGAGTCTGGGAGCGCAGGAGACTAGATATCTGTCTCCTGATACCACTCCCCTGCATCTGGTCCTTGAAGTACCCTGCTTTTAAACCTGCAGATTACACATCTCCATCATGGTTTGTAATCTGTGATGGACTTCTCCTCCAAGAATCTGTCCAATCCCCTTTTGAAGTCATTCAGGCCAGATGCCATCACCACATCCTGTGGCAAGGAGTTCCACAGACTAACACCATCCATGGTGGGTGAAACAATATTTT
Organism: Phrynocephalus versicolor; assembly: GCA_023846285.1. NCBI lineage: Eukaryota > Metazoa > Chordata > Lepidosauria > Squamata > Agamidae > Phrynocephalus > Phrynocephalus versicolor. The sequence continues at coordinate 11,597,335 of JAHTLZ010000330.1, read as the reverse complement.
CTTCTGTCTGTTCTTACTCTCCCAGCCCTCAATTTGAGTGGATGTCCCCTAGTTCTGGCATTTTATGGGAAGAAGAACAGCATCCCTCTATCGACTTTATTCATGCCCGTTGTTGGACTGAGTCTTCATTTATTCCCTTTTCCAATTTCATTTACACCTGACCTTTCTCCCAAAATTGCCACCCAGCTGGGCTACAGGATCGCGTCTCCAGTGCCCCGTCCTCCCACTCCCTGCTTTTCCGACACCAGTTACTCACTGGGCCTCGGGATGGGGCTCTGACCGCCGTGGTCCTCCTTCTCTCGGTCAAACACCACCACCTCTCGGTCGGCTTTGAGGACCACCAGCCCACCGCGTTTGCACCGGAGCTGGCGCACGGCTCCGGGCAGGTCTTCTCGAAAGAGGCTGGGGTGGTAGCCGGGCTTTGGGAACAACAACAACAAGGCACCCTTGGGGCGGAATGATGAAGGGGGCGGCGGGTCCGGTCGGGGACCCCCTTTGTCCTTGGGGGGCGCCCCTCGCCTGGGCCCCCTCGGCGTCTTTTGCGCGGCTTTCTTCATCAACGCACAGCCCGGGGGGGGGGGGGACCAGACCCGAGTTCTTGATTCTGGGAGGCAAAGCTCTTCTCTGGGAAGGTTAAGCCCAAAGTGGAAAGCGCAAAATAAAATAAAATATTAGCAGGTGTCTCCAGCCAGTTGAGGTCTCAATGCCTTCTCCTCTCCTTGATTTCCCTCGGCCGCTATTTCTAGGTCTCGCCGGCGAGGGAGATGTTGCGGGCGGAGAAAAGGAGGAGCCCCGTGCTTGATGTTTTGCTTTCCCGTTTCGGGTGCTTCTTCTCGGGATTCACTTTCGAAACGTAGCACGGGGCGGGTCTGCCGGGGAAACAGAAACTGCGACTGCTGACCGGAGCAAAAATGTTATTTCCTTCTGCAAAAAGTGAAAGAATGACCGGGGGGGGGGGGACACACACAAACCAACAAACCAACAACAGCTGCCTTCCCGCTCATCACGATGCCAACTTCTGTGAATATGTACCAGAGTCCCAAACTACCCTCTCCTCCATCTGGAGATGTCGGGGATTGAACCACCGCCCTTCTGTCTAGAAAGCACAGCTCGCTACTACTTTTCGCTCAGTGGAAATTAAAATGTGGCTTCCGGCTTTAGTCCAGCTATCTCGATATTATCAACAGTGCGTTATGTTCTGGGAGCTTCACGCAGCCTTCCCACTTCAGGGAGATCTTTTTGCCTGACACTACTAGGCTTTGGACTTGTCGCCAGATTTTGGAAGCTAAGCAGGGTCGGCCTGGGTAGTACTTGGATGGGAGACCACCAGGGAATACCAGGTGCTGTAGGCGCCTGAAGTAGGAACTGGCAAACCACTTCCAGTATTCCTGCCAAGAAAACGCCATGGACGTGCCTCACAAGAGTCAGTCATGACTGTAAGGACTCAACACACACAGGCTTTGGACTAGAGCTTTCACTTGATCTTGTTGGTCAAGGCCGCTGGGAGCTGAAGTAAAAAAACACCTGGAAGGCTTAAGGTCTGATTTTCCTCTCTGCTCTCTGACCCACCTGGAGGTGCAGGGGATTGAACCAGAAATCTTCTGCAAGTCAAGGCAGCCGCCTTCTTAGGAGGATGAAAACGTGGCTTCCCTCTTGATATGGGCTCTCAAGTTGGAAGGGACTCACAGCAGCCTTCCCAGGCCTTTCATGGCTGAGATACTGAAGTAGCTTTAACCAGTTCCATGCCAACAGTGAGTTTCCGTGACTTAAGTGTGGAGTCCAACCTAGGTTTGCTGCATTCTCGTCTATCCACTAGACTAGGGGTGGCCAACTGTTGGCCCTCCGGATGTTTTGGACCACAACTCCCAGAATTCGGGGCCTAGACTGCTAATGACAAAGGACTGTGGGAGTTGGGGTACAAAACATCTGGAAGGCCGACAGTTGCCCACCCTTGCACTAGACCACACTGGGCATCCAGCTTCTGTCTCAAACCTAGTAAAACCAGGAAGGTGGCACTCTTGGTTTTGTGAATGGCTAACTTGAGCGCTCCCACAGACCAAGGCTATTAGAAATGGCACAAGCGGCATCACTTCCATTTCTTGGCCTTTTAGCTTTTGTCCTTATTTTTATTTTTCATGCCTTTATATTCAGATGTTGCCTTTTCTCACCCAGGAGCTCAGGTTGGTATACAACTCCCACCTCAATTTTATTTTTAAAACAACCTTGTGAAGTAGGTAGTGTTGAACGATATTGGCCCAAGACCATCACATGAGTTGCTTGGATTGCTCGGGTATCATTGGCTACTGCTTCCAGTAACATCTATCCCACATTCAGTTAGCTGCTTCTAGATGAAGAGTACCTGGATGTGAAGTGGTGAGAGGCATGTGTTGGGGAGTTTTATTTACAACCTCGCATGCTGTCTGTAGTTGGATGGAATTTTCTGGGCTGGGGTGACTATCATTCCAGCACTAACCAATTGCTCCAATGTTTGAAACTGAAAGACAACCCCACCTCTCTACTGAGTGTTCTATTGCTTTATTTCATTGGTTGATGACTGTTGTTGATATGTTTGGTTGGTTGCTAGTATGTGTGCAGTAAAGAAAGTACAGTGGTACCTTGGTTTATGAGCATAATCCATTCCAGGAGCATGCTTGTAAACCAAACCACTTGTATATCAAAGCAAATTTCCCCACAGGAAATAATGGAAACTTAGATGATTTGTCCTGGGGCCTGTTTCTATTATTTTCTTTTGGAGGAGCCGGTTAGCAGGCAAAAGGGACTGTGATAGGAGCAAAACTGGCCACTCCTTGCCACTGCCACCTGCCGCTTGCCTCCGGGAATGAAGCCAGGCGGCCAGTAGTGAACGAGGTGGCAGTCGGCAGAAGGGCCAACAATGACGAAGGAGCAGGCTGGAGGATAAAGCTGGCAGCCCCGATCCAGTGGCCCAGTGCTCTTATATCAAGACATTGCTTGTTGATCAAGGCAAAAAGCATGAGATTTTTGCTCATTGATCAAAATACTTGTAAACTAAGGTACTCGTAAACTGACACAACTCTGTAATTTCAAGCAAACATAAGCAATTTTAAAATTCTTTTCCCCACAAATGTCTCAATGAACTATCATGATTTTAAAGTGCTAGTTAATGAGAAAGGAGGGGACCCTGGGGAATTTGTAGCTGTTCTCTCTTTGTACTTCTGCTGCAAAGAAAAAAAGATCTTGACTAGAAATGCAAGGCTCTGCAACAATATGCACCAAAAGACTGATATGAATTCTTAAGCTCATGGCTGAAAAATGAACTTGTAGGTGAAATTCAGACTTTGCGTTTTTGCTTTTATTATTGAAACTTTCTGGGATTTGCTGATCAGAAATAGATCCAGAATGATACAAAGATAAATACATCAACATCTATCTTCTGATTCTAATAGGCCTACCTAGTTTATTCTCGTGTATTTTTAAAAAAAGCACATAAAGTCATGATGACTTGAGTCGCCCCCTTTAAATCAATGCAATTTGGAGATGATTCGCCAAATCTACACTGATTAAGTAGGCCTCCTTTCATCCAGTTTACTATGCTAAGCAACAGGACTATAATAATAATAATAATAATAATAATAATAATAATAATAATAATAAT
>JAHTLZ010000330.1:11543014-11592008 GCA_023846285.1 Phrynocephalus versicolor | reverse complement strand
AGAGAGAGAGAGAGAGAGAGAGAGAGAGAGAGAGAGAGAGAGAGAGAGAGAGAGATTAGTTAAATCATAAGAGTTGGAAATATTGAAACAGTTACCAACAGAGCTGAGGTTCTTCATGTCAGTGCAACAGGAACCAAAGCAGCACATACGGAATCAGCCCTGTTTGTGGTTCAAACTGCAGGGGTCACTCTCACTCTGCTAAGCCACACCAAGGCCTCATTTGTAAACATCCCGCATCACTATGTGAAAGCACTGCAAAGCAATACAAGTTCCCTGAAAGTGAACATGCTAGAACTACAGTAAATATCTCTATGGGATATTATTGTCTCCGACAATGGACATGAGCTTTGGCAATCATGATGAAATAGTGGGCAGAGTCTTTAAGTTAGAAGTGCAGAATCATTTCATCTCCAAGTGTTTATGAATGACTGCTTCCATGAGTCCCCAGTTAGTAATGTAACAGACCATATTTTTTTTTTTTTTGCTTTAACAGGCAAGAACTCAAGAAGTGAGAATAATTCCATCAGATAAAATAGCTAGCAGTGGTTTCAAGTGCTTCATGCATTTATCTTTGCCCTTCAAGGTATTCCTGGAGGATAAGAGTTTCTATCAAGGCTTTAACTGTAATATATCAGGTAAATATTTTACTGTTTACAGAGAGAGGTTATACATTGGGCCCCCATGCAAGTGATTGAGACATACAAAATAATGCAGGGTATGAGTAAAGTGGATAGAGGGAAGCTCTTCTCCCTCTCCCAAAATACCAGAACTAGGGGACATACACTCAAATTGAGGGCTGGGAGAGTAAAAACTGACAAAAGAAAATATTTTTTCACCCAGCGCGTTGTAAGTCTATGGAATTCCCTACCACACAATGTGGTGATGGCATCTGACCTGGATGCCTTCAAAAGGGGATTGGACAGATTCCTGGAGGAAAAGTCCATCACAGGTTACAAACCATGATGGAGATGTGTAATCTCCAGGCTTTAAACCAGGGTACTTCAAGGGCCAGATGCAGGAGAGTGGTATCAGGAGACAGATATCTAGTCTCATGCGCTCCCAAACACATCTGGTGGGGCCGCTGTGAGATACAGGAAGCTGGACTAGATGGGCCTTTGGCCTGATCCAGCATGGCTCTTCTTATGTTCTTATATCCTCCATTTAAAAATTCCAGGTATCCTCCAGTGTGAAAACAATGTCTATGCCAATGTATTCTTGAAGGCTTTCACGGCCAGGATCTGAAGGTGGTTGTGAGTTTTTTGGGCTGCTTGGCTGTGTTCTGGAAGTTTTTCTTCCTGATGTTTCACCAGACTCCGGAAACGAGGAGTTCTCTCCATGCTCTGGGGGGCACTGTCTATGACAATTCGTTTCACAGGTAAAGCCTCCTCCCCATGACAGACATTTAGAGAATGACAATACAATGGCTTGCAGGCAGAATACTTACACAGAAAGCCTTTTTTATCAGTCAAAGGTAGCTCATGAAACACCTTCCAGAACATCTTTATGGTAGGGTGGTCTCGGCTAAATGGTCCCCAATAGACAGCATTCTTTAAAGCAAATGCAAACAAACAATAAGATCAGATAAATTAAGACAAACATGGGTAAGTTGAGCCCAAAAGTCTGAAGGTAGCAATACAGACAAATACCCTAAGAACTTGATGGCGTTTTCAAACATAGCTCTGCTTTCCTTAAATCAACTGGACAGTGGTGGGAATTTCATTGGGAAGGAAAGTCAGGTTTAGACTTCTTAGTACCCATTTGGTCAGTACATGTTAAAGTCATTAGGAGAGGCCCTTCTCTCCACCCCGCCACCCTCACAGGTATGTTTCGTGGGAACACATGAAAGGAGCTTCTCAGCTGCTGCACCCAGACTGTGGAAATCCCTCCCACTAGAGGCCAGGACTGCCCCATCTCTGATGTTCTTCCAGAAACAGGCAAATAACTTTCTCTTCAGACAAGCTTTCCCTGAATGATGGACTACCTATTATGTGTCTTTTATATGAATCTATAGGATTACATAGACTTTGGGTTTATAACCACTTATAACCTTGTGTGCTTACATTGACACTATGTTTTCGATGTTAGTTTTCATCACTCATAACTTTACATGGAACGTTACTCTCCTTTTAATTGCTCACGTTCTCCTGTAGCTTTAATGTAAGGTTGTCTTTTAATGCTGTAAAGTTGTCCCTCAATTCCCTGTTCTCAATACTTGAAGATGTCTTAATTGTACTGGACCGTATATTATCCCTCATCACTGTAAGCCCCCTTGGGTCCTTTTCAAAGGAGAAAGGCAGGGTAAAAATACTCTAAATAAAAATAAATAATAAATATGTCCCTTCCAGCAGCCTGCATGCAGTGTGCAGGCAGAGACAGATGGCCATGTATGTGAGAACTGGCAGACCTTAGAAATAGGAAGTGTGCACATGTTACGACAGTTCTACCAAGGAGAAAGAAACACATAAAATAAGAGTCCTGCAAGATCAGACCAGTGATCTATCTAGACTGGCATTTGGTTTCCACTGTAACCAACCACAAGCTAGTATGCAGGACATAAACACACCTTTCTACTCAAGCAACTGGCCTTGAGAGGCACACTGTCATTGATCCTACAGCTGGCATAGGGGCATCATGATGGCCAGTTACTGACAGGCTTATCTTACACAAATATGGCTAATCCCCTTTTAAAGCCATCTTGTGCAGCCCTGTACAGTGAGGGGCACATGCCACAACCTGCACGCAGCCCTCAACTCTGGGGTTGACCACTATGGTCTAGAAAGTAAATTCACCACTCCTTCCACCAACCTTTTCATACAGCTCCCAGTCATAATTGGCATTTCCAATGGCTACTTCCATCAGTTCTTCAGGCTCGAAAAAGCCCACAACGTGTTCGTCAAGGACTTTGTAAAGCCCTCTCCTGAACTCTTTAAAAATGTCTTCGACTGATTTGTTGAAGATATAATCCACATATTTGTTTACAAAGTCTCTCCTATGGAAAGAAGTAAGTTTGGATTAAGATGCTAGAGGATCCAAGCACTTCAACAGCAAGGTGAGTCATTTCCTTCTAGTTGCACCAAGGACACTAGAATTTTTGTTTAAAGTAGCATGATTCCTTCACTAGTATTGCCAGTGTCAGACGCAAGATTCTGCAAGCTGTAGAAAAAATGTTCCTCCTCCAAGCGTAGACAGCTCAGTCTTCCATTTATACCATCCATTATTTGATTTCAGATTAACTTTTTCCAACCTGATAAATTCCAACTATATGTTGCAATAAGCCTCAAGATCCCAAAGAACCAATGCTACCACCTGTCCAGAAACCTTAGGGAGGATGTTACACCAAATCTGCAAGTGTGACTTCAGATTTAAAAAAAATTAAGTTGTTACATACCTATTTTTATTGTTCACAGCAATCAAACTCCCACCTGGTATTAAGTCTACATTCATGTTATCCCAGAATATCTGAAAAAACATGTTTGTTTTAGAACTGGATAATACAGAAATGGAAAGTATGGAAAACAAAGGTAGCAGAAATAATTCTCAGAGGCTGTTTCAGTACTGAAGACTTGCATTGAGTGTCTCACAAGGTCTTTTATTGACAGGGAAATTGTTAACAGCAGCGATCAGCTTAAATGTGCAGTACTGAAAGCATTCATTCAAGCTATGGCATTTTGGATTTTCATATGACATGCTGAACACAAGGCATAGCCTTTTGTCAAGCTCAATCAATGGTCTACCTAGCTTAAGAATGATAGCCTTATGTAGCAACAGCTTCCTAGGGCTTTAGAAGGATGTATTCCCCAAATCTCTGTACAGCTCCATCTTGTGGAACCATGGCACACCGTCATTTTTTAAAAAATGGAATTGACTTTTCTTTTCATGCCAAGAATAACCAGTGAACATGGGAAATGCAAACATGTTAGACATTTGTGGGTCTGCAGTAGACTACTTTCAGTCTTTATTCAAAGCTAGCTGTTTGTTTGTTTGTTTGTTTATCACATAACCATCTGGCTTAAGAGGCCACTCTGGGTGGTTTATAAAAGCATAAAATACACAATGTGAATCAACAAAATCCCCCAAACAGAAACCAAAGCACACTAAATTAAATCAAATTAACTCTAGCATAAACGATAACATATAAACACATCACGATTAAAAAAAAAAAGTTCAACGACCGCCATGTGTCAGAGATGCATGAATCGTAATGTCAGAGATGCATAAATAGGCAGCAAAGAATGAAAAACAAACAAAAGTCAAGATGGAACAATAGAGCTATGGCGACCAATTCAACATTAGTGGAACAATGAGAATTTAAGTTCCAAAGTGTTTTTGAAATTTAAAGTTTTGAAGCTCCCCCCCCGCCCCTACAATGGCTCAAACACTACTTCAAGCACTGTTTGCTCCCATATGCACCAACTGCACCCCTTGACGTTGGAAGAGATTTCATGGGTACCCTTCTGCCTGGGATGACGTAGACAAATATTTGTGACAAGACCTTCTATAATGATAACAATCCATCTTTTAAACAATCACTGCATAACAGTTCACATACTGTACTATTGACTTGTCTTTTGTTTGCTAGGTCAAAAATTATTTGCCCAACTACGTGAGATTATTTATTTATTACTTCTACTGGCTCTGGTTTCACGAAGTTTCTGTGCTCTAGTCCTGATTCTAAATTTAAGTTGTCAGTTGACGAGGGACAGCGAGTATGAAATGGCAATACAAAGGTTTCGTGGGTACTTACAGAATAACACAGCTGGAAGTTTTCTTCAATGTCACTGTGTTCATAGTCAAGAAGTGCTTGCAAACTCCTGGGGAACCATATGAACGTTTGGTTGAATTGGTGCGTATATTGGAACAATACCAGTCACACAGAAAATAAACTGGGCTGTTCACTCTATCAACTTACATATTTTTGGTCAGGGTTGGGCAACTAAGACTCACTAGATGTGTCTGAGTTTTGACATTCATAACCTTCACCCTTGACTTTCATGATCTCTAAGCTAAATATTCCTGGAGGACTGCACGTTTTAGGGCCACAGGATATACAGAAGCTATTTGAACGTGTTTGACCAACAGAATAGGTACCTGAACTTTGCCCGCTCCACTCCACCCCACCTTGACATCCCAGTTCACTCCATTTAGCAGAGAATGGCTACCAGGCTTGGATCTTGGATGTGGTAGATTTCTTGTTGACATTGTCCATCTCCCCAACTTCTTAAACAGGACATGAATAGAAGGATACTCTAAACAAATTCCTTGGGCCTTGAAAATCTTAAGACTTATAGGCTTTTGGCTAATATTTCCATTCTAGGAATGATGTTTGAGAAAATAATGGTGGGCCAGCTCAAGAACTGCTGGATTGCTTAGTGGCCTAGTTATCTGGCTGTGGAACCAGAGGTTGAGGGCTCGATTCCCCACTGGGACTCCTTGACAGGAGCTGGACTTGATCATCCATAGGGTCCCTTCCAACTATACAGGTCTAAGATGATGATGGTAGTGGTGATGAGACATAGACAGACAGGAAAGATTCCAAATGGCTCACCTCCCAAGGACAGGGCTCAGCTCTTTCAAATCATCAAGAGAGGGTTTCTTGCCCAGAAGTTTTTTAAAGGCCGCAAGTGGGAAAGGCACATAGGTGATGACTCTGTTGAACATGGCGAGTCCAAAAAGGATCCCAAAGAGGAAATATCTGTTCTTCTCTACTGTGGGCTACAAGAGCACAAAAAAAGTGTAAGAGAAAAATCTGCATCCCCATATGACAAAGAAAACCTACCACAGCTTGAATGCAGTAATGTGCCGTTGAGTTGCTCTGAACCAATGGTAGCCGCATGAACTGATGACCTTCATGGGTCCTATGACTGCCATTCAGTCAGATCTCGCAAACTAAAAGCTGTGGTTTCCTTTACAGAGTCAACCTGTATCATGCTAGGTCTTCCTTTTCCCCTTCTGCCTTTCATTTTCCTAACCTTATTTCACTACAGGCTCAGAGAAATATGCTTCCTCCTTTCACGCCTTTGGATAACTCCTGTTATTCACTTACTTGCTGTTAATCAGGGCCCACTTTTATGGTGCAAGGGTACGTTGGGCAGAAGGCCTGTGGATATATGGACTGGACCGGCCTACAGATATATGGCCTATGGAATGGACTACTGGTTTATGGTGGGGTCTGGCTATGGAAAGGCCTCAATGAAATATTTGGTTTGCTTCATATGCAGCACAAGTGACTATATCCTATTGGCAAAAAGGGCTGAGGCTACATTCCAGCCTAGAGATTTGCAAATATTTGGTTTGCTTCATATGCAGCACAAGTGACTGTATCCTATTGGCAAAAAGGCTGAGGCTACATTCCAGCCTAGAGATTTGCATGATGGAATGAAAGGGAAAAGACTGGCACAATGCTCTGGTTGAACTGAAAGACAATTTTATAGTATGGACAGGGGACAATCTCAAATACATTCAGAGGCTCCGGGTCCAGAATGTACCCGGATAAGATGCTCCAGTCGCATCATGCACCTCAGGACAAAGGGATGCTTGACTTTCTGGGAATAAAGAAGAGGAGTGCAATGCACTTTGGCTCCAGCTTGCCACCTACCAACATAGAACTGAGTTTTGCCTCTGAGCAGTGTGGTTGACTGGGCGGTGCAGCAGCATGACACCCATTCTGCCATGCTGCCCAGCTTCTGCTCCCAGCATTCCCCCCACACACACTGATCGCCAACCGTGGATAACTGAACGGCATCCATTCAAGCTTCCCAGGTGGTGCAGCAGTGCGTCTTCGCAGCATCCAGTCTGCTGGTCAGTGCAGCGGATCGGGTTCTGCACTACCCGGTCGGCCACCCAGGAAGCTCAAACACCTGGGGGTGTGCCCCAGCCATTCGAGCTTCCCGGGCAGTAGACCGGGCGCTGCAGCAGTGTGCCTTTGTGACAACTGGTCCACCACTCTGCCTAGCAGCAGGGGAGTGGCTTGCTGGAAGCGAAAGCTTTTGCCCCAGCACCGCTCCCCCCATCCTCACCCTTGGATAAGAGTGTTTGATCTTATCCACAGATTTTCGTATCCGCAGAGCAGCCCGGAACTCTTCTCTGCAGATACAGGGATTCCATTGTAGTATCTTTCTGGTTATACCTTCCTTTCCTATCCCAACCTTCTCCCAAAATGAAGTCTAATATGATTTATTTACCTGCATGCTCTTAACTGTCTTTCAAAATGCCACATTACCAGAGCATTCACTTTTATCATTAAATTGGATTTATCCGTTATCCTGTAAAAGCTTCCAAAGCTGCTTTTTGCAGACCATCTCTGAAAAGGCAGGGAATGTATCTTCACAGTTTATGTCTTTATACATGTTCATCTTTATCTTCTCATGGAAGATGAGAACATAAAGGGCCAAAGGGGAAGGCTTTTTAATCAAACCTGCTGCCTGAGGGAGGGGAAGCACTGCTACAGCCTCTTGTTTTTGCTGTCCCATCACTAACTGTCTCATGGCTGAAAGCCCCTTCCCTTCCATAAACAGAAAGAAACAGGTACACAACCTCTGCAGGTTGGAGTGCCAACAAACCAGTGCCAGTCAGTGATGCAGGTAATGATGCTGGGCACACCTACAATACTTCGCTCCCTAAGTAAGGAGCCAAACATTTGTGCGGTGAGTGGCTGTGAAGTAAGCAAGACTCTGTAGGGCAGTAAAGGCCATCCTGGTGGGACGGAGAGGCATAGGACAGTTTGTCACTTCCTGGTATTCTGCTGCCTGAGGCAGCCTCTTATTTGTGATTAATGGATGGGTTTGCTGATAGGTTGGGCAAGCGGACACGGCTGCCATCTTGAATAGTTCAGAGGTTTTTCTGAACCAAATCCCAGTTGCATGAACTTACTCTGCTAGGAAACCACATGGGGGAATTCTGTTCACAATATATAAACATTCCATAGTCCGGCTGTACCATCTCCTCAAAGACATACGAAAAGAATTCCACTAAGATGCCTGTACCCTCAGGTTTACTCATTTCTCCTTTAAATTCAACCTGTAAGCAAATCGAAATCAAGATAATTGCATAAATCCCATGAAAAGACAGAGTATGAGCTGAAATGACACTATGGCAATTTTTCTCTAACTTATGTACTTACCAACAAATCTGCAGAATTTACTCATGTTTCTAAAGTTATAAATTCATTCATTCATTCATTCATTCATTCATTCATTCATTCATTCATTCATTCATTCATTATTTCTTTCTTTCTTTCTCTATCCTGCCCATCTGACCAAAACAGTAACAACATGAATCTACTCATATGAATGAGCTGTTGAAGTCCAAAGCACACTTTTAAATCAGGGAATTCAGCACGTTTTAGTGCCAGGTAAATTTACTTAGCAGCAGATAGAAACTCCAGGACCATCTTCCACAATAGCCTCGCCTGTGAAATTGGAACTGAAAGAATGTCCACTTGTGTTTGACCACTAACTGGATTTGGAAATAGAGAGAGTGGTGGCAGGAAGAGACAGAGAGAGATTTGCTATCGGAATTCTGTGTTGAATTTTACGGGTAGGAAGGCGGGGAGGATCCATCCCAGATGGCTCTACTTTCTCCCTTTTTCTACGATTTGGTGTTACTTTGTATGGCTTTTTAAAAAACTGGATACACTATACAATAGTACCCCAGGTTACGTAATTTTCGGGTTATGAAAGGAAGTCAACTTGGAAGTCTGTCCGAAGTCTGTACAAAAAATGCCCACAAAACCCTGGGTTACGAATTTTTTCTATGAAAACCCCAGGTTACGAAAAAATTTCAGAACCCAGGGTACCACTGTAGTTACAGCATACCACATATAGATAGGTATTTTGTCAACTTACGAACAACTGTTTTTTCAGATCACTGTCTTCCACTTGGCCCAGTTTTTGAAACGTGTCTTCCAAAAGGTGCTGCCTTTGCACCCTTAAAATAAAGATAGGCAGCTTTGGGAACTCATCATTTTTCTGCAGCCGGTTCAATGTTAGGATCTGTTGGGCATCAGCCTTAATATGCTGGGGGGGGGAAACACATTTTCAAATGAGCAGGGATGGTAGGTTTTTGAGGTGCTACAGTGCTCTTCCTTGTTCTAGCTATCACGGACTGATAAAATTATTACAGTAGTAGATTAATTATCCACTGATTCAGTTATCCACGGCTGGTAGAGGAAAAAATTAAATCTATAATTCAGCAGCTGCAAAGCAAGCTACTGTTATAAACGGCAGCTGTAAAGCAAGCTACTGTCCTAAAACAGTAGTGTAAAGCAAGCTACTGTCACAAACAGCAACCATAAAGCAAGCTACTGTCACAAAACAGCAGTTTTGTGTGGCGGTGGCGGCATTCTCTCTTATCCACCGTTTTCATTATCCACAGAAAGGCCTGGATTCTTGCAAACACAGCTGTAGATTCCCCAGCCCCCAGCCTCTACCATAAAACTTAGACATTTCTCCACAGTCAGAGATGGTGGAAGTCTGTTGGCTTTATTGGATCTACTGCAAGTCACCCAAAGATCTACAAATCCTTTAGAAGTGTCCCAGAAATGGCAGCCTATCTCTGGCTGGCCTCTGTTCTAGATCTCCTTACCTCTTGCTCCAAGAAAGATAAGAAGTAAAATATTCTCATCTTGCTTAGCAGGCTGAAGATAAAAGGAAAGCAGCACAGAGAGGGGTTCACATCCTTATAAACAAACAAAGAAGAAAGGTTCAGAAAATTACTTGTTAAATGCAGTAACTCAAATAGATGCCCTTCCTTTCCAACTATCCTCATCCTATAGATCCATCATCCCATCTCACCACAGGAGACAGATATCTAGTCTCGTGCGCTGCCAGACGCATCTGGTGGGGCCACTGTGAGATACAGGAAGCTGGACTAGATGGGCCTTTGGCCTGATCCAGCATGGCTCTTCTTATGTTCTTATGTTGATAAGAAGAATATGGTGGCTCATCGCACTGTGTTTGCTACAAAGGCTACAGTCACTAAATTCCTCCAGTACAATACAGTGGTACCCAGACTTAAGAGCAGCTCAACTTAGGAGCAGAAAACTGTTGGCATTTAAACTGCCACCTTACAAATTTTAGATATAGTCTGCTTGACTTACAAATATTTGTTTATTTTTTAACTTATTTTTTTAAATTTTTTAGATAGGTACCCCGACTTAAGAGTAGTTCGACTTAAGAGCATGCATTTGGAATGGATTAAATTCGTAAGTCGAGGTACCACTGTACTTGAGTGCGTTAAGAGATGGGCACAAACTAAACTACAGTACAGTATGAACCAAAAGCATCCAATCAATGGTTTGAGATTCAGTTCATGGTTCTTTTCATGCCAGAGTTTTGCTAAAACTTAGGAGATGAACTTTCCCCCACCTGGCACTTCATTTTGGCAAAACAGATGGCCCACCACTTTCCCACCAGGTCTTACCATCGCCTCCTCTTTCTTCTTTGCCACCACCGTACGCAGAGGCAGCAACCCAGCTTCCCTTTGGGAACCAGGCCACCTGCCTCAACACACACACTAGCATATCAGAATGGCAATGGTCCAGCAGGATAAGGTAATTCCCCTTCCAAGATGGGCATGAACCAAAAACCAAACCAGTTTGCAGCTCCGTTTTCGGGTTCATGATGGTTTGTGGCTTGTAGCCAACCATGAACTATCACAAACCACCATTTTTTTCAGGTTTCTGCCTATCTCTTGTCTACCTTTCCAAGCTCCTCAAATACAAAATGGTTTCTCATTTAAAAAATACTACTCAAATGAGCTGTGCAACACATACTCACATACTGTTTATATCTTCACTGGAACCTGAAAAACTTGGCTCTCTGGACAATAACCCACCATCACCACCCACAAACCATAAGAGCTGCAGTCCAAGAAAGTCATATTTCCATGTCCTGTAAAGCAAGCTACTGTCATAAAACAGCAGCCGTAAAGCAAGCTACCACCAGAAACAACAGCTGTAAAGCAAGTTACTATTACAAAACAGCAATTTTGGGGACATTTTGGCATTCTCTCTTATCTATGGTTTTCATTATCCACAAGAAGGCTTGGAACCAATCCCCAGTGGATACTGGGGTCCTACTGTACTGTCTCTCCCTCTCCCTCTCTTTCTCTCTCTCTCACACACACAGAGGGGGGGGAGGAAGGGGGAGGGGGAGGAAGAGAGTCAACCTTGAGCCCCCATCAGATCTGAACTCAGGTTGTGACCACAGACTTGACTGCAGTGGTGCCGTTTAGCCAATGTGCCACAAGAATAAGGGTGAGTGCAGAAGCACTGGCTTAAATCCAAGCTTAGGTAAGACTCTTAGACAGCCAAAATGGCTGAACACAGGCACAGTTGACAGTAAACCAATAGAGACTATCCTGAATCCAAACCCTTCTCCCCCTAAGTATGGTATATTGGGAATTCCTTAGGACTGTCCTGATTGTGGCCTAATTTTATGCCAACATAGGAGCTGTAAGTCTGGGCTGCGAGGAGCTTGCATCTGGTGCAACTCGGTTCCTCCCCTTCTCCTCCTGCCTTTTCGCTCTTCTGCCAGCTGATCTCTGTGACACCAAGCCTGTCAATCATTCAGCCAAGTCCCTAGTTGTGGCTGTCTCTTCAAAAACAACACCAAGAAGGCTGAAAGGTACCTTCTTTTAAACAGACTGAACTGAACACTTGTATATTTGAGTAAGGATCCACAGAAGGAAATGTGGTTCTGAAATAGTTTTCTGCAGAATGGGGGTGGGGTAGTGTCAGTTAGCTGCACTTCACAATGGACTGTTATTTTTCCGTCTATAAGATGCCTCCGTGTATAAGACGACCCCCCCCCCCAATTTTCCAGCTCGAAATAACAGATTCTCTACTGTGTGGTTCTCACATTGGCTTACTTCTGTGTATAAGACCACCCTAATTTTTTAGTCTAATGGTTTTAGCAAAAATATATATAGTCTTATACATGGGAAAATACAGTAATTACAATGTAATAATACTTACTGGTTGACGTCTCCCTTCACACCATCTCAATAACTCCACAAGGATATCAACTTTTTGTAGGAGTTCGTCTATGTAGAAGTTGCAAAACTGGAGCTTGTACTTCCTCATTTTGTTCAGCTTCAAGGGAATAAGATTTGCATTCAGGCCCACGTGCTTCTTAAACGTTAATGATTCTGAGTCTCCATTCGTTAATTATCTGGCACACCTACCTTGTATACTTTTTTAAGCACTTCAAGGAGAGGAAACACATCCAGCCATTGGGGTAAGTGGTAGTAAGAGACCTGAGCCAACACCCCTTTCTTCAGCACCTGAACTATTTGGTCTAAAAATGGAGCTGGCAACAACAACCAGTATTTTTCTGAAAGAAGAAGAAACAGTCAATCTCCCCGGATCTTTCCAAACCAAAAAAAAATCTTTAATGCCTAATGTTATTAATCCAATTTTAGATCGAGCCTATCCAAAGAAGTCCATATAGGAGGCACTAAAGACAAGATTCAGTCCAGATCCCAATTAGCAAAGGAGAAAAAAACCCAGCTAGATTAGCACACGTTGATCTGGAGCCTGTCTGATTTGTCTTAATAATCTATATATATATATCACTAAAGCCATGCATAGCAAACACCTGGCAGAAGACCTTAAAGCAGCAGTTGCCAACTTGGGCAGTCCAAGTGTCCTTGGACTGCAATTTCCAGAACCCTTCACCATCAGCTGAGCTGACCTAGGTTTCTGGGAATTGCACCTGGGTTACCCAAGGTTGGGAACCAGCACTTTAAGCCCTTTTCAAATTTAAAAGCCTGCAGCTTTCTTGAGTCATTTCAGCCAGAATGAAATGGCTGAGGTCAACAATCCCTCCCAATATAAATGCTCAAGCATCGTAGTAGGGTTTTAAATCATCTTCCAATGTTTTTTATTCCTTCCAAAATAAAGCAAAACAGTCTATCATCCTCAACATGTGTGCAGGGAAGAAGCAGGGAAGGAATTCAGATAATGCTTCTAATCTTTAAAACTGCTGTTTAGATAAAATTGGGCATCGTCAGTTACCCCAAGGCCATTTGCAAGACACCAGCCCAAGCTGCCACTACCTCCTACAAAACTTTCATGATAACATTTTCCCCAAACATATTTTTGTGTACCTACACCCGGATTTTCTTGTTTAGTTTCTTTTGCTTTTGTTTCTGGAAGCATGAATAAGCAATCTTTTTTTTTTTTTTGCAACAAAGATTTGCAGACTCACAAACTCAAAAACCCCATAGCACCCCCAAATTAAAACTAGAAGTGCACATACTATCTCAGTTCCTTGCCCAACTTATTATTATTATTGTTGTTGTCGTCGTCATTGTCATCTTCAGGCCTATTGTGGCCCGGGGGGGGGGCTTTCCAAGCCCACGGGTGGTGTACCATGACCTAGGAAGGCATTAACGTGTTGTCTGAGTTGAACTAAGCACAACAAGCAATGCAACCTCCAGGCTTACCCAGAAGATCTGAAGAGCGCTCGCTTAGGCCAAGAACAGCTTTTGCAAAAGGCAAAGCTAAGGCTTCCTGTTTCTGAGCTTCTAGGGCTGCAGAGCACTCCGGCAGCAGAAGGAAGGCAGAGAGAGCCTCTTGGTGTGGAGAATTCATGGGAAGGGCAGGAATCAGGTAGTTCCTCAGACAGAAGGAGATCTGCAGCCCGTTTGGAAAAGGACACACTCAGCGGGGCACGGATCACAAAACACACACACCTACATGTTTCTCACATTCAACTCTACACATAGAATCAATATCCATTGCTCACTAACAAGGAGTCAGCAGAGCAGAACTGCATGAAAAGTCAGCCTTCTCAATCTCGGGCAGCCTTCCTTTTGATAAACCATTCGCTTTTTTAATCCCGCCCCAAATCCCACTATGTAAGATCAGATCCCACATATCTACAAATACATGGTTTGTCTAGTTTCCAATCTCCATTCTTATTGCAACGTTTTCCACCTGGCAACAACATCTGGTCCAATTGTAGAGTTCCCTGCATCTTTCCCCAGCCCAGTCTGTAATCTATATGCCACTTTGCATAAGGAGGAACTCTGGAGAATTTGTAAGCTGGCAATGCATTCCTATGGGAAACCTTGCCATGAACGAAAAATGAAACAGAACAAATGGAAAATTTCCAGTTTGTTTCATTTTTCTTTAAAAATCAGTTCGTTTTTCATTTCGTTCTGAAACGAGATTTTAAAAAAAGGAAAAATTGTTTTGTGCACATCACAGGTAACATCTGAACTATGTTCTCCTCTTTCATTCACCAGGTCACAAAGCCACCTTCACTAAATAACTAAAACAGGTACAGCCACTCCACAAAATGAGTGATTATTTCCTGTTATACCATAGAAATATAATGCAATTTCTACCTTAGATCAGAGATGGGTGAACAGCATCCTTCTAGACTTTCTTAGACTACAATGCCCAGTAGCCAACATAGCCAATTGCGGGGAATGCTGGGTTTTGCAGTCAAACAAAGTAATATGAAGAGACTACTTTCTTCCCAGTTCTGGTCTTAAGAGACGAGGATGGAAAAACTATAGTTAGCTACATCCAACCCCTGCAGATTATCTGCCACCTATCAGAAAAGGGAAAAAGGTTATCCCAAGGACCGAAAGTCCTGACATTACCCTGCCAGCAATCCAGTCCCTTTTTGTAAGCTCCGCAACGACTTCTCTCACTTTTTCCAGATCTACCAGTATGCACAAGGCGTCCCCCAGAGAAGATCTACAAAGAGAGAAAAGCATCCTCATGACCTTTTGCCCATTTGTGTATCTCTCCGAATTTTGTACCATATAAGACACACTACTTACCCTGGCTTTAAAAAGCTTGCTGTTAAACAAGCCGGGGAGGAAAATATTGTTTCTATTTCCCTACAAGAAAAAAAGAGAGAGAAAGAAAATAACCACCCTGAAACAAAGTACAGTGGTACCTTGTATAAAGGAATTAATGCGTTCCAAATTAAATTATGTTAAGCAAATATTCCTTTGTACCAATTTCCTATAGCATTGAAAACAGAGTAATCCCTAATCGCAACCATTTTTATGTTGTATGGATTTGCCCCATAGGTGATTCTGTTAAGCAAATTTAACCTATCTGCGGAATTTTTTATGTTGTACAAATTATATGTTATACAAACTGTTATACGAGGCTCCACTGTAGTTGCATCATAGGTACGAGTCCCATCTCATGGGGAAGGGGGGAACATTTAAAGTGTTTTTAAAAGACTTTTTTTGAAGACCATGGTGTAATTACATTGTTAATTTTTGGTGGAAGAAACATGAGGCATATGCTAGCACACTAGTCCCAAAACCTTGTGTACAGCCAGCTGGGGGATTCTGGGAGTTGTAGTCCAAAGCACTGGAAAATGGTGAGCATAGAGGCTATGCTTTCATGGAGGTGAACACCACTGAATTCAATCAGGCTTACTCTGTTTCTTTACTAGAGATGGGCACGAAATGAACAATTTTTCATTTCCGTTTTTGTTTTTTTCGTTTCGTTATGTAACGAAACGACAAACGAATTTTGTCTCTAAAATGAAACGAAACGCACAGAAACACTGGAAATTTTGTTGTGCGTTTCGTTTCCGTTACTGCAATATGAGTGAATTGCTTAAAATCCTTAAAAAAATAAAAAAATGAAATAAATGGTAATGAAATGGTAATGAAATGAACGAAAACAAAAATGATTTTTTTGCAAAAATTCACGAAAAATGGAAACGAACCGAAACGGACCCTCCAAACGACAAACAAAATGCCATTTTTTATTCGTGCCCATTTCTATTCTTTACCATCGCTATCTAAAACTACTATGACCAAGTAACCAAATATCCATTTGCCAACAATAGAATAAAACTGGATAAATATTTACTGCAGCCTACCAGACAACATCCTCTGTGTGTTTTGCCCTGCAATAACCTGTTTAAATTTAACCCAGTGTAATTTTTTGGAAAGACTGAATGTATCTGCCTACCGGCTTTAGTGAAGGAAAAAACAAGTGTAGAATAGATGTTGTAACATGTGAAAAACAGAGCTAAGCAAACTGTGCTGCCAATAGCATTTAAAGCACTCTCTGGGTGGTTTACAATTTATGTATGCAAGCTACGCATTGCCCCCCTCCCCACAGTGAGCTGGGTACTCATTTTACTGATCTCAGAGGGATAGAAGGCTGAGTGAACCTTGAGTCAGCAATACCTGTAATTGAACCCCAGGTCATGAGCAGTTACAGCTGTAGTACAGCAGTTTAACCACTGTGCCAGGAGGCTGAAAGATAGAGGAAGACTGACTATGAAATGAACTGACCCAATGAGAGAAGCCACGGCCTTGGGGGGTCAGCTTTTTGCAGACTGCAAATTCATGGAGTCACTTTAAGTTGGAAGGAAGGAGATGGCACAAAACAGAGATAGCAACAGAGTTTATTTTATTCTCAAAGGTCAAGGGAAATATCCAGATTGGAAACAGGACTGAGGTTTTATATCAGTACAATGGTAGCTTGGATAATGAATTTAATTCATTCTCTGAGGCAATTCGTTATCCGAAAAAATCGTTATCCGAAACACGGTTTCCCATAGGAATGAATGGGAAACCAATTAATCTCTTCCAGAGCCTAGGAAATTGACACAGAGACCTGTTTTTTTGCTCAAAACTCTTTATAAAGTGCACTTTAAAGGTACAGATGCAATGCCACCCGGGATAACTCTTTTTTACTGATGCATGCTGGAAATTCGTTATCCGAGGCAGTCCATAGGGAAAATTTGTTATCTGAGGCAGCCCTATACCTGGAAATTGCGATTCGTTATCCAAAAAATTCATTATCAGGGGCATTCATTATCCGAGGTATTACTGTATTTCCAATTGAAGCAAAACAAGCTGAGGAGCCGCGTAGCCATCACAAAAACCAAATACAAAAGTGTCACCTGTTCCACTTTTGTATTTGGCTTTATATCAGCTATCTGTTGGAATGTTTCTGGACAACAGCTCCTAAAATACTTTACCTTGGGTTATACTAGCTGGAGATTTAAGGAGCTGAAATCCAAAAGTTCGGAGGCCTAGTGGTTGCCCACCCCCCTTTTTTCTTTTCCCCACAAAAGGACAGCAGGGCACAATCAATCACCTTCTCGCTTTCTGCCGCATTTCACTTTCTGCCGTTGCTGACATCCATTTCTCAATCTGCGCCCCTTCCAACTGGCTAATCTTGTCCAGATATTCCACAGAGGTGCTTTCATTCCTATACACAACAGCCTTTGGAAAGAAAAAAGCCATGTGAACTCAATCTCAATTCATGGCAAGTCTGATCGTTCTTCAAGCAAGCCCTTGCAGGGTGGGGGCAGGGATGAGTCAGTTGAACTCAAGAGCAGGCGAGTGACTTATATATTCATTCGTACAAGGATGAATGCTGATCATCACTGTTGACTGATACACAATCATCTGGAATGTGTGGAGCTCTCAAAAGCAGCAACATTCAAATAGCTTTTGCAACTGAGACAAAGACCAGTCTCACTGAGACAATTTGACACTCGCTGCTGTAACTAAATTTGGAGGTATTCACAAAATGTCACACACTGTGACCTGAATCCACGGAAAACTGACTGATTATAATGTATATTCCTGCTGAAGGGACTCAGGATGACACTGGAGATCTCAGTGATTCTTGGACAAATTGTAAACGTGATGAGGAGAAAGAAAATTATAAATGGATCCTAATACCCTTGCAACTGAGATCAGGCCAATCGTACCTTTATTGTTTGGAAAGAGATGGGGCTGATCTCTGTAGAGAAAAAAGGCACCTGAGGGGGAAATATGATTGAGATGTACAAAATAATGCAGGGCATGAGTCAAGTGGATAGGGGGACACTCTTCTCCCTCTCACAAAATACCACAACCAGGGGACATTCACTCAAACTGAGGGTTGGGAGAGCGAGAACAGACAAAAGAAAATATTATTTTTTTACCCAGCGTGTTGTTAGTCTGTGGAACTCCCTGCCACAGGGTGTGATGATGGCATCTGGCCTGGATGCCTTCAAAAGGGGATTGGACAGATTCCTGGAGGAAAAGTCTATCACAGGTTACAAACCATGATGGAGATGTGTAATCTCCAGGCTTAAAACCGGGGTACTTCAAGGGCCAGATGCAGGGGAGTGGTATCAGAAGACAGATAACTAGTCTTGTTTGCTCCCAAATGCATTTGGTGGGGCCATTGTGAAATACAGGAAGCTGGACTAGATGGGCCTTTGGCCTGATCCAGCGTGGCTCTTCTTATGTTCTTATGGACACGAACCTTGGTTTGGAGGTTTGTGCCACTTTGTCAGCATGGCACCACAGGTGCTGCATGCTCTATTCCCCTACCCCACTGGTGAGATTCTCCACTCACTGGCCAGTCCATGCTGCTGTTCTCCTCAACAAATTTGAGATACCCATGATATCCTGCCAGTGAAGCAGCATGAACCTCTGAACTGAGATCCGTACCCTTCTCCACTCATTAGCTCTTAACTAGAACCTAAGGCACATGCGGTTATGTTAACTAACTCCAGAATGTTATCGTAGAGATGTTCTACCTACTTGTTTCTGACACGTTGTAGCAAAGTTGACATATGTGCCGGCAAAAACCTGTTTTACTGGAACGTCTAACGATTCTGCAAACAATAAGAAAGGAGATCAGCCCTGGGAGACCAATCCTCATGAGCTATTCTGTTTGTGAACTTGATCACTTCCTTGCCAATAGATTCAAATGTTTTTCTCAATGTGCACTGTGTGCTTTGTTCTACTGAGACGCGTGTGCCTTGCATGTAAAGAAACAAAGCCTGGAAAAGTCACTTTAGAATCTTCGAATCATAGAGTTGGAAGGGACCTCAAGAGCGATCCAGTCCAACCCCCTGCCAAACGGTTGTGAACTACATCCCAGAATTCCTTGTAGCAGCCCAGGAATTCTGGGAACTGTAATCCAGATAAGCATCCCCCCACCCAAGATGGAAAAGAAGTAAACAAAATTCTGCTCCCCGATTCTAGGTTAGCACAGAATGAATCCCAAATAATCTGTGTAATGGAAGAGGTGCATAACATCTCATAATAATTGATTCTGTAAATCTAAAATGCTGTGTGTATTTTATTGATGCCTCGCTGGTGAAGCAGCTTTGCAGGGAACTTCTACTCTACTTACCCTTGTCCATGGATAGTTAGTTACCTGATAGCTTCTTCAATGGTTACTGAGAATTTTGCAGTGATCACCTACCCATTATCACAATCATGTCTCATTAGTGCTCAAGTTCAAAAACCAAACACACCAGTACCATTAGGAGAAACAAGAGCACTGATGTCGAAACTCGTCTCATCTTGTTTGCCATGAGATGTGCTGCCGCCATTGTGCTGCAGAGGTCCACGTCCAAAAGATATAAGCTGACCAGAAGCAGAGAGGGACACGAGAGTATGATAACTGTTGGATAAAGAGCAAGGTAGGAGGTTGTAAATCTGTATACTGAACTACTCTGTCCACATTGCCGCAATTCTGATTCACTCGGTTCAATGGGGTCAATGGAAATAATAGGAGCTTTGGTCTGAAACACTTGGGAGGACCAAAGGTTCCACACCCGATGCTACCAATATAATAATAGAATTCCAAGCCTCCATAATGAAACCAGATACTCTTTGCACCTGTTAAGAAAACAAATCGAACAGACAAAACACAAACATGGAGACAAGTGGAAAAGGCTTTCACTTGTTAGGAGTTGAAGTCTGGAAGTTGAGTCATGGCAACTGGACTAATTTTCTTTGAGCTGAGATATTACTGCAGATGTAAAAATTTCCAGAAATGTTGAAGCCATGACAAAGAACCTGGGAGATAAACAGGAAAATTGGGAGGACGGCAGTCCCCCCCCCCCGTTTACCCCACCAAAGATTCCAGAAATTTTCATCTCTAGATATGACCATAATTTTAGTAAGACTGCAGTCTCTTTCACATAAAAGCTATTCCCCTGCCCTCCATGCAGCCGTTCCACCTAGAACTCAGGATAAGTTACTTTATTTGATTATACAGTAGGATCCCCATATATGTGGGGGATCCTACTTTGTTTGTTCCGTTCCCCCTCCCCCGTAGATACTGAAATCTGCAGATAATAGTGAATGCTAAATATATAGTATAGTAAAGGGGGCAGAAAAACATTTTAACATGCATTAGCATTTGTTACTAAAGATACCATACGTATAATATTTTCAGACCGCAGATAAGTGAAACTCTGGATACAAGGGTCCTATTGTATATACAGCAGGCCTGCCCAAAGTCTGGCCCGGGGGCCGAACCGGCCCTTCAGGCCATTCTGAGTGGCCCGCGGCTGGCCGGCCCACCCCTCCCTCCCCCTCCTTCATCCACACATTCCCCTGCGGTGGCCATGGCTCCCTGTGCTTCCTTTGGTCCCCACCTTCCTTCCTGCAGGTGGAGTTGCAAGGGGTTAGTGGGTGGGGCTTATGGGTCAGTGGGTGGGGCTTGGAGTGGGGTGGCAGGGTCGGGGAGCAACCGGCCCCTGACACATTCTCAGCCACCAAATCTGGCCCTCCTTAAAAAAAGTGTGGGCACCCCTGATATACAGAGTTCCACTTGGGAGGATGTTAGGAACTCTAGGCCTAGAAGTAACTTTGCTCTGACTCTACCCCTTATGATTGCATGTTAATCACAAATAAATGTCTCAACAGACTATATGATCTCGGATCCCAAGGCCCCTGACTTCGTGGATGCCTTTCCATGTGCATTCAAAAACTTCTTCCGGAAAAACTTGGGCAGAGTGGGTGGGTAGCAAATGTCAGCAGGTGGGAATGAAGAGCTAATGGACCAAATTAAATTACCAATCGTTCTTCTGAACTGGCAGTTCCTATATCAAATTTTCCCATAGCCTCACATTTGGTACGGTTGAACTGGTATCTTAGGAGCTAAAAGCACTGGGAGTTCATTTGTTTTAAATGCTTTTTGTTCTCCTTTTGGTAGGTTACTACAACATGGAATGAAAAATGAAAGTCGGGCTTTCCCTGCAAAAAATGAGCAGGAGCATATAAAGAGTTAAGCAAATGTTTCTTATGTTTTCCCCCAATCTTTTAAACGAGCCATTTGCATCAACAAACAGAACAACATTATACAGTAGGACCCCAGTATCCGTTAGGGATTGGTTCCAAGCCTTCCCGTGGATAATAAAAACCTTGGATAAGAGAGAATGCCAAAATGTTCCCCAAAACTGCTGTTTTGTGATAGTAACTTGCTTTACAGCTGCTGTTTTGCAACAGTAGCTTGCTTTACAGCTGCTGTTTTATGAGAGTAGCTTGCTTTACAGCTGCTGTTTTATGACAGTAGCTTGCTTTGCAGCTGCTGAATTATTTATTTAATATTCCTCTGCCAACCGTGGATAACTGAATCAGTGGCTAATGAATCAGTGGACATGGGGGTCCTACTGTATTCACTCAGTTACAAGCAACTCTGCCCTTTTTCTTCAGAGCAGAACATCTAGGCAATTACATGCTCCGCCCCGCCCCCAGTTCTTTTTTTATGCTCGGCTGAAAAATTACAATGTACACCTAGCAATCAGTCCTACTGTGGCTGTCCTTTTGTAACGCAGAGGGAAACAAAATTACAGCCGCAGCAGGTGCTATGATTTCAGATGAAGGACAGGAACAGGTTGATTGTTTAAATGTTCAGTTAAACTTCATACATAGTTTGCAAATTTCTGGTGTCAATGCATCTACATAATATATTTAAAAAAAATAGAAAACACAAAGATTAGACCCAAAGCCAGTTCAGTCCAATATTCTCTTCACATGGTGCCTAATCAGTTGCCTATGGGACACCCTCAAGCAAGACATAAGTGCAGCTCCACTCTCCCATTCATGGTCCTCATAATTTATTTATTCATTTAAAATCATGTCTATGACTCTTTTCACTTAGCACCTCCTACAGTGCTTCCCAAGGACAAAATGTGATAATATATACAAGCCTCAGGTACCTCTGCTTCCTCCTTTAATAACATAACTCATACAAGGAAACCTATGGTACATACCTTCCACAGGCCAAACTAGACACAGGGCCACCAAGCCAATCAACTTTTTGGGGACCAGGCTTTGGGCTTGCAAAACTGTGCCCCAGTTGTCCAGCGCTGTCATCTCCGAATGTAAAGACACTGCCATTCTAATAAAAAGTTGTTTTGCAAATTAGAGTTCCATCATTCTGCCTGGAGACACCTAGGACCACGCTTGCATAAAAATCCACAACTTAAACCTACACCGCTTGATGTAAGCAAATAGTAACCAAAGTCCATGTATATTAGCTAGGAAATCCATGTGAAGTATAGTGCAGGAACATGTTAAGTGCAGTCAAGTCAAAACTAACGTAGCAATCCTAAATGCAGAAAGATAAGACATCTTCAGTTTAGATGGAGAAGACCCTGTTGCATGCACCTTTGACAACTACTAGTTCTTACTAAAATAGAAGTGCAAAAAAATGGAGAGAGAGAAAACAGGAAATCTACCAATGCAGCCCTATAAAAGACAAGGGAAAACTTGAACTGTATACAGTATTAGCCTCTGGCATGGTATTTCAGATCATTTGTGATGTGTAGCAGTGCTCTGTTCCAACAGGGCTGTTATTTGGTCCTTTGCATGAGACAGGAAAATATTACCTGCCAACTTGGAAGAATAATATTACAGAGATTCAGACAGCTGCCTTTGGCTATAGTCACCCCCCGCCATTTCACGGTTCAGGTACTGAGGTCCCACTATATCGCGGGATCGCAGTACCTGCCCTGGCTCCAGCTGATTAGCGCTGGGGTGGGAGAGTAAAACCTTTATTCCCCCACCACAGTGCCAGTGAACTGGAGCCCGGGGTGTGGGGAAGGGGGGAGGTTTAAAAGCCCAGGCTTTTAAAACCTTCCCCCCTTCCCCAAGCCCCAGATCCGATCCCCCATCACTGCCGGCCCGCAGGCGGGGGGCAATCGCATCACCACATGCAGCTGGCCCGTGCTCCTCTGAGATGCCTCAGGGCAGCGCAGGGGGCAATCGCATCACCCCATGCTCCTCAGAGAAGCCTTGGGGCTACACGGGTGGGCGGCGGGGGGGGTGATCGCATCGCCACACCTGGCCGGCCCGCACTCCTCCGAGAAGTCTCGGGGCCGCGCGGGTGGGCGGTGGGGGGTGATCGCATCTCCACTGAAATTTATTGGCTCAATGCATTTCAATGGAGAATTTTTCCCATTGGATTGCATTGAGCCAATGCATTCCAATGGGGAAAATTTTCTCCATTGGAATGCATTGAGCCAATAAATTTCAATGGAGACGGCCCTGGACAAGAAGCATCGGGGTGGCGGGGGGTGGGCGGCGGGGGGCAACCGCATCACCCCACGCTGCTGGCCTGCCCTCCTCTGAGAAGCCTCAGGGCTGCATGGGCGGGCGGTGCAGGGCGATCGCATCTCCATTGAAATGTATTGGCTCAATGCATTTCAATGAGGAATTTTTCCCATTGGAATGCATTGAGCCAATGTATTCCAATGGGGAAAATTTTCTCCATTGAAATGCATTGAGCCAGTGCGTTTCAATGGAGACGGCCCTGGACCAGAAGTCTTGGGGTGTTGTGGGCGGGCGGCGGCGGGAGGTCAGATCCTGCAACGCCACTGGTGTGCGCCGCCCAAAGACTTCTCGGACAGCCGTGCACCGGTGGCGGCAGGGGGATCTGATCACCCCCCCCCAGGCCCCACCCGACCCGCATTCTCATGTCACGGATTTTCAGTCATCGCGGGTCGGGTGGGTCCTTAACCCCCGCGATAGGCGGGGGGTTACTGTACGAGGACCGTATGCCCTAGCTAGGAAGGCTCTTTCTTATATCCACCCAATTCCTGACAGCAGTATTCCTGCCAAGAAAACTCCATAGACATGGAGTCACGAGGAGACTGTAACGACACAACACACACACACACACACACACACAGAGCTGCTCCTTATCCTGTCTCTTGTTCAACTGCTCACCTTCAGACCCATAACAATCTGTCTGTCCCTTGTAAATCTAACCTGTGTGAGACTACTTGTGTACTTTTTAAACACTGCCTGCTGTGAGGGTCGCTACAAAGTCACTAAGTACCTGAGTGAGAACAGCTGTGTGCTCAGCTCCACAGCTCACGTAAGTTACGTTAAGGTTTCTCAGGGCACCAATGGAGTATGGCTTGAAGATTTGCTCTGTGGAAGAAGCAGACTCAATTACCGAAATGAAACACGCCGCTTTTTAAGCGGTAGAAGTGTCTCCAGAAATTCTCCAAGATTTGTACCATTTTGTACATAATGTATCTTTGTAGGCATTTTTCATATCCTTTTCTTCTCAAATTTTCAAAAATAACGTTTGACACTTGTACTGGGAAAAGCTAGCAAATCATATACTGTATTTTATTTTATTCAATTTATATAACATCCATCTGGCTGCTAAGGCCACTCTTGTTAGGCCATAAAGTTTAGACTTTTTAAAGGGGGGGGGCTTGGTGTTGATAGATACAGTCTTCATTTCCTTTAAAGTGTTCTGCTTATATACCGCCCCATACCACTTCAATGAGTCTCTGGGCGGTTTACAGTTTTAATTACAATACGGAGTCTACATACTGCCCCCCCCAGCAAGCTGGGTACTCATTTTACTGACCTTGGAAGGATGGAAGGCTGAGTCAACCATGAGCCTGCTACCTGGTATTGAACCCCAGGTCGTGAGCACAGTTTTACCTGCAGTACAGGTGTTTAACCACTGCGCCACGAGGCTCAGTGTTTGTCCAACTTGCTGATGGGATCTGTTAGACAGACCCATTATTCTGATGCAACTTTTTGTCTATCAAATCGCTCAAGACTAGGATAAAATGGAGAATAAAAAGAGGATGTGGTATCAGCAACCCTCCTGCCAAGAATATCAGTCTGCATGCAAATCTGGAAAAGACACCAACCAAACATAATACACTCTACAATGCAAGCAAATGTCACTGTGTACAATGCAGGCATGCTCAAAGCTCCTCCACCAGACTTCAGAATTCACAGCTGGGCCAAGATTTGAAATGGCAATTCTTATCACTTTAAGTTACAACGCTGGTTATACAGTGGTACCCCGACTTAAGAACAGCTTGACTTAAGAGTAATTCGACTTAAGAGCAGAAAATTGTTGGCGTTTTAACTGCCGCCTTACAAATTTTTGATATGGTTTGCTCGACTTACAAATATTTATTTATTTTCATTTTTAACTTATTTATTTTAGGTAGGTACCCCTACTTAAGAGTAGTTCAACTTAAGAGCATGCATTCGGAATGGATTAAATTTGTAAGTCGAGGTACCATTGTATATTTATTAGATACACTGTTATGAATAGTATTCCTGTTTTTAAAATGATTGATAACTGTTCTCCACCTCAAGAAATAAACTCTAACTCCACCTATTCTAAACATGTCCTACCCTTTGCAGGGCTAAGCTTGTTATAGATGGAGTGTTTCCATTTTAAATGTGCCTCCCTTGGCTTAAGTGTCCTTCAGTTATGCAGCTTTAATCCATTCCTGTCTCAATCTAGCACCTTTCAGAGACACACGACTACAGTTGCAATGTTTTGGGCCATACTGACTTGCTATGATGGACATTATAGTCCAACAAATCTGGAGGGCATCAGACTGGGGGGAAAAACACCTGAGCCTCATGGCACAGTGGTTAAACTGCTGTAATGCAGCCACAACTGGGCTCACGACATGGGGTTCAATTCAGGTAGCCGAGGCTCAAGGTTTACTTAGCCTTCCATCCTTTTGAGGTCTTTAAAATGAATACTTGCTGGGGGTGGGATGCAGGGCAATTGATAAATACTTGTAAACCACCCAGAGGAGGCCTGTCTCTCCATCCCGCCACCTTCACATGTGCGTCTCAGAACATGTTCCTGCTCCCAGACTTTGGAACTCCCTCCCACTGGAGGCCAGGACTTCCGCATCTCTGCTGTCTTTCTGGAAGCAGGCAGAGACCTTCCACTTCAGGTAAGCTTTCCCTGAATGAGGGGCTACCTACTGTGTAGCCTGCATACTGTACTTAAAACTGTAAACTGCCCAGAGACTACTTGAAGTGGCATGGGGCAGTATACAAGCAGAACAGTTTGCTTTGCTTTGCTTTGACTATGTGACTTTATATGGATTACTATACATAATTGCATTGACTGAGCTCATAAGAACACCAGTGTTTCCATGCTAGTTTCCATCCCTCATAATGGATTTTTTTTCTTTTTGCATGTTCTTCGTAGCTTTAATGTTACCATTTAATGTTCTAAGATGCCTCTCCTAATCCCCTGTTCTTAACTTAAATATGTCTTAAGTGTTCTGGGCTGTATATTGTCCCTCATTACTGTAAGCCACCTTGGGTCCTTTTCCAAGGAGAAAGGTGAGGTAAAAATATTCAAATACAGTGGTACCCTGACTTAAGAGCAGCTCAACTTAAGAGCAATTCGACTTAGCAGAAAACTGTTGGCGTTCTAAGTAACTGCCGCCTTACAAATTTTAGATATGGTCTGCTCAACTTACAAATATTTGTTTTCATTTTTAATAATTTTAACTTATTTTTTCAATTTTTAAGATAGGTACCCCAACTTAAGAGTAGTTCGACTTAAGAGCATGCATTCGGAACAGATGAATTTCGTACGTTGAAGTACCGCTGTAATAAATAATAAATATAAGCACATTTTTTTTTAAAAAAGTTCCTCCTAATCATGAAGATCATGCCATTAAACAGCGGCCATGGTACCATGACGAGCTTGAAGACAGTCTTACCTTTGGGCTTCGTCTGACTCAGTCCCAGCTGTCGGGTCTTGTTTCTTCCCCATCCGTAGACCATGCCAGAAAGAGACAGGGCAAAACTATGTGCCCCACCAGCAGCCACCTGTGCCAACGGGATGCCATCCAGGGCGGAAATTTGACTTGGTTGAGCCTGGGAGGTGACGTCTTTACCAAGGCCCAGCTGGCCATGAGTATTCTGTCCCCAAGAGAATACTCGGCCATCTTTAGGTGAAGAGATTGGGAAAGAGAACAAATTATGTTAATCTGGCATCTGTTCATGAGAGAAGAAAGCAATTTAGGGCGTTTATACACGACCCCTAAACTCCGGGGCAAATGGCTCCCAGCTCCGGAGCTTTAAAATGTTTCCCCACCAGCTCCGGAGTTTACAGGAAATTAAGTGCGACCACGCCCACTTTAGCACGTCCCAGCGCACCTTTCAAGTACCTGCTCTCTGGAGGTGGAAATTCCTTGATGCGGTGTAACGATAGTGAGTGCGGGGCTCTCCTCGCTTCTGTTTGTTGTTGTTTTGGCTCCCGCCCCTTTAAGAGCTACTTAAGAGACTGGAATGTTGCCGCGGCAAGAGCGAGAGGCAGAGCGGAGGTGAGCCACATTCTTTTCTTCCTGTTTTTTCTCCCTCCCCTCATGCAGACAGGAGCAAGGAAGTGCGGAGGGGTGGGGACACAGGAAGAGCGACAAGCCCCTAAGATTTCTGGTCCGAATTTAAGTGGCCAGCGGATCTTAGGGGTCATGTAAAAGCGCAATGAGTTTAAAACGAGTAACACAATTTGAACTACAAGTGGTACCTCTTAAAAACAAATTTAATTTTTTCTGTGGGTCAATTTGTTTTAAGAAAATTTTGTCTTACTAAATGCGGTTTCTCATAGGAATGTGTTGGGAACGGAGTACAGTACAGTAATTTTTAACTCTGTGGATTCCAAACAAGAAACAGAATCACATTGCCGCTGCTCAGCTATGGAAGCCTTCAAGCAGCTACTTCCCCCATTTGATGTCCTCCAGATGTTGGGAAACACTGCTTTCAGAAAGATAGAGAACGGTCTGTCTGGGGGCAATGGGATATGTAGTCCAATATCTCTGGAGAGTAACCAGGCTCCTTTAAGAAAATCACCAGCATTTATGAGGACCCAGGCAACAATTCCTTATGGCATAACAGCAACAGGAAACCAATCCCTTAAGTCAAACATATTAAAGAGCAACAATTGCTTGTGATAAGCAACAACACACAGACCTTGAAGGCAACTATTACCTCTTGTCAATGCTACAGAGTGGTAGTCTCCACAAGCTATCTGTATTATTTTGTACGTAGATAACTTCTCTATTTTCCTACAGAAGTGAGCAAAGAACAAGAATATTTTAGAACATTATGAAGGGGAAAATCCTTTAGCAGTACAGATTATAGATAGATAGATAGATAGATAGATAGATAGATAGATAGATAGATAGATAGATAGATAGATAGATAGATAGATAGATAGATATAGATAGATAGATAGATATAGATAGATATAGATATATATATTCTGTGATAAAATACAAGGTTGTTTACAGGTGCATATATTCTGTGATAAAATACAAGGTTGTTTACAGGTGCATTTTATGCTGCTCATGCTTATGGTCAAATCTGCTTGCTATGGCTCTACTAAGTAGGTAGAAATGTACAGAAGGAGGCGAACACTTCATGCAGAAAAGCAAATAATAGACCATACTTCTAGAAACAACATGTTTCTAGAAATGTACAAAATACTGTAGCACAGTGGTGGCTAACCTTCGGCACTCCAGATGTTTTGAACCACAACTCCCACAGTCCTTTGGCATTGGCGATACAGGCTTGGAATTGTGAGACTTGTGGTCCAAAACAACTGGAGCGCCAAAGTTTCCCCACCACTGCTGTAGCATATGTTGTGAAGATGGGGATACTGGCATGGGCGCCCTGTAGGTGGGCCGTTGCCCCAGCAACCTGGCACCAGAGGGCCTGGGAGAGGTAGAACCATCTGAGGAAGAACCATCTCAGCAGGACCTGAGGGAACCTGGATGGGATGGCAGGAGGAATGCAGATGGACAGCCTGAAGGAGGAGGCACATGCTGTTGCAGTTCAACTTCTTTTCTGTTAGTAAATCGGACTGTATTCCAGCTAACTACAACACCTCTTGCTCTGAATTAGGTTTTCAGAAGCTGACTTCCTCAAATTATCTTCACAAGAAAGAAAGGGCTGTAAATCAATGACTGATTACATGCTTCAATGAAATAACAGTAAGAATTCTGGTTTGTCCTTGCTGGGCACACCTTGTGAACTGAGTTTCTATGATTCTTTGGTTCTATTGTCTGGATATGAGGCAAGGGAATCTGGTGTTACTACCATTTGACAGCATCACTAGGAGAGAATCTGAACTCTTATTTCTCTGAATGAAGTCCTATATCTTAATTGTAAGAAATGGGATTATAAACTACTTACTTTGGAATTAAACGGTTCTTGAACTCTCCAGTGCCCAGCTGTCCAAAATCGCCAGCTCCCCATGAATAAACATTTCCCTTGTTGCAAACAGCTAATGAATGCTCCTTTCCGCAGCTTACGAGGACAATAATCTGCGTTTCCAGGGCTTGGATGAGCTCTTCCAGGAAGAAATGAGAGAAAGAAAAGAATATCCATTTGCATGCCTTTAGCTGTTGGACAAATGTGCAAATATATCTCGTATCTGCTGCTATTTGGAACAGAAGTTAATACAGGATTTGGTTGCCCAGTGAGACTTGGAAAATCTTTGCTTTTTCTTTTACTACAAGGTTCTAGACCTCATGAAAACACATCATTATTTACTCCATGAAAAGACATATTTTCCTAAGAGGGTGAGGGGGGTGGGGAACAAACCAAAATGTAACCCTAGAAAGCTGTAGTAACATTAAGTGATTTCTGCAGGCTTTGGGTTAATGTGGTCAATTGCCCATGACATTTATGAATTTATATATTTTAGAGCAGGCATGTCCAAACTTCGTCCTTCCAGATGTTTTGGACCACAACTCCCAAAATTCTATGCTTAGATTGCCAATGATAAAGGACTGTGGGAGTTGCGGTCCAAAATATCTGGAGGGACGAAGTTTGGACATGCCTGTTTTAGAGGTTTTTTTTACCCCACCTTTCTCCTTGGAAAAGGACCCAAGGGGCTTACAGTAATGAGGGTTAATATACAGTCCAGTTCAATTAAGACATATTCAAGTAATTTGGAGCAGGGAATCGAGGGATATCTTACAGCATTAATAGACAACATTACATTAAAGCTACAAGAGAACGCGAGCAGTTAAAAGGAGAGTAAAGTTCCATGTAAAGTTACAAGAGATGCCACATCACATTTTGCTCTCTTCCTTATATGCACAAAACAAGAGGAGAGCCTAATGTACAACACTACATCTCAGTCCCATTAGTACTATAGAGTGACCATTGGTCAGATGGGGTGGTGTAAAAATCAAATAAATAAATAAATAAATAAATAAATAATGTCCATTATTTTGCATTATATCTGCTCATAGCGAGCAGAGGCTTAAATCTTTATCACATGCATTTAAGGACAACTCCTCTCAGAAGCATCCTTTAATGCAAATTTGGGCAACTATGCCTCTTCAGCCTTTTCTAGCCTACACCTTCCATCATCCCCAGTTAACACAGCCACTTTTGAAAGATGGTGTTCCAGTTCCAAAAACATACAGAGGACCATCGCTGCCACCACTACTTTACATCAAGGTCAGCCAAATGTTGTGGTCTACTAGATGTCGGTGGACTCCAACTTCCTCTACCCCTGCCAGTGTGAAAACTGATCAGGGATGATGGGAGTTCATAAACATCTGAGAGCCCTTACAACTCCCTGCCTCTTTTTTTTTAAACTATGGCAAGAAGACCACCCACTTGTAAATCAAAGAGCCAGAAGACAGACCAACAGATGTGCATCAAAACATAGGACTCAGCTGCACTGTACTGCTTTCAAAGGAAAGAGCTCTTGGACTGAAAGCTGCATTCCCAATCACAGAGATGTTCCTGATTCAAGACCACTGTCCCTTCAAATGTCAACACTATTTCAACATGGAAATTGCCTAACAGTTGGTTTAGGAGTGTGAGCTAGGGCTTGCAGGTGTGAAATATAACCACCCCCCCCCCCAAAAGCATAAATCCAGGTACCATATCTGTATTTGTTTAATTCCTCTATTACGAGCATGTAGCCCTCTAGATTTTCTCTTTTTTGGACTGCAGTTCCCAGGGCCCCTCTCCAAACTAAGTGTGCAGGGCAAGGACTCACTGGAATTGCAATCTAGCCATACCCGGTGGGCAATCCTTCTGCTGCCTCTGCTCCAGTGACAGCATTGCATTTATCCCGAGATCTCTGGGCAGCAGCCTTACAGAGGCGAACACAGCGCAGTGTGTTTTCACACACTTACCTGTGGAACAGATGGAAGGCCATCAGGGTCCAGGAATGGAAAAAACAGCACAGGTGTGTGGCCCCAGTGGATCAAGTAGATACAGAGACCTTGGAGTAGTGGGCAGCATATTAAATCTAACCTATCTATATCTATATGTATTAAACCTCAAAGCTTGAAAGAGTAGCAATTTTGAACGACAGTTTCAAGAAATTAGGGGCTGCGGAGATTAGGAATGTATTGACGGTGATGTAGTCCCAACGTTCCCAAGCTCTTAACAAATGCTGCTGCAAGTTATTTTGTGGGCACACAGTATTTAGCTTATTGCAAGATGACCTTTTTTTAGAAAGTGCCTTAGCAGTTATCTTGTGTACCCATATCTGTGTACAGTACAGGCTTTACAGCTGCTGCTGCGGCCATGTTTTGAGGATGTTTGCCAATACTGGCTTCTGCATGCAGAAGATAAGCCAAAAACCGAATGGAATGGTCCTTAATAGCCAAGTATGCTCTCCAACCCCACCTCCAAATACCAGAATAGAAACAGTCGTTATAGCTAACATGTTATTAGAAGAAGAAACTCTTCGACAGCCGCGATTTATTTATTTATATTTATTTATCCATTTCTATACCACCCATCTTCAAGAACTCCGGGTGGTTTACATCAATATAAAGAAACAATACAGCAACATATGCAAACTACCAGTAAAACAATACTCTCAAAGAAAATGAACAAAACAGAACAAACGCAACTAAAATAAAAACACCGGCAGGGCTAAAGTTTTGTGTGTGTGTGTGTGTGTGTGTGTGTGTGTGTGTGTGTGTGTGTGTGTGTGTGTGCGCTGTGATGCATCACAACAGGAACTTCTCTCACTTCTAGGCTTTCACAAACTGTTTTGTCGTTGTCGGGCAGGGGAGAATGACTGATTTCATTCGCAAAGTTGCTCTCTCCAATCACCTCCTTCCAACACTCAGCATCTGCTTCTGTGCGACCAGCCAACATCCCCAAGCTCTCTCTGCCTGACGTGTGAGACGATGGTGATGACTCAACCCAGCGCCAACTGCGCCAAAGGAGAAAGGAAAGCGAAAGCGCTTCGCGGGCGAGTCCTCTTCCGAGGAATAGAAACTCATCAGCGGAAAGCAAAACTTACAACACTCCGGAGGGCGGCAACCAACATCTTGGAGGCTTGAAACCTTGCCAAGAACTCACGAGAGAAGAATACACCTCACGCCGCCCCGCAAAGCCTTCCTAAGGAAGTCACAGAAAAATGCTGGGTTAAAAAAACAAAAAGCCCGGCAGGAACAGGAGATCCCCTTTGCAAATGGGCGAGAGAAGGTCCTCTAGATGGAGGGCCAAGATGTGCGGAGGGCGCCTCCCCATAGAACTGTTGCGCACCCCAAGTGCTACCATTTGAGCTCCCCATCTCGAGCACCAAACATGCCCTTTTTGCGTGCGTCTACATGGTTTTATGTGACGACGCACAGAAAACATTTAGGGTGTATGCGCGCATTTGTAGTCGATTTTAAGCTTGGCCAGCTGCGGATTTGACAGAGTGGATTTCCCTGCTGCTGTATCCTCTTCGCCATCTCGATTCGGACGCCGGCGTGTGACCACGACGGGGTTAACACAGGCAGAAGGGGTACTGTGGGTCCCTAAGTTGTCTCGCCTTTAGAAACTTCCGCAACATTACCAACAATCCTTGAAACACATAAATCGGTGCATGTGATTGAGTAACAAGAACGCGCATTCAGAGGTTACCCCATCAACTAGGTGTGAGCCCTCAAGTTGTTTCTGAGTTAAGGGCATCCCATGTATTTGTGACCGCCGTCCGATCCCCGCCCTTGAAAGCCCTGCAAACTAAATGCTGTGGTTTCCTTAAGGAGTCAATCCATCTCCTGTCTGGCCTTCCTCTTTTACTTCTGCCTTCTTTTTCAAGCATTATCTCTTTTCCTCCCTGTCCACTCCTGACATATTCAAACTACAATAAAAAATTTACTTTGCGCCTGCCTTAATCCGGCACTGCTGGACGTAAACGATCTAGATTATGGTGCCAAAGCCTAGCCGTGCAGCCAGCAGCACCCACGTCAGAATATGCACGAACAGAACGATGATAGAAACCTGTCGTTCGCCCCCCTGGGCCCTAAAGGGATGAAATCGGATTCTGGATTGTATAGGGGGGAAAGGAAGTTTCACTGTCCCAAATAGTGTGCGTGTGCACGCGCGTGTGTGTAGGGTGGGTTCCTTTGTCGGGGAACCCAGCTTTTATCTCCAGACGGGGCAGCTCGTGTGATTCCCTCTCCCCCACCCCACCCCCAGCTCAACCCAGGAAGGAAATTTAGGGAGGGACGATAGTTATGGCAGGCCAAGAAAGCCTCGCCATCTCTCAACCGGGTGGGGTGGGGTGCGGGTGCATCTCGCCACGCCACTCTTTTGGTCCTACCTGGCACGTAGCTGCGCTGGCACCCTTCGGGGAGTCTCCTGCCCAGCTGGCCCCGGCTGTTATCCCCGCACGAAGCCACGCTGCCGTCGGCGCGAAGGAGCACCGTGTGCCGCTCCCCGCACGCCACCAGCACCACCTCCTGGCCCAAGGAGGCTTGGGGTTCCCGGCGGAAGGGAACCGGCTCCGAGACCCCTGACTCGCCCAGTCCCAGCTGGCCAAAAGCGCCGTTTCCCCAACAGTACAGCATACTTTTAGAAACAACCCCTCCCCCTCCAACGCAGAGTCTTCAGGTTTTTGATTCTCCCTAAAATACCCGAGAGCTAGTTCTTGCCCCAGCTTCAAACTAGACCAGCACCTCCAGCTCATAGAACCAGATCAATGAAGCCCCGCCCTCTTCCGGGAAGCCACGCCCACGAATGATTATCGACCTGGCCAGGGATCTTGGCTGGAAGTGGTCCAGCAATGAGCAAGATGCTCAGATGTTTCTTGGATCCTGGGTTGCTCCCAGCGTGAACAGCGCCCCCTTCCAGCTGTTTTTCAGTTGCGATCACAGGATTTGCTGCAGCGGGTTACAATATGTGGGATTGTGCTTGCTTGTTATGGACTCAAAGCGCGGGCACTGCCTTGCTTCTTGCCTGCGTCCTCACAACAACCCTGCAAAGTAAGCCAGAATCGCAGATTGTGATCTTTGGATCACACAGGGAGCTTTATGGCTGAGCAGACATTCAAACTTGGATCTTCTGTGTTCATAGCCCAACACTTGTCATCACCATATCGGATGATCTAGGCCAGGTGACTGGTATTAGGCTGAAACTGGAAGAAGAGACACAGCCAGATAAAACTTACAGTACTAGTCTTAAAGGTGCCACAAGATGCTATTATGGTAGTGAACCAACAGGATTCTGGTTCTGGAAGTAAGGAGCGCTCTTTGTCATCTAAACAGTGCCACTGGTTTTTCAGCCTTGCAGTAGTAGACCATTTTTAGTGTGAAAGAGAGGTTTTCTTTCAAATCACCTCCTTTCTCAAATGGCATAGAATAGATCAGTGGTTCTTAACTTGTGGGTCCCCAGATGTTCCTGGACTGCAACTCCCAGAAGCCTCCACCTCTCACTGTGCTGGAAGGAGTTTCTGAGAGTTGCAGTCCAGGAACATCTGGGGACCCACAGGTTGAGAACCACTGGAATAGATAATGCTAAGAAAGCCTATGTTTCTGCTGCAGTTGTTGACCAGTGGTGCATCTGGATATTGAGGAGAGACTGCTAGAACATTCAGAGAGTTGCTTGCATGGAGCAGTTAGCTCTTGTTTCCCGGGCCATTCACAAAGAGCTGCCAAGCAGAGGAAAATTCCAGATGTCTTTTCTTCAGTTAACTACTTCTCACCCATATACAAAACAATTGCCGGCATTGTTCTCCAAACAAGTTCTGTAGTTATCTAATGCTTGGAGCCACAGTAAATCAAACTGCCTAGAAGAAATGGTAGTGAGCACAAGAGGGTATACTGTAAACCGTCTTGGCTGCTGCCATTGGTGTTGCCAACATTTAGACTGCTCTTCTATTTAAAATGTAGCACCCATTTTCTTACTAACAACATGGGCATGCTATTGTCAATGACATACATGGCTTGCCAGCACTTAGGGCAGGGGAAGCACTGTGCCCCCTAACCCAGGGGCAGGTTGGATGTTTGCATGTGAGGGAGTGCAATCTGGGTGGGTCACAAAAGCCTTAGCCATGGATAGGGTCGGCACTTCCATTAAGGTGAACTAGGCAGTTGCCTAGGGGCCCAAAATGGACAGAGGGTGCTGGAAAGCCTGCCACCCCCGCCGCCCCTCCCGCCGCTGGCCAGCGCCGTCCATCCCCCCACCACCCGCCAGCCGCCTGTCACCATCCGCCCATCACTGCCCGCCGCCCGCCGCCCCCCCGTGCCCATCGCCACCCACCCCCCATACCCGTTGCTCCTGCACTGGAAGCTCCTGAGTTGGATGAGTGAAGGGTAGTGTGAGGGTTTGTTGGGGGGGGGCAAGAAGCATGAAGCAGCAGCAAATTCTTGCCCCAACATATAAAAACAAAAAAGTGTTCTGCTTATATACCGCCCCATACCACTTAGTAGTCTCTGGGCGGTTTACAATTTTAATTACAGTGTGCAGGCTACACATTGCCCCCCCCCAGCAAGCTGGGTACTCATTTTACCGACCTCGGAAGGATGGAAGGCTGAGTGACCCTTGAGCCTGCTACCAGGGATTGAACCCCAGGTCGTGAGCACAGTTTCACCTGCAGTACAGGCATTTAACCACTATGCCATGAGGCTCTCTGCCTTGCCAAGGCAGGGCCATAGCAGTGGGGCAGGTGAGCCTGCCCCATTGATAGGCCCGGCAGCCCTTCTCCAAGTGTGTGACTCATGGCCAGAGGAAGCACTGGGTGCACCAGTGCAGACTGGGTACCATTCATGGGATCAAGCAGTGTTCCAGGCAGGTGCCAGGACCAAGACTCCTGGGAGTCTGCCAGTCTTGCTGGCTCCCCCAGATGACGTGGCGGGCTCCTGAACCATGACTGAACTAGCAGGGAACGGAAGGGAGGAAGCAGGCAGGGCACGGCCAGGAGGCACCTGTTGCTGCCCAAAGTGGCTGGGCAGAAGAACATGCTATCCCCAAAGAACATTGTGCCCAGTGTAAACCACCCCTCTATCCACCACCACCACCACCACCACACAATGCTACTGGCTATTGTGCAGTAATATCAGGCATAAACCAGGGTATGTGTGTGTTGCAGAATGGAATTAAACTACAGTATCTTGTAGACATCACATCTGGAATACAATATAATGTTTATACCCGTGTTCATTATCTGTGAGCTTCCCACAGCTCCAAGATGGTGCTATGGGTCCCAAGGACGTCCATCTGAAAGCAGTTTTGCCGTGCTTCTGTTCTGCGCCATCAGGTTGTTTCAAATTTATTAAGATGTCAATAGAGTTTATGACATATACCAGTACAATATTTGGGTGGTTTTACTAGTCTCTCTCTCTCTCTCTCTCTCTCTCTCTCTCTCTCTCTCTCACACACACACACACACACACACACACACACACACACACACACACACCATGAACTTCCATGGCTGTGGGAATTTGAACCTGATTCTCCTGATTCCTAGTCTCTCTGTTCATCAAACCACACTGGCCCTTGTTTGGTTATACAATGGATAACTTTTGCATTACAGTGGAACCTTGACTTACATGCTGCTTGACTTGCATCATATTTGACTTGCATCTAGAAGGGGCCTGTTTGACTTGAGTCGCAGGCTTTGACTTATAGCTCAGAGCCCTGGCGCAAGGCACTGGAATCGGGCGGCAGCCACGACCCAGCATTGCGGCTGCTGTCTCCAAACTGCTCCTGCCTTCTTCTTCTCCTCCGGCCGCGGCAGCGGCGGCTTCGGCGAGGCCAGCTCCGAGCACCTGGAGCTGGTCCTCGGCCTCGCTGAAGCCGCCATTGCCACCAGAGGAGAAGAAGGGCCTGGAGCTCGGGGCTGGCCTCGCTGGTTAGACAGTCGGCTCAGTCTTGTAAAAAACCTGGCTGCAGAAGTCTGGTCCACAATGGAAGCATTTTAGTTGGGGAGCTGTACAGCTGTGCGACTCTAATGGTAAGCATAGAGTTGTTCAGAACTTGGAAGGTCAGGTTAAAAATCAGTAAAACTTAAATGTTAGACATTGTTGCTATGATCATTAAAAAGTGGAGGCGTATAACTTGTGGACTATAATTCCACTGCCTCCTCCTCTCTTTGAAGAGACATTTCATTTACATCCCCGGAAAGAATCTCCTATCCCAGTCAAATTTGTGTTAAATTGCTGTTTTCGGGGGTCTTTTTCATCATCTGGAACAGATTAATCCCCTTTCCCATTACTTTGTATGGGAAAAGTTCATTTGACTTAAGTCATGTTTGACTTAAGTCTAGACCTCTGGAACGGATTAATGACGTAAGTCAAGGTTCCACTGTACTTACTGTACTGTCTTTTGTATGGAGCTTGCAGTACCACATCAGGCTACTAGGTGTCAGACCTTCCTTAAAGCAGGACAGGATAGCATTTCCTGTTCACCATGCATGGAAAATCTGAACATTAGTTTCAAGAAGCATTTTTTAAAAAACATTTTCAGCATATCCAAGAATATTTGTTTCTACCATGATTACACAACCAGTATAATATAGAATCAATATAAAATATAATCAATTGAATTCTGCTAATTGGAAATAGCTTAACATTTACACATTAACCTTGCCCACTTATTTTATAGCTATGCTGCTGGGGTGAAGATTCTATTTTACAGTACAGTGGTACCTTGTATAAAGGAATTAATTCATTCCAAATGAAATCTTGTTAAGCAAATTTTCCTTTATACAAATTTCCCATAGGAATGCATTGAAAACAGAGTAATCCCTAATCACGACCATTTTTGTCTTGTACGAATTTGCCCCATAGGCGATTCTGATAAGCAAATTTTTCCCGTTTGTATTATGAGGGTCCACTGTATTATTATTTAGACTAGAGAACATCTGCCAAACACATCCCTCAAAGAGGCCCTAGCTTCTAATTCTGGGTTTAAATTTAACCTAAAGCAAGTGAGGAAGATCTAAAATAGGAATAATTCTGAGATAATCAAGGATTTTCTAGAAATGGCAGTTAAAATGGACATTGCAGGATTGTCAATATTATGGAAGGAAACTCTGAGATAACTATTTTCTCTGTCTGTGAAAATCAACTGTTTTCCTTTGCAGGTTTTTTTTTGGGGGGGGGCATAAGAGTAACACATGGATTTTGATCTACACAGGGTCTGGTGTCACTAACGCGAGCATTGTTGAAGGGAGAACAGTAATAAAATAATAATTGCTTGCCATCAAGACAATTCTGACTTGCACCATCACTGTGAAGGCTTTCCTAGGTACAGAGTACAGTACTCAGCAGTGGTTTACGATTGCTTTTTCAGGGGACATTCTGAGACTCTACAGCTTTCCCAAGGGCACACAGGTTGGCTTTTCTCTCTGGATTCAGTGGTGAATCAAGTCCTCAACATCTGATTCCATGAGCAAATACCTAACTAGCTAGCTATAAAGCAAAAAAGACTCACTGATATGGGGGATGAACAGAAGCAGTTTCTTCCAAGATCTAGGGAATTTATGTAGCTATATGCTAGCATCAGAGATGACCATGAATGTTGGTTCAGAGGTTCAGCCATATTTATAAAGGCAGTAGCAGAAGCACTGATGCTCCTATTCCCCACCTCCTCAGCTCATTAGCCACTCACGTGTCCCAGCTGCTTCCTCCCCCTACCTCATTGGGTAATCTCCCAGTCACAGGAAGGAGCACAGACTTCTCTGCCCTGCCCGTTTGTCTGAATGGGAGATCAGCCAAGAGGGTGGTGCACAGAGAAGGCTGAGCTGTTGCCAGGATGACAAGATCAGGCTAGGAGGTGGAAGAAGCAAGCACACTGTGCCTGGTGAGTGGCTAATTGAGCCAGAGGAGACGGGAAGGGGAGGAGCAGCAGCTGTTCTGCTGCCTTTACAAACTAGGATGAACCTCCGAACTAAGATTTGTGCCCATCTCTGGCTACCGTACCAGGGGCGTGGTGTCTCAGCAGACTAGAGCACTGAAATGGTCAGATGCAGAATTGGCAGCTCAGAGGTTCGAATCCCGGGTGCCATGCAGCGGAGTTAACCCCAGCTCCTGCCGACCTAGCTGTTCAAAAGCATGTAAAAATGCAAGTAGATAAATAGGTACCACCGTAAAAAGCGGGAAGGTAAAACTGTGTTCTGTGTGCAGAAATGCGTTCAGCCATGCCGGCCACATGGCCACGGACTTGCACAACACTGGCTCTTTGGCTTGAAAATGGAGATGAGCACCACCCCTTGAGTCGGACACGACTAGCATGCATGTGCAGGGGGGAACCTTTACCTTTACCTTTTACCTGCTACCATATAAGCCGCAAGTGGGTGAGGCTGAGATCCAAGTTCTGCTGCCTATGTATAGCAAAGAGACAACCATTTGGGGGGGCATCAACTGGGACATCTGGGGAAATGTAGTTCAAGAAGGGAACTTTCACCAGCTGTGCTTCAGGCAGTGCATGACTAATTGGGCTTAATACAAGTAGCATCACTGGACAGGTACCTGAGACTAATTCCCATCGAGGATTGAC
Organism: Phrynocephalus versicolor; assembly: GCA_023846285.1. Lineage (NCBI taxonomy): Eukaryota > Metazoa > Chordata > Lepidosauria > Squamata > Agamidae > Phrynocephalus > Phrynocephalus versicolor. The sequence continues at coordinate 11,552,207 of JAHTLZ010000330.1, read as the reverse complement.
TTCCGAACAGACATGCATGGGACTACTCCAATTAGAAGCATGTCCCCCCATTTTTAAAGCCTTATTTAATTTTATGGGAGCTACAGATATTTGCACATCATTGGGAATGCTGCCCTAGGAGCTAAAAACAATTTGTTTACGTCAGTAGGTGCAGCCCTGACCCTTTCACTGCTAGCCTGGAGAAATGGAAGCTGACGTAATTGTGGCAGATGATTTCATGGGGGCCCTTTGCTTATCATGTTTTTTCCTTTGCCTGCTATCAGGTTTCCAGCACTGACGAACGATCTCTTTAGATAAACAGCTGCCAATGCCCTCTGCCAAAACAAGTAGTGTACCTAGAAGCAAAAGGCCAACAGAAAAGGCTGATACGAGAGAGAGAGAGAGAGAGATGGTATTGCCTTTTGCCCATGGACCTTTGCTTTGTATCAACATTTCCTTGGTCTCCCCATTCTGTGCCTTACATGCCAGGCTTGAGTAGACTTCTCAGTGTGCATGCTTCATGCTTAACCGCTTACTTAAAACTAGTCTACCCTCAGATACTTTTGCAATACAACAGGGCTAGCTTGCAACAATCATAGAATCATAGAGTTGAAAGAGACCTGAAGGGCCATCTAGTCCAACCCGCTGGCATGCAGGAACCCCCATCACAGAACTCCCGACAAATGGCCATCCAGCCTCTGCTTAAAAACCTCCAAAGAAGGAGCCTCCACCACCCTCCGTGGCAGCTTATTTCACTGCCGGACAAGTGTCATGAAATTCCTCCTACTGTATGCTCTTTTTTGGTGTTGGTGGGGGCATTCCCCACCCAGGTCATGTGAGGATTGTAGTTAAGCTCAAGGAGAACAGGAAAGTGTTAGGGTCAAAGTAGATGACATCATAGCCCCTGCTTTCCCACAAGTAGCATGGCTTTAATACTGTGAACTCTGACTCTTCTGTCTGTACCAATGCATTAAGATGGCCAGATCTGAAATTCTTTCCCAGTGGGCATGTTCACCTGGCACCATCCTTGTTAGCTTTTAGGCATCAGGCTAGGCTGTTGGTTACTGTAAAAAAAAAAAAAAAAGCTTGGAAATGGCCTCCCTCATGCATATAGAGCATGCATTCAATACTCCTAAACCAGGATCCAGATTGTTGATGGGAGAATAGCTTGCCTTCCCTTTGGTATAGATTAGATAAGTTGACAGCAGGCTTTCGGACAGATAAATTAAAATTAAGCCAAGGGTTCGTGTGACTGGATACCTGATTTCTAGGTGATTGCTGGTGCCTCCGCTATCTCTTGCTCAAGAGATAAAAAAGTGAAAGTTGCTTCTAGAACACGAGTGTTGCAATGTAGCTTGTTGTTGTCATTCTTGTTGACTTTGTTTGGCAGCTATGTTCCTGTCACTGAAGAAGCAATAGAAGCATCTCCGAACTCTTGTAGGAAATGCTACCCAGAGGTTTCCTTATGTGCCTTTGCGTGGCATTTCAAAATCCGTCGCCTGAGGTGGCCCATTCCATCCTGCCCCATAGCAGCAACACTTTGTTCAACCAATTGCTTCCAGAGACAGTCAGGTATGAAGGTTGACCAGATAGCACATGTTTGGTGGATGGTAGCTATTGACTAAATGAGTAAGTTGACCACTGCTGAGAACAGTGGTCTGCTGTGGGATATATTTGTGTAGGCGGGGAAGAAAAAAGAGGAGGCATCCTATAATTGAGGGCAGACAGAGCTGAGGTTGTTATGCTTATTTACTAACCAAGATCTGGCTGAATTACCATATTTTCCATCTATAAGACGCCCCCACGTATACGACCCCACTTTTCCAACCCTGCATCTGACCCTTATGTATTTCAGCTGTAAATTCAGAATAACCACTGTCCAAAGTGTTGCATGTTGGCTTTTCTCTTGGTGGCAAACAGAAGGAAGCGAAGGAATTTTCTTAATAACAATTTGAAAACCATATGTCTTCAAGTCAGTTCTGACTTAATGGCGACTCTTTTCAGGATTTTCCACTTAGAAAACAAGGAGAGGGGGTCGACCCCATTTTCTAGGAGGGGCACTGTTGCCACAGAGGCTGGCTCTATTCATAGGCATCACGGTAGGGAATTGAACTCACAACTTCCGGCTCCATAGCCACCTATCTAAACCACTATCCATCCGGCTTATATTAGCAAAGCTGGAGATTTTACAAGCTGTGTGGCGAGTTAATGAAAGACAGATGCAAGCAAGATTGCATCATGCAGTTGTGGCTGAAGGAAGTAGCTGGCAGCAATTTGGGTCCTGCTTCTTAGGGGTCCCTCAGCTGGCTAAAGCCAGAGGAAGAATAGCAGACCCAGCAGTTTTAAGCACCAGGACATTCATATCTACATGTTCCTGCCAAGAGCTAAACTCTCTTGCGTTTATAGTGTCCAGCTCTTCTTACTAATGGCATTTGCAGATTTATTGCATGCTTTCCTGGTATCTCACGCCTGCTTGAGGTTGCCAGTCATGTGAAAGGTTACCATATACAGTACAAGGAATCCATTTTCTTCAGTGGTGGTTAAATTGCAGACTCAGATTGCATTTCACTCATCAGACATCACTAGAGCAAAGACTGCAGGAGACTACGTCATACCAGCTCTATTACTGATCCCTCTGGCCCAAAAAAGTACAACATTTGGCACAAGAGTCTTGATGGAAGCAGTATAGTTGCATCTATAGTTAGCAAAAAAATAAGAGGGTTTCTATGACTCACTGGCAGACTGTCAAAACAGTAGGTAGTATGGTAGTAGTAAGTTATGGGTAACTTTGATTTCTTTTTCTACTGGTTGTATAGGTTACGCTTTAGTGCTCACTCTTGGAAAATAAGGTTCTTTTCTTCAGTAGTTAATGCCTGGTCTTAGAGTTCACATTCCTTTGTTACTTACATTTGTATCCCAACCTTCTGCCAAGATCATAACAACGTACATCCGTCACCCAATTTATTGTTGCAATAATGCCTGTCTTCCAAAACAGAGACCTATACACGGAAATACAGGGCATATCTTCACTTGAAGCTCACACAAAAATTTACTGATGGTAACAGCATGACAAAAGCCAAAATATAAACTACAAGAAGTTTATAAAATATAAAATTGTATTTCTGGCTTGGGTTCCAGGTTCTATTTCTTCCCGTCTCTTGCTTCTTTGTACTTCTGAGTCTGAATGAAGATTTATGGAGAATTCAAATACTTGTACACTTTGGGGGCAATTTTGGGGGTGCCTTAATAAAATGCTGCTAGTATGACTGTTTTCAATTTTTAAAGAAAAACACCGGCATGCACATTTTGCTTTCATAAGTAAAGGAGTATGTCCAGGTGTTGCAGCCCAGCAACTTTGGTTTCTGTCACCTGAAAAACAACTGGAGTTTTAAAGTGTCTTTGTAATATCTGGTTTATGCTCAAAGTTAAAGAAGAGTGGAAGTGGGAGCAAACAGGCATTTCTTTGTAAGACAGTGGATTAGTCACTAATTTTCAGAAAACCATCTTGCAAGGGGTGTGTGTGTGTGTGTGGGGGGGGTAAGCCATGTAGCCCTTATTTATTACATAATCCAAACACATGGGTAGCCAATACCATTATCAGACGACAACAAATATCACACATACGCATGGACAAATGCTAGCTTTCAAGTACATTATTAGTGGTCTAATAAAAGTATTGCCTACCATTGTAAACTAAGGTGCTTTTAACCAGTCGTGCTGTTTGCCACATATAATACTATCAAACACTCATCTCACAGTGTGGGAAGTGTTTACAGCCATGGAAGAGACATAAAATATTTTATTTTATTTTATTTTATTTTATTGTCCTTGACTTTTAATGAAAGTCAGCAGGGCAGCAAGTTTGTTTCAGGAGTTACCATAGGTTCAGATTGCATTTCAGTGGCAAGTTCAGAGCTGCATTGCATCAGGCACTGTCTAAAGTGGTATATAAGCCATACCACCAGAGAGAGAGAGATTAGAATCTAAATGTAGATATTTGTTCTCAGGAGGGATAAAGTCCCTGTAGCAGTTCAGACAAGATTCCAGTAAGTGCTGAAGTTCAGGTAAGTATTCCAGATCTTCTTGGCACAGGGAAGGGCAAGATGCAACAGCTATTAAAAGAGTGTGAATGCTTGTTTTGCAGGTTAACTGGATAAATGGGGCACTTAATTTTAACTTGTGACAATTACTTCTCAAACAGCATGCTCTACATTTCAATTGAGAACTACCTGTAATCCCTACTGAGTTCATCTTTGATATACTACCATTTTCTTACTATAGTGTTTGTAGCACCGGAGCTTAAGATTATTTATTTATTTATTTATTTATTTATTTATTTATTTATTTATTTATTTATTTATTTATTTATTTTATACCCCACCCATCTTCTGCGTTGGGGTAAACTGTTATTAAACAATACCAGGATTTAAGCCTTCAAGGAATACCTCTGTTATTTAATATAAAAATGTAATTTATGAGTATGTATAAAAACGGAGTTGAGATTGGAGATCCTTGTGGTCAGGCTTGATTAGATTGTTTCTAACCAAATCCAATAATTACAGAGCATCCCACACTCATTCACTCCCTGCTGCTAGTTTAGCTGCACCCTCACTGGTGGTGTGAAACTCATATAACACCCCTTAAAAGTTACACCTTGAAAGCACTATCAGAGTTGTTATTCCATTTTAACAGCCCATAATAACAAAGGCATCTATATGTTCTGATGAAAAGGTATTATCTGGTGTTGCAATCTCAAGCATTATATGAGCCCCACAGAAGTTTGTGATCTGGTGCATACTTACGGGGGAGTAAACACCACTGAATTTCAGTAAGTGCTGCTAACTTTTCAACCTAGGATTATAGCTGCACCATTACTGTTTGGTTACACAGGCCTACAGTGCAATCCTACACTTTGAACTGACAAATATGTCTTACAGTACAGTTCAGGAATCCCTGACTGTACAACTCAAGTTCCAGCAGTCTGGACCGCAGTAAGGTATGAAAGCATAAGTGGTTTGGGATGCATGTCCATTAGGTCCATAACCCCCATCCCACATGATGCAAATAATTGCAGAACATGTTGAAGGAAGAATATCCTGTATCTTTGCCTTGCTTTATTAAGTTTCCCATTGCTATTCAGCATAGTTTGGATAGGGAGCTAAAGAAGATTGACATTGATTTCTGTGGCTTGTCAATTCTGAATTCTCCCAGGTTCAGCTCTGCTGTGCATGCAGACTCCTACACCCTGAAATGCTGTGCATGGACTCAGGCATGTCCAAACTTCAGCCCTCCTGATGTTTTGGACCACAACTCCCAGAATTCCAAGCCTGTATTTCCAATGGCAAATGACCGTGGGAGTTGTGGTCCAAAACATCTGGAGGGCCAAAGTTTGGACATGCCTGGAGTAGGCAAACTAAGAGAATATGCCTTGCATGACAAAGCTACACCTACTTAAATTATTTCTTCTCCATTATTTCTTTTAAAATATTTTATTTGTTTTTCCAGGTCAAGGATAGCTAAAGGGTATGGGTAATGAGTTAGGAGTTCTTCTCTATTATTAAAGGTACAAGAGCCCCATCACTGACACATTTGCCCAAGAACACTCTCCAGCACAGATGCTAGGATATACAATCTGGCAGAGCCTGCAATCATGCAAAGTGGAACTGGAACTGGAAGAACTCAGAGTTGAGAAGCCACAGAAATCAAGTAGCTTCTTCAGTCTTCACGGTTGGATCCCTCAAGAAAAGGAAGCCGAGTTCCCATGACTCAACTCCCCGATAACCTCACCTGGATGACTGAGAATCTCCAGACATAAGAGCAATAACCCTTGTGGAAGACGATGCTATAACCAGTGGTGGCAAACCTTCCACATTCAATGTTTTAGGCCACAACTCCCACAGGCCTTTGTCATTGGCAATACAGGCTTGGAATTCTGGGACTTGTGGTCCAAAACATCTGGAGTGCGGAAGGTTCACCACCACCGCATAAGTAATGCCTTTCTAGGCCACTAATTAAAAAAATCATTGTGACCTTTATCAGTAGCCTATAGAGTAGTGGTTCTCAACCTGTGGGTCCCCAGATGTTCCTGGACTATGACTCCCAGAAATCCTGGCCAGCTCACCTAGTGATGAAGACTTCTGGGAGTTGCAGTCCAGGAACATTTGGGGACCCACAGGCTGAGAACCACTGATCTAGAGGCATGGCCTATATAGCCTCGTCTTGCATTTTGCTTTTTGTGACGTCCAGACGGTTCCCCCTTTGCACTCCTTAGGGGCGCAAGAGTGGATGGGTGGCCACTTCCCCAGTTGTACAGCCTGGGTCGCAGTGGTAAATGCAAAAGCGGTGAGCTTTCCGCAGAGCATGTGCCGAGGCCAGCTAATGCTTCCTCCTTGGCCTCCTCCTCCAAAACTGCAGGGCCAAAGAAGGCTGCTTTGGGGGCTTCAGCGGCCCAGTGAGCCAGCCAGCCAGTAAGCCCGCACGCTCTTGCCATTGGTTCGGGCCAAGGGTTCGGGCCCAGCTTCCCGGGGAGCGCACCAACTAAGCCTCGCCCCCCCCCCAAGATGTCTTCTCCTGCTTATGATTCCCTGCAAATGACATTGAGAGATATCCTGCCTACCTCTCCAACCTGGAGGTTGTCCTTAGGTCAGGCATGTGCAAACTTTGGCCCTCCTGATATTTTGGACCAGGACTCCCAGAATTCTAAGCTTAAGACTGCCAATGGCAAAGGACTGTGGGAGTCGTGGTCCAAAACACCTGGAGGGCTGAAGTTTGGACATGCCTGCCTTAGGTCATCCAACATGATAGCCATGGATATCCTTGTTCTCCATGAACTTGACTAATCCTTTCTTAAAGCTGTCAAAGCTGACAGCTGTCCCCACTTCTTCTGGCAGGGAGAACCACAGACCAGTGGTCCTCTGGGTGAAAAAGTACTTTCTCTTATTTGTTTGAAATAATGCTTCCTTCTCAACCTCCTCCAAATCAGGAGGCCCAAAGGAGACTGGTTTAGGGCTTGAGCCGAGCAAGCAAGTCCGTGCGCTCTTGCCAGCGGCCCGCGCGTTCCTCGGGAGCGCGCCTACTAAGCGCGCGCAGGCCCGCCTCGCCGCCCCCCCCCCGAAGCCCGCCCCCTTCCCCCCTCCACCCCACCCGGCGATGCGCATTGGCTCTCCGGCGGGAGGGAAGGGAAGAGGCTCGTGCGGCTGCCCTCGCTGCCACTGGTTCGCGGAGAGGAGGGAGGCGGCCCCGTCGCGGGCCCCCATAGGGCCGGAGCACTGCTACGCGCAAGCAGGCGCGGCTCCGACGGGCAGCCCCTTTCCCAGCCGTTGCGGGCGCGGAAGAATTCGGAGCCTCCCCCCTGATCGCCCTGCAGAAGGTTTGGTTCCAGCAGGGGGGAAGCCGCTGCGCACCATCGCCGAGAGCGGGGGGGAAAGCTTGGCCAGGTAAGCGGGGCGCCTGGTCCCTTCCGCAGCTACCCGCACACACGCCGGATTGCACGCCGCCCTTGCAACTGCTTGGAAGGGAAAGCTGCCTTTCGTTTCCTTCTAGAAAGGGAGCCGCGCAGCTCTTCCTCGTGGCGGGCCGCGAACTGGAGCGGATGGGCGTTTTCCACCAAGCGCCCCCACCCCCCGTGCCCGATCGAGAAAAAGCGCAAAGGGGACTTGGAAAGATGGCATTTCAAGTGCTTTGGAAGGCGAGGCTCCGGTGACTTTCGTGATCCAAAAAGCACTTGAGGTTGCGCGGGTTGAGCAACCACGGCTTCTAATCTAGAGTTTGCAGATGGCTGGGTTTTTTGGGTGGGGGTGGGGTGGGGGGAAGAGAAGGAAGACGGGTTGGTAAAATCCGGCAGGGTTTTTTTTCTCCTTGAGGGGAGACGCGCTGACGATTGGCAATGCTCCTGCCCGAACAGGTTACGCAGGTCGCCAAGAATCGGAAGCGACCTGTCGCAGAGCAACGGGAAATACTGTATTTCTTGTTTAGGTTATCGGCGCCTCGCCTGGCGGACCCAGAACGACAAAACCGTCAAGATATTTATTTATTTATTTATTTTAGAGTATTTTTTAACCCCCACCCCCTTCTCCTTGGAAAAGGACCCAAGGCGGTTTACTGGGATTGAGTTGTCGGGAGTGGATGAGATTATTGAAGCATTATTAATCACTTGGGACCACCCTGGGAGGAGAAGGGAAGGCGGACGTATGTCGGATTTTTTTTTTTAAAGAGCATTCCTTCCTTTGGACACCGTTGAGGCACCAGATGTTAGGAATTAACAAATCCGACCGTACCCGCTTCCTAGGTGTCCGTACTGGATGATCGGAGTTGTAGGTAAAAAAAAATCTCCATCTCTTTTAGCACAGAATACAAAAAAATCCAGCATTTCCGTAGAACTTGTTTTCTTGCGCTTCATCTCTGGCACAATCTCGTTATCGTTTGAACAGACGGCGTGGTAAAGAGGAGAATTTGCTTGGGAAAGGGTGGCTTGCTCAGGCCATGGGACGGATTTCGGACTTGAACCCGGACCCCCTGTACACTAGAGCCGTGGCTAGTTTGTCTTTCTGCCTGGGATCTGCTCTTTGGAGCTACGCTGCCTCAGCATCGGGAGGCTCCATTTGACTCTCACCAGGAGCACTTGATAAAAGCTCTCCATGGATTTCTGAGGCCCTTTTCGTTTCCTCTTGGACGAGTCTGGTTGAAAATTCTTACCTGTACGACCCTACAGGTAAGAATTGAGGGGTGCCTACTCAAAAGTAACTCCTAGTTATTATTCAAAGGTGGCGCCTAGCTGGAATGGCGAGGGGGGGCGCATCTCCCCCAGTTCCTTCCTACTTCATTTCTAAGGTCATGTGGCCTAAGGTTGCAGTCAGCGTCCTTTTGCATTTTCCTCAAACCACTCTTTTTTCCTATATGCCACACACACCCTTATCCCGAGGTCGCTCCCCGAGGCTTATTCCTTTGCTTTCTCCAAAGAGGAATTTAGGGCGGGTGAGAGAATGGGGCTGCTCTGAAACATGATCCGGTGCCTCCAGCAGCTGTAAATGGCTTTGCTGGGCTCTGTTCCAGTAGGAGCTCCTCTGGCGCCTGGCCTGAGTTCTCTCTCTCTCTCTCTCTCTCTCTCTCTCTCTCTCTCTCTCTCACTCACTCTCTCTCTCTCTCTCTCTCTCTCTCTCTCTCTCTCTCACACACACACACACACACACACACACACACACACACACACACACAC
>JAHTLZ010000330.1:11502901-11543004 GCA_023846285.1 Phrynocephalus versicolor | reverse complement strand
CACACACACACACACACACACACACACACACACACACACACACACACGTTAAGCAGCAAATTGTGACACACACACACACAAACACACACACACACAAGGCAGGAACACCCCCCCCCCCCCAAAAAGCTGCAAATGGCGCTCCCTTCGTTGCTTTCTAGGTGGGAACAGGGCAGGCTGGACCCGATTGGACAGCAGAATGGATGTAGAGCTGGACTGGTTTGATGACGCAGGAGAGTTTTTTTTTAAAAAAAAATTATTATTATTTATGGCGACGAGCCCCTGGCAGTCAAGTGGAGCTGGGCCCTTGGGCGGAAAGGCATGCCTCAGTGTTTGGGGCCTTCTCGTTTAAGCTCCAGGAGGCATACCTTGGTTGTGCTGTAGTGGCGTGTGTATGATAAAACTAGCTGTCTTTCCAGTGAGAGTTTTTTTCCATTTCACATCAAGGGGTCTTAGTTCCAGACAAATATACATGCTGTGTGCTCACAAATTGGGACGGATTTATAGCAACTCTAACAGGGCTTTTAAAGTAACAGCTATTTAAGGAGTGGCTTTACCAGTAACCCTTTTGAGTTTCCATGGCTGAAATGGGATTCGAACCCAAACCCCTTGGATTTTCCTGAGGTGGGTTTGAATCCAGGCCTTCTGTGTCCTAGCTGGTCACTCTATCCACCACACCACGCTGGATGTGCAGGCATATGCGTTGGTGTTTACCCAGGTTACTATGATAAAATTTCGGTACAGTATTATGAGCTGAAGCTTGACTGAATGACTGAAAATAGCACCCTCCCCTTTGGTCTCCCAAGTCATGTAAATTACATAAGGAAGAAAATCTGGCAAAAAAAAAGTATCTCTCCATCTTTGGCAGATAACAACAAATGAAATTCACAGCAACAATATAAATGGCTGACAAATTGCTGCCCTTGTATGAAAATCCAAATGTGGTTGAAGGGACAATTTGCTGAATTCTAGCAGGATCTCCCCTCCCCTCCAACTCTGTCCCTGGATCCTCCTTACTACAGTACTAGCTTTCCAAGTGAAGGTAGCAAGGAAGCCAGCTCACTCCAGTAACTTACCTGTGCTGAGGGCATCTTGCTGAAAGGCTCTGTGTGATGTGAGCAGACCTTGCGATCGTTTTCTAGGAGATCTTTTACTGCCTGGGGACTCGATATGAATTTGCTCGCCCCATCTTGGACTCCTCTGTTGCCATTCCAAAACATAGAATGCCCCTTGGGCACAGGGGTGGCACTTGTTTTGGCTACATTAAAAGAGGCCCCTGTCTGGTTGACCAAAACAACTCGGTGATAAGCTGAAATTGTTAAGTAGGGACAGGAATTTGAATCTAAATTCTGGACCAAGTCTACAGGAATTTGTATCCAAACTTGGTTCCTAGAGCACTAGCCATTATACCACACAGAATGTGATTGTTGTGTGAAGGAAGCGGCTGCTTTCTGCTAGTTGTTGTTTCTCTGTGGTTCCCTTCACCCCCTCTTTGCTATTTTAGGTGCTTCTCCTTGAAATGCTGGCTTCTGCAGATTGGGGTTGGGAGTCTGAATCTGTTTTATAGTCTCCCTAGCCCATTGCACAAGGGTGTCTTTCTTACAGAAGGACATTAAAACATGCCAACCCAAAGGGCAGGTTGACCAAAAGATTTGCTGCCAGAAGCAAAATTTGCCCTTCCCCCATTCCATGCACAGAAGCTGACCAGGTTGCCAATTGAATGTTAGTTACTTCAGCAATGATGATGGGGCACCATTTTGTCACACGGAAGAACAGCATAATAATAATAATACCTTTATTGTACAACATGTGCACAATGAAATTGGCTGAGTCTCCTTTGCCCACCCCCACACCATCCCATCACCATCCCACTAGCAACCACTTAGTCTTAGTGCACCCTGTGTACTTGACACAGAATGCGCCAGCCCACAGGTCAGTTCTTCTATACTTGTCCTGGGATTATAAACAGGCTACCTTAGGACAGAACACCTAACATGCACAATTCTGTCTTCCAAGCAGGTGTGCCCACTGGTGACCTCCCAGCATCTGCTGTCGAAGGCACCCCTTTTGCTCTACCCAATGGTAGAGTTGGCCTTGCCTCAAAGCCAGTGTAAGTGCACTGTAGTGGATACGGTGTTGGGCCAGGACTCAAAAGATGTGGGATCCATATTCCCTCTTGGGCATGGAAACTCACTGGGAGGTGGCAATGGTGAAAACCCTCCTTGTCTATCTTCATCTCAAAAAAATAAAACTATTAAGGTTGCCATGAATCAGAATTGACCCAACATGACATAAAAATACAGTGGACCCTTGCATAACAAACGGTTTGTATAACATAAAATCTGTACAACATAAAAAATTCCAGAGATAGGGGAAATTTGCTTAACAGAATCGCCTATGGGGCTAATCCATACAACATAAAAATGATCGCGATTAGAGATTACTCCATTTTCAATGCATTCCTATGGGAAATGTGTTTAAAGGAAAATTTGCTTAACAGAATTTCATTTGGAACGAATTAATTCCTTTATACAAGGTTCCACTGTACAGGGAGAAGTCTCCACTGAAGAGAGCAGGACTTGTTTTCCAATGAAAACATTCAGTACTGGGCTTTCAGTCTAACTCGGATGATGAAAATTTCCCGAGCAGCTTGTGGCCTGGCCTGGCAGAGTTCAAACCAATTTTTAGGGGAGAGGTACCCCTCATTTCCAGTTTCCTGCTCCCTATGGACAATTTTCTTGAATTGCTTAGTCATGGCTGCATTGAGTGCCTTTCTGACCTCCAGGGCAGAATGTTTGACAAACTATGTTGTCTAGTCACTTTATCGCAGTGAGTCAGCAAGAGTTGCTGTCAAGGCCAAGCCCGCAGAGAGGGAGTGAGTCTAGATTCACTCCAGGAAGCACCGTGCCTGCACTTCGCTGTCTTGGAGCATTGGATTGAACAGGGGATTTGATAGCAAGCAGAAGTGATTGTGCGTGCTATGAGGCTTGCTCTGTATATCCTAAGCTAGCTTGTTACATTGGCAATGTTGTTCCGTTGCCAAATAAAGCAGATTGATGACCTACCCCAGGCCTGTCCAAACTCTGGCCCTCCAGATGTTTTGGACTGCAACTCCCACAGTCCTTTGCCATTGGAATTCTAAGCTTAGAATTCTGGGAATTGTGGTCCAAAACATCAGGAGGGCCGAAGTTTGAACATGCGTGACCTACCCAGTCTGTATGTGAAATGCAAGACCATTACTGTATTCTTTGCATCAGGTAACAAAGCATTGTGGGCTGGCTAGAAGTGCTTAAACCCATGTGCAGTTATAGTTGACGTAAGCAAAATAAATTTATAAATTATGTGCATTCCATGTTTCCTTATGCTGAAAAGTGCTGGATATGGTTCCTGCTGAGATCATGGTTCTTTCTCCAGTAACTAACTTGTCTTTATGTCTGTAAGAAGCCAGCATAGAGCTGATTAAGAGAGAGTGTTGCATGAAAAGCAGCAGCAAGTCTATGGGAATCAACAGATTCCTTTTGTTCTTTGACATCCCACCTTTGATTCAACAGCTTTGGCTAGCATACGTAGTTCTTACCATCTCTGTGTGTGTTGCGTCGTTATAGCCATGACCGACTCTTCATGATTCCATATCCATGGAATTTTCTTGGCAGGAATACTGGATTGGTTTGCCAGTTCCTATTCCACCTTACCATCTTTATATACTGTATCATCATACTGTGGAGTAGGCTAAGGGAGAATGATTTGCTTAAGATCAGTGAGCCTTATACCTGCTCAGGGTTTTGCACTCAGTTTTTTGCAGTCCTAGGCCAACACTCTAAATCACTGTACAGTGGTACCTTGTATGAAGGAATTAATTCATTCCAAATGAAACTATGTTAAGCAAATTTTCCTTTATACAAATTTCTCATAGGAATGCATTGAAAACAGTAATCCCTAATTGCAACTGTTTTTATGTCGTACGGATTTGCCCCATAGACAATTTCCCCTATCTCTGGAATTTTTTATGTTGTACAGATTTTATGTTATACAAACCGTTTGTTATACAAGGTACTACTGTAGTTTGCTTTCTCATAGATGCATCTCGGCTGCTGCCTGATCTAAATAGGAGCCAGAAAAACTACCAGCTTGCTTTTTTAAAAGGATGCTATGGTGGTACCTGGGTTCAAGAGGGCCCCTCTCTAGTCACTTAGCCTCTAGAAGAAGTCAACTTGGCCTTAAAGATCTTTCCCACATGAGATAAGCTGCAGGTGCTATTCCCTTCTTCTTCGTGGGGAGACACTGACTTACACAACCTTGGCCAGATTTTCCCAGGCATTCACATAGAAATAGGAATTTGATAGATAGATTCCGTGTTCCCCCAGTTTCTCAGTGTTCCTATTAGGTGCTAATATCCCTCATGCTGACACAGTGGTTCTCAACCTGTGGGTCCCCAGATGTTCCTGGACTGCAACTCCAAGAAATCCTGGCCAGCTCAGCTAGTGATGAAGAGTTCTAGGAGCTGCAGTCCAGGAACATCTGGTGACCCACAGGTTGAGAACCACTGTGCTAACAATATATTATGTCAGGCAGTACCTGGCATCAACTAGAGTCAACTCCTGATTCAACATGTTGATTCTATGTGAATTTAATTAACCTAAAGTTAGTTGTATTTAGGATAAATGTCTTGAATATTCCAAGGCTGGCTGAGGTCATTTTAATACTCAGTGTTGGAAATCTCAGTGGCCTGGAAGTGCTTTAACTGAGCACTAACTTATTTCACCGCTTTGAAAAGGATAGACTAGGAAGACTTGAAGGTGCACTAGAAGCTACGTAACAGGGATTCAAGATGCCGACCAGAGAGCATTTAGTAGTGGGGCATCTAAGCAAATCTGTAAAAAATAAATAAAAAAAAATCAAGTGTTGGCCTTGACTCATTTGCCTTGAAGAAGACTCATCATGGTTCGATTTTAAACACCAACCAAATGAGTAAGATATTGTAACTTGTTCCAAACAAATAAGATACTGTAACTTGTTTCTATGCAGTTCTTTCAGAGTCAGATTTCAATAGATCTCTTGACCCTGCCTTGTGAAGTTTTTAAAAAGACAGGTTCAGTTGAGAATTCAGTTTTCTTTCCCCTGCCTCTGCCATGAATTATGCTATATAACTTCCCACAGGGACCTGTCAGATGGGTGGCATATAAATATAATAAATGATTTTTAATTGAGTTCTAATGAAGGGCTGTGAAGGGGGGTGGGCGGTTATATAGAGACTGCGTTGAGACATTTCCTACTTGCATAATACTTGAAGTGAATGATCCAGTGAGGTTGAATGGTGAGAAATTCCAGATGGACCGAAAGGAATAATTCTTCACACAGCTCATTTAAACAAGGAGTATAAGGTACTTACTTTAAAAAGGAATTAAATAAAATGCTATTAATGGCTACTAGCCATGAGGGTTGTGCGCTAACCTCAGAATGACTGCTGTATGCTTTTGAACACCAATTGTTTGTTAGTATGAATGGCAGGGTACTTCTGTGCCACGAGTTTCTCATAGGCACCTGGATCGTAGTTACAAGAGAAAAAATGCTGGGCTGGATCAGATTTGAACTGAACCAACACAATCCTTCAAAGATATCTCCTTGTTTGTAAGCATTATTAGTTCCAGTGCAGAATTGGGGAAATGTATGCATCCTAAAGAGCAGAGACATCACTTGGCCAACTAAGGTCAGGAATCAGGATAGTCAAAGCTATGGTTTTTCCAGTAGTCATGTATGGAAGTGAGAGCTGGACTATAAAGAAGGCTGATCACTGCAGAATCGATGCTTTTGAGCTGTAGTGCTGGAGGAGAGTCTTGAGAGTCCCCTGGAATGCAAGGAGATCAAACCTACCCATCCTGAAAGAAATCAACCCTGAATGTTCACTGGAAGGACAGATTTTGAAGTGAAGCTGAGGCTCCAGTACTTTGGCCACCTCATGAGGAGAGAGGAGTCCTTGGAAAAGTCCCTGATGTTGGGAAAGATTGAAGGCAAAAGGAAAAGAGGACGGCAGAGAATGAGATGGTTGGACAGTGTCATCGATGCAAACAATATGGATTTGACCAAACTCCGGGAGGCAGTAGAAGATAGGAAGGCCTGGCGAGCTCTGGTCCATGGGGTCACGAAGAGTGGGACACGACTGAACGACTGAACAACAACAACATGCAGGAGGCAGGAGCATTAAGCTTCTCTTTGTTGGCTGTGTTGCAATGGGTTAACTGCAAATATTATATTGCTGGCTTTCTGGTTGCTATAGTATTACTGTTGTCTGCCAGTATCAGGTAGCTACGACTAATTAAATTACTGTATGTGAAAGCAGAACCTGGCAATTGTCCCAGATGTTTCTATGGAAATTCTACAGAGTCAGTCTAGTTTAAACCCAAATGTGCCAGTGATGCAAGGTGTGCATGTGTGTGTGTGTGTGTGTGTGTGTGTGTGTGTGTGTGTGTGTGTGTGTGAGAGAGAGAGAGAGAGAGAGAGAGAGAGAGAGAGAGAGAGAGAGAGAGAGAGAGAGAGAGAGAGAGTCCACCCCTTTGGTGTGAAATGCAGTTTTCAGTGGTATCGGCAGTGGCGTGTTGTCATATTGCCTCTGACTTTTGATGACTCGACGCATGCAATATCTCCAGAATACCCTATCCTCAGTGGCCCTTCTCAGCTCTTGTAAACACAATCCCGTGGCTTCCTTTTAGGGCATCAACCCACCTCTTTTCCTGCTGAGTTTCCCAGCATCATTGCCTTTTCTAGGGAGTCCTGCTTTCTCGTGATGTGCCCAAAGTAGGACAGCCTCAGTTTCATCATTTTTGCCTTCAGAGGTAGTTTGGGCTGGATTTGATCTGGTGCCCACTCGGTCATCTTTCTGCCAGTCCAGGGTATCTGCAGTGTCTCCTCCGTCACCATATTTCAAATGAATCAACGGCGTGTTGCCACTTTCTGCACAGTGCTAACAAAAGTTGAGTGTCACTGCCATTGCCGCCTCCCATAGTGTCACCTTCATCTCCTGCCACCGTCCAGTAGCTGCTCTGAAAAAAGAGGGTGCACCTTGGTGTCTCAGCTGTCACCATTCTGCCTTGGGTGACCCTGCCAGGAGTTCAAACTTTTAATGGAGTCGGGTCTCCCGATGGCATTGCTCTCAGCTTCATGGGGACACTCAAATCCCTTCACCTCATTAAGGTGTGGACACAAGGAGATGATCCTCAGTTTGCCTTTTCTGGGCTTCAGAGGAGATTTTTCTAATTGACTACATGCATAAATTTTCCACACACTGAAGAATTTCCGTGTGTGGTGCTTGATAGCTTTTGGCAAGTTGCAAAGCAAGGTCACTACTTTCCCTTCCTTGCCCCTGCTTGTTTAGGTTTAAAAAAAGACTTCCACTTCTGCTGTCTTAACCCTGCAGGTGCTGCTGGCTGTGCATGCCTCTGATTAAACATTATTTTGAGCAGCAGGAGGAAAATTTCACTGCTAAAGCAGGTCTTATGAAGGATGCAGTTCTCTTGAAATAGGACTAAATGCTTAGAGAAAAAGCCTGGAGGTGGTATTTTGGCATT
This sequence comes from Phrynocephalus versicolor, assembly GCA_023846285.1. Classification (NCBI taxonomy): domain Eukaryota; kingdom Metazoa; phylum Chordata; class Lepidosauria; order Squamata; family Agamidae; genus Phrynocephalus; species Phrynocephalus versicolor. Next base: position 11,535,445 of record JAHTLZ010000330.1, on the reverse strand, counting down.
TTGCCTGAGTTGATGAAAACGTGACCACCTGCCGATATAAATACAGTAATGGCATTCTTGGGCTTGTGTAAATCTTTTATTTGAGTACTGGCCTTGTAGACACCGGTGGTTGAAAACTGTGTAGGGTAACAACAAGAAGCATTCAGTTACTCCAAAACAACCTTGGCTGATGATATAAAGTGTGCTGCTTCAAAGTCCATCACAGGTTACAAGCCATGATGGGGATGTGTAATCTCCAGACTTAAAAACAGGGTACTGTACTTCAAAGGCCCGATGCAGGGGAGTGGTATCAGGAGACAGATATCTAGTCTTGTATGCTCAGAGAGGCATTTGGTGGGGCCACTGTGAGATAAAGGAAGCTGGACTAGATGGGCCTTTGGCCTGATCCAGCAGGGCTCTTCTTATGTTCTTTTGCTGCATTGCCCTTAAAAGCACTCTGTGGGTGGCTTACAGTTTATGCAGGCTACACATTACCATTTTACACACACACACACACACACACACACACACACACACACACACACAAGCTGAGTTTTATCAGCCTCAGGCGGATGGAATCTGAGTCACCCTTGAATGCACTGGAATGGAATGCAGGCTGTGAGCAGTGTTTTGACAGCATTACTGCAGTGTAACCATTGTGGCATAATAAGACTATAATCAGAGTTGCATGGTGTAAAGTTATGTAACAGAATTCCAGCCAGTGAGAGAAAGAGGCTTATGCAATAATAAAAAGTCTCATAAGTTAGCTAGGGTGCCAAAAACCTGACTACTGCATGTAACAATGACCGAAATGTTTGATGTACAGAGACGTTTGGCAGCTGAATTTGTACATGATTCACTGTTCTGACCTCAGCTTTTTCAGAATAGCTCCTGCTAACAGCAGGTGGTTTTGTCATATTCCTGCTTTCAAATTGCTCTTGATGCAGTGAATGCACACCAGAACACTGGATTGTAGAGTAGCATGGGGTGTGTGCTCCCTGGACTGATGCTGTAGCATGGTTCCCGAGAAAGTGATGTAAATTTTTCAACATTTCTTGCTTTGTTTGGCTATCAATTTGCTAAGTGACATTTCCGGGTGAGCCACTGCTTTTTTAGCCTCAACATCCCGCCTCCAATAATTGGGCTGTGCCCAGCAATCTTGCAGTGTTGTTCTGCAGCCGCAAGATAACACATTTATTGTGCACTTGATGCAGTTGAAGGTGGTGTTAATATATTTGCCTTGGAGTGAATGAAACTGTTAATTCAAAGGAAGTGTTTTATTAAACAAAATTTGGGGAAATACATTGCTTCTGCTGCTATCAAATGTTTGTTCTTAACCAGAAATATAGGGACGTCTGTTTCCGGGCTTTTGTTTTAACCAGACCTGGCTCTGTCATTGTTGTTCTTTTGGTATTTGTGTTACTTGGTAAAGAAGCTAGTGCTTGGCCCTTTCTCAGACTTATTAATTGATGGTCATAGCGGGGAGAGACAAGCTGCCATTTTATATTTCTCTGAATGGTTCGACTCCAATATTACATTGTGGCATTTTGGGGAATGTAAAATGGCCTTTTAGGCCAGAATAGGTGTCAGGTATATAGTGAGTTTGTTGTCAGTGGTTTTCATATTTCTGATTCACTGAAAATGTTTTAACCTTATTAAGTTGCCAAAGAACCACATCATTTTCTTGAGAAGAATCCAGGAAAGTATTGTTTTCTACTGTTTTTCAGACAGAAGGTATACTGGTAGAGTTTAAAACATGCATAACATATTTATTTTACACAGTCTCCAGTATCAAAACCTCTGCATTAATATCACAGAGGCCAAAGCGTGGATACTAGTGTTTAAATGCCACAGGCTTCGTTCTCACGAAGGAGAGAGAGGTTTTCTCCTGGGCTGAGGTATATCATTGACTACAGCAGACTCAAATAGCTTTTCCTGCATCAAGATCAGCGTGTTCTAGCATTTTCCGTCACATTTTTACTGTGCAAGGGTTTCTTTCACAAGGAGAAATATTGAAAGGCTTTGTCTCCCACATTCTGTTGGAATCGGTACAGCCCACGGTACAGTCCTAGCAGCGGTATAAATAACTTTTATGCTCAAAGCAGAATGAGCACAGTGGCTTCTACTTCCTGCAAGCCTCCAGCAAGTGATATTTCCCTCCCTCGTGCCCCACTTGTTCTCTCAAACTGACATGACTTCCACTCCCTGGCAATCTCCTGGTGCCCTTGGCAACCATTTTACCTGATCTGAACAGGCCACATCTCTGTCACTGCCTTGTGATTTATAGCGAAGAAAGGAATGTCTGAGGTACAGCTTTCCCCAGTAAGAAGCACAAGTTGTACCTCAACGGGTGGCATGGGCTGTCCTGCCATCGCTGCCAGGTCCTTATCTAATAGAAATGTTAGCACAGCAAACAGCACCAGGAGTGCAATTCCTTGGCTCAGTTATTCCACAGCTAGCACACAATAAAACCATACTCCTTTTCCTTTCAGCATTTTTATAGTCCTGGAAGCAGAGGTTTCTGTTATTTAACTTTACTTCCCATCTGGTACAGAGTACAGTGGACCCTTGGATAACAAACAGTTTGTATAACATAAAATCTGTACAACGTAAAAATTCCGGAGATAGGGGAAACTTGCTTAACATAATCGCCTATGGGGCGAATCCGTACAACATAAAAATGGGATTACTCCGTTTTCAGTGCATTCCTGTGGGAAATTTGTATAAAGGAAAATTTGCTTAACAGAATTTTATTTAGAACGAATTAATTCCTTTATACAAGGTACCACTGTAGTTAAAGTTGAGAGATAATTGGAAATCAGATTTATTTGAGTAAATATAAGCTAAGTATGTGACCTTTTTTCTCCAAACTACACACATTGGCTGAAACCTTGTAAATTCTACCAACTGGGATAATGTAATTGACATAAACCTTGCTGGTGAATTACAGGAAGTTAAGGTGTTAAGGTCTATTATTGTGTCCCAAATCAAACAGCTTGGCATGCAACAGCAAATACTGTACCTATGCTAGCTTATTAACTTGCAATAATTCTCCAGTAGTATTTCACTAATTATATTATGCCAGGATAGAGACAACAATACTAGTTTTTTCCATTTTGTTTTTTCAACTAGCTGTTATTACATTAGATTTTTTTTTTCTATATCCCTTAACTGTTTTTTTTTTTTTTTGATCTCTGTACATCACACTGCTTCTGTTCAATTGATAATTGGTTAATGGAGCGGGGAACTCCTTCTGAAAGTGTATCATGAGGTATTATGTACTAACTGCCCTTTTTCTGCTTTTTCTTGGACAGCTCTTTTAGATTTGAGGATACCTCAGGACTTGCTTCCCTCCTATTTTGTTCTTCGCTGACTTCCCTGGAACCAAGTTATGACCACTGCTGCATTAATAAATCTGGCTAGAACCGGGGGACACCAAGCAAGGAGAGCGCTGCTCACATCTCGTCTTTTGCAAGACGAAAAGCGCTTGACGGTCGTCTGCCAGAGCTCTACCACCGAACGCAGAGCCTCCCGCTTTGATCTGGATGGTAGCGGCCGCCCTGCTACGTGGGACTCCTTTGGCATCTGGGACAACCGCATTGACGAACCCATCCTCCTGCCACCAAGCATAAAATATGGGAAGCCCATCCCCAAGGTCAACTTGTCGAAAGTTGGCTGCACCAGCCATATTGGAAAGCGGAAAGAAAACGAAGACCGGTTTGATTATGCCCAGCTGACTGACAATGTCCTGTATTTTGCTGTTTATGACGGACACGGTGGGGTGGCAGTAGCTGAGTTCTGCAATAAGCACATGCGGGAATATATCCGGTAAGTAAAACTGGTTGTCTTGCCTTTTGGGTGGTAGTGGAGGAATTAAGAGTGTGGTGGCATGATCTATTTCAGTGTTTGTTTTTTGCCTGCAAGAGTTCTGACTGAGTGTGTAGTACTGTAAGCTGTTGCCTGCAATCCATTTTTAGAAGGCCTGCATTACGCTTGCTGAAGCCTAGCATCCATATTATGTTATTCTGTCATAGTAGACTGGTTCTGAGTGAGCATTCTTTTTTACCCGGGGTGGATGCTTCATTTAGTGCAGTGGTTCCTAACTGGGGGGTTGGGACCCCTTTGGGGGTCGAACAACCATTTCACAACCATTTCGCCATGAGCCAGTGAAGAAAAAGACACAAACCGCTTGGGTCTGAGGAGGAGAGGGAGGAAGGGAGGAAAGAGTGAGTTACAGCTTGATAGGTTAGAGGGAATGTCACTCAATGGCACCGGAGGCTGCGATTGGCTGAGGGTGCCTCTAGAGGGAAGTTCTCTATGCCACCTGCAGCAGTGGCATGCCAAAGTGGGCTTGTGGCCTCTTCCAAGCAGGGCAAGGGGTCACCACAACATGAGGAACTGTATTAAAGGGTCACGGCATTAGGAAGGTTGAGAACCACTGATTTAGTGTGTGGGAAGCAAAGAAATAAATAAAATATACCCTGACAGTTCTGGGCTTGTATATGACCCTAATGAAGATGTCTTCTGTACCACTGTATTACTGAAGTATTAATCAACACAGTGTACATTATTTCACTTTATCCTGCTAATATCAGTGCTACACATTGTAATTCTTAAGATAGTTACTACTGTTTCCAATTTATAGGAACCCACATAGGTTTTTCCAGGTATCAGGTAGTCAAAAAGTGATTTACCAGCCCTCTTTCTGGTGGTTCTTCATGCAATCCCATCTACCACATATGCTTTATTTACATGTCAAGAGTCTGCACTTTTCAGTTGGTCTTGGTAGACAAACCAAAAATTGTGGTTCCCAGCAGGTACCCTTCCCTGTTAACAGCACTAGATGTAATAGTCTTGGTAGTAGCCCCAACAACAACAACTTTTGGAATACCCTACCCCATGAAATTATCCTCCCCACTCCACCAGGAATATTCAAACGAACATTTAAAATGTATTTTATTTATTATTTATTTAGAGTATTTTTACCCCACCTTTCTCCTTGGCAAAGGACCCAAGGCGGCCTACAGAAATGAGGAACAATATACAGTCCAGTACAATTAAGACATATTCAAATTTGAGAACAGAGAATTTAGGGACAACATTAAAGCTACAAGAGAACACGAACAGTTAAAGAGAGAGTAAAAAATTATATGTAAAAGTTATGAGTGATGGAAACTAACATTGAAAACAGTGTCAATGCAATCATACAAGGTTATACGTGGTTATAAACAAAGTCTATGTGATCATGTATGGTAGATTCATATAAAAGACACATAATAAGTAGTCCATCATTCAGGGAAATCTATAGGTTTACATACACGTTGCGTGAAGTAACAGTTGTCACGAAACAAGTAATCACGCCCATGGGTAAACGAAAACAGGGATTGAATAGGGACACAACCACATGACTGCGAACAACGCTGTCGCAGAACAAACGTAATCGTGGAATGAAGTAGGACGTGAAGTAACCGCCTTTGCATTTATAACTACTTATAACCTTGTAGCTTTAATCTAATGTTGTCTATTAAGATGTCCCTCAATTCCTTGTTCTCCATACTTGAACATGTCTTAATGGTATTGGACTGTATATTGTCCATCATTACTGTAAGCTGCCTTGGTCCCTTTCCCAAGGAGAGAGGTGGGATAAAAATACTCTAAAATAAATAAAATAAATAGTCTAGCCGGGACATCACTAGGGCATGTGTCACCATGGCCAGAGCTGGTTTCTTGAGAAATGGGAGTAACTTCCGTACTAGCCTTAATTGTGCAAATGCACTCCTGGCCACAGCCGTGACCTGGGCATCTAGGCTCAAGCATGAGTCTAAGAGCGCTCCCAAGCTGTGCACCTCTGTTTTCAATTGGAGGGTGACCCCTTCCAGTACAGGTTGCATCCCTATCCCCTGTTCTCCCTTTCAACTGACCAGAAGTACCTGTTCAAGCAGGCTTTGCCTGAGTCTGGGACATAGCTCACGAGATACATCTTGTTTTTAAGATCTATTCTGCCTCTTCCCTTTTTAAATGAATTGTTTATTTGTTTGCATTGTTTTGCATTGATTTATTTAGTTTTGATGATTATATGGTACTGTTGATTTGTGTTTACTGTTACTGTCTTGACACATAGGTTGTACCATTGTAAATCTCCCAGAGTAGCCCTGCAGCTAGATGGTATATAATTAGAAATGAAATGAAATAAATAAATAAATAATAGAGATGTCCCTTCCAGAGGAGAATGCCAGCTTTTGAAATTGTGCTGTGTGAAGGTCCTAGACACCTGTGTAACAGCACCTTCTTCCTTTTATAAAGTGTTAAGGGGATGCGGGGGAGTGAGGTTCTAGATATTTCAGTTAGATTGTGTTATGTTACACCCAAATAATCACTTAGTTTCTTCTCTTCCAAATTCCCAGCAGATGAGCTGCAGGGGTCGCCATTAAGCTTACAGGGAAAGTTTTCTGCCTGTCACAAGCATCACATGAAATCTTTCAAAGTGAAGTGGATGTTATTTTCTTTGGAAATTACTGTACTTTAATGCTGATGCTTCCTTGTTGTTGCTTTTTCCAGAGAGTTTCTTGCCGAAGAGCAGAACATGGAATTAGTATTGACCAAAGCCTTTTTAGAGATAGACAAAGCATATCAGAGACATGCTCAGTTATCTCCCAATGGTAAGTAACCAATGTTTTTCATTTCAGTAATGGGAGAAAGAAACATAATTTTCATAATGGTCTTCAGAGTTATAGTTGTTTTTTAAAATTAAAGCTAAAGTTGCCTCTTCTAACAATTTTAACATGCAAGGGTCCATTGAAAACATACTACCTAAAATGAACAGTGATTTGGGCCAGTTCTGGAAACTAATTTGAAATTTCAGATGAACTGGTGTTTTGGTTTATACAGGGTTGAAGTCTCTAGAAAATCTGTAGCACATTCATTCTGAATTTACTGTAGAATATATGTAGCCATTCCAAAACTAAGATAAAATTGCTGTTTTAAACATGGAGCATTGTTTAGAAAGTATGTTTGTTGAGCAGAAGCTGTTCCCTCTAAGTACTTTGAAGCATCAAGCTGCAAGTAACGCAAAGTAACGCAAATTAGCTTGAGTGGAACATATTGTTAACCATAGTCTGGTAAACCAAGAGTAAGCACTAGAATGTCCTCCAGGTGTTTTGGACTACAGTTTCCATAATCTCTGCCCATTATGGCTGATAATAAGATATTGTGTAAGAGATGGCTGTGGTGAACAGCTGTGGACCACCAGACTGCAATTCCCATTGGTCTTATAACCAGCAAAGCTAGAAGGCCAGTGTTACCCACTGTTAGACCAGCTCGTGGTCTTCGGCACATTCGTTGGGAAATAAGTGCTACTGATTGTCATTAAACTTCTGGTAAAAGTGTCTCAGCCGCACAATATTCTGTTTTCAAAGGGAAGAGTTTTGTTAACAAGATCAGAATTGGGCTGTATAGTTGCAGTCTGATAGTCAGGGATATCTTGGAGCTTCTTTTACAAGTTCTGAGTGGTATGACTAATAGTAAAAGATTATGGGAGTTGTAGTTAGAAGCGTATGGAGGACTACCCTGCTGAAGGACCTAGACCAGTGCTGGCAAACCTTTTAGAGACCGAGTGCCCAAACTGTGATTCAAAACCCACTAATTTTTCGACAAGGGCCAATACAACAATTTAACCTAAATACAGGTGGCTGTGAAGGGGCGAAGTTGGATGCTCACAGAAAGGGCTCCGAGTGCCACCTTGGGCACACCTGGGCCCATGGATGAAACCGCATTTCAGGTGCATTCATTTGAATTCTGCCCTTGCACCTGCCTTCATTTAAAAAGCTGAAGCTGTTTTTTTTAAGGCCCAGAAATACACAATGAAGCTATTCTTCTAACTATATTGCCTATTTTCTATCTGATTCTCAGTATTCCTTTGAATGCATCCTGCTTATTGTATTTTCCAGGCTTACAACTGGCATTTCAAATGGAAAAAGCCACATGAAAAGCAGTGTGTGTGTATGCACAGGAAAATAAAAATCTTCTGAGCAGATACACATTGTATCTATATATCTATATATATAACATTTATAAGATGTGTGTGGCGTTCTGCTTTCTATAAATGGAATGGCAGAAATGTGTAAAGTTCCATCATTTTGCCTTGTCTTTTATATTATCGCAGGCAGAAGATAGATATGTTCCGATATCTGCCCATTTCCAGAATTCCTGCTTTATTACAACCAGCTTGTAGTTACATGCTTTGTTGGCACAGTCCTAGGATTTCATTACTTGCACTGACAAAAACTGGAATGTGTATTTGGTGGCCTTTCATATGTTGTGTGACCACAATTCTCATTGTGGTTCATTGTTGACTGTGCTGGCTAGACCTAGTGGGAGTGGCAGTTCAGCATCTGGGGGGGGGGAGGCGGCGGCGGTCACAGGATGACCACTCTGTCTTAAATGGGTGCAAATAGTCTTAAGAATATATTAATGAATGTAATAGTTTTTGCTAATTTGCTCAAGATATTTTCAGTCAAAACCATTATTTTAAAGTGTTAATATGTTAACCTGCAACACCAAAGAAGTGAGAGGTCGAAATGTGTGTTCCTGTTTAATAAACAGATCTTAAATTATAACGGTGAAGCTGGATATTTTATTTCGTGTTTTTCTGGCTCGTTGGGCGTGGTCCAAATGAGTGCTTTTTGCAGGAGCTCTGCTAGTCGTGAGCAGGGACAGTGTTTTGCCATGTCTTGATTAATTTCGCAAATGTATGGAAGTAAATTTCCAGCAAACAGTGCATTTATGCTCTTGGAGAGCTTGATGCTCAGCTGGAGAATCCACGTTGCATTACCCTTTAAATTTACTGGTCTTTGCCCAGGTAACCTTGGTAAACAAAGTGTGGAAGTTCTGACTGGTCCCCTCCCTTTTGCTGCTCTCATCTTCCTAAGTGTTGCAGGTTCTCTCTCTTTTTCTAAATGAGCAAAATTTCTGGGTGAATTTTTTTCCTATTTGCCTCTGTGTACATGTTATTTATGGCAGACTCCCGACCAACAGCTCTAGAATTGAAGGCCCGGGACTCTATATGCTGGGCTTCAGTGGAAAAAGAGATCTGCTTAATGTGGTCCCAGGTGAAGGAGTCTGGCGAGTTCCTAGCCTGGACTGTTGGAAGGTTCCCACATCCACTTTGTCACATTAGTTTTGATGGCATGCTCTAAAAATGTCCAGTGAGTGTAATGATACCTATTAAAAGAATGTTTAGATGATATATTTCTGTAGTGCTGCCTGTTGAGGATAAGAAAACAACACAAACAAATCTGATGTTTAAAGAATGTTAAGCCAATCTCTGTTCTGAAGTATTTTCTGCTGTTAAATAATTTTGGAATAAAGTCCTACTGTTATTCCTCACTTTTGGAACTGGAATACAGAGCAAGCTAACCCACCAGCCTGTATTGCTTTGGTTGTTCCACCAGGTCTTTTAAGATCGACCTGTACAAACCTCCTTCTGTAGTCCATTGTCTTTAGAGGAGCTTTTAGAAAGAAGAATTGCCTGTACTGCATCCAGGGCTGTGGAGTCGGTAGATAAATGTTTCGACTCCGACTCCGACTCCGCTGTGTTAATATGCAAATTTATTTACTATTTACTTCTTTACATAAAGTAAATATTTACATATTTACTTAATCCCTTATCAGTGAGAGGCTAGGTTACCCATGGGCGCTGCGTAACAGCGGAACACAACACTATGGAAAGTATAAGTATTGCCGCTCCTAATTGTGGCGTTCCGTGCCATATAGTGAAGCACATGAAAAGCATGCTTCTTCACGGTCACTTAACATGTTCATTTTGTGGTTACGCGAGGCATTGCATGCATTGGTCTTTATTCTTACAGTAGAGAAGTCATTAATTATAACGTTTTGTGAACTGGGACAATTAAACTTGCTTTTTTAAAAATTCCAATCTAAATTTAGTAGCAGTCAGAGTCGGTGCATTGTTTTCCGACTCCGACTCCTGACTCCAGGTACCCAAAATTTCCTCTGACTCCAACTCCTCGACTCCGACTCCAACTCTACAGCCCTGATTGCATCTACAATTTATTAACTTTGTGGATTAGACCTCTGTTAATAAGTCAAGGAGTGGAGCATTAACTTTGTGGAATAGTCTGCCATTAACACAACAAGCATGTGAACACTACCTGGTGTTCATATTCTTCTGAATAAATACCTGAAATCTCCCTTGTTTTCATGTTTGGGGAGACTTAAAAAGTAAAGCAATAAGCCTAGTAATATACCTTGGGTCTGTAATGACTTGCACTTTCATCTGGGTACCTGTTGCAGTTCCAAAAGCAAGGAATGAAATTGGGAGGGGCTAGTGATGAAATTTCAAGATGTAGGTTTTTGTTTTGTTTTGTTTCCTTTGGAGGAGATAAGGGAGAGGGCAGAAGCTACCTTGGTATTTTACCTCTTGTGTTAAAACAGGTATTTGCCTGCTCATATTTGAATTTGCTCACTTCAAATTAAATTTGGTCAGCAATATTTGTACTTTCTTGGAAGTAAGGCTCATTCAAGTGCATGAATATGATCAGGCTGCCTATGTTATATAACTAACAAATAATAATTTTCCTGCTATGGAAAAAATGGCAATGACCAAAAGGAGGAGGAAACTGAAAGCTCAATTCTGTAGAAATGGGTGAATCACCTTTACAAACCAATCATTTAAAGGAGCACTGAACTATTTAAGCTCTTTGTAGTGTGAATGCCTGTTTTAAATCATGTCAGTACTGCTTAGTTTAGGTACATATTTTGTAAGTGTTCTTTCCTATATTAATTTCTCAATCTGTGGTGCTTTCACTCCACAACAAGTCTTGATGCATGTATATAATTGTCTTTGAATGTTCAGGGGCTCCATTATTATCTGTCAGGAATAGGGGCTGTGGACTGTCTGAATATTGTGGTCCTAGGAGAGGAAATCGCAAGGCATCTCAATGGCCTTCTTAATTCTCCCTTGTCAGTCTTCCTCCTCCTGGGAGTCCATGATGAACACAGTACACATATTTGTGTCGGACTTTGATTAAAAGATCTGGGGTCCAGTCTTACAGTCTTTGGTACAGGTGAATTCCATTGGACTCACTTGGGCTTCTGAGCAGCATTGGAGCAGCAGTTCTCTATGTCCTTAATTCTGAACAACACAAAATGACTTCTTAATTCAGAGTAAGCACATATAGAACTGGGTGTAGGGCTGTTCCAGAACAAACTGTTTTCCTATGGGGATTCCTGCATGGCAGGGGGTAGGACTGGATGGCCCTCGAGGTCTCTTCCAACTCTATGATTTTATTATTCTAGTATATGTTGAGTGGGGTCTCTATGGCCTACCCAAATATCAAGCCAGCTCTTGACTTCAGTATTTATAGGGCAGTTTGTACCCCTTCCCCTATAGGGGATAGGACAGTTTTGACCCATAAGCACTTTTGTGTTGGATATACGGTATCTTCCGCTGGGGGGAAAAAGTAATTCAAACCGCTAGCTGGGTGTGAAAGGAAAATATTAATGTACAGATGTATTCTTCCCAACTGACTTGGCCCTCTTGTATTTATGCATATGTGCTCATATGGAAAAGATTAAGCATAAAGTGGCTTGATTAGTGCAGATCAGAGAATGAGGACCCCCTCTCCCTCAAATAAATAAATAACATAAATAAGTCTCAGTGGTTGCTTTGCAACAAGACTTGTTATGTAGGACACAAATAGAAATGGTTTTATATGGACTTCTCGTTCCTGAACCTCCCCCCTGCATAGAGCTGTGTTGTAGAAAATATTTATCCCCTCTGCATGTCTGTCCTTTATTTTCTGTCTTTATTAGTTTAGCTTGTGATTTACAGCTTTCCCTCTTTGGTGGCAATAACAACATAGGCGCAGTTTAAATGCTGAAAAGTAGGGCAATGGGTGTAGTCAGTGCTCTGCTTTTGATGGTCTTTTCATATCTGATATTTATAGCTTCTTTGCTGAATGCTGGCACCACAGCTACTGTGGCTCTGCTACGAGACGGGATCGAGCTGGTTGTGGCCAGCGTTGGCGATAGCCGTGCACTTTTATGTCGCAAGGGGAAGGCCATGAGGCTGACGGTTGATCATACACCTGACAGGAAAGATGAGAAAGAAAGGTTTGTTGCCAGAATGTGTGCCTGTGTGTTTGTCCTTGTTTTATAAGGTCCAACTCTTTAATTGACAGTATAGGGGACCAACATGGTTTAATGGAGTGCATAATGGACACTTGAAAATCTCAACATGAGAAATAGCAGCCACAGCTTCTCGTGCGTTTTCCTGCCTTTCCTCCGTTGTTTTATCCTTTACCCTAATTGCTTTTGTGTCTTATTTAACCAAACCAATGCAGAAAGTAAGTTGAAGAGGAGTCAGTGACAGGCTGGAGTGGGTAGTTAGATGACAGGACCAGGGAAAGAGTGGTCCGGAAAAAGTGTTACTGCAACTGGATTCAGATTCAGATTTATAGCTCTGAATTTGAATCTTTGCTAAGGAACCCATGTGCAATATTTGGACCAGATAGACAAATCATTTCTTGTTTTGGTAGAATATATGAAAAGACCCCACTTCTGCTGAATCCACCTCCTCTTGCCTGTGCATTTGTAGCCCCTCCGATGGTGCTCTATGCTCATACCAAATGTGAGCGCATATGAAGAAGAGCTCTAGCATATCAAAATCCTTCCTTACATGGAGGATTATATGCACAGATATATCAGTATATATTATTCTGTTGTGCTCCAGACAGCAATGTGATACCTCCGTTGATGGTGTCAACAAAGGGAGAAGTTAGATTATGCAATACTACAAAACCCTTCATGTTTTCTTTCAATCTCTGGAGATGGGCATCTAAAACACATAGTACTTGTGTGCATACATAACTCTAGAATAATACACAGAAGTAGAATACAGATCAAGAGCTTATGTTGCATCTTCTGATGATGTACTCCTTTCACATGGATGCCTCTTATGCCTCTTGTAAGTTACAGCTAAGGGTTTGCTGATGTTCTGCATGTAGGCAGCTTTCTTGATGGGAATCTTGTGCTTGGAAGTAGGTAATAGTATTGAGAAGTTGTTGGTAGTGACTACGTAGTTACTACGGCATTTGTTATGTCAATGGAAAGCAGTTTCATAAGCTTATAATTGAACTGACTACGAGATCATGTAGATACCCATAGTAATTGTTTCACACATCCCTTTCTTCTTTTATGGGATGAAGAATCAAGAAATGTGGTGGTTTTATAGCCTGGAACAGTTTGGGACAGCCTCACGTGAATGGCAGACTAGCAATGACCCGCAGTATAGGAGACCTGGATCTTAAAAAATACGGCGTAACGGCCGAACCAGAAACACGACGAGTTCAGGTAAGAACTACCGTATGTGCATCCTTTGCTCCTATGGTTAATGCTGTTGAAACTTTACTGGACATTGAAGCATGAGTTGTGTGGATCCCTCTGGTACCAGCATCCACAGTACAGTATATCCCACTACCAATCCTATTTATGCTACTTGTAGTGATTCTGTTGCATTGTGTTCTTTAGACTATGGGATAGTTTTGGACACATTTGGAGACATGTATGTTCTCTGAGTATGCCTGGAATTTAGATAGTGTTATACTTATGTTCAGGTAGACTGAGATAGCCAGTGTGTGAGGACAATAACTGGAAGCATCATTTCTGTGTTTGAAAACCAAAATATACCAGCCAAAGAATTACTTCAGAAGCAGCAATGTGGTCTTCACTGATTCTCCAGAGATCTTTCATACTTACTGTATTTTTCCATGTATAAAATGCTATTTTTTCTAAAATCATGGCACTAAAAATTAAGGGGCATCATATACACAGAACTAAGCCTTTCCCAAGGGGTGGAGGTGGGGTGGGGGTGGGGTGGAGGAGAACCCAAATTAACCTTGCTGTTTCCTTTCCTTTCCTTGTTCTGAAGACTCCTGTCTGCTTTGTTATTGCAGGAACAGACCCTTCTTTTCAGCACAGAAAGGCTTGGGGTGAAGTAACCCATTACAAAGTGCCTTTTCACCCTAAAAAGAAGGGTCTGATCCTGCAAGAACAACACAGAGAGGAGGGCAATCAAGCACTGCAGGAGAAGAAGTGAAACAGTCAGGTCAGTTTGGGTTCTCCTCCCCTACTCTTTACTACCCCCTGATGTTTTCTTTTCTTTCCAGGAGCACTTGATGGAACTCATCTCTGCTTTGTTCTTGCAGGATCGGGCCCTTCTTTTTTAGGGTGAAAAGGCACTTCTTAAAGGGTTGCTTCACCCTAAGCCTGGAAAGAAGGGTCCATTCCTCTAAGAAGAAAGCAGAGCGGAGTCTTCAGAACCCGAAAAGGAAAGGAAACAGCATGGCATGGGGTGGGATGGGGAAGAACTTAAGGAGGATTTATTAATTTTCTTAATTTGGGGGGTATTCAAAGTAGAGGGGGGTCTAATATATGGCAGTGTCTTATAGATGGAAAAATACAGTTATGTTTTGTTTTCTGATGCACCTCTTGGTCTGAGAATGCCTCAAGAATGAGAGAATAGGCAACTGCACTAATGTGTCTTGATGACTGTTCTTTTGCTACAGTATTCTCACACACAGGGATAGCAGGGTTAGTTGGGGTGTATAGGACAGGAAGGTTCCCAGCAGGGGTAGGGATTCATTTCTGCCGACAGAGGGACAGATTGAGAGATTTTTGGCTGAATCTCCACTGAATTGTCATCTACAAAGTTCTTCTTTTATATAAAGGTCTGTGTTTTTCTGAAATCTCCCATTTGTATGCTATTTTTCATAGTGTGTTTCTTTGCTAACCTGAACTCCTATTCCACTAGAAATCTGGATGCCATGCATGCTCTTTGTGTCATTTCAGTTACAACATGCAAGCGACAGCTTCTTGGTCCTTACTACAGATGGCATCAACTTTATGGTGAACAGCCAAGAAATCTGTGACTTTGTGAACCAGTGTCATGATCCTGTTGAAGCAGCTCATGTAGTTACTGAGCAGGTATGAATTTCTGCTTCATAACCCAGGACCAGTGAAGTTCTTCAGAGACCTCTGTTGGTCAAAAGACAGCTAGATCTGCTCAGATAGATAACGAGTTATGGTGAAACATCCTTCTACAGAATGACACAACTCCTAATCTGACCAATACAAGCCCAGTTTACTTCATGTGTCTAGAAAGCAAAAATAGCTCACAGTAGTATGTGTTCCTGAGGATCTCATAAGAACAGCCATGCTGGACCAGGCCAAAGGCCCATCTAGTCCTGGTTCCTGTATATCACAGTGGCCCCGCCAAATAAGTCTGGGAGCGCACGAGACTAGATATCTGTCTCCTGATACCACTCCCCTGCATCTGGCCCTTGAAGTACCCTGGTTTTAAGCCTGGAGATTACATATCTCCATCATGGCTTGTTACCTGTGATGGCCTTCCCAACATTGTTGGTACCAACATTTACCACGACCACTGGCTCCTTCCCAGTTCTGTCTAACAAACTATGTAGATTTGTTCTGATGTCTGCAACCTTTGCACCTGATAGGCAAGTTACCATACGGTTATGCGCATCACAAATCCATCTCTCTGTATTTCTAATACAGTAACCCCCCGCCTATCGCAGGGATTAGGGACCCAACCCAACCTGTGATAATTGAAAATCTGCAATATGCGGATGCAGGTTGGGCCGGGCCTGGCGAGCCTAGCTGGGGGCTCTAGCGAAAGGGAGGGGGTTACTGTAATTGAATCACCTAGTAGTACAAGGAGCCTGTCTCCTGCAGCCTGTTCATCTACATGCATCTTGTCAACTTTATTAAGGGAGAGGTCTTCAGTTTGTTCCTGTTGTTTGCCTTCCTGTATCTCATCAAGTGTGATGAGGGAGAGATCCTCAGGTGGAACCAGTTGTTCCTCTGTGCATTCCTGTTTGGTTTTTTGCAGTCTTTTCCAGCAAATAGCACTTGCTTTTGTGGTTCATATATAGCATTTACCTTTGAATTATGCTCACATTTCTTTCCAAAATCAGCAAGAAAACATAATCTTAATTCAATGCTGATACAGAGGTTTTTAGAAACTAGAGCTGGCAAGTGAAATTGGAGCCTATTTTACACTTCTGTTTAGATTAGATGGTCACATGGAGACTGCAGATTGTTTTAGTCCCTGTGTCCACATTGACTACTCAGTCTGATGTGGTTTGATCCATGCAACAGCCTTTGATTCTGCCCTCTACTGATCCGTGGCTCTCCCTTTATATGGTTCACTGTAAAATCAGTGGGCATTCTAGGAAAAAGAAATAGTTTCCCAAAATTCTCTAACATACAAACACATACAGATATACCGTGGAAACCCAGTAGTCTGCTGTAGTTCATCAGAATTGTTTCATATTGATTTTTATCTATTTTATTGTTGACATAGAAGTGATCTTGTGCTAAACACAGTAGGTTTTTTTGTTTCTTTTAAATAACTTTGATGCGACTAGGGAAGAAAGATTGTGGTGGTGAATGTTGCGGCTGTCCAAAGCGTCATGCCTTAGCATAGTATGTCACCAGAATACCAGCCACAGTCATGCCCCCCTCTCCACACTCATCCTCTTAGAGAATGAAACAACTGATTACCAGGGGAAAGTCCATTCAGATTGTTGATTTGAAGCCTCCAGCAACAGAGAGCAAAAAACCTTTCAGGACATGGGGACAAAACATGTGAAGGAGGTTATGACTGTTCTGATAATTATTTGTGCCTCTTGCCAGTTAGCGGTGGGAGGTGGTCTAGGAGAGAAAATGTGACCACAGTTTAAAATTAGGATTAAAATTAGAAAGAACTTCATGACAGTTAGAGCTGTTTGGCAGTGGAATATGCTGCCACAAAGGGGAGTGGAGTCTCCTTCTTTGGAGGTTTTTAAGCAGAGACTGGATGGCCATCTGTCAGAAATATTGTGATGGGGTTCCTGCATGGCAGGGGGTTGGACTGGATGGCCCTTGAGGTCTCTTCCAACTCTATGATTCTAAAACCAGAGTGAGTTTCTAAGCACTTGTACTGGACTGTGTTATTTAGGTATTCCATTGATCATTCCTGGGAGTTGCAATTTAGAACTCCATACAGTGTGCTTAATGCGGAAGTGGAAAGAAAGTTCAAATGGTGGCGTTTAATGGCTAAACATCTCTGCCTTTTTATCATCTCTCTTACAGGCCATGCAATATGGAACTGAAGATAATAGCACTGCTGTTGTTGTGCCCTTTGGAGCATGGGGCAAATACAAGAATTCTGAGATCAACTTCTCTTTCAGTCGGAGCTTCGCCTCAAGTGGGAGATGGGCATGACAGCAGATCTGTAGATAGATCAATGTAAACTATCTTATCCGTCTCTCTGTCAGCAGCTGGAGCTTGCTCTCTGGCTTGCAAACTGCTGTTAACTTGATGTTGCCTCTTAGCGACCATGTAGGTTAGTGCTTTTCTCAAGCCAACAATTTTCATCGTCTCTTGTTAATGCAGGGCCTGAAATCTGGCTCTTGGTACCTGACAGACACATTTTCAGGGATATAATATACTTGGTATCTGTAAAGGCTGAGAAAGCATGGCCAAACCTTTGAATTTGCGTGGTGTTGCAAACAGAGGAGCAGTTGGGTAAGGACAGGGAACATGGTAGAAGAAAGCTAGTAGCTAAAGCATAAAGAGGCTGCATCAGTGGCCATTCTTTGCTTTGGCCTGCTGCTTCCAATTCACCCTCCAAAGTTAAATCTTGTTTTAGGCTAGCCCAACTCTAAATATTAATATGTCAATCTCTAGGCTGACACATCTCCCCTTTTAAAAGCAGAGTGTGAGTTTTACATTCAGTTTGAAACTCCCATTTCTTTGTTTGTTTGGACAGGTCTTTGGCCAGTTGTAGGACTACAAGCATATGCGGCAGTCTTTGAGACAACCATGGGCTCAAGGACAGCAAGGTGATCCATGTTGTGTGCCTTCAAAAGGATGTAAATTACTTCTATTTATTAATCTTTTTGTCCAATACGCAAATGCTAAGAAATCCTCTGCTCTTAAAATTTGCTCCGGATGAGCTAAACTGCCAAAGTAACGTATTGTTTTTCTCTTGCATTTTGAATGTTCGTTCTTTCAGTTTGACTTAAGAGTCATCAAAAAAGTTCTGTCTTAGACTCACAAAAGTTAAGTGGGGACAGAACTGCTTGAGCAAGGGGGCTGGGAGGGGGGAACAACTGCACAATGGATAAGTTCGTTGTGTTTAAGTACGGTAGGGATGGTTTTGCTTTGTTGTTGTCAAGACGCCCACTAGGGCTTCTCTCCAACTGCTGTTGGAAGGAACAGAATAAATATATTCAAAGTGGCTCCTGACTTAG
Organism: Phrynocephalus versicolor; assembly: GCA_023846285.1. Classification (NCBI taxonomy): domain Eukaryota; kingdom Metazoa; phylum Chordata; class Lepidosauria; order Squamata; family Agamidae; genus Phrynocephalus; species Phrynocephalus versicolor. The sequence goes on along the minus strand of JAHTLZ010000330.1, from coordinate 11,517,131 downwards.
ACATCTGAAGAACATTTTGCAGGGAAGCAAAAGGTTTCAGTGAGACTGTTCACATTTTTCTAGGGTGGTTCTGTACACCACAGTTTAACACAACCTTGGTGTGAAGGGAACAATTTGTAACTTGGGTTCCTTGGGAGGATTTCAGTAAATTAAGTGTAAGGGACATTCTACTACAAGCTAAGGACATGATCCAGAGCGTAATATCATGGACTGTTATATGTCTGTAGATGTCAGAAAGAGATAATGCTTTCTGTACCACAGGTGTCAGAGAGGCAATGGCTACTCATTTCTGACATTAAACTTTTTTTTGATAGTTTTCCTGGAATAAAAGCTAAATTCTGCTTTATTTTGTATCCAAGTGTAAGAGCGCTGAGCCTTTTAATTCAACCCCGATCACAATGTGAAATGTGGACTGCTGCTACTTAATGCTGGGCCATCTAGGGTCAGATCTTTAATCTAAATCATTCCAAATTTCCTTCAAGAAGTATCCTTGGTCAGCTGCCTAATACTAGTGCAAGACATGAAGTGCTTTGCTGATAGACAGTGTCATGTTTCTATTCAGTGTGCATTTCACATGTTTATATACGCACTCATGCATATCTGCTGCAGATTTTGTAAGCGCATTGTATGTTGAAAAATATGTATGTACAGGTCTATTGTATCCACTGGTGCCCTCTTTCAGAATATACAGAGTAAGAGGAATTGGTTCTGTACTTAGCTGGATTCACGTGTGGCACATCTAGGAATTAGGTTGCTCAGGTTGCCCTTGAATACTTTGCTATATACAGTATATCCCAACGGAATTGTTTGTGTACTGCGGTGACATCATCCCAAAATGGTTTTTGCATTGTTTTGTGCTCAGAAGCCGCTTTCAGGTATAGTTCCTGAATCTATGGAGAACTAAAAGGATGATGGGGCTGATGATGCACACAAAAGCTTAGCCTTTATTTCCCCATGCCTGCCAGAGGTCTCTCAGACCTTCATACATATAATGCAAAGATCTGCCGTGGATCCTTGGGTGTTCAGTTGAATGTGCATACAATGCTCTTAAGACCAGGAGCTCTGTAGCTGAACCTCCTACAGACCGTGTTGTAGACTTTGCTGTCAAGATACCCCCACTGCTGTTTAAGCTCTACACATACAGTATTCAGGCATGGGCTGTCAATAGGGTTGTTGCTTCATGTTCAAATCTGAGTGGGTACATAATGCTGTGCCTCCATATTCATTATATGATCTTCAGTTGACATGAAAGGGGCCATGACTTAATCCGTCCCCAGAATGGAGTGTTTTAGTGCCATTTTTGTTTAGTTGTGGTTCAGTATCAGAAGACAGCTGGATTCTAACCAAAATCTCCACACCATCATCCAGATATATATAGACACATATGTCACTGGCAAATGGAATAGTGACAATTCACAAAGCAGTGCCTAAAAATAATTCTTATTAGCTATCAGTAAAAAAGCACTGAAGGTACTGCATGTGATTAGAGTTCCCTAAAATCTAAATATGGATTCAGAATTTGTACTTTTGTAAAATGAAAATCCTTCCTTTCAAAAAGCACCAGAGGAGTTTCCTGGGGTTTTTTTGCACAATATTTCAAGTTTTGTAATGTTGTGAATGTGTGGCTCTTAATGAAGATGTTTGGTGAGTCTAAAAGGCGAGGAGTTGAGAAGAAACAGTTACATATTTGGAAAATAATATGAACTTTAGAGGGGAAAGTTTCAGCACTTTTGCTGCTGTGGTTCTGAAACTTATCAGCTGAGGTACTGAATTAGTAGGCTCACAGGTAAGATGTGTTTGAGGGCCTTGAATAGAAGTTTGTATCTGTTTGACCGACTTGGTTTCGACACATACTAACAAAGTCCAGAAGACAGAGTGGCCTTATTGGTGTCCCTGGCGTTGCGGTGCCTTCTATCAGAAGGTGCTTCTGGATATGTCGAGTGTTTGATAACTTTGCACCTCATCATCATCATTAACTTCTAAAAATACTGAAGTGCACTTGTGCAAATTGTATTGCATTTTTTTTTACTTTGTGTGTAAAATAAGATGAAGCATTGATTGTCCAGCTTCTGAAGAAGATGCCAACAAATGTTAATGCCATTTATTGCATTTCTATAGAGACTGGTGGTAAGCGATGGTAATGATTGGTACACCAGCACTTCTGAGAAGTGCCCTGAGTTCTGTCCTATCTTTTTGGGCTTGGATGTTGTTTTGACGGCAAAACAACTTCAGTACCTGTGACCAGCCTATTCATTATAAAACTGTGTCTGATTATTGAAGTCTGGTGTTGTGATTGGATGTGAACATGTACCGAATGAATGTGTAGATTCTGTGGCCAGCTGCTGCTTCATTTTAAATGTTTGCTTAAAATATATATACGCACACCCATTTGTAATGGAAGCAGGTTGAAAGCTGATGGACAAACAGTACTTTAATAAACAGGTTGCTTCCTAGTATTTTTGTATTTTGTCTGTTCTTTCTGTTTTGTCTTTGTTTGTTCTTTCATATAATGTATTTATTCGTAGTCAGTTAAATACAGGATTGGGCATTTCTTCTAAAAGCCCTCAGTACTGAGAGGAGATCTTGGTACTCAAACATAACAAAGAGTTACAGGAGAAAGAATAAAAACATTTTTTTTACTGAACAGTTGGTTGACACTACAGATTGTGTATACTTTTTTCCTTCACTGCACACATACTAGCAAGCAATTGAATAGATCAACATCAACAAACAACTGCCACTGACCGGTGAAAGAGCTGGAATACTGGGAAGAGATGCAGGTCCCTCTTTGGATTTTAAAAGCTGAAGTAAAGGATTGGTTAATGCTAGATAAGCAGTCAGTTTAGCCAAGAAAAGCTCCTCCCAGTTGCTCAAACTCCAGATAGCATACACCATTGTAAATAAAACTCCAACATGTGGCTGCTCTCGTTTTGCATATCAAACTCTAAAGAAACCCTAGGAATCAGCTCTCAGCTGTTGTTAAGCTAGCATTCTAGTGCACAACGTAACAAAAGTTTAGTGCCTAGGTTCAAGCAGAAAGGGCCATTAGTGAGGTTAATTGTTTTTTAAATGCTCACCTTATTACTTGGTCAGGCAACAAATTAGTTTTGTGCTTGCTTAATAGGTAATGTTTCTCTTGCAATAATTTCACACAGGGACAAAGGACAGGCACGCTTGAGCTATCACGTTATCTTGCAGGCATTGCTCAGTCAGTCTGCTCAAGCTTTACATTCATAGGCCACCCAGGTGTGTGTTTCTAGAGAGACCTCTATTAAAATGAAGCAGTTGATACCCCTGTTATATTTATGCTCTTTGTATTGATAGGTTTAGGAAGCGTCCTCATCTTTACCTGATAAATGAGCTACTCATTTTCTTGGATGCTGAGAGGCTTTGAGATTGCCAGAGGCCATGTTCGCGCAAAGCCAATATGGAAAGCCAACCTTAATAGAAGGTTTTCATTGACTGAAATTAGTATGGATGATAGAATTTCTGTTTGGCTTCTCTCCCCCTGGCAGAGTTGCTGATCTGGCATCCTGAATGACCCTTTCAGGAAAGGAAGAACAGTCTGGGCAGATTTGTTTGCATGTCTTCAAAAAGCCAATTAGGCAATAAATGGAAAGCTGAGTTGTCAAACTCTTGTAGCATTTGATAAGAAATGCATATACTGTAGTTCTTAAGCCTCTTACATAACTCACTGCTAGAAAGGAAATTCACCGAGGGCTGCCATTATTGCAGTTATCAGAATGTGGCATGTCATATTTCTCTGTCTATAAGATGCCCCCATGTATAAGACAACCCCCCCACTTTTCCAACCAAAAAACAGTTTCACAACCACACGGGTTGAAAGCTTGCAACCTGAGCTAGATGATACCTGGATGCCATGCCTAAAATCCAGATAAAAACTAGCCAGGTGAATAATATGGCAATCATAAATGCATTCTCTTAAAATGGAAGTAAATAAGACCACGTTGATCAGTGGGGATCAGGTATGTCCCATTATCTGGCATTTGTGCTTTGAATGAGCCACATGACCAGTTAGTTGTTATAGGAGACGGCCATCACAGAAAAAAGCCTGGGCCTGCAAAGTGACAGAGGGGAGAGAGAGAGTCTGCACAGAACTGAACAGAGGGAGCAAACGGCCACCTGAGCGTCTGACCAGTCCTGAAGTCCAATGCCTGGCTCATGTAATACGAGATCCACTTGCAACGTCTTGCCAAGCCCTTTCCTACTGATTTGCAGTGGTCAAAGTTGTCGGCCAAATTAATCTGTAATTGAAACAATTGCCTTCAAAAAGCATGCAACTCTGACCCATGCCTGGGCGTGACGGAGGCAAATAGGCCATACGTCATTGCTTTTGGCACGAACTTTGGCTCACACAGCACAGGTTCACAAGATGCAGTGCAGTCAAAGGCGCTGGGACTGCTGCCAGCTTGTGCTTGCTCTAATGATGGCTGTAATGAAACCATATCCTTCCAAAATGTTGGATACATCAAATTATGCCCTACTTCAGAACCATCTGTTCCACCTTGTTATATACAGTGGACCCTTGTATAAAAAACAGCTTGTATAACAAAATTTGTCCAACATAAAAAATTCCGGAGATAGGGGAAATTTGCTGAACATAATCGCCGTAAAACATAAAAATGGGACTCCTCCGTTTTTCATGCATTCCTATGGGAATTTGTATAAAGGAAAAATTGCTTAACATAATTTCATTTGGAACCAATTAATTCCTTTCTACAAGGTACCATTGTATCTCAGATGTATGTTGAGGCTCTTACCCTATCTGGGCAGAACAAAGTAGCATCTCCCCCAGTGGTTCAGCTGAATGGGATTAATTTCAAGCTCATCCAGTTAACTTTTACTAAGGACTTTTTCTTCCAGCTGCAAGTCTAGGTTACTGTCTCAGTGTTCATGGTTCAGACAGTAACCCACACTGTTTAAAGTTTGTGGGTCACCAGGGTGTGCAGAAAGAGAGTCAGGAGGGCAGTGTTTTGTTTTTTTTTTTTTTTTAGCTGTGTGACCAGTGTCAGAATGAATCCATCCAAGGGTCCTGGTGGAGACGGGTACCTGTGTTTTAATGTTACTTCTGTTAACACACACAATCATACTTCCTTCTTCTCCAACACGGCTTACCCTGAAATGTTTCCTGAAGCTTCAGCCAGCACCCAGAGGCCTGGCAATTCTAACACTGAGAACTGTTCTGCACACTGGACAGCTGGAACAAATACCCATCTCAATCCCTTTCCCTGGAGGCACCGAGAAAGCTAACATTCTGTATCTGTGAAGACTCCTTCTATCTGGCTGCCATAACAACCTCCTGGGAAGGGGGCCAAACTTATATAAGCGTCAACCAATGCATTGGTGGCAGCAACAAGGATTCCAAATATAATTATCTCATGGCCAACTCCACACCATGCCCAGCTTCTGCTGAGTGGGTGAGGCCTGTTTCCACCAATCAGATCTTCAGCTGCATGCCCTACCTCCTTTCCTCCCCCAAACTTCCTGGCAAGCCTACTCTGTTAACATGAGCCAAAAATAGTGCAACAAGGAGGTGATGCATGTGTTTGTTCGGTAGCTTTGAATGTCAACGCGCAGATCCCAAGCAACCTTCCCTGGAATCAGCCTGAAGAAACCAAATTTGGGGAAGGGAGGGAAGAGAAGAGAAGACTATCAAGATACTTAGAATAGAGATCCTGCTCACCCCCACACTGGTACATATGCTCACCAAGATACTCACCTGTTCAGCATGCTGTTCATACATGCTGTTCTTCTTAACATTGGTCATTCAGACACCACTTACTTCGACAACATGCTTCCAGAAAGCAGTCGTCCCCCACCATTTCGTGTTTCATATACTTCGGTCCTGGTATATTGCAGGACCACAGTATATGAAACAAAGAGCTCCTGGGGCAAGCTCCATGGGCCTGTTTTGAGACTGCCTGAACTTACCCCAGGCCTGGCGCTGCACTTACCCCAGGCGTTCGACGGGCTTCCCAGACCTGTCAGAGGCCCCAGAAGTGGTTTCTGGTGAACCGGAAATGACCTCTGCAAAACTGGAAGTGCCTTCCAAATCACCCAAAACCACTTCTGGGGACTCCGACAGGCCCAGGAAGCCTGTCAGAGGCCCGTTCGGGGCAGCATGAGGCCTCAGGTTAGTGTAGGAGGCCCCCAGATAGCCCTCACCCAGTCCCAACTCGACCCAGCATCCACATATCATGGATTTTCCATTATTGCGTGTCGGGTTGGGACCCTAACCCTCGTGATGGGTGGGGGATTACTGTACTACATATTCACCTGTCAAATCATACCACTGAGATTGCCACCCTTCCACGCTTCATTCCATATCATTGCTTCACCATGCATATACTGGGCAACTTGGTGAACTGCTGGATAGCTCAGTGGTTTAGGTATCTCATGGCAGTTTCATTCCCCTCTGTGTGTCCAGAGACGGGACTCAGTGATACGTAGGGTCCCTTCCAGTTCTGAAGGTCTAGATGACGATGACAATGATGATATTAACCTCAGCAGCCTCTACAGTCCACCCAAGCTGCACAATCCTGTTAGGTTACACTGAATGAATGAATGCTTTATTTACGGTTGTTAACCAAATCTTACATGATATTAAGATATTAAATTTGATACAACAAGACCTTATAGTGATGCATTTAGTAAAGAGATACATGCTTATATAATAAAACCAAGTATGAATAATCAAGGGAATCGGTATGTCAGTGTACCAGTGTATCAATCATTAATAACAAGCTCTTAGGGGATAAACAGCTGACAAAAGTTTAAAACATTGAAGCCATCATCATGCCCCGGAGTGAGAACTACACATAACTCCATATGACTATCAGAAACTGGAGTTGCTATCAGTCCTAAGCCTATGGGCAAACACAATGGCAGTACAAAATCTAGCAACACAATTTGTGTGGGTGCCTGTCATAAAGAAGTAGCTTCACATAGAATTCAGCACGTCTCCCAGGGATGTGAGGTAACATTGGTTTTGCCTCTCTACCAGATCATACTGCCACCTCCACCTGTTTCCCTGGTTTCTGCTACAGCTCCACCCACCTACAGCAATCACTCTTTGTGAACAATTTAAGGACTTGGGGAATACGAAACAAGAAAGTAGGTTTCTGGACTTTTCTGTGTGTTGTTGAGAGGATGGTAACTCAACTTCTTGACCAGATATCAAATGGCAAAGAGGCATTTATCACCTTCTACTTCCCTCCTCTAATTTCAAGAAAGGACAGATAGGCCTGCATTTATCTTCTATCAGTGGGACATAAAACACCAGGTGCTGTAACTCTTGATCTGAGGAAGTCAGCTTGCTTGGTCTCAGAGATGTATGCAGATCAGGAAAGCTGAGGTGATGCTGAGAAAATATAGTGAGGGCTGTAATCCAGGGGAAGGGGGAAGAAATGGACCCAGAGGTGGGCCAATAGGGCTACGTAATAAAGGAAGGCTCCTGTATAGGGTCTTGACCCAATTACAGCTACCTAAAGAAAAAGGGGTGAAGCATTACCACATCCTCACTACTGGGAGGACCATTGAAGGAGACCAGCCCCATGGTGTCAGACCAGCACAGGTTCAGGGGAGATACCCCAACCCAACTGGGACAATGGAGAAGGAAGCAGCAGAAAGCAACCATCTGCAGGCCAAACCTGCTTCCACCTTGGGACCATCTACCCACCATGTTCCATACCCTCACTATAGTTGCAAAGATCCTCTCTTGGTTAAGTCTCTAGCCTCCAAACTTTGTTGTGCCTGTCCAAATGACAGATAAAAGACTCACACACCAGCACCATTGACTTGGATTGTGGACACACATGAGATCGGGCCTGGGTTTCTGAATTTAACTAACCCTGGGGCTATATCATTGCCCATACATATTGGTGTGGATTCTGTTCTCCAAGTTCAAATAAACCTTTTCATTTGACTCCTTGGATTGGAGATTGGAAGAGTTTGTTGACCAAACTAACTGGGCAGGCGTAGGAGGGTGCAAAAACAGCTGCACAGCTCACACCTTGCTGCTCCTTTCCACCTCCATGATCTTCCACTTAAAACAGTTGGGTTTATCATGGGGAAGGATGCTAGATTGGGAATCAAACCATCTGCTCATCAGTTTACAGAACAGGGCAACCATCTGGCTTGGCTTGAAGAGAATCCTTAAAAGATTAAATGCCACCATCTAGTGGTTGTAAAGGAAATAGATCCTTTTGGATTCTATCAAAGAACTGAAGAATGGGATTGGGCATTCCAATATCCTGAAAAGATTGCTCTGTTACTTGAAGAGATTTGGGGATTTTTGAGAACATGCTCCAGTGTCATGAAGATGGCTGCCAGGGCTAGAGGGGAGCCTTGCCCAAAATGCAGCCAGTTACCAAACACCAGCAAGGTAAACTTGTAGAACTGAAAGACAACTTGCCCGAGTATTGGAATACTTGGTTTGAGCTATTTCTGCCCTCTGGTTCAGGCCTTTTCAGTGCTGCAATTTAGCAGGGTCCTCCTCAGTTCCCAGGTCTTAGGGTTTTGGCTGAAGTCTCAAGCAATGGCCGCACTTCTCTGGGACTCCAGGAGGGGGCGGAAGTCTCAGGTGAGGCAAGCAACAGAATCCTGTAGGTTTTCAGGCCACATGCAAAAGATATAAGGGTCATTGCCTTTGTTAATTCATAAGGTGCTGCTTCCGTGCCTGGTGCATATCTGAAGTGGGAATGGTACATTATACATTAGCAGTGACAACCTCCACAATTCCTCTTGTGTGAGAGTAAAAAGATGAAGTGCTGAAAGAGGAGACGGTCTGATATTTACATGTAAGAACATAACAGCCTTGCTGGAACAGGCCACAGCCCATCCGGTCCAGCATTCTGTCTCACACAGCAGCTCACCATTTGCTTCAGGGTATTCCCAAACAGATGTCTTCACCTGCTTAAGATTCCCCGCAAATGGCATTGAGAGATATTCTGCCTATCTCTCTAACCTGGAGGTTGTCCTTAGGCATCCATAATGATAGCCATTGATATCCTTATTCTCCATGAACTTGTCTAATCCTTTCTTAAAGAAATGCTGACAGCTGTCGCCACTTCTTCTAGCAGGGAGTTCCACAGACCAGTGATCCTCTGGGTGAAAAAGTACTTTCTCTGATTTGCTTGAGATCTAGCACCCAAAAGTTTCATGGAGTGCCCCCTAATACAAGTGTTGTGCGATATGCAAAACAGTTTTTCTTTATCTTCTTTGTCCCCACCCTGTATGATTTTATAAGCTTCAATCAGGTCACTTCTTAGGCGCTGCTGTTCAAGAGTGAAGAGGCCCAGCCTTTGCAGCCTCAGTTGGTAAGGAAGGTGTTCCATTCTGGTTGCCCTCCTCAGCACTTTTTCCATTTCCATAACATCCTTCTGGAGCTATGGTGACCAGAACTGTACACAATACTCCAGATGGGGCTTCACCACAGATTTATAAAGAGACAATGACACTTGCTGGCTTATGTGAGGTAGCTTGAATTGTTTAGCTACCTGTCTCCCCTCATAGCCACCTGGTATGAGAGCACACACGTTGAGTACGGACATGTGTGAAGGAGTGGGGCACTAGATTGCTCCCCCATCCCCTACTTCAGGCATATCCAAACTTTGGCCCTCCTGATGTTTTGGACCACAACTCCCAGAATTCCAAGCCAGCCAGCCAGCAAGCCCGCACGTTCTTGCCATTGGTTAGGGCCAAGGGTTCGGGCCCAGCTTCCCGGGGAGCGCACCAACTAAGCCTCGCGCCCCCCCCCCCAAGATGTCTTCTCCTGCTTATGATTCCCTGCAAATGGCATTGAGAGATATCCTGCCTACCTCTCCAACCTGGAGGTTGTCCTTAGGTCAGGCATGTCCAAACTTCAGCCCTCCTCATGTTTTGGACCACAACTCCCAGAATTCCAAACCTGCATTTCCAATGGCAAAGGACTGTGGGAGTTGTGGTCCAAAACATCTGGAGGGCCGAAAACTTGGGAATGCCTGCCCTACTTGGATCACACCAGGGAGTGGAACATCAACCTTGTGACTCAAGAGCTTCCTTGCCACAGTGACCGTGGCAACAGTGGCAAAAAGCTTTGGGGGGAAGACCTTCCCTTTCTCAATCTTGCCTGCTCAGTCTCTGTGAAACCACAAGCTAAAATTTCAGGAAATGACTCTCTGCTGACCTTGCAACCCTATGCCCTACTGAAGTCAACTTTGCCCCCTTTCTTTTCTTTCAGCAAAACCTCACTTGGCTGAGACTGCGCTTGGATCAATAGAAACTTGCTATTCTAATTTGCTTCATTTCTCTGTAATTTTTTTTAAGTTTTTGCCAAGTATTATTTGAACCTTTTATGTTAGGACTGTATATAGGAGACAGGGCTGGCTGGTGTTCCTTGGATCAAATTGCAGGAACAAAAAAAAATATTTCAACAAAGTCTATGGCTTTTAATCTGTGGGGGTGCCACTCCACCGATTTAACTGACCCAACACCTCCTGTACGGTTGCAGCAGAGTGAAATGGGTGTGGTCTGCAGTGCTGGAAGACACTTCAAACCATAGGTCAGGCATGTCCAGACTTCAGCCCTCCTGATGTTTTGGACCACAACTCCCAGAATTCTAAGCTTAGATTGCCAATGGCAAAGGACCGTGGGAGTCGCGGTCCAAAACATCTGGAGGGTCGAAGTTTGGTCATGCATGCCATAGGTAGAAAGTCTCTACTTGGAATGCTTAGGGACACACAAGCTTCCTAATGTTTATCTGTTTTATTTATATTTTGGATTCATATCCCGCTCCCAATGGAGTTCAAGACAATCTACAATAAAATTTAGTAAAATGGGTGCAATTAGACATGAAATGAGAGCAAGCATGGGAGACTAAAAATCTGATTTGAAACATACATCTAAGAGAAAAAAATACAGCACCCACGGGGTTAAATGCCCCATCTGTGGCCACAGGGGTCACTTTCCAAAGGTCTGCCTGAATAAACAGGTCTTTCCATGTCAACAGAATAGCTAGGAGAGCGCCAGCCCTTCTAGCAGGGGGTTTCAGAGCCTGGGAGGCCACCAGGAAAGCCTTCTCATGTTCCATTCAAATGCAGCTCTGACAGTGGCAGGCTGAGAGAGAAGGGCACCAGAGAGAAAGACTTAAAGTAAGTCAAAACATTGATTCATCTAGCTCAGTTTGCATAACTTTCACTAGAGAATGGGCAGTATTTCTTGGTCTGTTAGAGCTCTGGGAGATTTGCAGTACTATATGGTCATGATTTTTTAAAGAAAGTGTTGTTGTTATTGTTCAGTTGTTCAGTCGTGTCCGACTCTTCGTGACCCCATGGACCAGAGCACGCCAAGCCCTTCTGTCTTCCACTGCCTCCCGGAGTTTGGTCAAATCCATGTTGGTTGCATCGATGACACTGTCCAACCATCTCATTCTCTGCCCTCCCCTTTTCCTTTTGCCTTCAATCTTTCCCAACATCAAGGACTTTTCCAAGGACTCCTCTCTCATGAGGTGGCCAAAGTATTGGAGCCTCAGCTTCAAAATCTGTCATTCCAATGAACGTCCAGGGTTGATTTCTTTCAGGATGGATAGGTTTGATCTACTTGCAGTCCAGGGGACTTTCAAGACTCTCCTCCAGCACCACAGCTCAAAAGCGTCAATTCTGCAGTGATCAGCCTTCTTTATAGTCCAGCTCTCACTTCCATACATGACTACTGGAAAAACCATAGCTTTAACTATTCGGATCTTTGTTGGCAATGACAAATTTAGGGCAGTGATTATAAGATTGAAATCAAGATTTCCGGGAGCTAACCAGCAGTAGAGTTTGAGATAGGACTGTGCATTCTGTCTAATTATGGTACTGAAAATTGGACTCAGTTTTTTTCTGGTTTAGTTTTTTTTTATACTGAGCTTAAGTTTATGGATCTCAGGGTTCTGGTGCTATATTGAATCAAAACAGATCTGACTCTGGATCTATGCTAACAAACAGGATCTTTCCATGTCCCAGTGGAAGTTGTCAGGAAACGCATGCATTCTTTTGCCAAGGTACACATGTGCTTTACCGCAGAGACACAGCCCTTCCTCCCCTAAATTACTAGGCAACATTGCAAACCCACACTAAATTTCTTGGAACACTGAAAAATCAAGCCCTCATGTTTTTATTCTGCCTGGCAGAGACAGGAGCATTCTGCCAGCTTTGTGTTTGCTACAATGCTCGCTCCCTTCGAATGCATTGCATGTCCTTAGGGGCTGTCGAGGGCTCCCCCCCCCCAAGGGTTCCTTCAAACATGTTTCCATGATGTTTGTTAGAGGGTAAAACTGCTGGCAGGTTTTGTCTTTTTAAAAATTGCTATGAACAGGGCTGGGGTAGTATCTTTCGCTGAGACAAGAGGGAGGAAATGATGTTCCTCCATGCACCTAGTTCACTAGAAAGTACCTACAAGGCAGGAAACTTATTCTGTTACATGAAGTGGGGGGGAAATCCTACTGTTTCCATCCTGAGATTTAAATGTAGCTTTAAAAAAAACTATTTATTGGGTTTCCACTCTGTGTTTCGTCCTCCTAATGAGACAGAATAATAGCTACAGCTCAATTAGATGACTTGACATTTGGGGTCCTTTCTCAGGACCCCAAGTATATATCCGGAGGTGGCTTCCTCCTTCTGCTTTTCTTTTTCTTAAATGGCAGAGCTGGCCTAATTTATAAATTACCTCAAAAAATTCATACTTATGTTTATGAGCATCCTGCCTCCCAATGTTTTCTTATACTCAGTGTAACAGAACTTTAAGGGGGGGGGTTGCTCCTCTGCCCAGATCCATCTCTCTTCAAACAACCGCTGCTGCTATTAACTGGTATCTGGAGAAGTTAGTACAGTAACCCCCCCCCCACTGATCATGGGGGTTAGGGACCCACCCCACCCACGATGCATGAAAATCTGCGATATACGGAAGCGGGGGGGGCTGGGGGCGGGGGGGCGATTGCGTGCCTGTCTGAGAAGTCTTGGCGCGGCACGCACAGGCGGTGTTGCGGGATCTGACCTCCCGCTGCCGCCCGCCTGCACCACCCAAGACTTCTTGGAGAGGCCGGGGGGCAGCGGGGAGTGACCCGATCATTCCCTGCCACCACCCATGCGGCTCCAAGGTGCAGGTACTGCGATCTCACGATATAGCGGGACCGCAGTACCTGAACCGAGAAATGGCAGGGGATGACTGTACGCCTAAATAGGCTCGTTAATAATCTCCCAGCCTGTCTGTATTTACTTACCATAATAATTTAACAATTATTCATGAAGGCACTTTCACTTAAATGATAAGTAAAAGCTTTTATTTAACTGATGAAGTTTCACAGAAATATTCACTTGCTGGAAAATAAAACCATGATTTCCCTTCCTGATATTAAGGAATCTAAAGCAAACTTCAGAGGCAGAAGCCTCCCTAATCCCCTATAAAACTACATTATTAGCGTTTGTCCATTAGTCCATATGCAGAAACCATTCAGGAAAAAAAACCCTCTCTGTGTCTCTCTCCATCTCTGTTCACAGCATGGGAAAACCAGTCACATGTCTATTTAGACCAATCAGGGTTCACTTGCTTCTTTTTTATGGAATGTATCTTTGGGCTTTGCTTACATTCCTTTATGATTTCAGATCTACAGCAGTCTAGGCATTGCAGCTTAATATTGGCTAATGGTTATGTTTACATTTGGCCTTAAAGACAGGCTTCTTCAGTCTTAATTTACGTTATACTCAGGGTGGCTTTCAGCATGTCATGAAATGATACCAAGATGAAAATCACATAATTATTAATGATCATGGGGCAACAGTCGCAGTGCTAGCTCAAGTGGTTTAGGTATCTGGCTGTGGACAGAGCCAGAGGTTGGGAGTTCAGTTCCTGTGAATCCCAGAAGAGCCAGCCTGTGACGAAGCTGCACAGTCCCATGGGGTCCCAAAACGAAGGGAATGGGAAACTGTGACTAGGCTTGCCGTAAGTCAGAATTGACTTGATGGCACACTACTACTACTACTACCATGGTGGTGGTGGTGGTGGTAGAAGTAGTAACAGCAGCAGCAGCAGCAATAAGAACTATAGCAGCAGAATTATATATTTAAAAGCAACTTAAAAGAAAAAAGTGATAACGATTTACAGTTCCTCTCCAGTTTTTCAGTTTATAATTTGCCCTTTCTCTTCCATATTTATTTATTTATTTATTTATTTATTTATTTATTTATTTATTTAT
>JAHTLZ010000330.1:11471607-11482659 GCA_023846285.1 Phrynocephalus versicolor | reverse complement strand
ATTTATTTATTTATTTATTTATTTATTTATTTATTTATTTATTTATTTATTTATTAGACTGTTATACCACCCATCTGGCAGCCATGGCCTAATCTTCCGTCCCTTATCCCATAGATGCTCAAAGCATCCTGCAACCTCAAAAAGCCGCATAGTTGTAACAATGAGTGGTATGATCGTTGTTCTAAAATCAGGTGACCCATCTTGTGCAAGCAGCAGTGTTTCCTTCTGCCGGGGCACTCCAGGGCTTAGCTCAGTAAACACAATTTTTTGCTTGCTTCAAAGAAAAATAATGGATGACTGGTGGTGAGTGAGGTCACTAGCACTGAGTCAGCAAGAAAAAGAAGACAAATGGTTATTGTACTAAACAAAATGAATTTGGTAGTTATTAATGCAATTTGGAAATAAACCCCTCTCTTTTGCAATATATGCCCCCCCCCCCGAAATCAACCATCAAACACCAGGACTTTTTTGCTGTTGTTTCTGAGTGCCCTATAAGAGAGACCTTTTTGTCCACATTGATCTGTTTGATTAACTGTGGTGATTCTTAATCTTTTATTTATTGGTTTGTTTGTATGCATGCTTTGTTTCAGTTGTTTATATTTATAAACACCTGAAAAACCATGGTGGGACTGAGAGAAGGGCTAAAACATTTGGGGCTCCTTAGTCTGGAAAAGAGGCGCCTGAAAAGGGTATGATTGGGACACACAAAATAATGCAGGGCATAAGTGGATAGAGGGACACTCTTCTCCCTCTCACAAAATACCAGAACTAGGGGACATCCACTCAAATTGAGGGTTGGGAGAGTGAGAAAAGACAAAAGAAAATATTTTTTACCCAGTGTGTTGTTAGTCTATGGAACTCTGTGCCACAGGATGTGGTGATGGCATCTGGCCTGGATGCCTTTAAAAGAGGATTGGACAGATTCCTGGAGGAAAAGTCCATCACAGGTTACAAACCATGGGGGGGGGGAAACAGGGTACTTCAAGGGCCAAATGCAGGGGAGTGGTATCAGGAGACAGATATCTAGTCTCATGTGCTCCCAAATGCATCTGGTGGGGCCACTGTGAGATACAGGAAGCATGGCTCTTCTTATGTTCTTATGTTCTTAATTCAAGAAAGACCTGTGCATTTGGTGTTGGATTTCTTAACAAACCCCAATCCAGGTCCGAAAGTGACTGTCTCTTCAGCGTCGGGAAGAGCTCGGAAAAAAACAAAACCTCAGGAAGCCAAGCTCTGATTGCAGACACGGCTTCTTTCTCTTGCTGATATGTTCTTTCTTTAGATGATAGCGTTTATTATTTCCTTTTCTTCTCTGTTTCTTTCAAGGGACACATGGAGCTAAAGCCGTGTATAATATAACTATAAATTATTAACCAGATTATATAGCCTTGTATGTGAAAGGTTGCAGGGGTAACTCCCTGCAGAATGTTTGGTAACATGCAGTTACATAAAGCTGAAACAATGGATTATGAAAGCAGCAGATGTGAGCCATTGTATAATGTAGAGTCGACGACATCCTAAGTTTCAGGAAAAATCTGTGGACCCATGCCTTATCTTTTTAAAAAAAATTATTATTTTAAGAATTCTGTTTTTCCTCTTAGTTTCTTCCTTGTTATTCGTAGTGTATTAACGATATTGCCATACACGATACAGCAAACAATGTCACTTCCTGCAGAAGGTTCCATAACGGTTAGTTGCATAAGCTGAAACAGTGTGTTATGAAAGCAGTTGTATCAGCTAAAACAAACCTTAGAAACTGTATGATGAAAGAAGTGGTCATCAGCAGAGCTGGAATCATGACTTTTCCCAGACTGTATCTCTCAGGGTGCTACCCGCAGAATAAATATTTCATAGAACATCTGTGGATCTGTCCTCTAGTCTAAACTGATACTTTTAAGACTTATATTTGGCTTTCCACACCTTCCTTGTTCTTCACAGTACATTAATCAAAGAAGGTTATGAGGTGGAATTTTTGTGTAATCCAATCAGTGAGTCCAGTCAAAAAAGTATTAAAAATGTGTTTGAAACGTTGGAGGAGAGGATAACTGAAATGATCAGGCAGCTGTCTGGTTTTACCTGTGAGGGGAAAATTATAACATTTGGGGTTTTCTGTTTTTTTTAAAAATCAACTTGTCAGGTGACAGGAGCAAGAGCAAATAAGGAATATTTAAAAAAAATACACCTGATACATAATGGGAAGAAAGTTCTCTCCCCTCTCTATTCAGGAAATAAAGTTATTCCTACAGAAAATGCTTTCCCACAGGCGCCTAATTAATTGACAGGGCTTGGAAAAGTTACTGGTTTGGTCTACAACTCTCAGAATCTCCTAGTCAGGAAGACAACTTGATATAAGGAACTGCTGGGTAGTTTAGTTATGTAGGTCTCTGGCTGTGAAGCCAGAGGTTGTGAGTTCGAAGTGTCCATTGTGCCTTCTTGGTAGTGTAGTGAGTAGACTTAGATGATCCATAGGGTCTTTTCTCGCTCTCTAGTTGTAAGGTGATGATGATGTTTCTTAGAGTTGTAGTTCAAAATACGGTGTACAGAAAGTAGCACTTCCTAGCTCTGAATATTGCTTGAGGGCGAGGGCCATCAATGATTGATGCCAAGATATCCCAGAGGCATGACATTGGCATTTCTAAAACAGAAATACTGTAGGATGCTGGATTTATCTAACAGGGATTTTTTTTTAATGTTCTGAAGAACTCTGTGCCTCTTTATTTGTCCATGGGCTTATCAACAAGAGGTTCAGTGAGGGTGGGCAAGTTTCACTGAAAATTATTGCCCAGGATTACTTGTCATCCCTTTTAATATGCAGTTTCTGGAACATATTTAGAGTGTTCTAAGACCTTTTTAAGAGCCAAATAATGCACCATATTAAATGAAGCGTGTTCCACTTTCTTTTTAACTTCCAAAGGTGTTTGAGAGTCTTATCTTATCTGGGTAAGGCCATCACATGTTGTTATGTCTTCCCACTTTGACATTCATGCTTGACAAAACTGAAAAAAGAAAAAAATGTAATGAATGCTAATATAGATTTTCTTTCTTCCTTCCTTCCTTCCTTCCTTCCTTCCTTTCTTTCTTTCTTTCTTTCTTTCTTTCTTTCTTTCTTTCTTTCTTTCTCCCTATTGGTTGAGGATAATTCAAGAGAAAAGCTAGTGGGCAAAAAAGGTTTGACTCTCCCAAATTTGGATTTAAAAACCCACCTCAGATACTTGGACGTCAATGATAAAACTGAGGTTCATCCATCTGCAATGAATTTTAATATAGAGATTGATATTCATCTGAGAGAGACTTGTGTCCTTGCAAATTCTGGACTCTTCTGTTACATCAGACTAGCATATTGTTGTTCTCAATTAATGGATATAATGGGCTAAAAGTGAAACAGCTCACAAGAAATGTGTTGGTATTGCTTTGCAGCGGGATCATGAGACCAGGACTGAATGCAATCCTGGGACCCACTGGCAGTGGCAAATCTTCGTAAGTAATGGACTGACAAATAAAAATGATTCACTCTAATCTTTACACAAATCCATTTCCTTTTTTTAAGAAAGAAAGGAATTTCTTCAGGCTGAACAAATTCCATCCATCCATCCACCCGTCCGTCCATCCATCCATCCATCCGTCCATCCGTCCGTCCGTCCGTCTGTCCATCCATCCATCATCTATCTATGTGGCATTCCTATGATCGTGGTATAATGCTGTGATCATATACATATACTTCTATAAAAACCTTTAAATGGAAATAGCATTTTCTTCTGAAATCTGTGTACTTCCAAAGTCCTGTGGCACAGTGGTTAAATGCCTGTACTGGGGCTCAATCCCAAGTAGCAGGCTCATGGCTGACTCCACCTTCCATCCTTCCGAGGTTGGGAAAATGAATACCCAGCTTGCGGGGGGGGGGGGCGCACAATGTGTAGCCTGCATTACTGTAATTAAAACTGTAAAACCACCCAGAGACTACTTGAAGTGGTATGGGGCGGTATATAAGCAGAACACTTTGCTTTGCTTTATATGTTGCATAGTTTACCCCCCCCCTTCCTCCTGCCCACCTCTCCCTTACAGAATTACTGTCAGAATGACTGTCAGCCAATAAAAATGAAAATAAATAAAAAGTTTTGTGTGACAAAGCTTTGTTTGTTGTTTCATTTTTTAGATTGCTAGATATTTTAGCTGCCAGGAAAGACCCTCATGGCTTAAGTGGTGATGTTCTCATTAATGGCGCCCCCCAGCCTGCCAATTTTAAATGCGTCTCTGGATACGTTGTACAGGTAATGGGCTGTCTCTGAGTTTATTAGTTTACCATTTCTGGAAGCTGCTGCTATATCAGAAGTGGCCTATGTTGTGATGCATATTTGGTTTGAATGCCTTGTATATTTTTCTTGGTGCTACAGAGCAGAGAACAAGAATGTTTGTTTGGAGCTTAATACCTGCTTTGAAATGTTTGTGTTTATGGTGGAGCTGCCAGTTTGGGACATACATCTACAAGGAGCTTAAACGTTTTCATTCAATTGTCCAGGATGATGTTGTGATGGGAACCTTGACTGTGCGTGAGAACTTCCAATTCTCAGCAGCCCTCCGACTTCCAAGTACGGTGAAACAGAGAGAAAAGGATGAAAGAGTTAACCAGATCATCACTGAATTGGGCTTGACAAAGGTGGCCGATTCAAAGGTAATGGTTTTGTAAAGAGTTTGAAGGACATATTTTTGTGGCCAGAAGTCTCAGAATGCCCTGGTTACACTAGCTGGAGCGTCCTGGGAATTGTGGTAGGAAAAAAAAGTAACTTACCCAGGCTCTAAGGAAAATGTACAGTGGGCCCTCATATAACAAACAGGTTTTTTTGGTACATTTTTATTAAATTTTAAACTACATACAAACAGAATAAAAGAAATAACAAACAACAATTAACAATATGAGTGTACCCCCACCCCGCGGGACCATCCATGCATTCTTCTTTATTGCTGGATCTTCTATTATTCTAGTGATCTTCTTAAAGTCCTCTTCTCCAGAATTGTCGTGAAGTATTCGTAGACTCTTTCCCCTTCCCTTCAACTAATACATAATCTATGAATTTACCCCAGATATCGTAGAAAACGTCTTTTTTCATTTCTCCTCGTTTAACTTTTAGACTACAAGACAATTTATCGTTTATAGCTATATCCCAAAGTTCGTTGTACCAATCTTCCATCTTAAGTTCTAGTTTTGACTTCCAATTTCTTGCTATAATTAATCTGGCAGCTGTCATAAGATTTGCTATTAGCTCCTTTATTGTAACATAATAATGCTATCTCTGGATTACAATCTATATCTATTTTAATCATATTACTTAGCTCTAAAAAAACTTTTTTCCAAAACTTTTGGACTATTTCGCATTCCCACCAAAGATGCATATATGTATCAGGCTTGTATAGCTTATACAGTTTGTATAACATAAAATCTGTACAACATAAAAAATTCCAGAGATAGGGGAAATTTGCTTAACAGAATAGTCTAGGGGGCAAATCCGTACAACATAAAAATGGTCGTGATTAGGGATTAGTGGCTTCACCGTTTTCAATGCATTCCTATGGGAAATTAGTATAAAGGAAAATTTGCTTAACATAATTTCATTTGGAATGAATTAATTCCTTTATACAAGGTACCACTGTACTTAGTTCACAGCTGAGCCAGTGGTGGCGAACCTTTGGCACTCCAGATGTTTTGGACTGCAACTCCCAAAATTCTGAGCCTAGATTGCCAATAAGAAAGGACTGTGGAAGTTGTGTTGTATTAAAATAAGGCAAACGTGAAGATTGGCTGAGTGAAACATTGTTTTGGTGAATGGCTTTTGTGGGGGAAGGCAGGAAGTCCCCTTTTAAATCATGGTTTGGTTTAATTAAATCAACTTCATATCATAGAGATGGCTAAACAGCCCAGAACTTAGAAATTAAATACTAAACCTCTGGTTTAAGTGTAAGGCACTGTGAGTGTGGAGCTTGCTGTTGCTCAACACATAAAGCTACAGTTTAAGGTGATGTCTGAAGTGTGATGTTTAAACATAGTGAGTTAGGCTGCTTTTACACGACCCCTAAAATCTGCTGGCAACCTAAATGCAGATCCCCCTCCATGTGGTTTTTGTTCTGCTTCCTGTGTTCCCATCTCCCACACTCTGATTCTATTGCTTCTGTGTGCGGTGAGGGGAGAGAGAAAAAAATGCAGGCTCACCTCCCCCTGCGTTGGCAGCAGCTAATTGTTCCAGCCCGTTAGGATTCCTGTCTGTTAAGGGGGGGAGGACCCAACAAAAACAAACAAAAAGCAGAGGAGGGCCAGGCATGCAATGCTTTAAAACAGCAACAAGGATTTTACCTCCTCCAGACCAGATACTTGTAAAATGCGCTGGGGCATGCTTAAGTGGGCATGGGCGTGGGCGTACTTTTTTTTTTTAAGTCCACTGCTGGTGGGAAAACAATTTTATGCTCCACATCTGCCAGCATTTTGCAGCAGATTTTAGGGGTCCTGTAAAAGCAGCCTTAATGAGTTGTCTCAATCACTGTTCATTAAGTAGGTTTCATTTTTCACTGCCTGAATTTACAATTCAGTCTTCCACTCTGGAGTTTAAAGCTAACATCAGTAGATGGAACCAGACCCTATAGCTGAATGTGTTTCCAAGGAACAAGCAAAATATACCGTGATGAATTTTTGTCTTGCATTAGGTTGGAACCCAGTTCATTCGTGGGATATCAGGAGGAGAAAGAAAGAGGACCAATATTGGAATGGAGCTCATTACTGATCCTGGAATCTTGTTCTTAGATGAACCTACCACTGGACTGGATTCCAGCACAAGCAATGCCGTCCTGCTCCTCCTGAAAAGGTAACAGTTGGGTAAAATGATGTATGTATTCTCAAAGGCTTTCACGGCCGGGATCTGATAGTTTTTGTGAGTTTTTCGGGTGGTTTGGCCATGTTCTGGAAGTTTTTCTTCCTGATGTGGCCGGCATCTTCAGAGGGCAAGGAGCTCAGGGAACTAGGAGTTCTCTCTTTGCTGAGTGAGACTCGGGGCATTTTACACGACCCCTAAAATCACTCACTCTATAACCCCGAGCACAGAGAGAAAGGCAGTAGAGATGTGGTGACAGGAAGAAGGAAGAGAAAGTGCAGATGGACTCTAGAGCAGGAACTTGACCAGAAGAAGGCCTTAAATCCATGGGAGGCTTATTGAGAAAAAAGGTCCCCTAAAATAATCTGGACTCAGGCAGTTTATGTTCATAGATGGATGTAGATGGCTTTTTTTCTGAGCCTGCCATACCTCACAGGGCCTTTGCAACATAAAACGGGTGGGGAATCAGTAATGCTGTTCAGAATTTTTGTTTTGTTTTGTTTTGAGTAAGAGAAGGATGTAACAACTTCTCAACCTGAGGCTAGAGAGGAATGTGGTAGTTTGCAGAGGTACAATTCTGGCTTATAAAACTACAGAATCCAACCCCCTGATCCATGTATGAATCCAAATTGAATCAAATCTGACATATGATGGTCCAATTTGCTCTTGAATCGGTCCAACATTGGAGCACTCACTACCTTCTGAGGTAAATGGTTCAATTTTCGTACTGCTCAACGATGTTCTAGGCTGCTGAGGTACAATTCTGGGTTCTGAAAAGGCACACAGAGAAAAAGGGCAGCCATCTCTCTCTATATATACTGACTGCCTTTTCTTGTTTGCAGGATGGCCAGGCAAGGAAGAACAATAATCTTTTCCATCCATCAACCGCGCTACTCCATCTTCAGACTCTTTGACAAGCTGACCTTACTGGCTGCAGGGAGAATGCTGTATCATGGACCAGCTCAGGATGCTCTAGAATACTTCAAGTCCATTGGTAAGCTTCCAGAAGGCTCCCTTCAGGATAACAGTGGGTCACAGAGAGCTGTGTGATATACAATTTGTATGAATGTTACACAGCTTGTATGTCCATAACCGGGGTCTTTTTTTCTTCTAAGGCCATTCTGGATCCTCCATCCATCATTATTATTATTTTAGAGTATTTTTATCCTGCCTTCCAACAGATATCTTGCTATTAGCTGTGGATAGTCACTATTATTTTTTATCTTTAAGATAGTGTTTTTAGATTTAGTCCCACCAAGGCATGACACTGATTGGATTACTTTGTCACCAGTTGTTCTCTCAACCCGACTTACCTCACAGAGCATTGGTTCTGCTTATATACTGCCCCATACCACTTTAAGTATTGTCTAGGTGGTTTACAGTTTAATTATGCAGGCTACACATTGCCCCCACCCCCACCCCCAGGAAGCTGGGTACTCAATTTACCAACCTTGGAAGGATGGAAGGCTGAGTCAACCATGAGTCGGCTACCTGGGATTGAACCCCGGGTTGTGAGCACAGTTTTACCTGCAGTACAGGCATTTAACCACTGTGCCATGAGGCTCTTATGAAAGATGCAGCAGACCCATGCATCCTATAGAAGAGAGACTGCATGTGAATGGAACCAAATAAATTTTGAAATAATTCATGTTTTCTCATCAGTTCATCTATTTATTTCCCTTTCTGCAAAACAATTTGTTAAGAAAGAAAAAGATGAATAGCTGCATAGTGCCTTTTGATCAATAGCTGCCCATCTGTCTTGAAGCACCCTACAAGTGTACAAAACAGATTATTCTTGATTCAGATTCACAGGCTACTCTCCCATTCTTTATCCCTCCCATCTCAAAGATACTGCATTTCAAACAATGAATGCAGTCTTACAGAAATGTCCTCCTGAAAAAACCCTGATGAAATGAATGGGAATGCTAGAAGACAACTTAGGTGTGGTGTGAAAGTCCAAAATACCTAAAATCAAAATAAATTACAAAACCCTAAACAAGCCCTTCTGTTCCTATCTTATAACTTAAGCTGCAAAAAAAAATCTAGAATAAAATATGTCAGACAACCCATCAAAACATGTAAATATGCAGGACAGTGGTTGTCAAATGGCAGTGTAAGTTGTGTTCTGTATCAAAACAGATCTGCATATAGTAGTATCCTATGGACAAAGTTAGGTTAGAAAGCTTCTATCTCATACAGTACAGTAGGACCCCCATATCCACTGATTCATTATCCACTGATTTAGTTATCCATGGTTGGCAGAGGAAAATAAATAAATAATTCAGCAGCCACAAAGCAAGCTGTAAAGCAAGCTGTTGTCACAAACAGCAGCTGTAAAGCAATCTATTGTCACAAACAGTGGCCATAAAGCAAGCTTCTGTCTCAAAACAGCAGTCATAAAGCAAGCTACTGTCAGGAAACAGCAGTTTGGTGGTGGGTGGGCAGGCATTCTCTCTTATCCATGGTTTTCACTATCCACGGGAGGGCCTAGAACCAATCCCCAGCAGATACCGGGGTCCTACTGTACAATGATTTCAAAGTTGATGGAGTTTTCAGTACAAGGGAGCATTCAAAGTTGCATGCCTTCATGCCTCTGAATAACACACAGAATGGAAAAGCAACAAGGTAGGTTGTTTTATTTATTCATGGTTTAGTTCATTCTCTAGTTATTCCTGCATGCCCAGACCCATGCTATATGCTTCTAGGCTTCCAAAAGATATCTGTTCAACCACTATTTGACACAAGAGAATAGATCAGAAGGATCCTTGAGTTGACCCATTTGGACTTTGCTTAAAGTGAAGTGGTACAATCTGGGAAGAAATGCACTACTTGTCCTTGTATAGTTGAATAATCCTCTACAACACTGTCAAAATGTTTCTTTTGGGGCAAAATTTGTAGGTGGAAATGAGACACATTTATCCAGAATGACTCTCTGTGCCTTAGCTGTTCCCATTAGAGATGGGCACGACTCAAAAAAATGGTGTTTCGTTTGTCGTTTGGTCGTTTAGGGGTCCGTTTCGGTTTGTTTTTGTTTTCGTTGGGTTTTTTTTTGCAAATTTTTCGTTTTCATTTTTGTATGTAACGAACCAAAAAAAAACCAAAAACAAAAACGAAAAATGGCTGTTTCATTAGCATTCTTTTCAGTTCAATGTATTTGCCACAATGAAAACGAAAAACACGGCAAAATTTTTCATTTCCGTTTCCGTTTCCATTTTGTTTTGAAAAAATTTCGTTTTCGTTTTTGTTGCATAACGAAACGAGAAAACGAAAACAAAAATGAAAAATTGCTCGTTTCGTGCCCATCTCTAGTTCCCATATACTCTAGTTCATGGGTTCCTTGTGGATAATGTAATGATTGCAGAATCATAGATTTGGAAGGGATCATAAAATAGCTCCTGTATTCCAGACTTTTGGGATTTAAGGCATTCTCTCATGTGCTGTACAATATGCTTTCCACCCATTGTTGAATCGATGGGAGCAATGTATTTCTTTACAGGTTATGAGTGTGAATCGCACAACAATCCTGCTGATTTCTTTCTGGATGTGATTAATGGAGATTCAACTGCTGTGACTTCAAACAAGACTGAAGAAATAGATATAGGTAGGCAACTCATGTTTTCTTTTTATAGGACTTGCAGAGAACTTCATCAGGTCAGGGAACCAATCCAGTTTCAACTCACTGGGAGCACACTTTGGTACCATACATTTACAAAATTCAGAAGCAGAAGTAAACAAAGCTGACTTTTTTCAGATCTTTTTTTTTTTAAAAAAAGCACATTTAAAACAACCCATGTGGGAGTCTATGCACATGGTTTTGAAGAAGGATTGTGTTTCCATGAGTCTTGTTTCCTAGAAAAACCAGAAGCTCTTAATGGCATGCTATTGGACTGGATTGTGAAGAGAGATGAAACTGAGTGTCCCACTCCAGGTTCAGAGTCATTTGCCTTGTGATGTAATGAAACTGTGTATTTTGCATTAGTTGGGTACTGTATATCACAGAGAAATCACTTTCTGTGATGTCAGCATAAAACAAAACACATTTGTACAGGATAAATGTCAATAAAAGAGCCAAAACAGAAATCATGTCCTTCCGTAACAGGCTGAGTGTTCACCTATATACCAGTGTACCTCCAGTGTACTGGTATGCATACAGAAGAAGAAGAAGAAGAAGAAGAAGAAGAAGAAGAAGAAGAAGAAG
>JAHTLZ010000330.1:11454505-11471597 GCA_023846285.1 Phrynocephalus versicolor | reverse complement strand
AAGAAGAAGAAGAAGAAGAAGAAGAAGAAGAAGAAGAAGAAGAAGAAATAGCAACAAAAACTCAGTAGGCACGAAACAGCTTTCTGAGCTGCAAAAATACCTGCAGCTCAGATGTGGCCCATGAACTGCATGTTTTCCACCCCTTTGCCAGAATCTCAACTTCAGTAATTAAATGCTGGAGCAGAAGAACAAGTGGTGATTCTTAATTTTCGGTTTCTAAATCAAATACCAATCACTGACAAGCTGCACAAAGTTTGACTACAGTGGTATGGACATGTCTTGCTTGCCAGTGAAGCCAAAAAGGATCTCACCCTGGAGGTCAGTGGATCCTGCCCAAGGGGCCATCCAAAACATGGATAAACACTCTTGATAATGACATGAAGTTGTCCCGGGTTCACCCAGATGTAGCTCATGACCGGGTCAAGTGCAAGGCCAAAACAAGAACAGTGGACCCCACCACAAAGTCGGACAAACACAAAGAAAAAGATGTATGAATGGGCATATATTGTTATTGCCTGGCCTGGCCTGGTATTTGTTTATAGTTTCAAATTGTTATGTCCTGTTTATTTTTAAGTCTTGCAAGCCCCTATCCAATCCCATATTTCTAGTTAAAAGCTGCTTAGTTAAGTTCAGTCCGCCAGGATGCGTCATATAGAGAATCCTGTTTGTAGCTTTATCCAATTAGTACTGTAGTTCTGAATTGGTACTGTTTCCACAGCTATCCTAATATTCAATAGGGTACGTGATTGTGCTATGGCTCATTTCACTCAATGAAAGGACAAAATCAAGCCCAAGGGATAAAGCAAATCACTTGAGCATAAGTCCTCTCAAACCCAGAAATCTTAATAAATATAACAAAGTTTCCCTTCTCTCTTTACGATACAGAGAACATTGATGATCACCTCAATCGTGATAAGACACTGGCAGAGAAATTAGCAGAGGACTATATCAACTCTGTTTACTATCAAGAAACCAAAGCAGAATTGGAAAAGCTACCTTCGGGAAGCCAGAGAAAGACTGTCTTCCGATCAATCACCTACACCACATCTTTCTGGCACCAGCTTAAATGGGTCTCCAGGCGCACATTCAAAAATTTGTTGGGTAATCCACAAGCCTCCATAGCACAGGTGATTCTAGTCATTTAAATGTATCTCACTAGAAATGTAATTCCTTGCTTGTCCTGTCCTCATAGGCAGGAAAACTGCATTTTCCCACACCCCTTACGGTGATAGATTTCAGTTGTTTTCTAATTCTGATGACTTAATTGTACATGTGGTTTACATAATGCAAGCAAGTTGTATGGAACTGGAACAGATGTTGCCTCTGAAACTCTCGAGGCATCTCTGTAGACTTCGGGTCCCTCTTGGTCCCTCTTTTGCTTTCAGTATTTGCATACGTTAGAGCTTCCCAGTCTGTGGTGCTTATGGGTTTGCTTTTGTGTGTGTCAGAGAAGGATGTTTGTATATTAGTAGGAAATGCAATACTGTATCTTTTTCCCCTTTGTAATGAGTTCTATCATCTTAACATTTCTAAGTTAATTTCTACAAACAGTTCCATTCGTTATTCATCATATCGTCTGGGTGCGCTTTATATTAATTACATCACGTCTTAGTACCACTTAATGCATTGTTTCTTCTCTCCAACCAATCATAAAATCTATTCCATGTTGAGTAACACACAGAGTCCACTTTTTCTTTATTTCTCAATGTCATTCTGTCCATCTCTGTACAGTCTAAGATTTTTTGTATAATTTTTTCCTCCTTAGGTATGTTTTCATTTTTCCACATTTGGGCCCAAGCTATTCAAGAGGCAGTCAGGATATGTAGTATAATATATCTATCCTGTATATCAGGCATGTCCAAACTTTGGCCCTCCAGATGTTTTGGACAGCAACTCCCACAGTCCTTTGCCATTGGCAATCTAAGCTTAGAATTCTGGAAGTTGTGGTTCAAAACATCAGGAGGGCCGAAGTTTGGGCATGCCTGCTGTATACAGTATTAACATTTTCTGGCATAATACCTAGTAGAAACATTTCTGGTTTCAATTCTATATTCAGCTTAGTTATTTCTTTGAGCCATATATGCATTTTAACCCAATATTTCTTTGCCCTCACACAAGACCACCATACATGATCATACATAATAATAAAATATCTCAGGTACAAAGAACATGAAGAGTGAGGGAAAGTGAATTATTAGTAATTGTTAGTGTGGTGAAAACCTTCTGTGTCTTACCAGTCATGCATTTACCCTCTTGTGTTTAACCACCCATTTGGCATGCCATCATATGCATCTAAATTAATAACAATAATTAGAGGGCTCTCCACCTTGCTCTCAGATGAAACATCTCCTAAGAACCAGTTTCTATTTTATTGTCAAGAAGAATAAACTAGAAGGGAAACTAATATTTGATATTAGAACTAGATATACCCTCTAACAATAGGAATGTCCTAGAGCTGAGTCATGGCAATTGGATTTCTTTTCTTGTGGGATAGAAACATTTCGTGACTCATCCAAGTAGCTTCTTCTGTCTGAGAAAAGTTGGTGGGAGGCTTCCAATTTGTAGTTCACCTTGGTTTCAGCTAGTCTGAATAGGCTTGTTAGATGGACAATGCCCTGGGGTATGTGAAAGTCACACACCCCACCAACTTTTCTCAGACTGAAGAAGCTACTTGGATTAGGAGTGAAATATTTCTGTCCCACAAGAAAAGAACGGCAGTTGCCATGACTCAGTTCCTAGATAATCTCACCTGGATGACTGAATATCCCCACAAACCAAGGGGATGATATAGAGAGGGAAAATTGTGGTGGTGATGGTGGATTGTGCCCAACTCTTTCCCACACACAGCCCTTATTTCCCCATGCCCTGGGCCCCAGTAGATGTATACCAGACTTGCTTATCCCGACTTGGAATACCATCTGCTGAGAGAGAGCCAAGTGGAGAAATTGCAGGCAGGTGAAGTGCTAAGGTGCCCCCTGACTTTTTTTTTAAAAGTTCAGCAGAGACCTGAGACATAGGGTTCGACAAGGCACACAATTAGCCCTGTTTGTTATCTGATTAAACCTTTGCTTTCTGCAAATCCCCTTAAAGCCCCGAAGCCATGGCCTTTGATTCTGTGTGTATGTTGATATAATGGAGATCCCTCTTAATTGCTTTGTAAAAGCTTGACCTTGTGACAAGAATTATGCCCTTGAGAACTTTATAATCTTCCAAGGTTAATGGCCTTGACTCCCTCCCACACCCGCACTGGTTTGATCTCCCTATTCTCTTTAGGGCTGGATTTGAAATGCAGTCTCTAAATGCTCCATGCTCCGTTGAGCCTTGTTGGCTAATCTTCTCAAGCTGGTCTTGCTATGATCCTTGTTTTCCACTACAATTGACTTAGTGTTTGGATTATCCCCTGACATTTGGTCTTTTCGGCTGGTTCTTAGCACCACGGTACCATCTATGAAGGGCCTTTCGGTGTTAAGGTTCAGGACCTGTTCCTTCTTTGAAACAGGACCTCAACTGCCTGACACCAACGTCTTGGTTGCATTTTAATCACCGGTGTTTAATTCTGGATGTGAGCTCTTAATTGTTGTACAAGGGCTAGCCCAAAGTATTTTCCTGCTTAAAATGAAGTCCAAATAGCTTGCAGCTAACTGAAAGCCTGCACACGCTACCCCAAAAAGTGATCTGCATTAAAAACCACATTGAGTTTCACATTCACACAATGAATCCCAAAGTGCATGTTTATTTTGCCTTGACTCATTTTATTTCTTTAGGAAGCAAATTAAAATAATCATCCACCAGAGGGTTGCCAATTTTAGCATGCTGTCTTCTTATCCAATTTAAGCCCATCGAGAATCCTAAAGGCAGCTTTAAAAGGGAGCCTCCCCATGCCTGCTCAATTTAAGATTACAAGCTGAAAATATGTAGCCTCTGAAATTGGTACATTAATAAAAGAAGATACATGTTTCAGTTACTTGGGATTCAGGAAACTACTTAAAAACCATGTGACTTAAGTTCGCTAAAATTAAAATGCTACATATTGTGGGATTTCTGAGAAATGTAGACAGGCCCTGAGACAAACTTTTTAAAGCATGGAAAACTTACTTTATGGGACTACATCTCCAAGAATGAGTGGCTATGCTGGCTGGAGAAGGATGAAAGTTGAACTCCAAATAGTTGTTTTTCTAAGCCCTGAGAAGGTCTCACTTCACTTGTCATTGTGTGTCCTCTTGGCAACCACTTCTTATTTGCCTGGGACTCTTCTTCAGGATCTATCCCAGGTCCTCCAAAGAAAATAAGAAAAATCTACGAAATTGTGTGTTCCATATGTTTCATTGGACAATAACTAGAATTTAGTCATTTCCCTGGACCATATAATGGGACAGGTATACATTAAAACTAAAACAACAGAACTTTATTTTCAAGGTTGAACAAAACATGAATCTGGAAATAGAGTCATGGCAGCTGGAGGTTTTTTTTTTCTGGTGAGATTGAAACCTTTCACTACTCATCTGGAAATTGAGTCATGGAAATTGGGCTTCTTTTCTTGAGAGATTGAAACCTTTCCCTGCTCATCCAAAGAGCTTCATCAGTCTAGATGAGCAGTGAAACATTTCATTCTCTCAAGAAAAGATGTCCACTTGCCAGATAAACTCACCTAGATGATTGAGAATATTCGCAGACATATTTCACTACTCATCCTAATAGTAGTGAAATGTGTAGTGGCTACTTGGATGAGTGATGAAACATTTCAGTCTCACAAGAAAAGAAGTCCAGTTGCCATGACTCAACTTCTGGATAACATCACCTGGATGACTCAGAATCTTCACAGACATTTTCCCCAAGCTGGGTAGCTGACTGTCAAACATTCAGTTTCTCTACAAATATATTTCTTCTAACCTTTCTCTATACTTAACCAGCTGTTCCTGTCACCTTTCCAGTACACCACTCTCAAGTTCTCTTTCTCCATCTTCAACACCAACCCCTTTCTACTGGCTCTGGGCTCCAAGTGAGAGTGGACACCAATGCTGTCTGAGATTGATTGTAATTTAAGGAATTTCCAGATGGACAGCTCCCAATGTTATCAAGTCAAAGGTCATTGTCTAGTTACTCCCTTATTTTTCCTCCTTCAAGGGGAAGCTCTCTCACTTTGTTGTGTGGTGTGTGTATAAAGGAAAAAAAGCATACAGGATTTGGTGGGAAAAATATAAAAGGGTTTCAAATAGAAACTAGTGATGTCTGGATCCCATACAATTCTGTAGATTATGTAAGATGATTGTAATGAAAATGTCTCTGGTATCACCCTAGCGGTAGATTCATCCATAAATTGCTACCTCTATATAATCTTGTAGTTGATATTCTAGAAACTTCTGCATCATTGTTATTTGCGAAATAAACACTACCGTGTTACATTCTTTTGTTTCTCTTTCAGCTGATGGTTACAGTTCTCCTAGGAGTAATCGTAGGGGCTATATTCTTTGATGCAAAAGATGATCCTAGCGGTATGCAGAACAGGTGAGCAATGTGGAGACTGTGTGATAGTGAATGGGTGTAGACTAGGGAAGTTTCAACCCAGTGAAGATTGAAGTTCAATTCTGCCACATTGTATGGTATGCATAATGGCAGTCATTAAGAAGTAAAAGGGAAGGAAATGGGTTTATTATGATTTATTCAAAAGCTGATCGAGTACAACTAATTTATGTCAACTGGCCTTTTTCCATAGAGTTGGTGCCATGTTTTTCATTACCACAAACCAGTGTTTCAGCAGCATCTCAGCTATTGAGCTCTTTATTGTGGAGAGGAAGATATTTATGTGAGTATGATCTCGCTGAACAAACAATGCATGACTGCTTGAGAGAGGGCTTTTTAGGTGATCATTCTTAAAAAAAAATTACTCCTCTGAAGGAAGACATCTTGTCTATACCACAATTTGTCAGCCATTCATTCAAAACTGGTCAGGATGCTGATCCCTCAGAAACATTATCATATATGAAACATATTTTCTAATTGGGATAAAGATGAAGCAGAATCGTTGGCTATGCTGCAAGGGATAAAACATATATGAAACATATTTTCTAATTGGGATAAAGATGAAGCAGAATCGTTGGCTATGCTGCAAGGGATTCTGGAAGCAATTGTCCAAGGATGTCTAGGACTCCGTGCTTAGATTAAGGTTCAAGGTCTTGGTTTTGATTTACAAAACCCTACATGGCTTGGGACCAGATTATCTGATGGAGCATATCGTCCCAAGATCATCTTTGGCCTGGCCCACTAGATCATCCCGGGTCCTAATGCTTAGAGTTGCTACCCCGTGGGAAGCTCATAAGACCTCCAACTGGAACCGTGCCTTTTCGGTGGTGGGTCCCATTTGGTGGAATCAGCTTCCCAGCGATATTAGGACTCTGGAGCCCCTTTCAGCCGTTAGGAAGCAATTACAAACTTGGCTTTTCCAGGCTGCTTTTGGCGACTAAGGGTGGTTGGTCACTTCCCTCCCTTTCCTTTTCTTTTTTGCTGCCATCTTATATCCCATGTTTTTCATTGATTTTAATGCTCTTATTGATTGGTTTTGTTTTATATATGTTTGTACTGTTGATTTGTATGGATTCTCATGTTGTGAACCACCCAGAGTTCTTTGGAAAATTGGGCGGTATATAAATATAAATATAAATATAAATATAAATATAAATATAAATAAATAAATAAAAAATAGAAACCAGTATAACTTTACACATATTTATTTATTTATTTATTTATTTATTTATTTATTTCTTTCTTTCTTTCTTTCTATTTTTATATAATCCAGCTATCCCACGTGAACTCTGGGTGGTGAACAACCAAAGCAAATAATACAGGAAATAAAACAAATAAAACAATAGGAATGATAAAGTTAAGACCGGCAAAGCAGGATGGTGGTGGGAAACGATGGATTAACAGATAAACAAAACAATATCCTCACTAATCACCAAAAGCGGCCTTGAATAACCAGGTTCTAAGATGTTTTATAATGTCATAAGGGCCTTATCTCACTAAGGAGCTGATTCCAGAGGATCGGTCCTCACTTATGGGCCTCACTTGGAGCAGCCACATAAAGCAAGAAGACTTGCGATGCTCTGGTGGGCCGGGCCGAAGCAAATCTTTGTGGGATAGGCTCCGCCAGATACTCTGGTCCCAAGCCATAGAGATGAATTTTGTGATAATGCATATCAGTGGCTTTTTCTATATTCCAAATGTATAGTATATTCTATGACGTTTGTGATTGTTATCATTTCCACCCGAAGAATCCAGGTATTTTTAATTTAGCGAAGTCCCCAAAAGTCAGTGCTACAGGTTTTCCTCCCAATCTTTCCTACGCTACAATTTCCAGGCATTTCCGAGAAGCAAGAATAATTTTTAAACCAGTGTCAGTCTGTGGTGTGGAAATGCCCAGCCCCTGTTTCCTACGTCGGATCTTTTAAAAAATGATTTCATGTCCAGTGTGACATGCATGAAAGGCTGACTTCTCCAAGTGAGCAGACATAAATGCTTTTTTTTTTTTGCAAACAAGTAGTGTTACTTGGCATTGTTTTGTCATTCTGTTCTAGTCATGAGTATATCAGTGGATACTACAGAATATCTGCATACTACTTCTCTAAGCTAATGGCTGACTTAATACCCATGAGGACTTTGCCGAGTATCATCTTCACATGCATAGTTTATTTCATGATAGGCAAGTATACAGCTTTTGATATCACACAGATGATTCCGGGTGTGTGTGTGGGGGGGGGAGGTGCAAAAAATATTGCAACACTTTGTGTTCACATTCATGGTCCCAACCATCCTACCACACCCACTTTCCTTCTATTTCTTTCCCACTGCTGTATTTCCCCTTTTCTTACTTAAATACTTAATGGCATTCTATAGCCATCGAGCCTGTTTTTTTCCTTTTGGGGTTGTTTTGGGGGTTTCATCCACCCTTAGGAGTCTTTTCCCCACAGTATGTTTTGTACTTCTGACAAACACTGGGAGTCCTCCATGTCTGCTGACACCTACTTGTCATATGCAAATAAGGCCGTTTTTGGTGTAGAAGGAACTAGATCTGGAGAAATGAGTTGATGTTAGCATATATGATTGTGGATAGAATGTTAAATATGAATCTAGAAGATAAGTTCAAGTCCTTCTTCATTACTTGGGTCTATAATGGTTGGCAGAGCAAACAACGCCAACCAGGAACTAAGTTAATACCCCAAAACATTTGAATGGTTAGTAGAGCACCTCTCCATCTTTGGAAAGAAATCACACCCACACTCTCATTCCAAATTAATTAGAGAAATAGATGGAGATACAGAAGATTATGAGAATCCTAGTTCTAACTAACTAGCAGGAGATGCAATAAACTCTGGTTGCCCCTTCATCTCATGAGATCTTCCAATCCCCCCCCCAAAAAAAAAGGTTCAAGAAAAAATGTGAATAAGAATGGGTGACATCAGCATCCGCTAAGAATCACAATATGAAGTCAAAGGAAATTCAGTATAGGTCACAGTAGTTAAAGGATAGTCTAGGAATCCTAGATGTAAGCTGAATTATACCCAGCCATGTCCAAGAAGTTCTACCACACTGGGATCAGATGCATGTTTATGAAAACACAGTTCACAAAAGCCATAAGGAGTATATTGTAGTACCAGCATAACTTATGGGTGTAGTGCTAGTGCAATATTTCAGAGAGAACACACATCCTAACTTTTTCCTTTTTCTGCTTTCAAAGGGCTGAAACCTACAGCAGGGGCCTTCTTTATCATGATGTTTACTCTGATGATGGTCTCTTACACAGCTACTGCCATGGCACTTGCTATAGCCACAGGACAAAGTGTGGTGGCTGTAGCTAATCTACTCATGACCATTGCCTTTGTATTTATGATCGTAAGTATCCCTTTTTTTTTTTGTCTCAGCTGTTGAGGCAGCCGGAAAAATAACTTCGGGGTGGACTTGCAGCCAACAGACTATGTGAAAGGCTGCACCAGTGTTGGCGAACCTATGGCACGGGTGCAAATGATGGCACTTGGAGCCCTTTCTGCGGGCACTCGACATCACCCCTTCACAGCCACCTGTATTCAGGTTAAATTGCTGTATTGGCACTTTGTGAAAAATTAGTGGGTTTTTGAATCGCAGTTTGGGCATTCGGTCTATAAAAGGTTCGCCATCCTTGGACTACACCCATCTCTTTGGGCCAGTCGTCACCATGTACAAAGAAAAATACTTCCTCTCTCTCTCTCTCTCTCTTTGGATACACTAATGTGTTGCTTAGAAGGATTGCAGTCAACTGTGGGAAAGTGTGCTGCCACCTTGGCTGGGTTTGGCATTTGATGGGCTTCCAGTCAAGGAGGACCCAGACTATGTTATTGACTAGCATCTGTCTGCCTAGATATGAACAGTGAAATCCATCCAGCAAGGCAATTATTGTAATGCTGGGATTCTCTACTGGAAGCTGAAACAGAGCTGACATGTGGTGCAAGGTGCCTGAGGCATCGGTAAGGAAGCACCAGCTGGCTCATTCCCAAGCAGTCAGGCTAGAATATGTTTGAGTCAACCTTCTGAGTAGCATCTGAGTGTTTTAATTTTTCTGACTCTTGAGTGTTATGATTAGAGACGGGCACAAAACTTTTGGTTAGTTTTGTTATTCGTTATTCATTTTGTTACAGAACGAAACGAATAATGAACTGCCCCCTCAAAGAAAACAAAACAAAATGAAATCGAAATTTCCGTTTCATTCCGGTTCACTTTTCGTTCCCCTACGAACAGAGGTGTCTCCTACCTGAGGTCTCGGCGGTGGATGATCCTCCTTTGGCTTGGGGGCTTCCTTTTTTTTTTTAAAGCTGACTGGCCTGCGTTACAGCTGGTAGGCGGGCCACGTGGTCAGACAGTAAGAAAATAATAATAAAATAAAATAAAATAAATCTGATCTGGCCTATGGGCTGCCAAACTGGCCCCCAGGCCGGCAGAACAACAACAACAACAACAAAAACTACCCCTAATCTGGCCCATGGGCCACAGAACTGGCTCGTGAGCACGGGACCCGACCCATGGGCTGCCAATAAGACCCACGGCCCACCGAACCAGCCCGTGGGCCAGCAGAACAACAACAACAACAACAACAACAAAGCTGACTGGCCCGCGCTACAGCTGGTAGGTGGGTCACATGTTTGGCCAGTTAAAAATAAAAATAAATAAAAATAAAAATCCAAACTAGCCCACAAGCACTGGATCTGACCCACAGGCTGGCAGAAGTGGGGGGGAGCCAACTGGCCCACATTACAGCTGGTGGGCCACGGGGTCAGCCATTTTTTAAAAAATAAAATAAAATAGAATAAAATAAACATTTTTTTAAAAACCGATCTGGCCCGCGGACTGCCGAACTGGTCTATGGGCTGGCAGGATTAAAAAATAAATAATAATTTTTAAAAAACTGACCGGTGGGGTTCAAAAAAAAAAGAAAGAAAAGAAAAGAAAACGAACCCCAAACTAAACGAATTACAAAACAATTTTTAAAAATAAGAATTGGTTTCATAAC
Organism: Phrynocephalus versicolor; assembly: GCA_023846285.1. NCBI lineage: Eukaryota > Metazoa > Chordata > Lepidosauria > Squamata > Agamidae > Phrynocephalus > Phrynocephalus versicolor. Next base: position 11,461,063 of record JAHTLZ010000330.1, on the reverse strand, counting down.
TAATGAAACAAAATGGGTGGGGGAACGTATTACGAAATGAAATGCCATTTTGGTGTTTCATGCCCATCTCTAGTTTTGATTTGGTGCTTGTCTAATGCTAAGGATGTGAAATGTACTTTTTGAAGAATATGGCTGTGAAGATTCTCAGTCATCCATGTAAGGTTGTCCGGAAGATGAGTGATGGCAAGTCGACTTCTTTTCTTGTGAGACTGAAATGTTTCATCACTCATCCGAGTAGCTTTGTCAGTCTTGGCTGACAGACTGACAAAGTGACTTGGATGAGTAGTGAGATGTTTCAATCTCACAAGAAAAGAAGTCCCGTGGCCATGACTCAGCTTTTTGAACAATCTCATCAAATAGTTAGGAAACAATTACATTTTGTGGCTAAATGCAGGCTTATGCCATATATCGTTTATGTATCCCCTTGAGCCGAAAATGACATAGGTTATGTGAAAAAAACACACAATGCTAGTAAGTCTCTGTTGATGTTTGTCTCTTGATCTAATGGCAATACAAGTCTTAAAGAATATAAAACCTCAGCTGTTTTAGATCTGCCATTTTGGTTTCACCTGCAGATTTTCTCTGGATTGTTGGTAAATCTGAAGAGTATTCTGTCTTGGCTCTCTTGGCTTCAGTACTTCAGCATTCCTAGATATGGTTTGGCAGTAAGTACAGTACTACTTGGTGCAGCAGGATAAAAACATGAAGAGCAAATCATGGCATTTTTAATAACTTAGATCAGAGCATTGTTGCTCAGCAAACCCATCAAACCACCTTAAGTCTTTAGAGAGTCTATACCGCAGAATGCTATTTAAAGAAAATAAAGACAGGGCATGTTATATGTTGTTTCATTTGGATATGCAAAACATCTGGGTGGGTGGGTGGTAGTATCCTGAGATAAATGATATGGATGTGTAAGGCTGTCCCAGGATCATTGTAGTTGAGCTGGGGACTAGCCATGGAAGTAGCTTCATGATTGCACTGTAACAACTGAACCAGTCTCTCTTAGGGCTTAAAGAGGGCATGCATTAATTATGCAATTAGCAATAACCATGCAGGTTTTAAAAATCCGAGTGTGTGAGAGAGACTGCAGTCAACATTGCAGGGTAGGTGTTGGTTGAAGCCATCAGCCTAAACTAAATAGAAATTATGGTAAACCCCCACCTATTGCAGGGATTAGGGACCCGACCCGACCCACAATAATTAAAAAGCTGCAATATGCGGATGCTGGGTCGGGTCAGGACTGGGCGGGCTCTCTGGGGGCTCTTGTACTTACCCCAGGCCTGGCACTGCCCCAAACAGGCCTACAAGGGGCTTTCCATTCCCCCAGAGGCCCCAAAAAGTGCTTTCTAGTGATCTGGAGGTCACGTCTGGTTTACCGGAAGTCACTTCCAGTTTGTAGGGAAGCACTTTTGGGGCCTCCAACAGGCCTGGGAAGGCATTTCCTCCTTACCCCAGGGGGCCTTTTTCATATACTGCAGACCCACAATATACCGGGACCGCAGTGTATGAACTGCAAAAGGCAGGGGGAAACTGTACCCCACTCCAAGTAACAATGAACATATGAGGAAAAGACTTCCATTGTTTTATCCCTGTCATGTTATTGTAATCCCATTATTAATATAGCCATGTCTTTATTTGGGGTGTACTTTTTTATAATCAAGTATTTTGTCCTTTATCATCCAAGGCACTGGAGGTTAATGAGTTTGTTGGGCTGGATTTCTGTTGCACAAATACGACAGCGACCAATTCCAGCTGTATCAAGACTAGCATGTGAGTACATTATCTTTTAATTTTAGTTAATCTCACCACAGTAGGACAGAGACCTCTATATAGCAACAGAACTACAAAGATCTGTATAGTTTCAGGTGTATACTGACGGGAAGGGTTATTAGTAGGGAAACAAAAATAATGTGTTTTCATAAACAAAGAGGTGGCAAGTGCTCCGACGCTGGGGGAATTCAACCAAAAATGTCAGATCTACAGTACTTTGGGTGGGCAGTTGGACTCACTGGTCTTATAGTCTCATTCCAAAATTATTCTATTATCTATATGAGGTCACATACTATTATGGCAGTATTATTAAAGGTGTATTCCTTAATCTGTTTTAATGAGAGTTTGACAGCTCAGAGGTTCTGAAAACAAAAGAGATATCTTGAGTGATACTTACATTTTCCTTACACACATAGGGTCAGAGGGCTCACAAATTATCAAGCATTGCCTAAAACTGTGCTGTTCTGTCCCTACATTGTCAGTTCAGACCATTATTGCATACACTTCTTCTTTCTTCTTTTTCTTGTGGCGTCTGCTATCTATTATTGTATAAGCTAAGTTGATAAATTTCTGGTTACTTTTCAAGAGTTAAGATGAGCTGAGATCCTACTTTCCGCCATTGAACCAAAAATAACAATATGAATTATTAGGGAGAAGAGCAAACAAAAACCAGATGAGGAAAAGCAAACATGAAGAGAGGTCCCAAGAGGCAAATAGAAGTGTCTTAATCTTGCTCCATTCCATGATGGTGACATTTGGGCTGGAGATTCCAATGAAACATGGGGAAACATCTTGTATCTAGTCAGTTTGTTGATCTCTCTAGCTTCATAATACTGTATGACCATTCACAGGTGATGGACTGCAGCTCCCATAATCCCTGCCTAGCATGATCAGTACTGGGAAATTTACTTCTGTACATCAGGCAGTCAACAGGTTGTTGAATGCAAATCTGCACTGCATTAACTCTAGGGTAGCCATTCTCAATGGAAGGGGGCATATGCCCCATGGGAGCTGTAGCATATTTAAAGGAGGCACAGACTGGAAAGTACAGGTTACAGTACTCTCCAGTAACAATACCCGACAAAATCCAAATAACAAAAGACAGAAAGATGTGGAAGCTTAGGCACTATTATATTTCAATGTAAGCTTTTGTGGATTAACTCCACTTCAGATATATGACAACGGAATGAAATGTTGGATGGAAATATTCTTTTCACACCAAATATTCGTTGTCTCTTGGCTGTATGGTATGCTTACATGCAGTGATTGGGCTTATTCTTGTTTTAGGACAGTGTTGTCAATTCCTCAGGAAACACAAAACAAGCACCAAAGCTGGGTGACGATGAGTGAGGAGAAGGAAGGGAGAGAAGGTGTGTGTGTGTGTGTGGGATTGAAGACAGGGGAATCGCTTAAAGCTTGAGAGTGAGAGAAAAAGGTAATATTAAAAGTAGAGAGGTGAAAGAAGATAGAAGAGGTGATGTGGTTCTTTGAATGGTCTTCTATGTACAGTAGAACCCTTCTATGTACAAGAGTTTCAAACACGAGTCTTTCCCAGCTCTAGCCTGGAAATATCAGAGATTGATTCTGGAACGGTCTGCATTCCCAGCAGATGCTTTACCACTTTGGTTTTCTCTCCTGTTGTCCTGTGCTGGGTGTGTTGGGCGGGTTTTGAGTGTACCAGAGGAACGATTGCCATGCCTTCCATGCTGGATTAGTTCTCAGAACCTCTACCTGTACTTTTGTTTTGTAGGTGCAATGGAGAAGAATATCTGAAAAACCAAGGGTTTGAGCCCACCTCCTGGGGTTTGTGGCAGAACCATGTTGCACTTGCTTGCATGACTGTCATTTTCCTTTCGATTTCGTATGTCAAGTTGTGTCTCATGAAGAAGTTCTCTTAAAACAAACTCCTATGCAGAAGAGCCACCTTCTGCTGTTATAGCTCCCTTCAGATGTTTTACCTACACCTTTCATCATTGATTGCCTCCAGGATTGTAGGAACACATGTGGGAAGCAGCAGGCTGGGGGGAATTCTGAGCTATAAAGTGGACTATTCTTGTCTTACTTGTATTATTGATTCCTTGAATGAACATGCAATGACGAAAGACTGCAACATCTAAAATCTACCTTTATTATACACACAGTTATTCATTTGTTGTATTGACATACCTATCCATGGCAATGACCGCTCCGTCCACTTGGAAATCTAAAAATGTATATAATGTATAAACCACACCAAACTGGCATGATCACATCAAGTCTCTGTACTTGCAAGTTCCAGAGGCTGAAGTGGGGGACAGCTGATCATGCATTGAATGTTCTTGTTATCATAGGTCAACAACAAGTACATGACTCTGCCTAGATAATAAAATAAAATTAAATTAAAATTAAAACTCAGAAGACCATCATTGCAAGACTCGCCTCACAGTTTGAGGTGTGGTGGAATCCCAAACAGATAGTGCACAGAAGTGTGAAATGTATGGGTTTAAAAATGTAAACCGTCTTTATTCACAAAGAGAGAGATTCTTATAAACTACTGCTATCAATACTACTATTACTTTGATGAGTGTCACACAGAATAGCTTTTTTACATGTTAACTTTTTTTCCTGTGTTCAGTAGAAGTGGGCAGCATGACATAATCTGGTGGGGATCTTTTCCTAACATCATACTCCATGCTGGCCCCAAACCATGTGGATGTTCACCATGGAGTCTAGAAAGGAGAGGCTGCCAAGTATGTTCACGTGTAAGTTCTCCCTATGCATGAACATAGAGACTTTTAGGGGTCAAGGCAGAACTTTGCCTTTAATTCAGTGGATAAGATCTCTGTGTGCATTTGATTTGAACACAACTCTTTGAAATCAGTAGTAAGTCACAACTAGAGTAGGTCCATTGAATCAATGGGATTAAGAGAGGAGTTGACACTGCACATCCCTGCTGATTCAATGGACCTTCTGGATTACTCCATTTCAGCCACTGTGTTATCTATTGACGTACTCCAGCTGGTATATAAAGGGCTAACTATGTGCCATACAAAAACACACATTTGTATTCTTGCGTTTCAAGTAGGGAGTTCTCAAAAGCGTGTGCGCGCACATAGACAAGTGGGTTGAGGAAAAATATGCAGTGTCTTTCACCTCAGCACTTCCCTCTCGAAACAAGGTTGTCCACTGATACTAAATGAACATCGTAAGTCAGGTGATGGCACCATCATATTTTGTGCAGTATCTTTGTTCTCTTCCTCCCCCCTCATTTCCAAAGGCATCGGGGGCTGTGAATTAGGGCACCGCTGATTTAATTTAGAAATGTGTTTATTCGTCATAGAAACTGAAGTGTTTAACATATAACTCCTAACCATACAGCAGAAGTATAATTGCTTGTTATATATTTGATGTAAACAGTAAGGACCAATTACAGACAACCTGTAGTAGTTCTTCGACCTTTGATTTAACATAAAATATGTCCATACGATGCAGCTCCTTTGTCTTATGAGCCCAGTATAGAGTGGTGAGATTGCTCCTCTACCTCTGCTCATGTATTGGGGTAGGTACCAAAAAATAGCGAGCACACTTGGATGTTTCCCACAAGCCTTCATCACGCTGGATGGTATCAAAAGCAGTTGGAGAATTGGAGATACACTGTTGTGCATCATTCTGGCCAGTTTTGTAATAAAGCTGTTGTTCATTTTGTGTGTGCGTGCATTTCCTGTACAGGTCCAGCTACTGATGCTTTATATTTAGGATTGCCAAGCCTAAAGGCAAGGGCTAGATATGTGTCTTGATTTATTTGCACACACCTAGGTTCAATAGCGATTTGTCAGATAATGAAATAGAATTACAGTGGACCCTTGTATAACAAACGGCTTGTATAACAAAATTCGTACAACATAAAAAATTCCAGAGATAGGGGAAATTTGCTTAATATAATCGCCTATGGAGTGAATCTGTACAACATAAAAATGGGGTCAATCTGTTTTCAACACATTCCTATGGGAAATTTGTATAAAGGAAAATTTGCTTAACAAAATTTGCTGGAACAAATTAATTCCTTTATACAGGGTACCACTGTATATGTATTTTGCCGTTTTCACATGGAATCCATCAGTATCTTGACAAAGACGGGGGGGGAGCACTGTCCCTGATCTGAGCCGCTGTAACCACCCTCACCAATATCCAAACAGATTGAAAATAAATATACTTTTTTAAAAAGCCTTAATTTCCACAATACAGACATATACAAATATGAACTCTGTGACTACAGAGGCAGAAGGTGCCATGTGAAGGCCTCTGCTCCCCACAGTGCCCAATGCGGGCTCCCCACAGACTTCCTTCCCTTGCAAGGAAGCCTGAGGACCTCTTTGTTCCACTGTTAGAAGCCACCTGCGCCCGCCCACACACTGAACAAAGACAGGAGGGCACATGGAACCTTCACCTGCAACAGTCACTTGCTGGTCCACAGGTCTGGTTTCCAGTGTGTGTGGTGGGCTCTTCACATTTCTATCTCCTCCTGACAAGCAGCAGCATCTTTTTTGGCTGGGTAAATGAGGGTCTGAGGGTGGGGTGGGGGGCTGAAAGAGGTGAAATGAAAAAAGGAAAGGGGCTTGAAAATGGGGTTTAAAACCATCCTGTGAAAACAACAACAGTGTTTTTTTAAAATAAGCGGTGGCGGGGATAACCTGCCTAATTTTGCCACTTCTAAAATTAGCTGGACATCCAGTCCCCGTATGTTAAAGGAAACCAACATATAATAATAATAATAATAATAATAATAATAATAATAATAATAATAAT
>JAHTLZ010000330.1:11441966-11454495 GCA_023846285.1 Phrynocephalus versicolor | reverse complement strand
AATAATAATAATAATAATAATAATAATAATAATAATAATAATAATAAATCCCTTGGCGTGTTTTTAATGTCAAATTGTTTTGTTCACATACACTTTTCTGGACCAGAACTCCATCCCACAAAATGTTATACTTTTCCCTAGTGTTTGAGATATCTATACCAAGGAGAGAGAAAGCACCTGGCTGGATGTTAATTGGAGTTTAATTCTTCAGCCATAGACAGCTTATGTAGGGGTGAAGGATGATTCAAGTTGTAAACATCTGGAAGTTGTTTATGCTTGGCTAATGACTCATACTTTGTTGGGAAGGTTGTAAAGGTGGGACTTTCACTCTTAGCCCATTGTCCGCCTAATGAGCCTACTGAGACTATTGTCCACCTAACGAGCCTATTAAGGCCATTGTTCATCTTATGAGCCTATTTCAGACCAGGGAGACATGAGGTCAAAGTGAATTATAAAATGGAGGACTCGCAATTAGCTTTCTTCAGACTGACAAAGCTGTTTGGATGAGCAGTGAAACGTCTCAGTCTCTCAAGAAAAGAAGCCCAGTTGCCATGACTCAACTTCCAGATCTGGAAGTCCGTGGATTCCTCAGACCTGATACACATATACTGTATTGTAGGATTACATGTGATTATAATTCAGTGGCTCTGAGATGTGTTCACATATAGTACTAATGTTGCTACACAAACACACAAAGGTGAAATGGTAAATTTGGAGTACAGACCCCATCCCAAAAATGTATCTAATATATACACCCACTCTATGGAGCCTCTTGTTTATTGTGGTCAGTATGATTCTAGGCCAGCACCTAACTAAATAGGAGTGAGCTCTCTTTAAAAAAGGTTTACATCTGATTAGAATTAACTCATAAATTCAGTGAGCTTTCACTAGACTCTTCAACCAGCTGAAACACAACTTTTAGCTTTCAAATTGGAAAGCCAAATAAGCTTGCAAAAATTACAGTTTTAAAAATCCCATCCAGATGGGCAGAGTAATTGATGATGATGATGATGATGATGATGATGATGATGATGATGATGATGATGATGATGATGATGATGATGATGATGATGATGATACTTAATATTCACAATGTGCATTGTGGGGTGCATTGCCTAGTGGCTAATGTTCTGATGGTCTATGCCAGCGGTACTGCTCAAAGGAATAATCCCTCCGTACATATATTCACACTCTGAAATCTGGAAACATGCTGAATGGGGATGCTGTGGTGTATGTTATGCTCTTTGTGCTAAAGTGGCACCCTACCAACTGCTCTGCCATTGCCATGTTTGGCTGAGCACCTGAGGATGAGAAATACTTGTACACATTCCCCGAGATTTTTTTTAAGCTGAACTGACGGTGCTTTAATATATGCTGCAACTCTGGCTTTAATGGCTGGAGGTGTTAGTGGATTTATAAGCTTTAAAAAAAATCACTTCTCACACTTCCAGTCCTCTCCTGGCCCGAGGCACAAGCCTGATACTTCCATCAGGGCCTGCACAGGTGTATGCATACAAGTGCTGGCTTAGACCGGGCGAAGGAACTGGAAAGAAAAGAAGACAAAGAGACATAGAGGCCAGAAGCTAAGCTGAAAAGGACCTCGAAGAGCTGCTTGGAGGTCTGGTTGAAACTGCCTTTGCCCTCATAGTCTCTGCCTCTCCTCTACTTTTGCCTTTATAAATAAATAAAGTACCAGGGGCAGAGGTGACAGGGAGGGGAGACTGCAGGTCTCCAGTGTCTCTGGTTCGGCCAAAGGAAGTCAAAGGCAGGTAACAGCCTCCTCTAGAATTTCTTTCTGCCCAAGGAAGCGGAAAGTGTTACCCCCTATACCAATACAGTACTCTAATTTAGAAGGCCTGAATATTAGTGGTTTTTGTAATTCACAGAAGGGTCTTCTTTAGGCTGCCTCCATCTGCAGAATGGCATTTCACCTGATAAACAGCCTTGGCTTCTTTGTAACCTACACTGTCTCAGCCACTGGTTGTTGTGACCAGTCTGGTGTCTTGTTTCACCCGGTGCTGAGCGTTGACGGCTCCTTTTTCTTTAACCCTCGTAGCATCATGCTGCCGAAACTGAAAAGAACGGAAGCTAAGCGCCAGAGCCGCGGGGAAGACATGGCCAATATGCTGCGGAAGAGAAGGATCACTTTCCCTAGTGGCAAGTATTGTGAAGGGAGCACCATGACCTTCCATAAAATCAACTACCAAGTGAAAATCAAGACTGGTTACATAGGGTGTCGGAAGGAGGTTAAAAAAACTGTTCTGACAGATGTCAGGTAAGTCTGCCCAATTGAGTCTGCTGGTTTGGGGCGTGCAGTCTTCCTCTTCCCCCTTCTGTATACAGAGGTACTTCTTTTCTGTATCTTTCATTTGAAACCTCAGCCATCTATCCTGTCTGCCTGCTTAGTAGGAAAACTTGGACAAGACATATGGGAAGTGTTGGGTCTTATAATTCAAAGGAATATTCTGTTTAGTAGAAGGGTGGGGTGTGTCCCATGCTAAAGGTGGTGACTGAGTGCTTCCCTCCCAGTGAGGTGCTGAAGAACTACCCAAAAATTAGGTAATTGCAGGAGCAAGCAATTTACAGAAATTTGAATCTACATTGGCATTCACTAACCAGGGGCACCGACTCCTCTCACCATTGCATTTGCTACTATGATGGCACCCCTGTGTTTTTTCGTGCCTTTGTCCTACTAGATACACATTCCTCATACTCCTTGTTTACAAGTGGATTTGTGCTTTTAATGTCAAATATGGAAACATGTACTATAAACATAGCTAAGGATATTGCCAAAGAATACTGCTGATGAATGCAGCATTGTTAAAGCCGATAGGAAGCTATAGTATCAACTGTCAAATGTTTGGAGGATTTTTTTAAAATTTATTTTTTTGGAGGGCTGAGTCATATTCTTTGGATTATCTATGGTTCCTCCTGCCAAACAGCATGGCTGTTCACTTTATATGCCTTTTATTTTCATGAATGTTTACAGCATTCAGAGCTGCTGCAATGCTCTCAAACCTCATCCTTCCCACAAATAAATCACTGACCTGTTTTACAAGATTTTCTTCTGTTCAGGCCCCCCTGAAGTGCACAGAAGCTGTGGATAAAGCACTGATGTGCTTCTGTGTAGCTGCTATTCTTGTTAGGAGGGACTCTGCAAAAGTCTTGTGAAGATTCTGTCTTTGTGTTTGCTCTTCCGTATTGGTGTGTCAAAGTCACCTGGAGCCTCAGGAAATCACCTACCACCTCGGGTTTAGATAAATGTAAAGAACATAAACGAAATACAGCAGGACCCCTGTATCAACTGATTCATTAACCACTGATACAGTTATCCACAATTGGCACAGGAAAAAAAAATAAATAAATAATTCAGCAGCTGTAAAGCAACCTACCATCACAAAGAGCAGCTGTTAAGCAAGCTACTGTCACAGATAGCAGCTACTGTCCCAAAATAGGGGGTGTTTGGAGGTGTTCTCTCTCATAGATGGTTCTTGTTATCCACGGGAAGGCCTCGAACCAATCCCCAGCGGATGCTAGGGTCCTACTGTATGTGATTAACAACATTTTACTGCTGGGACCCTTCCATTTTGTGTGGAGGGTTCCCTTTTCCAGGCCTTGTTGAATCGCAGCTCCCATCAGATCTCCCTAGCATAGGCAACAGCGAAAGATCATGGCAACTGCACTTGTGCAACACCTGTACACTCCTAAATTCAGATTTATAACATATGAATTCTAATCTTCTGAAACATTTCCTGTGATGTTCACTGATATCCTGAGTGAGGTGGTGGTGTAGGATAAGATGCTTAATTTTAAACCTACGTGGAAAGTACTAGGGCAGTGATGGCGAACCTTTTAGAGACTGAGTGCCCAAACTGTGATTCAGAACCCACTAATTTTTTTGCAAAGTGCCAATACAGCAATAAAACCTGAATACAGGTGGCTGTGATGGGACAATGTCAGGTGCCCACAGAAAGGGCCCAGAGTGCCACCTTTGGCACCCATGCCATAGGTTCGCCAACACTGTACTAGGGAAAAGGAGAGCCTGGCTCAAAGAATGCCTGTGGTCTCTTTCTCTTGACTTGTAAGACCATGATTCGGTACAGATTCTATGGCTTGATCTTCAGCCAGTTGGTCTCTCTTTTTGGTTTAATGACTTGCCAGATGAAGACTAATGGAAAACAGGCAGGCTTGCACTGGGAACTTTCATTTTGGTTTTTAATAAGGCTCTAACACAGGTTTTGAAATTAGGCTATGTTGTGAAGAATACTATGTTGTTATGTGCCATCAAGATGGAACTGGCATATAACAATCGTAGAACTTAACAACTGGAAGGGCCCCTATGCATTATCGAGTTCAGCAGCTGTCAAGGAGGCCCAGTGAAGAATTGAAGTCTCAGCCTCTGGCTCCACAGACAGATGCCTAAATTACCGAGCTCTCCAACAGCTCAATCTTACCACTGCAATAGAGTGGCCCTAATAAGCTTTTCAAAGTAAAGGCAACATTTAAAGAAAGGTTGTAGCAGATCCACACCACCACCAATTTCCATGGTCAAGTAGGGATTTGAACCCTGGTCTTCAGAGTCAGACAACACCATCTAGAAGAGTTTTGTTTTTAAAAAATTATTAAGAATTATAAAACTAAAAACAAAGACAACACAAAATACTGTAAAGGAAAGGAAAATATTAACCAAAACACATACCAATATGTCAAAAATATAACAACAAATATAACAAAAATAAACCCCATGCAACCCACCCCCCTCAGGACTTTAATAAAATTACAAAACTCATGGTATTGACCAGCCCATTTCCCTCCAGAAATACATTGAATCTTCTCAAGCCTTTCCTAATTTTAATTTCACGTGTCAATTTATCATTAATAGCCAGATTCCATAAATCCTTATACCATTCCTTCAATATTAATTGGTTATTAGATTTCCAGTATTTGGCAAAAATCAACCTTGTGGTAGTAATCATTATAATTATCGATTCCCCCTCCTCTTTCTTCAGTTGCGTATCCGCAACCATGTTTAACAATACCAATTGGGGGGGGGGGACATTTGAATCTTTCCCCCTAATATTTCTTGCAATTCATTAAAAACCAATGTTCATTCCATTTTCCTTTTCTCACACGCCCACCACGTATGTAAATATGCCCCTTTTTTCACTAGAAGAGTCTAGTGGAATAATTTTCCCAATCTACAATGCATTCAGACTTTCAGTAAAATGAATTGTGTTACTGACAGACTAAACATTTGATTAATGACAATTTGATTTTTATCTTATAGTGGCGTCATGAAACCTGGCCTCAATGCGATCTTAGGACCCACCGGCTGTGGCAAATCTTCGTAAGTCTCCAAATAATGAAGCCACCTGTTCTGTGGTAATGTAAAACTTCATACTGCTACACATTTAAGAATATTCACTGTGTGGTCTTGTAATGAAGTCACACGAATGTATTTCATAAGAAAGTGCACACAAACCAGTTTCAACACAGCTTCAGTGCCCATTAAAAAGATTAATGAGTATGACTTTTCAGCTGCTGGCTTAAATATCCTTATTGGAGTATGTTTTATATTACTTCTAGGCTACTGGATATCTTAGCTACAAGGAAAGATCCTGCAGGGCTGTCTGGAGATATTTTGATAAATGGCTACCCTCTGCCTTCACATTTTAAATGTATTTCTGGATATGTAGTACAGGTAAATGGAAGTTTCTAGCCACTGTATTAACGACCAGTGTTAGACTCAAGGAGATATGGCTCCATTTCCCCTTTAGGCTGGAAAAAAAAGAGATGGCTTAGGAAACAGTTCCAAATTTCTGGGATGAACATGAGTTTAGAAGCAGAATTGCTTAGCCTATGCCTGTTTAGTTTTGAACCTGGTGGATCTTAGGGTTGCAGTGAAAAACAAAACAGAAATCTACAAATATTCTGAGTGTGCCAAAGACACAGTTGTGGTGTTGTTGAGTTTGCAAGCTGTAGTCCCCCAAAATGAGTGTTTCCCACCACAGGTCAAAACAACAGCAGAACAGTGTGCTTTCAAGTGAGTTTTATCTGCCATTGCCTCTGGAACATTTCCAGTGGGTTTTTAATTGGGTGTTTGTGTTGGTGGGTTGGTTATTATTTCTCTTTATTGCTGCTAGCTAGCCCAAGTGCTTTGCCATTAGATGACCGGCTAAAAATACTACAAATCACTCCCTTCCTCCATTATACAAGCAAATGTGCAATGGCACGATGGCAGTGTGGAATCTTCAAATGAAGGAGAATCGTCACAATGAAATCTTCCCCATTTCCTTCTTTTAAGGATGACATAGTCATGGGAACGTTGACCGTCAGAGAAAACTTAGAATTCTCAGCTGCCTTGCGGCTACCTACATCTACATCAGTCGAGGAAAAGCGGGCAAGGGTTGAGCAAGTTCTCAAGGAGCTGGATCTAGTGAAGGTTGCAGAAACCAAGGTATATGCACGTGATTAGCATCTTAATATTACTTAATACTGGCTGGCTTTGATAAAAACATTTTACTAGAAATGCTAGACAATTAAGTGGGTTTCTTTAAATCAGGTTTGTGCAATCCATGGGCATCACCACAGAAACATTGCTGCAGGATTTGTTTGCTTTTGGGAAAAGCAGTGCTGATATGTTGCATTGCGTACTCTAAGATAAATATTAGGTTCCGCTCAGAGATGGCTGAAGGAATTTTCCTGCCTGGAGGGAAGGATTAAAAAGTGACAACCTGCAGCTGAAACCAAAGTGCACTCTATGCAAAGTGAGCCTAGTTTTTATGAGTTACGGGGTAACTCATTATCTATGGTAGCAAAAATGGTGCAAAGATAGCAACAGAAACAACTTATTCCTTCAGCTAAAATGTTTAGTAATGTTTATTCCATATTTTCCCTCTTGTTCCTGTGATGTTTTTTCTTCTTCTGTAGGAGGGATGGAGTTCACGTCCTGTATAGAGAGTGTCTTTCCCCTTTAGAGGTTCTCCCTTTAATTTCCTCTTAAAATTAGCTTTTAAAATGGCCAAAATAAATAAATACATGCATAGTAAAAATAAAAAGCTGCGTAGTTGCCCTAAGTACATCTGATCTTGCCTGATTTCATAAGCTAAGCAGTGTCAGGCCTGGTTAGTACTCGGATGGGCGACCACCAAGTGCTGTAGGCGCCTGGAGTAGGAACTGGCAAGCCACTTCACTATTCCTGCCAAGAAAACTCCATGGACATGGGGTCACAAAGAGTCGGCCACAACTGTAATGATACAACACACACACACAATAATAATAAAATCCCCAGAGGCAAAGCTGCAGTGGGGCATGTAGAATCATGATATCTTTTGTAGAGAAGCACATATATGGCCCTTGTCTGTAGTGTAGGTACGAATATGCAGTGGCCCCAGGACTCTTCTAGGAGGGATCATAACTAGACATGCTTCTTAAGTGCAGAAACAATGACCACCTGGACAAACTATAAGGATTGCCACTCAGCCATGCTGACTACACTGGGAGGGCCATGGGTGAGCCAAGGCACAGATCCTGTCCACCTCTGGCGTTGGCGTGGGATCTCATATTTACATTGCCTCTCACTTTTTCGCTATCATAAAGCCAAGCCAAGCAAAGTGTTCTGCTTATATGCCGCCCATACCACTTCAAGTAGTCTCTGGGTGGTTTACAGTTTAATTACAGTATGCAGGCTACATATTCAGAAGTCATTCAGGCCTATTTCCCATGCACTGGTCTACCTAGCCACCCTCATGTCTGTGGTGTTTCTTTGTCTAAAGCTTCTTTGTTTTGTCTCTTGTCCTTATTCACAAGCCACCGTAGGACCTTTTCCAAGGAGAAAGATGGAATAAAAATACTCTAAAACAAATTAAATAAATAAATAAAAGCCCTACCCCCACCCCGAGCAATATTCTGAGTCTGACTCAATTCTGAGTCCGGCCAGCAAGGAAGGAACGAAGCCAGGCCAAAGCACCTTTCGTGCTCTGTTATTGTTTTGTTTGTTTTTACTACTTTTACTGTAAGCCACCCAGAGTTCCCTCCTGGGAAGATGGGCAGGATATAAGTCTAACAAATAAATAAATAAATAAATTTGAAAGCTATCCAACACATGGAAGGATGAACATTCGTTCTTTGTTAGAAACATTATTCACAGGAAAGGGCAAAGCCACATTCCCTCTGTGGCTCCTTGTGACCCTCTGTGGTCCAAATCTTTTGCTGCTTAATATTCTCCCTGGCAGGCAGTAGGTGCAGCCGCTCTATGACCATTGCTCCCCCTGCTGATAGAGAAGGTCAGAAGGTGCTGCCCTCTCTCACTTTGCATTGGCAGCCCAACAAATTCAATTTCAACAGCTATTAGTGGATATTTAACTGGAGAGAGAGGGAGGGAGGCCATATATCAGTGGTTCTTAACCTGTGGGTCCCCAGATGCTCCTGGACTGCAACTCCCAGAAATCTTCATCACTAGCTGAGCTGGCCAGGATTTCTGGGAGTTGCAGTCCAGGAGCATCTGGGGACCCACAGGTTGAGAACCACTGCCATATATTTAAGGCGATTTTGTTAAAGTATATAACACTGTTCTGCAGATAGGGATTTATATTCAAGGAAATATAAACTACTACCAGAGAGTAGCAGTGTTGTGGAAGAATAAATGCACTTAGTGATTATGGAGCTAGGAGACAAATGAACAAGGCAATAGAGCTTAGTACAAAACTTATATTACACATGTAAACATGACAAAGAGTAATAGACAATAACAATATACAAAGCACAGCGTATAGAGCAGATACAACAGAGCGTGGGGAAACCCTCTCACCTTAGGCAGTCCCACTTTACATTGGTTTGCCTGCTACTTTTATACATACAGCTACCTGCTGTAGCCCAATCAGATCCTTGATGTAGTGAAGTGATCAAACTATTCCACCCGGCACTAATCATCTTGTCCTTCCGGTACTGATTATTCCTTACACCTGTGTCCTAGGCCTGATTCACATCTTGTCTAGCTCATGACATGGCACAATTTACAGAATCCATTTTGTAATCCGTTAAATACATATTACAGACATTTTGTCAAAACTACAATCATTGGCAGTTTTTACACCGACTGAAACATGTTCCTCATTTTAAACAATGCTGCTACAATGCAAAATGACTCACTGGGACATTTCTTCTCCTGTACTAGGTTGGCACCTATTTTACCCGCGGAATTTCTGGTGGGGAAAGGAAAAGGACCAGCATTGGACTAGAGCTCATCACGCACCCGACTGTATTGTTCCTGGATGAGCCAACCACCGGATTGGATGCCAGCACAGCAAATGCTGTCCTGATGCTCTTAAAAAAGTAAATGGTGCTAGGCAGAGGCATAGCTAGGGTTTTCAGCCCCTGGAGACAAAGTCAGTTATTGCACATACACACCCAAGGGACAGGAAGGGGCTAAGGCACTGTGGAGAAGGTAGCGGTGGCCGACAACCCCTCCTTGTTGGCCCTGGCAGGTTTCCTGTGATGCGCCTTCCCCTGGCTCCTGAGTGGGGAGCTGTTTGGTGCCCAATTTGGCACCCCCAGATGCTGTACCCGGGGACAGATCCCCCCCTTTGCTTCCCTAGCTACGCTACTGGTGCTAGGTTTTGTTTTACGGTGATCTTCTCTGGGCAAAGTAGTAGCATATATCATGGCTAGAATTTTCACAGGTGGATCATGTTCCATTTTTGACAGGATGTAGTGGAATTGTTCTTTTAGAACTCAGAATTCCTTGATTCTTCTTTTGTAAACTTGCCCGGTTTATACCTTTCCATTATGATTTCTGCAAGCAATTTTCTTTGTGCAGCACAAGCATAGTAATTGTTCAGTTTTGTCACAGAATCTTCTTGTTGATGATGAGGCTTTTGATTTGAATTTGAGTTTATTGGCATCCCTTGTTTTAAAATGTATAAACAGCTCCCTTTACAGTCCAATACCTTTATTTAAAGTTACATTCATCTGTGCTTGTGGATGGCTGAAAAGCCAGCAGCACTAATAGCAGTTGATTAAAAAGGATGTTCACAACATCA
The DNA here is from genome assembly GCA_023846285.1 of Phrynocephalus versicolor. Classification (NCBI taxonomy): domain Eukaryota; kingdom Metazoa; phylum Chordata; class Lepidosauria; order Squamata; family Agamidae; genus Phrynocephalus; species Phrynocephalus versicolor. The sequence continues at coordinate 11,444,455 of JAHTLZ010000330.1, read as the reverse complement.
AATGGGTCCATAGGAGGGTGACCAGGATGGTTAAAGGCATGGAAGAAACATCGTACAAGGAGCGGCTTAGGGAACTGGGTATGTTTAGCCTTACAAAAAGGCGGCTAAGAGGGGATATGATAGCCATGTTTTAAACATTTGAAAGGATGACATATTGAAGAGGGAACAAGTTTGTTTTCCATGGCTTCAGAGACTAGGACGCGGGGCAATGGTTTCAAACTACAGGAAAACAGATTAAATTTAAACATGTGGAAGAACTTCCTGATGGTTAGACCTGTTTGGCAGTAGACTATGCTGCCATGAAGGATGGTGGAGTCTCCTTTGGAGGTTTTTAAGCAGAGCCTGGATGGCCATCTGTTGGGAGTACTTGGATGGGGGTTCTTGCATGGCAGGGGGTTGGACTGGACGGCCCTTGAGGTCTCTTCCGTGTCTATGATTCTATATTTCTATGATTGTTTTCCCTGTATTGCATTCAGGATGGGACAGGAAGGAAAAACAATCATTTTTTCAATCCATCAGCCCCGGTACTCTATTTTTAAATTGTTCGACACCATGACACTGCTTGCTGCTGGAAGGCTTGTCTATCATGGTCCTGCTGAGAAAGCTCTTGAATACTTCAGCAGTCTTGGTGAGTTACATGTGGGACACCAAGTCATGATAATGTTACATTTTCTAGAGCATCTCTAGTACAGTTTAAGGCACAAAGGTCAAAATCCTATTGGCTGGTGCAATTAATGGCACTCAGTAGACCTATTGAATCAATGGAGTTTGGGGAGGTCAACTCTAACTGCCACTTGGAACCTGACCCAATGGTCAGCCATTATAAAGTGGCACAGGGGTTGTTTCTTTTGGAATGTGTAACAATGGGGCAGGGGGGAGGGAGGGGTGATGTGAAGGATGGGAATGTGGGCAAGGGGGAGGGCAAGTGAGAACATTTTTTAAGACTACAATCAGGGCCATTGACATATGAGGAATTGATTTCAATGAATTGGTCCACCTCAAAATAAGCATACCTTTGGTACTGCAGCAGAACAATTCGCTCTCCTGACACGCTGCTCTGCACATAAACATGCCTTGTGTAAATGCCAACAGATGAGTCTTTTTGGTGGTGGTGGTGGTGGTGGTGGGGAGAAGAACCTGAAACAAGAACAATTTTTATTGCTATTATGGTCAGGCTTTTACTTTAGCACACTTGGTAGTAGGCCCATTTTAATCCATGGGATTTACGGAGGAGTTTGTTCACGAAATCCACACTGATTTCATGGGTCCACTCTACTGCCACAGGATGTGGTGATGGCATCTGGCCTGGATGCCTTCAAAGGGGGATTGGACACATTCCTGGAGGAAAAGTCCATCACAGGTTACAAACCAAAAGCAAAGTGTACTGCTAATATACAGCCCCATAGTGCTTAAATTATGCCACCCACACATTACACAAAGACACACATTGCCACCCTGTCAGATTTTTTTTCATTGAAATTTATCTCCCACCAAAAGCCTGTAAGGTAAAAACTTTCCCATTCTCTCCCTGTTCTCTTCCAACCACCACCACCCCCTCCCCAGCTCTGATCCGGTTTTTGTCTCTTGAGGAATTTTTACCACATAGCCATGAAACAATGCCAAACATATCAACAAACTACCTGCAAAACCAACCCCCCTTTGCTCTTCCACCTCCCCTATCCACTCTCATCCCAGCTCTCACGCCAGCTCTGTCTCTATAGGAATTTATAACCATATTTGCATGCAAATATGCCTACATACAACAGCCAATGAATATTTGGTATGGAACATATATTCCATTACATATTATATTGCACACCTCATTTTGCAGGTATATATCTGAAGAAGTGGACATGTCCACGAAATGTTACATTAAAATATGAAAGTTAGTTTTTAAGGTGCCACATGTTTTGTGTCTTTTCTTTTCTTTTCTCCTTGATTTTTGCCTGGAATACACACACAGTGAGCTGGATACTTATTTTACCAGCCTCGAAAGGATGGAAGGCTCAGTGAACCTCAAGCCTGCTGCCCAGAAAAGTACCCCAGGTCGTGAGCACAGTTACAGCTGCAGCACAGCAATTTTTAACCACTGCACCACAAAGCTCAAAGACAGGGAAAGGTTTTTGTTTCAACTAAAGCTCCCAGAATTCCACAGCCAACATGGCGGTTGCAGTGGGATTCTTGGAACTAGTGTCTCAAAAAGTAACCTTGACATCTGTTAGTCTGCACAACTGAGCTCTGGATAAAATGGCTTTGCTATTCTTCTGTGGCATTGCAGATTAGGTGACCTTTTTGATAACAGTAATTCATTACTCCCCAGAATTATTGCTCAAGTCAAATAAAGCCTACATTTATGTCTGTGTGCATTTCAAAGCAGTGCTCTCTCCAAGCACTGTAATAATAATAATAATAATAATAATAATAATAATAATAATAATAATAATAATAATAATAATAATAATAATAATAATAATAATAATAATAATAAT
>JAHTLZ010000330.1:11405629-11433057 GCA_023846285.1 Phrynocephalus versicolor | reverse complement strand
AGGCATATTTTCGCCGGCTTTTTGGCCCGGGGCCGGCGGGAATCAAGAAAAATTTTTTTTCTGTGCCACTTGGCATCGCGGGATGGCCGCGATGCCAGGAACAACCACGACAAATCAGACCCATTTATTTGTTCGTCGGTTTGAGTTCGAGTTCTGGCGGAGTAATTCCCATTACCGTTTCCGTTGCGTAACGGAAACGAGTAACGGAAACAGAAACGGGAATTCCGCTAAGTCGTGCCCATCTCTACTTGGCAATCCTAAATATAAAGCATCAGTAGCTGGACCTGTACAGGAAATGCACGTGCACACACAATGAACAACAGCTTTATTACAAAAATGGCCAGAATGATGCACAACAGGAGATTTCCCCTATTGCTGGGATTTTTTATGTTGTACAAATTTTATGTTATAAAAACCGTTGTTATACATGGGTCCACTGTACACAGAACTGGACACAGTACTCCAGGTGTGGTCTGACCAGAGCAGCATAGTGTGGTGCTATCACTTCCCTTCCTGCAGTGGCACGTTGGGGGTGAACAGTCTGGCCCAGATGGGCAGTGACTCAGTGACACAACCTCCTGGCACAGCAGATCCCAAGAGAAAACAGCAGTCAGTAGCTGCTTTTCCTAAGCCATGTTGAAAGAAGAGGCTATGCATACTTCGCCTGCCTGTTCTCCTAAACAAACTTGTTGCTGTCACGGCTGGTAGAGAAGGCGGCCTGAATGACAGCATGTAACTGACAGTCCAGTCATCTTCTCCACGGAGAGGAGGGCATTGATTTGTTCTTAATGTTTGGAGTTTGACATTGCTCAGGACCCCAGGAAAATAACGCATTTCAGGTCAAACCAAACCCGGCTGCTCCAGCCAACCTTCTCTTTGGAGGATGTTGGATTCCCCCTCCCCCACCTCTGGTCCAGGCTCCCTTTTCTGTTACCGCTCTTTCCAGCAACAGATATTTTTAAAATGGTGCAAACGTTTCTTGCAAGAGGGGGAAAAATACAAAGCAATCACTAATCATGTGTTAAGACCTTGTGAAGTTAAAAGCTTTGTGTGTGTTGATATAATGGGGATCTGTATTAATTGCTTTCTAAAAGCTTGACCTTGTGACAAGAATTAGGATCTTAAGAGCTTAGAATCTTCCAGGGTTAATCGACCTGTTTTTTCCCTTCTCACAATCATTTTCATCTCCCTAACCTCATTAGGAATGGATTTTAGATGCATTCTTAAAAAGACCTTGCCTTTCCTTAAGCCTCTCTTCACTAATCTTCTTGAATTGGCCCTGATATGATCATTGATCTTTGTTTCCCACTTCAATTGGCTTAGAATGAGAGATTATCCTGGACATTTCACTTTAGCCTTATGGGTACCATGTATCAAGTGAACTTCAAGTGTTAAAGTTCAAGCAATCCCCTCTGATTAAACACTGCAGAACGGGCTGTTACCATACTTTTTACTGAGTTCTTCCTCCCTCTTGCTTATTTTCAAGAAAGTGTTACATATTAGAGATGGGCACGACGCAGCGAAATTTTCGTTTCCATTTTCATTTTTCGTTTTCGTTAGGTAACGAAACAAAAACGAAAATTTTTCAAAAAACAAAACGGAAACGGAAACGAAACGAAAAATTTTGCCGTGTTTTTCGTTTTCGTTGCGGCAAGCACATTGAACTGAAAAGAATGCTAACGAAACATAATTTTTTGTTTCCGTTTCTGTTTTTCGTTTTCGTTAGGCAACGAAACGAAAACGAAAAATTTGCGGAAAAACCCAACGAAAAAGAACACGAACCGAAACGGACCCCTCAACGAAAAACGAAAAACCTTTTTTTTTTTGAGTCATGCCCATCTCTATTACATATTAATCAGTTTGGTCATTGTCCCAAAAGCCACAAACACCTCTACATTTACTTTTGTATGAATACCTTTGGAAGGTATAACTGCTTTCACAGTAGAAGTGCACAGGGGCCATGACTTGTGTATAATAATATAATATAATCACTGTTTGTGCCCCATTCCTCTATTTAATATGTTAATGATGCCCAGTTTGTTCGGAAATCCAGAGAATGGAAAATATATTTTTGTTGCATTTTACTTTTGATATATCCAGGGGTTTTTTTCCTTCAATTTTTTTATTTCTATGCTGTTTTTCTCTCAATAAACAGTAGGACCCAGTTATGGCTCACAGCTTATTAAAACAATTAAAAACACACTAAATTATTACATTAAAACAATTAAACAAATCTTAGTACTGTATTAAGTTAATTAAATCTGATGACCCTTTTAAAACAGAGGTTCCCAAATTTTTTCGCCGCATTTGTCAATTGTTTTTGTTTTCTGTAGACCCCCTGCCTGCCTAATATTGAATTTTCCTAAACGTATTAACTTCAAATGTGTTTTTTACAGTTGACACAGTGCTGCTCACTTTGATAGGGGTTTTGTAGCATGCAAAAACATTCAAAAATGGCGCCAAAACAATCTGTCTTAGGTTTAATAAGACATTTACAGAACACCTAAATGTTGATGATGACCTGCCTAAATGGAGTCCACTCACGTGGACTCCCATTTACATTTTGTACAACCCCAATTTTTCTCTCTCGCTGACATGGACCCCCTGAAAGTCTAAATTGACCCCTGGGGGGGGCCAAATAGACCACTTTGGGAACCTTTGATTTAAAAGTAGATATAAATATACATAAATTAATCATACGCAACACCAAAATTAAAATTCTTCACTGCCCAGTTATCTGACTACCTAAAAATTATGGCGTTCATTGGTTGCTGAAAAGACAAGAGAGTAGGAACCAACTTTGCTCTCTGGAGAAGGGCATTCCACAACTTGGGAGCAGCCACAACGAAGGCCCTCTCTCACATCCCCACCAAAAATGTCTAGGAAGATGGTGGGACTGAGAGAAAGGCCTTCTTTAAAATTCTTAGAGGCAGGGAAGTTTCATATGGGGAGAGAGAGTGTTTCAGATAACTTGGACCAAAGCCATACAGTATAGGGCTTTATGTCTGTGGAGATACCCAATCGCCCAGGTGAGGTTAGGGTTAGAGTTACGGTTAGGGAGTTGAGTCATGACAACTGAACTTCTTTTCTTGTGGGATCAAAACTTTTCAGTACTCATCCAAGTGGCTTCAGAATATCTGCTACACTTTAATACATGATTTTATACAATCTGGTTGGAGCAGAAGTGATATCACTAAAGATTTATGCAGAGTCCTGCCATAGATTGTACTGTAGCAGAAGCTCTGTTATTTTTCAAATGGTCACTCCATCATTTTGTACTAACTCCTTCTACTGCCTTCCCTCTCCAACAGGTTGCTTCCTGTTGTTAATCTTAGTTTTTCTTCTTTCCTAGCTAATTATTACCACTTTTCTGGGATTAATTGTTGGAGCTGTTTTTGCTGGAGTTAAAAATGATGCCACTGGAATTCAGAATAGGTTAGTACATGTTAGGAATATACTTTAAAAGGGGATGTCATACTGCATAATCTGTAGTAGTTTACTTAAATATTACAATGTACTGAAAACATATAGGTAACGAACCTAGCACACTTTACACTAGATTTTCTAATTCTATTGTGCTTTAGATTTCCTTGAACCATAGGACCAGAAGGAGACTGTGTGTGACTAATTTTTCTGAGACCTTGAATTGGGTACTTGTGTTTCTTCTTCTTCTTCAAATAGTAGTTTCCAATTTAATAAGGGCCTTTTCCTGGAGTTCTCTTGTTTTTTAGTTTGTGAGACACCAACCCCCCATCCCCAATTCATGGTAGACAGGTCTCCTGAGCATGTGAAATCAGCAGGTGGTGTTCTAGGCAGAGGGCTTTTGAATCATCCTGTTGTTTTCACTTGCACTATATTGTAGCTTAATTTAACTTTCCTCAACTGGATGCCTTCCAGGTTTCCTGAATTACAACACCCACCATGCCCAAATCTGTAGTCCAATGCATTCCAAAGGTGCCAAGCTAGGAAACATGGGCTTAGTTTCTAATGGTGCTTCTCCCTCTCCTTGGAAGACACATGATGTCTATGCAGTGGAACGCAGAAAGATTGCTTAAAGTGGTTAACTTACTTTTTGTAATTGTATCTCCTCATAATGTGAGTCCACTTGCAGAATAATGTTATTGATCCCACTCTTTCATTAATATTAAATCTCTCTCTCTCTCTCTCTGTGCATATGCCTGTCTGATTTTGAAATTCCTGCATTTTCTTGTAGAGTTGGTGCTTTGTTTTTCTTAACAACTAACCAGTGTTTGAATAGCATAACGACAGTTGAACTTTTCATCACAGAAAAACGGATATTTATGTAAGTAAATCTGCATGTCATCGTAAACCAAGTGCATTTTTCTCTTAGCATCTTTATTCATTTATCTGTTGTACAGTTCTTTATCTGCCAGCTGGCATCACAGCTCTCTGCGTTCAACCATTTTGCACATTTTCTTTACCAGAAAGCTTCATTTCAACTCTCGAAAAATTGTGCTGTTTAATGGTAAGGATGACTAGGCTCTTGCAGATCAAAGATCATAGTGTGGTTTGATATGGTCCCCTGAGGATGTTTTGGTTTAGAAAGAAAGGACTCCCCATGAATCATTTTTTTTTCATCTCAAGGCTTAGGTGAGTAATTGACTCACTCTTTTATCCCTTTGAATACACAGGTCAGAAGAGTATCCATTTGAACTACAACTCAGAGAATTCCCCCAGCTGGCCTGATCACCAAAGGAATTCTGGGAGTTGTAGCCAAAGAGTAACATTTCTAAGAGTGGTCACTTCTTTGGAGGCGTAGAAGCAGCTGCGAGAGCATCTAAAAGAAATGACCCCCATCTTTATTCAAAGTTCAAACACTTGATTGGCACTGTTGCTTTTAGTTTGGTTGGGGCTAAGTGCATAAATGTTGGATTTGGCAATCCATGTTATTTTCTCTCTCTCTCTCAAAATCATTTATTATCACTTGATTTTCATTTCCTTGCCTCTTTCCCCAGGTACCTTGGTATTATATTCCCCCTTTGCTCCCATCCTATTTAAATTCTTCATGATGTAATCATTTTCTGTGCAACAAATACATAGGAGATTCTTAGGTATAGTAGTATGGGCCAAGCGACACATCACATGACTATTAATATAGTTATGATTTACGTATTTCATATGCATATAACTGCCAATGGATTAACCTGGGCATCCCTGGGGCCATAAGAGATGAGAAGTGAAGTTTGTCTTTTAATGGCCACTTATAAGGGAGACTAATTGAAAATGTTTTTAATGTGATATAATAACTGAAGAATATTAGAAGCAAAGTTACTAAAGCATATGAATTGGTGGTTTATATATTTTTTGCCTCAGGATGAAGTAAATATTTAACATGTATTGCATCAGTTGGGCTGCAAGAATAGGAATTTAAGGAACCAATGGGCTTAATATGACTTGGACATTTTATCATTTGATGAACTGACTGCATTTCTCTAGAGACTGTGTGGTACAGCAGGCGGTTTCCACCAGTCACTTCCAATTCAATTGGATTTCCAGTTCCAATTTCATTCCATGTCATTCAGAAACCATACTACAGTACCTACAGATCTTTTCAACCAGCATTATCTTTTAAATCTCCCAGAACACAGAATAATACACAACTTTACTTCAACTTATCTAAATATGGACAGGACTGCCCTCTTCCTAGCTTCTGTTCATACTAAAAACATGCCTGCCTTGCACAAGGCATCCTAGCGCAGAGGGCTTCAGATCTTACCTCTTAAATAATGACCATAAGAGATCTGCCTGGAAACACACCTTGAATGATGTGAAAGTGACTGATTTAGGAGGGGGAAACACACTAGAACTACTGTAGATCTGAAAGAGCAACAATTGAGAAGAGGCATACGGGGATGCTCAGCACTCACTCAGAGAGATTAAAAAGCAGTGAAAGATTTCAAACTCATTACCAGATGTGAAATTCTACATTGTGTCCCAGTTTGCCACTTGTACCACCAATGCCATTTTTACTTTATACTAGACTCTACATAACTGAGTATTTGAAATTATTCACAGCTTGGTAGCCCTATTCCTTTACTAAATAACCATTGTCACTCCATTTGTATGTTTTCCTGGTCACGGGCCACGTGTGATTGTAAAAGTCCTTGGGTTACTTTAATGTCTGAAAACATAGACTAGAACTGCAAAAGCTCCATTCAAATACAGCAATTAACACTTTTAAGTTGGCGCAACATTTTTACATCTTTCTGTGTGTTCTTTAGTAGTTGTGTGTGTGTGTGTGTTGCCAGGAACTACGATGCCCTGCCTTTTAAAAAAAATCCAGATAGGTGGCTTAGAAGACAACATACTGTAATTTGAGCAGCGTTAATGACAGGATTGTAGGGGAACACACAGGAATATGCCTCCTTCCATTTTTTTATTCTTTGAAAACTGACTGAAAGTTGATCGCGATCTGTCTCTTTTGCATTTTAGACACGAATATATCAGCGGCTATTACAGGGTGTCTGCCTATTTCTTATCAAAAATATTAGCTGACATGATACCCATGAGAACATTGCCAGGTATCATCCTCACGTGCCTAAACTATTTCACAATAGGCAAGTATACTGTAAAACCATTAAAATATCAGTTTCTGACATATATATTACTCACTGCATTTCCAAGGCGAAGAGAGAGAAGACGATTTAATTAGTCATGCATTTATTTTATTTTATTTTGAATATTTTTACCCCAACATTCTCCTTGGAAAAGGACCCAAGGTGGCTTAAAATAATGAGGGACAATATACAGTCCAGAACATTTAAGACAGGCATGTCCAAAGGCCAGGGGCCATGTGTGGCCCGATTTAAAATGTTGAGTGGCCCTCAGCCTCTTCTCCCTGCCAGCTCAGCCTGTCATTCATCCCTGCTAGCCAGTCCTTCCTTGTGTTGGCTAGAGACGTCAGCTTGCAGTTTTATGGTTTTCCTGCCCTCCCTGCCTCAGCCACCCACCCTGGCTACCCGCTCCTGGCTCTGTTGCTGCAGTGTCTTCTCCACCTCCTTGTGAGGGAGGGCAGCATATGCAAGCAGTGGTGCATCTTGGGTGCACCTGGGCCAATTCCTGGACTGTGCAACAGCCGCTGGGCTCTTGGGCGACTTGAAACTGGAGCATTTTCAGATGTTGCAGATGTGCACGGACCACACCGTTTCTGCCCCGTTTAGGCTGAATGGTCACCCCCCCCCCCACACACACATTTTAACCTCACCAAATCTGGCCCTCCTTGCAAAAAGTTTGGACACTGCTGATTTAAGATATATTCAAGTTAAGAACAGGGAATTAGAAGAGGCATCTTACAACATCCAAAGGTAACATTAAAGCTCCAAAGAGCATATGAAAAGAAGAAGAATCCATTATAAGGGATGGAAACTAACATGGAAAGTGCTGGTGTTCATGCATGGTAATGGACCTAAATGTCACAGAACAGGTAGTCCATCATTCAGGATTTGGCTAAGATTTAGCTAAGATTGCAAGCAGTGTCAAAAAGAGAAACCATGGATTTTATTAAGGCTTGCTTCCCTTTCCCCTGAAATTGTGAGGGAAATAACTAAATGGTGGCAACTATGTGCCACCATTACGAGCAACACCGGTGGGAGTAGAGCCCAGTTTCCTTTGTGTACTGGGGAAACAAAACAAACAAAAGGGCCTTGTCAAGGGCAACCTCTGGACACTAGAGAAATCACAAGAGTTACTCTCAAGCTGTGGTATATCACTGACATGGTTTAGAACTGAGCATTAAATGTTAATTCTTTACTAGTAAGTTTGTTTAATGCTGCCCAGTTACCACATTTCCTTGGGATGAACCAACTCTGGAATGCCCTCCCTACGGAGATCTGCCTGATGCCAACACTTTTGGCTTTTTGGCGCCAGGCAAAGACTTTCCTGTTTGGCCAGCATTTTAATTAGATTATTCAGATGGACACATGAGTAGCAGAGTTGTACAATTTAAATTGGTATTGTATGTTGTTTTAATTGTATTGTATTTTATAGTTTTAAGAATTTTATAGTTTTATAGTTTTTAATACTTGTTGTATGCCGCCTGGAGACCTCTTGGTAGTGGGGTGGCTAAAAAAATCTGGTAAATAAATAAATAAAATGGCGCTCCTGAGGAAGGAGGGTATGTAGATGGGTAATCTATGCACAAACACCAAATATTTAGAGGAGTTGACCAAACTCAATTGCCCTAGCTTATGACTGCCCTCTCTGCATCATCTGGACCACCAGTCTGGACCGCTGAAAGCACAGTAAATGATATTACCGTCCTCATCCATCTTGGGTACTGGCTTGGAGGCATCTCTAGTCTATATTTAACTGGTGTCTAATTCAGCATAGCACTGCACTGACTTGTATGGCCCATGTGTCAAATTCCCTTAGATAATTGTATTTAAAAATCTTTTTTAGGTTTCAAACCAACTGCAGCAGCATTCTTCACCATGATGGGAACCATTATATTAGTTGCCTATGCAGCTAGTTCTATGGCTCTGGCGATAGCAACAGGACAAAATGTAACATCCGTTGCAAACCTCATCATTAACATTTGCTTTGTCTTTATGATTGTGAGTACTTTATTATTATTTTATCTGAATAGTTTTTTTTTAAAAGTACATTTTAGAAAAGTATGGGACTACAGTTGTTTTATTAATCAATTAATGCACTTTTTAATCTGTGAATTTTAGAATTATGGTTCCAGTGTTTTGTATATTATATTGTGTTCATGTTTCTGGTTACATAAACTCAGGGCTATGAGTGAAGTGTGGTGGGAAGAAATAAAAAACAAAAGCAAAGAATGAATAAATGTATATAAAAAGCTAGATGCTGATTGTTCATCAATCTTTGATCGCTCCATAATAAGACCAAGAAATCCAGTACGATCTAGTATGAATCAGTGCATATAAGAACAGGGATGATGTTTAACTGATGTGAAGCACCAATGGTGCTCGAGCCCAGTGGTTCTCAAACTTGGGGTGTCCAGATGTTATTGGGACTAAAACACCCAGAAGCCTTCACTACTAGCTGTGCTAGGCTGTGTTTTGGGGAGCTGTACTCCAAGAACAGTTGTGAATCCAAGCTATTCTAGTCAGTGTTGCTCTCAGTGGAGTAGGCTTCAGTGGCAAAGATTTGGTGCTCCATCCAGCAGAAGGCATGGAAGGGAGCAATGCAACAGACAATATTGCCACATTTCATTATAATTTAAAGGATGGATGAAATGAAATAATGGAAATGAAACAGTGGCATTTAACAACAGGAGTCCTAGAAGATGCTTAGCACAAAGACTAAAATTCCCTTGTTGTTCAAGTGGCACCCATGTATACTATGGACTCTTGGGGTATTTGCAAAATATACTATATTCCGTTTCCCCTCTCACAAGCAATCTCTCTTCGTGATTATCACTGTGCTATTAAGAGGGCCTACTATTCCCTATAGAAGCCATTCCTCATGGGGGGCTATATTGCCCCCTGGTACATTTGAAGGGGGCACAGACTGGAAACAAGCCTTTACCTACCACCTTATAAGGTTTGTTGTGGAATTTACACAACCTTGACTCCCTCTATATTTCTTCCATATTGTGTTTATAGACCTGGTGAAATAAAGGTTGAGTAGGGCTGTTTTATAGCAGCAGGAGAAGTATGGGATCACAGAAAGCACTCCCAGGGTCTTGCAACCTTACAGCCCACCAGTGAATTGTCCTTCCCTAAAGACTTATCTGTGGCAGTTGCAGAAACACTGCTACTGATCAGGAATGGGCTCGGGGTGGGTGGGTGAAGCTTTCCTCCCCACCTCCAATGGATTCATAGCAGCCCTCTCCCCACCCCAGTGTGTGCGTCTGCCTGCATAGGAGCCCTGTGGCCAGTGGGCTCCACCTTCCCATCAACTCTAGCTGAGAAATGTGTGCATTTCTACTCTTCAGCATCTTAGGACTGCAGAGCCACTTGTACTTAACACCGCTGTCCAAGGCTGATCTGTTAACGCTCTGCTTGCTGAGCTCCAAAAAACAACTGATTAACTTTTACTTAGAATGCAGGAAGGCACTGTTTAAAGGGAACTAGGAATAGACTCAGCTGGCTAATTAACAGGCCCAATGAGTCTTGCTTCTCAGGAACCATGAATGCTACAAATCCATCAGTGATGATTAGAGATGGGCACGACTTAGCGGTATTTCCGTTTCCGTTTCCGTTACTCGTTTCCGTTACTCTACGGAAACGGAAACGGGAATTACTCCGCCAGACTTCGAGCTCGAACCGACGAACGAACAATTTGGTCTGATTTTTCGTGCTTGTTACTTGCATCGCGCGATCGCGCGCGATGCCAAGCGGCACAGAAAAAAAGTTTTTAAAAGTTAAAAAGCCCGGTTCCCGGCCAAAAAGCAGGCGGAAATATGCCTGCCGTGCCTCAGGGCACCTACCAGAGGGGTGGTTTCTGGAGGTCCCCGCCCGGCCTCCCCCCCTCCTCCGTCCTGGGATGCTCTGGTGTGGTGGTGGGACTCGCCCGCCGCAAAAAGCCCAGTCTCGCCGCCGGCCGCCAAAGCGCAACCAAGCGGCACGGACGGCGCAGGAAAAAACTTTTTTAAACTCTCCCCCGGGTCTCCCCCCCACCCATTCCCGGGCCAAAAAGCAGGCGGAAAATGCCCGCTTGACTAAGGGCACTCACTCAGTAGGGCACCTACCGGAGGGGGGGTTTCTGGTCTGGAGGGGGGTGTCCCGGCTTCCCCCGTCCGACTCCTGGGCAGCCGGACTCGAGTCGCCTCGTCGCCATGCCATGCGGTGCCGGCGGGGGATCGAAAATGGGGCGGCGAATGCAATATTGTTTTTGAAATCGTGGTCCAAAAACACACAAGCACAACAGAAACACGCGGAAATGTATGAACTGCCAGATTTTTCACAGTAGCAGTGGTTTTTTTCTTGCAACAAAATGTCTCTCCTCTCCTCCTGTGTCCTCCATTGATTTTATTTTATTTTATTTTATTTTACACCTGCGCAGTGTGCAATGATGGGCTGGCCCAGTGGCCTGGCCAGCCATGTGGGAGGGGACGACCATGCAAATTTTTGGAGCCATCTCACCAATCGCATGGCCACTTGGCCACTGAGACTTCTGGGATGTGCCAAAAAGCCCCCTAAAACTTGCCCTAGCCCCCTAACCCGCTAACCCTAATCCTTGACTCCTTACCCATATGTCACAGACTGTCTTCTTAGTGGGTCAGAGAGGCACCCAGAGGTGCAACCCAATAGCCCACCATAACCTTACCCGTCATTAGCCTAACCCTAGCCCTAACCCTAATCCACCTTAGCCCATAGCCAGATCGACTTGCATTGCACTACACACGCAAGTACGATTCCCTTCTGTGGGACGTGATGGCAGGTGCGACCCGCTCGTGGGACAAGGTGGTTGAGCAGGTGCAGTGGCACTGCCTGGCCTGAAAATGGCTGGCGACACGCTCATACCACGGTATCAAGTACTCGAGCAGGTCTCACTCTGCCTGCAAATGGTATACATAACCATATGGTTGTGCATGCCATTTTGCAGCAGCAGCAGGTGAGGATGGGAGACCCCCATGTTGAGGGGTCTCTTGGAGCCTGCTGCTGCTGTCCCTTCCTTTATAGCGGGCCGGCGGAGGCACCCACCCCACAGAGGTGCCTCCAGGAGCCCGCTACCCCCCCCAAAAAACCAGTATAACGATAACGAAAAAAACGAAAAACGAAACGACTAATTTTTTCCGATTTTTCGCGAAAACGGAAACGAAACGACTCGGACCCTAGCCGAAAAAGAAAACGAAAACGAAGTTTTTTTCCTGAGTCGTGCCCATCTCTAGTGATGATTACTGATCTAAAGGAACTCTGGACATAATTATGATACTCTTGACTGTTCTGAACAACATGCTGTCTGTTAACAGCCTTTTCCCCACTTCCTAAGCTATCCTGTTGTCTTTTCTTTCAGGTTTTCTCTGGCTTGTTGGTAAATCTCCCAACCATTTCACCTTGGTTGCTGTGGCTACAGTATGTAAGCATTCCCCGCTATGGCCTCAATGTAAGCAATAACCCTTTCCCTCCATTTCAAATGGTACTGTTGGAAAAAAAGGAAGTTTATTACTTGACCCAAACTAGCATACCACGAATGCATGTTCTTTAACTTTCCTCCTCCTCAGTTGGTGGAATCTTATAGGCTATTACTGTAAGCTGCCTTGGGTCCTTTTCCAAGGAGAAAGGCAGTGTAAAAACACTAAAATAAATGAATAAAATAAATAAGCGACAGTGTGGGTGCATAATGAAAAGACATAGTAGAACTGGAAAAGGTGCAAAAGAGAGTGACTAAAATGATTACTGGGCTGGGGCACCTCCCTTATGAGGAAAGGTTAAAACATTTGGGGGTCTTTAGTCTGGAAAAAAGGCGCCTGAGGGGGGATATGATTGAAACGTACAAAATAATGCAGGGCATGAGTAAAGTGGATAGAGGGAAGCTCTTCTCCCTCTCACAAAATACCAGAACTAGGGGACATACACTCAAATTGAGGGCTGGGAGAGTAAGAACAGACAAAAGAAAATATTTATTCACCCAGTGTGTGGTTCGTCTGTGGAACTCCCTGCCACAGGATGTGGTGATGGCATCTGGCCTGGATGCCTTCAAAGGGGGATTGGACAGATTCCTGGAGGAAAAGTCCATCACAGGTACAAACCATGAGGGAGATGTGTAATCTCCAGGCTTAAAACCGGGGTACTTCAAGAGCCAGATGCAGGGGAGTGGTATCAGGAGACAGATATCAAGTCTCGTGCACTCCCAAATGCATCTGGTGGGGCCACTGTGAGATACAGGAAGCTGGACTAGATGGGCCTTTGGCCTGATTCAGCATGGCTCTTCTTCTGTTCTTATGTCCTTATGACTTAGCTTATGAAGGCACTATTTCTTCCTGCTTGTTGTGATGGTGGCAAGTGTGAGTAAGTGGCATTGTGACAATGGGTTGGGGAACCTAAGTGGCAGTTCTTTAACTTGCTGGCTGCAGGGAGTGGGACGTCTTGGGCCAATGTTGGCCAAGCGTGCTTGTTGAACACATGCTTGCCCTTTTGGGTTTTTCCTTTTTTTTGCCTGTTCCTCTGCCGTGATGCTGCAACTAGACTAGACGTCCCAATAGGCTGTAGTACGGCATAAGATGGAAGTTGCTCAGGCTGTGCTGAGAGACCATCTTCCTTTAGCTTCCTTGCACTAGCACTTCTATAGGGAGGTGAAAATGTTTCCTGCGACTGAAAACACACACAATCCACTTTATTTATTTATTTATTTATTTTTCACACTTATATACTGCGCCTATTTCCCACAAAGGGGACTCAGGGCGGTTTACAACAGTAGAGATAAAACAAGTAAAATCAATAAGACAGCTAAAACAGTAGTATCCAAGAATAAATTGGTGGGTTTAAAAAAAGAAAAGAAAAAAAAAAGAAAAAGCCAAACTGGATTCCTTGACGTCGCCGAAGGCGTCCCGAAAAAGAAGGGTCTTAAGATTTTTCTTAAACGACGCCAGCGACGAAGCCTGCCGTAATTCACTGGGAAGCTTATTCCAGATGGTTGGTGCCACTACCGAGAAGGCCCGTCTGCGAGTGCTCGATTTACAGGCCTCCCTCGGAGTGACGGTCTGCAGCGAAAGGGCCAACAAAGAGCGGGTGGGTCGGGCCAGATCTAGTTGTCGGGGGAGACGCTCCACCAAATAAGCAGGGGCCAAGCCATGGAGGGTTTTGTATACCAAAACCAACACCTTGAACCTTATTCGGGAGGCAACGGGTAACCAGTGTAGGCAAGCCAGGATAGGGGTGGCGCGGTCATAACGGCGTGCACCAACCACCAGCCTGGCCGCCGTATTCTGGACCCGCTGCAATCGCCAAACAAGGTTCAAGGGGAGCCCCATGTAGAGAGCGTTGCAATAATCCAGCCTCGACATGACCAGTGCCTGTACCACAGTCCTCAAGGAGCCCTCATCGAGGTACGGGCGAATCTGGGCGATAAGCCTTAGATGGTTAAAGGCCGACCTGGCCACGGCTGACACCTGAGATTCCAGGGTCAGATCCGGGTCCAGGACGATGCCCAGATTCCTCACTCTTTGCGCCAGCTGGAGGGCGAACCCAGCTAGACTGGGAAGAGGGCCACAATACCCCTCCGAGGTGCCCCCGAAGAACATAACCTCGGTCTTACCAGGGTTGAGCTTGAGTCTGTGAGTCCTGGTCCAGTCCAGAACCGCAGCCAGGCAACGATCAAGGGTCTGGACGGCCTCCACTGCACAGGTGGAAAAGGAGAGATAGAGCTGCGTGTCATCAGCGTACTGATGACAGCAGACTCCATAACTCCGGATGATCTCAGCCAGTGGCTTCATATAGATGTTAAAGAGCATTGGGGAGAGGGACGACCCCTGAGGCACCCCACAAGAGAGTGTCCAGGGAGCTGACAGCTCACCCCCCAAGCTCACTCCCTGGGTGCGGCCCTCAAGGAAGGACCGGAGCCAGCACAAGGCCTGGCCCCCAATCCCTACCTCTGAGAGCCGCTCCAGCAGGATACTGTGGTCGACGGTATCAAAAGCCGCTGACAGGTCGAGAAGGACCAGCAGGGTAGAGCAACCCCTGTCAGCCCTCCTCAAGAGATCATCGTGCAGCGCGACCAGAGCCGTCTCGGTCCCATGACGCGGCCTGAACCCAGACTGGAAGGGATCCAGGACATGGTTCTCCTCCAGGAACGACTGGAGACGCAGGGCGGCGACTCGCTCAATCACCTTGCCCAAAAAGGGAACATTGGCTATGGGACGATAGTTGGACAAATCGTCCACAGCCAAGCCGGGTCTTTTAATAATGGGCTTCACCACCGTCTCCTTCAGAAGACTGGGAAAAATCCCGTCTCTGAAGGAGGCTGAGGCAATCAGTGAAGCCCATTTCGGCATGCTCCCCCCTGCGATCTTAATCAGCCAGAAAGGGCAAGGGTCGAACGGAGAAGCCGCAGGCTTGCAATGTCCCAGGGCCCTGGAGGCATCCACAGATGTAACAGGCCCAAACTCAATGAACCGGGGCGACCGAGGTGGCACGACACTACCCATGGCAGGGGCCGGATCAGTGCAACCGGCGTCCAGCTTGGAACGGATGGCCTCTATCTTAGATTTAAAAAAGGCTGTGAAAGACTCGCTAGTGAAATCACTAGGAGGAGGCCCTGGCGGACCGGGATTGGTGAGGTCTCGGACCACCCGGAACAATTCCGCTTGGCGATTCGAGGCCTCACCAATTCTCAGGGCGACAAAAGATCTCCTAGCCACCCTTATCGCACGAGTATAGCGACCGGTCGACGCCTTAACCGCAGCCCAATTCTGAACTGTCCGAGCATTCCGCCATCTGCTCTCTAGCCTTCTCCGCTCTTGCTTCATCGCCCGCAGTTCCTCAGTAAACCAAGGAGACGAGCGGGCTCGGCATCGGATCAGGCGCTTGGGGGTGATCCGGTCAGCTGCCCCGGCCACCTCCTCAAACCACCGTTTGACCAGGGAGTCGGCCGGATCGTAATCCAAACCGTCTGGAACACTCCCGAGGGCCTCCGAGAACCACACCGGGTCCAGGAGCCCCCGGGGGCGGGCCCAGATGGAAGGGCCCGGCTCCCCACGGGGCGGGGTGGCAACCGCAAGGAAAAAGTCAGCAGATGATGATCTGACCATGACACGGGCCGGGCCAACAACCTCCCGACCCCCAGATCAAAACCCTGCGATGTGGAGGCAAAAACCAGGTCCAAGGTGTGCCCACCTTTGTGAGTGGGACCGATGACTAATTGGGACAGGTTCATGGAGGCCACGGACTCCATGAATTCCAGAGCTATTCCAGACAGCCCAGCCTTGGCGTGCACATTGAAATTCCCCACCACCAGTAGGCGAGGGGACCTCAGAAGTGCCGCCGAGATGAACTCAGAGAGCTCTGGAAGGGAGAGTGCAGGGTCGCGGGGAGCACGGTACACAAGCACTATCCCAAACCTGTCCCTCTGGCCCACTACAAGGTGGAGACATTCCAAACCTGGACTCACCAACGTCGCGGATCTACTGACATGAAAAGAGTCCCTATACACCATAGCCCCCCTGCCCCCCGACCTGCCCAGCTGCTGCACGCAGTAACCCTGGGGGCGAAGCAGGGCGAGAGAAGCCCCAGCCCCCTCGCCCACCCAGGTCTCCGTGAGGAATGCCAGGTCAGCATGCTCATCCACGATCAGATCGTGGATGAGTGGGATTTTATTATGTACCGACCTGGCATTAATCAGCAGACAGGACATGCCAGGGGTACAGATGGATTGGATCCCTGCCATTTGGCAGTGAGCCGACGGGTCAGAACGGGGAACAGGCCGTAGTTGCCTGTCCCGAGTTCTCCTTATCCGATCGACCCGCCGACCCGAAGCGTATCTCCCGCGGCCCGACACCACCCTAATGGGGCACCCAGCAGGCTCCATGAGATCTCAAGTGGCCAGGGACACAATCCAAAGTAACGCAGGAACGTAAATATAACACAATAAATAAAATATAGAACAGCAAAATGCAACTACAGATAATATTATACAAAATAAACAAGAGCAAAAAGAAAAAACCAACGTAATGGGCACTCATCAGGGCTGCTGATGGAAAACGGGGGGGGGGGCGGAGAGCAAGGGGATAATCAAGTGGATGGAAGATATAGTGGGTCTGGATGGTCACCGCTTCCACAATGTTCTAACGGGCGGGTAGCCCACACTAGCCCAGGAACGAAGGGAGGTCAGGTGGCCAGACTGAGGTGACAAACGTGCAGGGCTGACAGCAATGACCATTGACAGAGGCTGAACCGCAGCCTACAGAGGCTGTCGGAGCCTCCCAGCAGCCAAAGACAGCAGTGCCGGCTCGATCCTCTCTCCGTGAGTGAAAGCGCGCCAAGGGTGGGTACAGGCTGGCACCATGGGTGTGGTCAGAGCCCAGTGGGAGCAGGCATGACCTGGGGCAAGTTGGAAAGGTGGGCGACGCAGTCTCCAGTGTCTTTACAGTCCATGCATTTTCTGCCTGGATTTTCTAGTTTTCTCTCGCTGTCTGTACTCAAGTTGGGCGCAACTATTTGAAAGGGGGGGAAATTGCAACTGCTGTGATCCAACTGTGACACCTAGTGGTTTAGATTGTAAACAGCACTGTGATGCCCTTAGAATCCATATGGGTGGTTACTTCACGTTCTTCCTCGAGCTGAGGTGAACTTGCCTCCGTGTTGAAATCGGTTTTCAACATGGATCGAGAAGTGGATTGAAAAGATTCCCGAGCTCCAGGACGGGAATCTCTCACCCCGCTTGGAGCGCAGTTCAGGGGGTGTGGTCGGGTTGAACTCGGATTGACCCCACAAGGACGTGAGGTTCTGTTCCTTTGAACTCGGATTGACCCCACAAGGACGTGAGGTTACGTTCCTTCAAACTGTTTGACCCCACAAGGACGTGAGGTTACGTTCCTTCGAACCGGTCTCCAGCGGGGCCGCGAACTGCAGCGAGAGGGATGTGAAGTATCAGCCAAGGTTTTATGTACAGTTGGTACCTTGTATAAAGGAATTAATTCATTCCAAATGAAATTATGTTAAGCAAATTTTCCTTTATACAAATTTCCCATAGGAATGCCTTGAAAACAGACTAATCCCTAATTGTGACTATTTTTATGTTTTATGGGTTTGCCCCATAGGCGATTCTGTTAAGCAAATTTCCCCTATCTCCGGAATTTTTTATGTTGTACAGATTTTATTTTATACAAACCGTTTGTTATATGAGGGTCCACTGTACTAGACTAGGAAGTACTGTATTGTTAAACTTAAATATTTATTCACAAGTGCTGGATTTTAATTTGTATCAGAATGCACTGGCAAAAGTGGTGCTATAGAATCCACTAAGTGGCACCGGAGTCGAACAATCCAACTTCCTTTGAACAATCCAACTGTTCAAAGGAAGTTGAACACAAGTTTCTCATCCAAAGACTTGTATACAATATTTTCCCAATAACACCTTAGAGTGACCATAACATTTTTAAAATAAAGTTGCGGGAGATTATAAATTGATCATACAACCAGTTTGCAAGTGTGCCAGAGAAAATAATAGCACAGCAGAGCTCGAACACTTCTGGCATCACCTTTTCTTTACAAAGAAGCATATGTGCAAATAAGAGTATGTTTGGCTCTTGGCCAACGGCCCATCCGTCAGCTCAGGCAGTGCTTTCTACTTCTCTCCAGTCTGGTTGCATTAGAGGCAAACTCTAAGCTTCAATAGGAATTCCCTTCCCCTCTCCAGTCCCACAGTCCTACATCTAATAATAAGAATTATGGTGATCTTTCACCAGGATATAGAAGAGGAAAAATCACACTTCCTTTAAATGCCACTGGAATGTACCTATCCCTTTGCCCCACCTAAGAACAGAACTACATGGAAATTCTCTACTTTAATATAAGCAAGTAATTTGGTTGTTTATTGTCTCCAAAGGCTTTGCAAATCAATGAATTTACCGGCCTCAACTTTTGCGAGAAAAGTACAGACGAAGTCAATGTGACCTGTCTTTCTCCTAGTCCATTTACAATGTAAGCACCCCACTGCAAAATATTGCATTATTTAGTCAGCCAGGCAGAAAATGCATGGATTTAACTGTTCTTCCTTGTCCACTGGGTAACTATAATTTAACTTCATGTCTTTTTGTATAGAATTTGGATGATTACTAGCGGCTGCCCACAGATATAATTTTGTAACCTTTTACAAAACTAAAGGATATATACCTCCCTGATGCTTATGAAACGGTTGGACAGCTCAGTGGTTTAAGCATCTGGCTATGGAACCAGAGGTTGGGAGTTCGAATCCTCACCATGCCTCCTTGAGAAGAGCTGGACTCAAGTAATCCATAGGGTCCAGCTCTGAAGTTCAAAGATGGTCATGATTATGAGGTGTTACTCTTGAATTGGGAGGCATCTCTAGTAACTAGCCAAGGTAGTTAGGTAACTAACAACTAATAGTAGCCTCATTTGAACTGCTGAATTCCAACCCCATTCCAACTTCCTACTTTATAAATCCTACCAAGATTCGGGTTGATGCTCTTTCCTCTAATGCCAGAAGGTATATTCAGCTTTAAATAAACATGGCCCTCTCCAGCCGGACCTGAGTTTTTCCAGCCCCCGAGTTAGAGAGAGATAAGATAAAACAGAATTATGACTGTCCTGTCCAGGCTACCAGCTGTAGCATGAAATAGGCTTATAATTTATCTCTAGTAACACAAACGTGAGGGATGATTTAGCCATGCCTCATGGAAGAGGTCCAAGAAGTGGGATAGCTGAGGAATGGGGGGGCAGAGGAAGGAAGCCTCACTTGATCCTGTTTCTGCTCTAGAGAGGTTTAGCACAGCATCCAGTGGTGGCGAACCTTCGGCACTCCAGATGTTTTGGACCACAACTCCCAGAATTCGGAGCCTAGATGGCCAATGACAGAGGACTGTGGGAGTTGTGGTCCAAAACATCTGGAGTGCCAAAGGTTCGCCACCACTGGCAGATGTCTGTACCTCTAGCCATTGTTTTGAATTTCTCTAACTTGCAGCAAAATAAGACAAATTAAACATAATGCATTTCTAATAGATGTTTGGCTAACTTCTGACTTGTCTTTGTTAGATGCACTGGAGAAGAATACTTGAAGGTGCAAGGCATTACCAGCACTCCTTGGGGCTTCTGGAAAAATTACCTGGCACTTGGATTCATGACTGAAATATTCCTCACTATAGCATATCTTAAATTGAGATTTCTTAAAAAATACACTTAGGTTAGTATTAATAAATAATAATAATAAACTTTATTTTTATGCTGCCTTTCTCCCCGAAGGGACCCAATAGAATGTTTCTACTGCAGACTGAATTGCACTTGTAAAATAAATACGTAGTATCTGTATATCAAGTATTCATTAAATATCTTGATGATTCATCCATGGTCATTCTAAATAATTTTGATTAATTTGCCATTTAGATGGGAAGTTCTCCTGGGCGATGTGAAGTTTTCTGCTGTGGGCCCCAGAATGCACTATTGCTGTCATTCATACATTTACTCCTAGGAAGATGTGTTGCATGTGTTCACATAGCAGAGGGGCAATTTCAGGACCTTTCTTCCTGTAATTCTTAACCAAGTCCTCTGCTCTTATCCAACCTTTCTTTCCTCCACTGGACCCAAACTTTCTCCTCCAGTCCAACCAAAATGTTGGAAAAAATGTCAACACAAACATTACGTGAATGCCACACTTGATTTGCCTTCCATTGAAACATGAAATCTCAAAGACATGAGATTATATGGGAAACACAAGATTTCTTAGTGAGGTATTTATTTCTTATATCTAGTATTTTACTATTTTTAAATTGCGGGACATGTATATTTTCCATTTACCCAAAAAGAAATTAAAGACTATATATTGTGCACTAATGGGAGTTGCAGCTGCCAGTTAGTTTTGGGTGAAGAGGAAGTGTTGAGTTTAATAATAACAGGAAAACAGCACCCCACCTGTGGATTGCTTGCATGCCACCCAAGCATACTGGAACTGTGTACCTACAACTATTCTGAGATACTAGAACTCTAATTGACTTTTCCTTTTTGTTAATTACTTCTCATACTAAACAGAACCCTCAAAAGGAATTGTGGCTTCAAAACCACATCATAGTACTGGTAACTCCCAAGCTACAAACTGTGGTCAGGAAAAAAAGTTAAACAATAACAACAGAATTTTGTAAGATGTTTGTTTATGCAGACTGTAGTGTACATTTTTGTTGATACACTCAACAAATAACTGTACTTTGAGGACTGCGTCCCAGAAATTATCCTCTCCCTTGAAAAAGGAAGCTCACCCGCCCAACAGTCGCCTTTAAAGCACATATACTACTGTAAATCATATAAACAGTTTATTAAGAGGAGAAATGATCACTTGATATATCTTTGATCACTATGGAAGACTTACATAATTAATAACTTTCTGAAGACATTGTTTATACTCTCTGATATAAAGACATAAAAAAACCACAGGGTAGTAATTGACAACTCTATGTTTTGAGGGAGAAAATGAAAGGATACAAAAACAAATACCTTAGCTGCCATACCATAATTGTATGTACATTGTCATTTTGCATGGATAACCCATGAAAGCTTATTGCACTTCAAAATGAAGTTTGTTATCAAGTAACAACATGTTACAGAAGTACCTACTAATATGATTATGGATAATAATTGTTTTTCATAAAAACGACAGTAAATGGAAGAAACGTACTATGACAGCTATCAAAAGATAATGGCCACTTAAAAATGCACAAATCAAAGCTGTGACAAGACAATACTGTATATCCATCATATGATGACAGACTGGTTGGTTTCACTCTGTCAAGCTCTGTTATCACTGACGACAGAAATAACTTTTTCTATCCAACGGATGAATAATTCTTCCTAGAAGTTTAAGGTCTCAGACTATTAGCCTGTTTAAAACAGTCTTCATACCAAATTAACTCTGCAGCATGTACTTGTAGTTCAGTTTAATCGACTTCACTGGCACATACTTTTTTTAATAAAGCTAGGATTCTGGTCTACATTAGAAAAGGGACTCATGGCTACTACCTCCAGTATCAGATGCAGTATGGCTCTCAATATCAGTTCAAGGTACATAAAAGCAGGAGGCTGCTATTATTCTGATGTTGTGCTGGGTAGTACAGGATCACAATGGGAACTAGCTGGTCAATTCAGAACAAGAATGGCATTCTAGATAAGCCTTTGGCTTCGCCTAGCGGATTTGTTATATATATTAGAATGGGTACTGTGCTCCAAAGCCCTCAGAAGAAAACGGCTGGGACTATTATCAACCAGAATATTGAAAATAAAAGAATTTCAAGTTCTATTAGATCGGAATTAACTATCAAAACATCAAAATAAAAATAAGGAGGTACAATGGTTATTTCTGTAACACAGTATCTCCCCCAAATGATAGTGGAGATAGCAGTTGTTAAATCTTTGGTCGGATACTTTTCTTACCAAATATTTGAAAGAAAGACATTCAAGGGAGTGCTAGAGCAAATGAAGTCCAAATTCCATCTAAAATCCAAAATAACTAGAGGCTACTGCATTTCATGAGAAGACAAGACTCACTAGATAGGACAATAGCTGAAATCCAGCAGTGATTTAGAACGCGAGTAGGTGCATTGAATCAGTGGGCATTTGGTGAGCTAAGTACTCCATAGGTTCTACTGACGGAATGAGCTTACTCTAGGTTCTGATTTACTATGGATTTCAGTCAACCATGCTTTGGAATATGGAAGGTGGCAGGGAATGAGGAAGGGCAAGTGCTATTGAAATTGATTCAGTGAAGGAAACCATGGCCTTGAGCCTACAAGATCCAAGCAGGGCTGTTAATATACAACACTTAGAAAGTCAATAATTCATGATGCCAACGTAAGTTAAAAGTGACTTGACAGCACATGTAAGAACAACAAAGATATTGAGTACAGTTTTTCCCTCACCTCTGGAGTGTGAAGTTTTAAGACAGTAAAACAAAGCCCCATCTTCATATATTATATACTGTGCAAGTATAGAAACAGCTAGTTACAATGCAATTCTATGTATGTTTACATTTAAATAATGTAAGCCCCATGCGTTCTGTGGGGCTCACTCTCACGTACATGTGCACAAGGCTGAAGCACAAAGCATGGATCTAATAATTACTTTCATGGATCATCCCATTTCACCTGATAGATGGAAGTTGAAGTGTCTGGAATGGAGATTAAGTGTCAATTTTAAATAAATATTTGGCTGTCAAAAGGTCAGTTGGGCCATCTCATCATATCACCTAAATTTGTAAATCAAAAAACAGCTAACCTGCTGACTGTGCTTTCCTCATGTCACCGCATTTTATCATTTATAAGTTTCCCTGGTTGCATGAAGTGTTTTTGCAAGCAAAAGACAAGTGCTACTAGACATGGACGTTGCTTCCACCATTTCCAGCTCCTCCTCCATCCACCTCTTCTGTGGACTGGGAGGAAGAAGGCCGGGAACTCCTAGCCCGACACTGTCCACTGAGCCCTCCCGGGGTTCCCAATCGATGACTTGCTTGGGATGCTGTATCATCCGATTCCCAGCGCTCCAGCTCTTCTCGTACCAGCCTTTCCATCTGATCCCTTTGAATTTCACTGTCCTGGCCCAACCTTTCACCCTAGGGACAAACATCGCAGAGGATCATATAGAGATAACCAAAACCCCCTTTTCCCCAATTTACTAAGCTGTGCTCAGTTTAATTAGAGACTATAAACAGCATTAAAAGCATGAGCGCTACAAGGTAAATCACACCCATCTGCCCACCTATTTTCAAAAGTGAATTTACCTCCGCAACCCCATCCAGTAGCTTCCCTAAGACCTCCTTCCTTTTCAGTTTGGCCCTCTCCATGGCTTCCAGCTTCACAATGACAGCATCAATCTTGGAAACAATGCTGCCTATGGAATGCTCCATGCGATCCACTCGCCGCACCAACCTAGAACCAAGACTGCTTTTTAATGTGTCTACTGTTAATGCTGTTATCATGCAAAACATGGATGCACTATACCTGTATTTGGGAGTAGAGCATCAACAGTCAAGACACTTCAGGTATTACTTGCATTTACACACACACACACACACACACAAAGAGAGAGAGAGAGAGAGAGAGAGAGAGACGGATAGAGAAAGATCTACCCACACACACTTTGCACAGTTTAACGACCACATATATTTAGAATAAAGGCTGTCAAGTAATATATGGAGTGATAAAAAGAATGTTGAGATTTACAGTGATATATTGAGGATATTTTTGGATAGGTCGTTCCTCCAATTTGCTCTGAGAGGTAGGAATATGCAAATCAAGCTTGAAGTGCAACCTGTTTCCAGTTTTGGAAGGTACCACAGTAAAATAGACTAAGCAAGTAGAAAAGATATTCCTCATCAGCTGCAGAACTATGGGACCAAAGATCACAACTCAGAAGACATAACCAGCATGGGTTGGGGATATATGTTGTCAATCAGCAACTTCTAAGCCCCGCTTCAACAGCAAGGGGATACTGTTTGAAGTCATCTTTATTGACATAAAGGATGTATTTCAAAATCAATAGTCAAAACCTTGTGAGAAAAGTAAAGGCCCCTAATATAATCATAATGACTTACACTTGAAACTCTTCATATGAAACTCCACTTGAGCTGCTACCTCTTCTCCTGGAGCTATGTCCACTGTCATCATCGTCATCTTCTTCAGAGTCATCAAGGCTTCGTGGAAAGCTACGGCTACTTAATGGACGGTTCAGAGAATTTCTATCTAGTTCTAAGTCCTCCTTGGTGAAAACAATAAAGATTAAGCTGAACATATGAACCAAACCAAAATATATATTTCAAGCCAAGCCAAACACAATTTAGGCAAAGTTCTGGAAAGCACAATTTTAAATTTTTAAAATCCTCCAGGGTTTTGTGACATGTTTGCAAACAAAAATATTTATTTGACGTAAAATATATGATATAGTTAAATAAAATCATTTCAAGAAAACAAGCAGGGCCTGTTGATACAAAAACCTACCCTCTCTTTCTCCAAATCATCTCTCATTTGTTGATGCTCTAACTCAGTCAATTCTTGATCACCATCTTGATCATACTTTGTAAAGATAGCTTCAATCTCTGCGTCAGTGTGTCCCTTTCTGGGAAGAAAAGAAAGCCTCAGATTTTTCAGTTAGTTACAATGTTTCAACAAAAGATGGTCAAAGTTTACATATTAAAAGTTTATCATAAAATATGTACTCGAAAATAGTGATCCCATGCATCTAGAGGCATGCAAATTGCAGGGGAGCTTCCTCGAGCTCTTCCCTGTAAGCCCCCCCCCCAAATTTGGAGAGGTTTAGGGTAAAGGGGGCTGAGTTATTCAACTGCAAAGAGAGTGCCCCCAGCCAACTGCAAAAGTGCTGTACAGTGCATGCTGGCAATATAGGGGTTAAGCTGCTTAATTTAACCCCAATATTGCCAGTATGTGCTGTACAGCACTTTTACAAATGTCTGGGGGGACCCTCTTTGCAGTTGAGTAACTCGGTCCCCTGAACCCAAAACTCTCCAAATTTGGGGGGCTTACAGGGAAGAGCTTGAGGAAGCTTTCCCCATTTTGTTTCCCAAACCAAACACAGGCAGTTTGGTTTGTTGTGTCACAAAACGATTTCTATTGTTTTGTTTTGTAACGAAACAATTTGTTACATAATGAAACGACGAAACAGCATTTCGTCTTTCATTTGGAGCCCATCTCTATTGGCTCCTAACAAAGCACAACAGACAGATGCCAGAGCGACCAGAGTGAGCCAACATGGAAAGCTAACAGGAATTTGATGAAGAAGAGGAAGTAAGGAAAGGCACAAAGGAAAAGCTCCACTGAAAAAACAACAGAAAAGGGGAGATCAAGGATAGAAAGGCAGGGAGTTATATTTTAGTGGACTTTCCAATAAGATTGTCATCCAGAGAAGGAGCTGGATCTGTTCCGAATCATCCCAGAGTGCAAGACACATAATAATGGGATGAAGCTATAGGAAGTCAGATTTCAGTGGACTATCAAGAAAAACTTCCTAAAGGTTAGAGCAGGAAAACAATGGAACCAATTACCTCAGAAGGTGGTGAGCATTCTAACGCTGGAGGCATTCAAGAGAAAATTACGACAATTTTGTCAGATAGACTTCAGCTTGGAGCCCTGTGTTCACCAAGGGATTGGATTGGATGGCATTATATGCCTCTTACAAATCCATCATCCTCTGATTATATAACTTACCCCTTCAAGTCCTGTCGCAATTCATCGAAGTTTAATTTGCCCCCACTTTGTCGGAGACTCTCTGAAATGTCATCAACGGGTGTTTTCTTCAATTTTAATTTCACCATGGCATCAGTGTAGCCCTGAAAAACAAGAAAAAGAAAAACAGTACATATACTAAAATATATGGTCAGAATATGAAGGTGAAAGATAAAGTTCTTTCGCTAATGCATCTTTTTATGGATGCTTACCCTGATCCTCAAATTTTGTTTGTTTGTTTGTTTGTTTCTATACCACCCATCTTCTGGAGGAACTCTGGGCAGTTAACAATCAAAAACAATATAAGAAAAACATGTATATAAAATGAGTTGACTATTCTAAGCTAATAAACAAAACAAAATAAAATGAAATACTCAGCAAGACCACGGAATAAATTAAGAGGGGAAAAATTATATTAAATTAAAATTAAAGGTCGCCAAATGCCTCATGAAAAAGCCAGGTCTTCAAGGCTTTTTTAAAGGCAGGCAGGGACTGTGGAAGGCGCAGCTCACTCGGGAGAGGGTTCCATAGCGAGGGGCCCAACACAGAGAAGGCTCGGTTGTGGGTTACCGCTTTCTGAGCCTCCCTGGCCGTGGCCACCCGGAATGAGAGCCCCCACGACATTCTAGTAGGTTGGGCCTCCGTTGATCTCTGGAAGATCTGCTCCACCAGGTATTCAGGTCCCAAGCCGTGGAGGGTTTTGTAAATCAAAACCAGGACCTTTGCAATGAGTGCAACGTGAATTCACACATTGTGTTTACGGCTGTATTAATTACCTCATGAGAGAGCACTCAAAAGCCCAGGAATATTCTGTTATGAATGTATGTGATTACATCAGCATTACAATTAGATTTTACTGCCCTCAGATCAAAACAAAAGATGCTGGGGACATTCAGAATGGTGACAAGATTTTCCAGTTTCTGAATTCACATTGTGAATATTAGGTATCATCATCATCATAATCATAGAACAGCAGAGCTTGAAGGGATGCTATGGATCATTGATTCCATCCTCTATCAAGGCGGCACAGTGGGAAATCGAACACCCAACCTCCAGCTTGCAGCCAGATGCCTAAACCGCTAAGCTATCCAGCTGTTGATTAATCACTGTACATCACTAGGATTTGAAAGCACAACAAATCAAAGCATGCTGCTTATATACCGCTCCATAGTGCTTAAAGCACTCTCTGGGCGGTATACAAGTAATTAGGCAGGCTACACATTGCCCCCTCCCCCTCAGGAAACTCGGTACTCATTTTCCCAATCTCAGAAGGATGGAAGGCTGAGTGAACCCTGAGCCTGCTACCTGGGATTGAACCCCAGGTCATGAGCCCAGTTATAGCTGCATTACAACACTTTAACCACTGCGCTGCAAGGCTCTTAAGAAGTTACCTTCCATTTCCTGGAGAACTGATCATCCAGCATGACACACCTGTGCTTGGAATCTTTCTGGTAGACTATTGTATCATAGTATGAACCCTTTATCAATCTATTCCAGCCTGTGAAAATAGTTATTCTGGTTTGGATTCTATAGCAAGTTTACATACAACAACAAACTTCTAAACGGGTGGTTTTGTGTCCATGTTAAGCAACTATGCTGAGCA